>CM049799.1:30041754-30727385 GCA_027422405.1 Ptychobarbus kaznakovi
TATACTGTACATATATATGGTTCATGAGTATATATTACATTATGACTACCCCCCCCCCCCCCAGCCTGAGCGCATCTGGCAACCGTATGGTGGTTCATGTCAGATTTTATGCTTATCGTACCAGATATCCCATAAGAATTATCACCACTTTATTGAATTAACACCTCCCTGCTTGGCTGCTGTTAAAGGAGATCCTACAGTTTATTAGATAGGTGGTCATAATGTAATGGCTCATTGTGTATATTCAAAAACTGAATGCAAACTTGCAGTGCATTTAAGAAAGAGTGTTTAATTGGACTAAATGATTGAAGTCCGGCATATGTCACCAGAGAAGTCAAAGTTATGAAATTTTGATTTAAAATTATGAGTTCAAAAATTTGGCTCTAATCCTTTCTTCCAATCCACTGCAAGTTTGCATTCAGATCTGCCTTCATCCAATCATCAACCGATAAACAGAGCCCTGTCCTACATTCCTTCTTTTTTAATACATGTAATTATACGGAAGAAAAGAATCCATTGCTACTTCTGTTACATCATTACCATCATGTTACTTTTTCATATTTTAGTCACCTTCATGTTGTATGCCGTTTTGTTCTTCTGTGGAACACAAAAGAAGATATTTTGAAGAAAGTTTAAACTGTTTTTGAGAACACATTGAATGTCCGTAGTGTCTAAATATATGTTAAGAAAAACGGAGACAATTTTCAGATTACCCTCTGTTGTGTTCCACTGAAGACAGTCATACAGGTCTAGAACAACTAGTAAATCATGACAGAATCCTCTAAAATCACAGCAAATCTTTATAGTTTTAAGAGACAATGAAAAATGAGAACGCGAGAGAGAGCTGTGACTACGTCTGAGACATCCGACATCCCAAACCCTCTGTCTGTGAGTTGGCAATCCTGGTGCACACAAGCATCAGTGGGCAGGACATTGGGGTGAGTGCGGGTAGCGGGCGAGTGTCTTGCTGGAAAAACCACACTGACTATATTTCTGTCTGAGTACGTCACTGCGCAGACCTAGATTATTTATGAATAAGCTTAAATGAAAGACTTGAAGAGACTCTCTGGGTGGGACACAAAACCAACAGGCCCGACTGTTTCATAGGAGTGAATAGCCAAATGATCTGTCAGCTCAAGATAAGGGAGGGAGACTGTCTCAGAGTACCTTAACACAACTTCCTATTCATCTGGCAGACAAGCTACGCTGAATGTTTGGCCGCCATAAAGCACAGCATAACAACGTGACTGAGGAGTGAGGGGGGGGGCACTTACTCCAGTAATGGAAGGAATGCTTTCTCCAGCATTTTAGAGCAGCAGGGGGCTTTTCTGATGTGTTAATGCGTTGATGGAGACAAATGAGGCCGTGCGGTCACGAGAGACACAGAACAAGAGCCCTGTTGTACACAGCAGAGCCCAGAATACAGGAGCCCCTGCCTAGCTAAACAACAGCACAGGAAGCCAGGACTGCCAAACACAAAGGCTGTTTATTTACCCTCATGTCAACCAATCATGAGTAAACAAACCAATAAAGTGTTAGACCACAAGAGACAAGCCAGGTTAAACAGAGGCTGCAGGTTAAATAATGACTGCTTTAAATAAACAAGTCATTAGAACTACAAAGAAGTTTACAGATTTTAGTTTTGGATGCTTATACTGTGGCCTGCTAGGGATTTTATAAAATATAAATTATATCTACAAGAATAATTCACCATAAATTGTAATTTTGTCTCGATTTAACATACCTTAATGTCTTTCGCAACTTACTTGACTTTTTTTCTTCTGTGGAATAAAAAATACATTTAGCACAATGCCTAAACATTGTGAGATATTTCTAGAACTATATTATGACATGTAATTATTAAATATTATGACAACTTTTAAATTGATATAATGCATAATGTGGTTAATTAATTTAATATACTGAATTAATGTGGTTAATCCATATATTAAATTTACCTCAATTCATTTGTGACTTCAGAATGTAAGCTTTGCATTACATAACTGTCTGTTCCTCAAACAAAAACAATTTACAGTTCATATCTTCTTTTTATGGGTTTTCACATTTTAGCAGTTTACTAGAGATTATTTTAATACATTGATAATATAAAAAAAAGTTAAACAACACCGATCTAAATCATTCCTCCATACAAGGTAAATTGGGTCCCGCTTTATATTAGGTGGCCTTATATCAAATATATGTACTGACATCAAAAAATAAGTACAATGTACTTACTGTGTTTATATTGTATTGTAAACACTTTTGCTGCTATTGAGGTGGGGTACGGGTAAGGTTAGGGACAGGTTTGGTGGTATAGTAAGGTTTAAGGGTGGGTTAAGGTGTAAGGGATGGGTCAACAGTGTAATTATAAAAGCAATTACAGAAATTAATTACAGATGTAATTATAAGCAGGTATTTTTTAAATATAAGTACAATGTAAAAACATGTATGCACACAATAAGTGCATTGTATCAAATTATTAATTTAAAATGTACAGTGAGTACGTAGTAGTTAAGGCAAGGGCGTAGGTTTTGTTTTCGACATTGGAGGGGACATAAATCTCCTCCACCCCGGTTATTGAATGAATGATGCATTTATATAGCGCTTTATTGTGTATTGTTGTATACCCAAAGCGCTTTACAATCATGTGGGGGTCTCTCCTCAACCACCACCAGTGTGCAGTATCCACCTGGATGATGCGACGGCTGCCACAGTACAACGGCGCCAGTGCGCTCACCACACACCGGCTACAGGTGGAGAGGAGAGAGAGTCATATAGTTATTCATAAAGCTTAATTTTTTATATAATATGTTTAACAGACAATAATTACACAATTATGATTTTGTGGACCAACAACATCAGCATCGGAGCGCTGGGTTTGGTGGTAAAGAGATAGTTCCCAAAAATGTAAATTCTGTCATGATTTACTCTCCCTCAAGTATTTCCAAACCTGTATGAATGTCTTTGTTCTGCTGAACACAAAGGAAGATATTCTGAAGAATGTGGGAAACAAATCAGTTCTGGGCCATAGTAATTTTTTTCTACTAAGTCAATGGTGCCCCAAAACAGCCTGGTTACAAACTTTCTTCAAAATATCTTCCTTTGTGTTCGGCAGAACAAAGAAATTCATAAAGGTTTGGAACTACTTGAGGGTGAGCAAATGATGACAGAATTTTCTTTTTTGGGTGAACTATCCCTTTAATCACACATCACATTATTTTAATGTTAATTGAATTGGAGCAGGATGATTATAATATAATAATCTGCTGTTGCTGTATAGTAACGCATCTGATTGAGTGATAAACAGCACGCTCTTATATCAGTGTTGTTTTTTATTTTGTGGATATTTCAGCTAACAGTTTGATTTGTACATTCAGTTGAACAACATTAATCTAAAGTTAAAGATTGTGGCAGTTCAGGACACATGTTCCAAATCCCGCCGCACCACAGAGTGCCACTTACACAGTAAAAAAAAAAAAGAAACATATGTACCAAATCACATTATATTTGTCCCAAATTATTGTTGCTGTTCATGACTTTACCCTAGGCTGAAAGATTGTGTATCTTTCCTCACAAAGTTTGTCTTTCTGTCCGTATGCTTTATATAGGGAGCTAATAATAGCCATAGATTGCGCATTCTCTTTCCGTTTGCTCTGTTTTGTCAAAATAACACAACTTTGTTCATTCCTGAAGTGGGCTTTTATATTAACTGTTTTGGACTGCTGTCTTGAATTGGGTGCAATACCTGTGAGTTGCACCTGTGAGCCCTGTGCTTCTCGTCCTGCGTGTGACTCCATTCCACACATGTATTAAATGCACGTCCTTGAAAGCGTGCAGTTTTCTTATGTATTTACTTTAACTTCTTGGGTAATGTCAATGATATGACGTTTCAGATGTGTCTGAAATGACAAAAAACATATACATATATTTAATTATTTTATCAAAATATTGCTAATGACAGTTTGGTAGTGGCTGGATATTGGTAGGGAAACGTCCCTTGCGTCCCCCCCTAATTCTACACCCCTAAGATAAGGCCACCTAATATAAAGTGGGACCGTAAATTGTGACTGTGACTGTCAAGCCAGCAATATTTCCAGTGAATAATGACCTAAAATTTTGGCCATCTACTTTCATTGTAAAGAAGAGAACAGCTTGGATATTCAGCTAAACATCTTCTTTTTTGTTCCACAGAAGAAAGAAAGTCATATAGGTTTGAAACAACATCAAGTTGAGGTTTAACTGTACAGACATGCTGTTTCCTTATCACCCAATGTTGTCATCTCTGTTTACACTCCTAACTATCAATAGACAAGACCACCACACACAGTCAACAGGCCTGACCTTCTTCCAACAATAACATGTCTTCAGCTTCCCGTCAGTCTGATAAACTCCATGACTGTTCCTCTCAGTAGAACCATCATTCTTCAGCCGGAAAAAGAAAAAGAGAGAGAATCATATGCTTTGAAATGCTGTGATAAGAATCGGGAGCATGTGTCTCTTTCGGCTTCTCTGAGCGTGACGCCGAGGGCAGATCACAACTCTCCACAGGTGACAGAGAGGAAGTTCACAGAGCTGCCACATGACGCCTCCAGTGGATCACTGTCTTGCCTCTAAAAATGGGAAGTGAGATAATGACCTGCCAGTCAAAGAATTGGACAGGTAAAAAAAAAGAAGAAGGTAAGGAAGAAATAGATATGCGTCAGACAAAGGGAGAGAGGGTATGGGAGAGAGAAAGAGAGATTCATTGCAACAGATAATTGGGGCCTGAAAATTGGGACAGCTATGTAGGCCTACTGCAAGACTCACTAGTGAGTGCTGCTGGTACTTGAGAATGAACTCATCGGGGAATAAAATGGTGTCATGATTTACCGTAAACATAACACACAATCCAGGGCCAAACACAAAACAGGGCATGATGCAAAACGATAAACACACAATCGGAAACATTTAGTTTGCTTCTGCTCTCACACTCACAGCGCAGTCAAACAACATAGGCCTACCGTGTATTTTTATGACTTCTGGGATAGTTTACCACCAGATGTTATGCTTTTTTACAGGTTTCCTTTTGGAACTTCTCATTTATATCCTTATTTATATGTAATCTCTTATTCTAAATTTACACAATCAGTCTTTGCTTCTATGTATGTTTTTCAGTATAAGTACATGAGCGTAGATACTTTGGTCCACTAACTTTTTGTTGTGGGTATGGCTACCAAGACAAATAGAAAGCAAGCCAACAAAAGATGTGTTAGTCCATTTATTCATTATTAATAATTATACAATTATCATTTAACTATAGATTTATAATTCTTATATGGTATAAATTAATATATGAATGTATAATATGCCAATTAATTAAATTATTATGCATAGCACATTAGTAAATACATTTTTGTATATGTAGATTTTTATAAAAGCATTCTTTAAAAAGTATTGTACACTTTAAAAGAAGTGTACACATGGAAATATCTTACATGAATAAATAATATATTTTAAGAAATTAATAATTAACATTATTGGGCCGACACCATTTCATTTTCATGCATTTGAAATAAATCACTGGATTTTTTTTACTAGATTATAAAAAATAAAGATGTTTTAAGTCTGATTAATATTGACCATGTCAGCTTTCCAGCTCAAGTGTAGCAAGCACAAACATCATTTTTTTAAAGTAAGTGTAGTGTGTGATCTTATACCTGAGAGACTCAGAAAAAGGTCAAATAATCACTTGCTGAGATTGAAAAAAACTTCTGCATTGCATTGTCTATGTGAAGACACAGCAGTTGAGTTCTTAATGACGTGTCAGCACAGAGTTGTTCTTTTATGGTTTTGCCACATGCATTATTTTAACATGGAATCAATATTGCAGATTGTGCCGGTACTGTGAGGGAGAACTCACAGAAGCACACTGTGTGTGGCTTTCCTGCTTTATCTGCATGGTAAAACGATGTGTTCCAGTGCAAACTTTTTTTTCACTAGTATGTCACTCAGGTGTGTCACTGAGTATCAAGCCCCTTTTTAACAAAACCATGTTCTAGAAAGTCAGGTCCTATTCCTTTTGGCATTTTTATATTTAACAGCTAAATATCAGCTAGTAATGAAAAGGTGAAAATTGTTGCCCCAGCAACCTGGAGTTGAACCACACCACAGGCAAGATTGTATAATTAAATGCACTGAGAGCAGAACAGAACTCTAACCTTCTATGAAAAGATGAACATTGAACACACGAACATAACCTCCGAACCTCCAATCCATACGTCAGTCCAACCATTCGATCATGCCACTGTGGTGACATTTCAGCAAAATTATATGATGCTTGACAGTTGTTTACACCTGCTGCTAGTTTTTTATATATATGTGACCCTGGACCACAAAACCAGTCTTAAGTCGCTGGGGTATATTTGTAGCAATAGCCAAAATACATTGTATGGGTCAAAATTATGGATTTTTCTTTAATACAAAAAATCATATTAAGTAAAGATCATGTTCCATGAAGATATTTTGTAAACGTCCTACTGTAAATATATAAAAACTTAATTTTTGATAGTAATATGCATGGCTAAGAACTTAATTTGGACAACTTTAAAGGCGAATTTCTCAATATTTAGATTTTTTTGCACCTTCAGATTCCAGATTTTCAAATAGCTGTATCTCGGCCAAATATTGTCCTATCCTAACAAACCATACATCAACGAAAATATTATTTATTAGCTTTCAGATGATTTATGAATCTCAACTTCGAAAAAATTGACCTTTATGACTGGTTTTGTGGTCCAGGGTCAAATATATACTTTGGATTTTGAACATTTGGTTTTGTTTCCAATGCGCAAACACAGAAACAGCATATGCGTCTTTTTGTCTATTTGAATGTCAATTGCTGCTAAAAGTGAGCAGAAAATACATAAATCTCGCTGCTCGCTGTGTGCCACTCATGCTTATCAGGAAAGTGATGAGAAAACAAACAGTTTGACCAATTCATATGTCATCAATAGTGGTACATTTCTATGATTTACTGCAGTACGACAGAGTCCATACCAGAAATAAACCATACCTCAGTTCGCATGAACAGATACGCCTCCCAGGTGCATACCTAGGTTCAGAAAACAGTATTTACATTGTCCAGATGAACCACATTCTGACATCAAACACATTTCGCTTATGTTTTTTTTGGTGTCATGTAACCTGTCCAAATTAAAATCCAAAACAGTCCAAAATACTGTCAAATTTGATTGGATGTCATCAACAAATAATGAAATGATCACCTTCTCTCCTCATTAAAAGTTGAAAAGTTTATTTATCAATAAATGAATTGATTTTTGTATTGGTTATTACTTAAGTTTCATTTTATTATTTGCATTTATCACTATTTTTTTCTCTCACTTTCTGTGAACCTATCGGAAAAGACATGCAACACTTTTGGGTTAAAACAAACCAGTTAGGAACTAATCTATATCAAAATTGTTAATTTAAATCACTGGTTTACTTATAATGCTAACAGGGTGGCACAGTGGGTAGCGTAGTAAGAAGGTTTTTGATTCGAGTCCCTGCTGAGCTAGGAGGCTTTTCTGTGGGCTTCTTCTGGATGTTCTGGTTTCCCCCACAATCCAAATACTTGCAGGACAGGGGAACGAGAAACACTAAAATGCCTGTAGGTGTGAATGTATGTTTAAGCCTGGTGATGGACTGGCCATCTATTCAGAGTGTTTCCCCCTCTGGGATAGGCTGCAGGCTCCCTTTGATCCTACACAGGCCAAGCAGTTTGCAAAATGGATAGAAATGCAAACATCTCTGGCTCTAAACAGCAGACATCAGGTGTCTTTGGAATTGGTTTTAATAACTCTGTTTGTTATCACACACAACAGAAACCCTTCATCCGGTCAGACCTCCTCTATAATTGCTTTGCATGAGGCAAAACAGTATTTTCTGTGAGTCTGTGGGTTGTGCAGCAGGTAGAATAGATCAATGCTGTCAGAGCAGTTGTCCAGAGGGACTGCTGACACTGTCAGATTTACTGCCTTCAGGGCTGCCCATTGACTGCAGACATTTCAGCACACACAAACTCCCTCCTTCCAGGAAAGATGTGCCTCACACACACAAACTGAGACTACAGAACAGGTACGATCTGGTCCAGTCGGGGCATGTTCTCAGGTCATTATTACTGAACAAGCTGTGTCTTGAGATCCAGACAGAACTTCGCCCCTTAGACAAACACACATAACGTATGTGTTTGGTTATGCTTTTTAGGTTTCAACAGCAGAACATCTTCAGATAATTGGACGTGGGTTAATTAGTAAATAATGAAGGGTTGATTGATTGATGTTACAGATTCCAGAGGAGTATTCACAGACTTATGCAAGGGCTCTCCAATGGTTTGTTTTCGCATTTCTAAGGGAACAAAATGAATCATCATCTCTTATCATTTTCTATCTACAGCTTAGGCAATCAAATTATTTCTAGGCCTACTTGACTTATATATGATTCATCGTTCATATCTTGTATTTATAATCGAAAGGATGTCTTATTTGATTTCCCAGTAGAGCAAAAACGAAAAAGTAAATTCAAATTTTTAAGTTAACCTTTCAGTGGTTATAAAAATATATTGCAAATGTAATGAACCCAAGGTGACTGTTAAACTTATATTCCACCATATTATCTACTGTACAGAAGACTTTAATATAACACAAGCTTTCTGAAATTGTCATCTAAAGTTTGTCTAGTTTAGTGTCATTCTCTGGCAGCAGTAATCCTTGGGCCCAGAGCCGATCCTCCCTATACGATAGCAATATAGGGCCCCCGAAACACCAGGGGGCCCCCTGCTCTCATGCGATTTTAATTTTTCCAAACACCAGGGGGCCCCCTTTCTCAGACAGACATGAAATCACAGAATGATAATTGTAATCGGCGCTTTCACGAAATACAGTCAAAAACAAAACCCTCAGTCAATTTGCATTTGATTGTTCTAATGTTATTTAATCAGGCTATTCAATTCAATAAAGGGCTTCACGCTTTGGAGGTAAGCTAGAGAATCATGCGAGTGATTTCTCACACTAAGGTGCTTTTCGAAACTGGTGTATGCAAATGAATAGCAATGTCCCACGATGCTGTGTCCCACTTTGGTTTTACAATGCGTCACAAACTTGACAGTCCGAAGTCTCTGAGAGCACTCAATTTTAATATGTAATCATAACAGCAATTGAGAGAGCAAGCAGCTTTGAGAAGATATAGTTATTTGAATAGTCAAGAACCCAAACATCTGTTTTATATCTTATTGTGACCTACAAAATATACTGCCCAATTCTGATGTGGAAGGAAAATTAATTTTTAGTTTTGCCTCCTTCAACCAACTTGAATGTTAACACCAGACCACTAGGAAATCAGCCTGTCAGGGTTTTGTCACACCAGTTTACTAGAGAGAGAGACCCAGATGCAGAATTATCAAGGGAGTAACGTTTATTGACAAGACTGGGATTAACAGGGCTGAAGTGAGAGTCCAAACAGTATGAAAGGGCAGTCTGCTGGAGAACAGGAGGATGGCCGAAGTCAGACCTGGACAAAGCTTGACTGGAGAACAAAGGAGATAGAGCAGCACCAGTCAATGAGATCACTGGAGATCAGGCAGCAGCTTGAGCAACCAGAGCTTGATACTTTGAGCTGTAGTGAACCCAGTCCAGTCAGATAGCCAGGTCTTGAGAACAGCAGCCAGGGGGAATCCGGACACAGAACAGGAACAAACACTAGACAAAAACACAATAGACAAGACAAGACAAGACAAGAAAGAACGAACAACAAGCAGCAAAATAAGATACTAACTACAAGCTATGAAAAAATACAAAGAAAAACTAATTCAAACTGCAGAGAGCAAATAAAACAAAATAATGAACCAAAAGGTCAATTCCAGGAATCTGTAACCATAAACTGGCTAAGACAAAATCAAAATAAAGAAAGCCAAACTAAAGGCTAGAGAAAACTAGAGCAAAAATAAAAAACAGGAACTAGACTAGAGCAAAATAACAAAAGCAAAGAAATACTAAAACTTCAAGAGAACTAAATGCAAAGCTAGACTGATAAGGAGAGTAAAAAAAAAATAAAAAAAAAAATAAAAATAAATAACAACACTAATACCACTAGTTGACTGACGATGAATTCTCTTACACACAAGGAACTAATGCAACAAACCAGCAGAGATGAGGGAAAAGTGGCAAAAAAGGAGCAGAGCACATGAGGATCAGGTGGACACAATCACGTAAACGAGGACTAGACTAAGACTAAACAAGGGGGTGGGGTAACTGGAAACCAGGAGGCAGGTGGAGGAGCACATGGCCAACAAAAAGAAAAAGCCATGTTCTCAGACACAAGACAAACAAGGACACATTACTTTTTATTTTTTTGTCATTTAGCAGACACTTTTATCCAAAGCGACTTACAAATAAGAAAAAGTATCTAAAACTATAAGTTAAAACTCTATAAATACTATATATACAGATTTAAGAAAATGGAGAAATTAAATAAAATGACAAATGCATACAACAACATAATTCAAAACTAAACATTTAAAAAAATAAAATAAAAATTAAATAAAAAGCTAAAAACAATTTCATAATATTAAAACAACAAAAGGTATGAGTATAAAATGATTCTAACATGACATTAAGCCAAACACCCATATATATATATATATATATATATATATATAAATGTTATTTCATTTCCATGTAGTATGTTGAAGTAACATTACTAAAATAACTCAAAGGAAATACCTATAAAGAAATAATAAATTCATACATCATTTATCTTAAATAAAATTAAAATAGATAAAATCAAACGGCAGTAGTTTATCAGTAATCCTAAAAAAAGAACACTGTCAAAAACACATGCTAACAAACAACAACTTACACATTGTAAGAATTGGTTAAAACAGAAGTGAAACAAGCAGTAAGAAAGAAGATAAATAAAAAGCAATACTTAAATCCTTTGGCAGTGTCCCTGTCCGGTGGAGTCACACGGTAGAGTCGATGGTCTTTACACTCTTCGGTCTTCTCATGAGGAGGTAAACTACGCTTTTTATACCCATCTAACAAAATACTACTCCAATTCAGCTGAACACACGTTCCTGTTAATCACAATAAATGGCCAAAGCAAGCGCCCGACACTGACAAGGGACGCGATACAGTACGAGACCAAACGCGATTTCAGGAAGTCTCCACACATTAAACAAAGACAGAACAGACATGGCTGGCAGGGCAGGACCCTGACACAGCCATAGTTTTGTATTCCCTTTCACATCCCTTCTCATACTGTAATTTTAAAAGATATGAATTCCTCCACCTGGAGTATGTTCAGATTTTATTTATATTCTTTGGAACTGTGGTAACGAAATATAGAGAAAATTTACGCTTCTTGCGTGTCCCTGATGTTTCTTCTGAGAGTACTTTGATCAGCTCCTATAAAAACACATTATTATGCAAGTCATTCCTCATGGCCAGAGGCAACGATGTTATCGCAAATCATCTGTAGCTCCTTCACAGACTTCAACTTGACCAACAATAGCAGCAGGGCTTTTATGTGTGCATGTAAAACAGAGTAGAGGAGAATGTCAAAGGTGTTAAAATGCATCTCTTGTACTTCTTTAATTATGTATTACGGGGGGGGGGGGGGGGGGGGGTCTTGTGTTCCTTCATAAAGTCCTGGAACCTTTTGACTCTTTGCTTCAACTTAATTTGATAACCAGTAATGATAAAAACTGTGAAATTTGCCTCTCATTTGTAATAGCACTGACATTTTTTGAGATACTGAAGTCCAGCATCCTGAAGTATTATTTTCTTATTGCATGTTATTGATCTTATTGAAAATCACTGTTTGATTACGTTTTATTTTTTTATTTTTTTTACATTGTAATTTTAAATTAAAATGTCATCACTCAATCTTCCAGTGAAGCATATCTGCCTCCATTCAAACAACAAATGAATCATTAAATGAATTTTCAATTAATGACATAATGTCTTTTATACATATGTTTTAAATAACCAATCTGGAATTTGAAAAAACTGACAAAATTACACACACAATACAGCCCTTTCTGCAATTCATAAAACAGAATATGTAATGTCTTGTTTTACATTGGGCAATTGTATTTGGGGTATTTCTCGTTAACTCTGAATTACAAATTAATTAAATTGCTTTTGATAACCCCATTAATCAAGTGAAGCCAGACATTATGAGGATGGTGATGGTCTCGGTATGTAAAGTAGAACAGCTCAAATATTTGACTAAGCACAATGAAAAACTGAGAAGAAAACCTTTATTTATATGACCTATATTTATATTTCTGATAGATATTTTTGTTAAAAAAAAATCCTTGAGACACCCATCTTAATAACACTACATTCAGATAGTGAATAGTTATATACTGTAACTGTTATACATAATATATTGTATGAAAGTATAAATATATTCATAAAAGTTATATAATAAAATCTATTCAGAGAACAGATACACTATTCACCTTTTAGCAGTGGTGGACGAAGTACACAAATCAAGTACTTGAGTAAAAGTGCAGATACATATTATAAAATATTACTCCAGTAAAAGGGGGACATTTCATGATTGACACTTTTCTAAACTTTGATCTTCCAGAGGCACCTCATACTGTAAGAGATTTGATGAACACCGGTCAAATTCTGTTTCTATGGTCGCCGTGGCATAATTTAGTTTAATACCTAAAGTCATCACTTAAAACCAAACAGCACCCATTATAATAAGTTGTGCTCAGTACTGAACACTCATCACAACATTAAACTGCAGTGTTGCATGTGAAAACACTTGATGTGACACGCTTACAGATCCCAGATTATTATGTGGCACAATAATCAATTGTGATTTAAGTGTTTACATTCATATTGACTCTATTGTTCTGTAAAATGAAAATGGTCTTTTACAATGACCAGCACTTTTGATGAAAGAGTTGATTAAATACATAACTGTGGTTCTTGGTGACTGCGCACTTCAAAAACAGTTAAACAAAAGAAAATTAAATATCATTACTATGCCAGATCATTTTATTTACTGGCCCACGTCACACAGCATTGTCTAAGAGTGGCTTGCAAAGTAATTTGAGCATCTCTGCTATAAAGTGTTTTTCCTAAAGCCGGATAAACCCTACAAATATCTGTGTGCTGGTTGAGTTTCATCTCTAACAGTGTGTACCTGATATATTTTTCCTGTCTCCGACTTTTGTTTTCTAGAGGTGTTATTGAATTTAAAGGCTCAGCCATTGAGTAGTATTGATCTAAGAAGGGATTGAAGCATACAGTGGCCATGTGTATGCTAGGGATACTTTGTGGATTTTATCAGCATTGAATAGAAGTGAGAAAAGCAACATCAATTCAGGTATCAGATGAATGCCAGAGAGCTTTTCTGTCTTGAGATCCACTTCCCTGTGGTGTTAGTCAGGGATTCTTGCACCAGACACTGCAACGCAACTGTAACAATATAATTTAGTTTTACAGTGATAGTTTTCTGCATGCATAAGCAGCATGTGAGTGAAGCAGCACAACTACAATAAAACTACAACTCTTCACACAACATAAAGTGATTTCTGGGTTGAGTATTTCCTCGTCAACTATAAATTATAAAATGCTTGTGTCATTGCAAATTAAATCAAACTTGATTGTCATGACATCCCAAACTATAATTACTTTTCATGGTAAATAAGCTGTAAACTTTTTAAATCTAATTAAATCATTTACAGTTTAACTAAATGTTGAATATAGACATATGTGTTGCTTAGAGATGTGCAATAGTTCTGCTATGACTTTGTTTGGACTATTTTTGTTGGAAAAATATTGATTGTTTATAACTGTTATATACAATCTATTTCACATTTGCAATGGTACTGATATTAGGGAAAATATATTTGCTTAACTATATCATATGTTATACATTATAAAAAAATACAAAGAAAGGGATCTTTTTATTTTAGTATCATTGATATACTACAACAGTTTTTGTTAATATTTTGAATAAAAATTAATTTCTATCCTTTGTTACCTCTAGTAATACCTCTCACTCTTCTGATTGATAAAACTTTTTTTTGTGAATTGTTGGCCTTCTGGAAAGTATGTTCATTTACTGTATATGTACTCAATACTTGGTAGGGGCTCCTTTTGCTTTAATTACTGCCTCAATTCGGCGTGGCATGGAGGTGATCAGTTTGTGGCACTGCTGAGGTGGTATGGAATCCCAGGTTTCTTTGACAGTGGCCTTCAGCTCATCTGCATTTTTTGGTCTCTTGTTTCTCATTTTCCTCTTGACAATACCCCAAATATTCTCTATGGGGTTCAGGTCTGGTGAGTTTGCTGGCCAGTCAAGCACACCAACACCATGGTCATTTAACCAACTTTTGGTGCTTTTGAAGAAGAAGAAGAAGATGAAGAATTTTATATTTGTCACATACACAATTATACGCCGTATAACCAGCAGTGAAATTTGTGCTCTGCATTTAACCCATCCAAGTGCACACACACTTGGAGCAGTGGGCAGCCAACAATGCGGCACCCGGGGAGCAGTTGGAGGTTCGGTGCCTTGCTCAAGGGTCTCACCTCAGTCGTGGACAATTCCTGCCGGAGCCGAGATTCGAACCCACAACCTCGGGTTACAAGTCCAACGCTCTATCCATTAAAGCCACAACTGCCCCTTTTGGCAGTGTGGGCAGGTGCCAAATCCTGCTGGAAAATGAAATCAGCATCTTTAAAAAGCTGGTCAGCAGAAGGAAGCATGAAGTGCTCCAAACTTTCTTGGTAAGCTGGTGCAGTGACGTTGCTTTTCAAAAAAACACAATGGACCAACACCAGCAGATGACATTGCACCCCAAATCATCACAGACTGTGGACACTTAACACTGGACTTCAAGCAACTTGGGCTATGAGCTTCTCCACCCTTCCTACAGACTCTAGGACCTTGGTTTCCAAATTAAATACAAAACTTGCTCTCATCTGAAAAGAGGACTTTGGACCACTGGGCAACAGTCAAGTTCTTCTTCTCCTTAGCCCAGGTAAGATGCATCTGACGACAACTGTAGCCAAATTCCTTGACACGTCTGTGTGTGGTGGCTCTTGATGCCTTGACCCCAGCCTCAGTCCATTCCTTGTGAAGTTCACACAAATTCTTGAATCGATTTTGCTTGACAATCCTCAAAGGCTACGGTTCTCTCGGTTGGTTGTGCATCTTTTTCTTCCACACTTTTTTCTTCCACTCAACTTTCTGTTAACATGCTTGGATACAGCACTCCGTGAACAGCCAGCTTCTTTGGCAATGGATGTTTGTGGCTTACCCTCCTTGTGAAGGGTGTCAATGATTGTCTCCTGGACAACTGTCAGATCAGCAGTCTTCCCCATGATTGTGTAGCCTAGTGAACCAAACTGAGAGACCATTTTAAAGGCTCAGGAAACCTTTGCAGGTGTTTTGAGTTGATTAGCTGATTGGCATGTCATCCATATTCTAATTTGTTGAGATAGTGAATTGGTGTTTTTTTGTTAAATGTGAGCCAAAATCATCACAATTAAAAGAACCAAAGACTTAAACTACTTCAGTCTGTGTGCATTGCATTTATTTAATACACGAGTTTCACAATTTGATTTGAATTACTGAAATAAATTAACTTTTCCATGACATTCTAATTTATTGATATGCACCTGTATATATATATATATATATATATATATATATATATATATATACACACACTCTTTGGCCACTTTATTAGGTACACCTTGCTAGTACCGGGTTGGACCCCCCTTTTGCCTTCAGAACTGCCTTACTTCGTCGTGGCATAGATTCAAAAAGGTGTTGGAAACATTCCTCAGAGCTTTTGGTCCATATTGATATGATAGCATCACGCAGTTGCTGCAGATTTGTCAGCTGCACATCCATGATGCGAATCTCCCGTTACACCACATCCCAAAGGTTCTCTATTGGATTGAGATCTGGTGACTGTGGAGGCCATTTGAGTAAAGTGAACTCATTGTCATGTTCAAGAAACCAGTCTGAGATGATTTGAGCTTTGTGATATGGTGCATTATCCTGCTGGAAATATCCATCAGAAGATTGGTACACTGTAGTCATAAAGCGATGGACATGGTCAGCAACAATACTCATGTAGGCTGTGGCTTTTAAACGATGCTCAATTGGTACGAAGGGGCCCAAAGTGAGCCAAGAAAAAATCCCCCACACATTACACCACCACCACCACTAGCCTGAACCGTTGAGACAAGGCAGGATGTATCCATGCTTTCATGTTCTTTATGCCAAATTCTGATCCTACCATCTCAATGTCGCAGCAGAAACCGAGACTTATTAGACCAGACAACGTTTTTCCAATCTTCTATTGTCCAATTTTGGTGAGCCTGTGCGAATTGTAGCCTCCGTTTCCTGTTCTTAGCTGACAGGAGCGGCACCCGGTGTGGTTTTCTGCTGCTGAAGCCCATCTGCTTCAGGGTTTGACGTGTTGTGCATTCAGAGATGGTATTCTGCATACCTTGGTTGTAATGAGTGGTTATTTGAGTTACTGTTGCCTTTCTATCATCTCTAACCAGTCTGCCCATTCTCCTCTGACCTCTGACATCAACAAGGCATTTTCATCCACACAACTGCCGCTCACTGGATATTTTCTCTTTTTCGGACCTTTCTCTGTAAAATTTTGAATCTGTTTAAACAGTTTCTGGAGAATAACCAAATAATGGCACAGGCAATAAATACCTCTCACTCTTCTGATTGATATGTGTATATATGTTGCACTTTTGTATTCTAAAATATGTTTGATATGTCTGTCTTGGCCTTTGTATAGTTAATTATTTACCAGTAAAATTTCATTTTTGGATGCTTTGGAAGGTGGGGTATGGGGAGTTAAAATATATATAAAATATATATTCTATGTATTTTTCATGTTATCTTCCATGTCTTTTTTTACAATAAAATTAGTGCTGTCAAATGATTAATTTCATCCAAAATAAGTTTTTGTTTACACAATGTGTGTGTGTGCAGTGTATATTTATTACGTATATAAATACGCACACATGCATGTATATATTTAAGAAAAATATGTTACGTTTATATATTAAATATATTTATATATTATATAATTTATATGAATACAAATATATACACGTAATTACTGTATGTGTGTGTCTTTATATATACACATAATAAATATATGCAGTAGGCCTACACACATTTACATTTACCAGACGCTTTTATCCAAAGCGATTTACAGTGCATTCAGGTTATACATTTTTTGTCAGTGTGTGTGTTGCCTGGGAATCGAGCCCACGACCTTTGCGCTGCTAACGCAATGCTCTAACCACTGAGCCACAGGAACACACACATATATTATGTAAGCAAAAACCTTTATTTTGGATGCGATTAATCGCAATTAATAGTTTGACAGATCTATATCAAATATGTTTTAAAAAATAATTAAACAGGCTAATTTTGCTAGTGTACCGATATGTAAATGAACACTGTTATTATTGCAGACTAGCGTAGTTCACACTCTCTTATCAGTCCCTGAATACTAAATAGGTGTTGAAATGTACATGTGGGCAGCCATAACAGAAACAATATGTATTCTACACACTCACTGTTATATACAACCATAGCAGCATTTGTGTTTAGCTGAACCAATCAGAGGCCAAGCTCTCTTTCTAAGAAGTACAATATCTCCACAAACCTCTGAATAACTTATGGGGAAATAAACAGAGCTTGTGCAGTTTATATGGGTAAAATAACTGGAAGTGACTCTGCCTTCTGCATGGCTGACTATAATCATTTGCATGCTCTGTAAAAAGACGGAGGTGGAAAGAGAGCATGAGCTTCCTTCCCTCTTGGGTGAGCGGTGACCATGCCAGTGTAATAACAGAGCTGTCATGGTAGGCAACATGCTGCAGATCTGTTAGATGGAGGGTGTAATTACTTGGTGAATCTGGCCTGCTGCTATTTGTGATAATTGCTTGTATATGCAGCCGCCTCCTCTATAAACCATCTCTCGTCAACTGGACTGCAGAGGCGAGCATGTATTATGAAGCACGGCTGGTAAAAGTGTAATGTAGTGATGACATTTTGGGCTCATAACATGCAGTTGTGACTTAATGTTTATCAAATAGATCCACATCTGAGCAGATGTGATAAGCAAAATGACTGAACACACTGACAAAAATGTGTTGGCAAATAGGATTGTTAAAACACAGGTGTGATATTTCTATTGACAGTTTAACCAGTGTAGTCAGATTACAGAACTAATTACACTTATGATCCTGTTCTTTTTAGTCAAACAGTGTGACCACAGTAGCATGACTCCCAAACAAATGAATATGATTAGTCAGTTATTTTTAAATGAATAAAAAACAAACAGCAGTCAGACTCTTAAACAAATCACACTCATGAGCTGGTTCTCTTTAGTCAATCAAAAACACTGTACAGTGCAATCAGAGTAGTCTCAAAAATTTGATATTTTATTTGCTTCTTTTCAATCAGTCATAAACTTTTGAATAAATGACATTCATGAGCGGCTTCTATTTAGTCAATCAATTGCATACCGTACAGTGCAATTAGAGTAGTCTCGAATAATTATTTATGAGCCAATTATTTTTAGTGAATCAAAAACGTATAGTGAATCAAAACTTTTTGTGAATAAAACATTTATATGTTTATATATACAGTGTAGTTTGATTCCTGACGAGTTCATTCTAATCTGTTCCCTATCAGTCGGTCACTCCGAGTCACGTCGGATGACCGACGAATTGGGATCTCGCCAGAGAGACCTATCCACTTCGAGTGTAACTAAACGAGCCAATGGACATTGGCATGCGATCATTGCATCCAGCTGCCGCTGATCACAGCGTGAGTATAAGAGGCAGCCGGTGCACCGCATTAATCATCCTTTCGCTTCGGAGCCGAGCGGTGGTTTTCACTACTGCTCTTCCTGTCTGCGAGTGAGAAACTGAGCGAGTGCGGGCGTTACAGCACGGCAGCGGTGGTCGCGGTCTCACGGGAGAAAGAGAAAACGGTTCCCGTGAAGACAGTCACACTAGGAGTGTGCGGTGGCCAGCCCCCTGCGTGCTTCAGCACTAAGAGAGCAGATTTCTCTAAAAGAGTACACGGGTGATCGCGTCTTTTTAAAGATGTCTTATCACCCGTGCGTTTCTGGGTGCGGTCGATCTCTGGCGCCTCAGGACGGTCACGATCACTGCCTCACGTGTCTGGGCATTCAGCACGCTGAGGAAGCTTTCGTGGATGGTTCATGTTCTTCATGTGGGGACATGACCATCTCGGAGTTGCGCAATAGACTCCGCTGTGTCAAACATGGCGGGGTCCCTCTGCCTCTGCCGCGATCTGGCGTTCGTCCTGGCACAAAACGGGCGGCACAGCATCCGGTGGAGTCAGAGGTGATCTGAGGATTACGGTGAGGGCTTCCCCAAGTGGAGTTCCTCACCCCTCAGGCACTCCGCAGCCGGCGGGGGTACCGTTGGTTCGGACTGGGGCCTCTGCTGAGTGGGGTACCCCACCCGTTTCCTTCGGTGCCTCCCCTGATGACCAGATGTCGGTCGCTGCATCGGAGGGCGAGCCCTCTCTCTCCGGGGATGACGACTCGGCTGCGTTGCCCCCTTCGGGTGTGGTAGCGTTGTCCGAGCCAGACCCAGAGATGACGGCTATGCTTTCCCGGGCCGCCGAGAACGTCGGGCTCGTGTGGAATCCTCCACCGCGTCCCGACCCTTCTAGGTTGGACGAGTGGTTTCTCGGGGGGGGGTCGCGCTGGTTTTCAGCGCCCCCCTCCGGTGCCATTCTTTCCGGAAGTGCATGAGGAGCTTACAAGGTCATGGAAGGCACCTTTTACTGCCCGAAATAAACCTTGTGGCTCCTCCCCCCTCACCACCCTCGATGGTGGAGCCGCTTTGGGGTACACGGGCATCCCCTCTGTGGAGCGGTCTGTGGCCATGCAGTTGTGTCCAACAGTCGCTTCCACTCTGCGGGGTGAACCGTGTCTCCCCTCACGGGCCTGTAAGTACTCGTCAGGCCTCACTGGCAGTGCTTATAGAGCCTGTGGGGAGGCGGCTTCTGCCCTACACGCCATGGCGTTACTGCAGGTCCATCAGGCCAAAGCACTGAGAGACCTGCACGAGGGTGGGCACGACCTGGCGGTTCTACATGAGCTGCGTGCTGCGACGGACCTCGCGCTCCGAGCGACGAAGGTGACCGCACAGTCTCTGGGTCGTGCGATGTCCACGCTTGTGGTCCAGGAGCGCCATCTCTGGCTGTGTCTCACTGACATGAAGGAGCAGGAGAAGGTACAGTTCCTGAATGCTCCCGTGTCACAGACCGGCCTTTTCGGCGACGCTGTCGAGAGCTGTGCCCAGCAGTTTTCGGCAGCACAGAAGCAGACTGAGGCGATCAAGCACATCATGCGCCGGAGGAAACCCGCTGCTGCTTCCACTCCGGCTGCAGCCCCTCAGCCTGCTCGTCGCCGTGGGCGCCCCCCTGTGGCCGCCCCCGCTCCCACGCCGCGGCAGCAGCCTTCCACCGTGCGGCGTCGTGGAGCCGGTCACAGACAGGACGCCCAGCCCGTCCAGGCCCCCGCCAGACCAGGCGGCAAGCGCAAGTGCAAGAGGCCCTGAGACGGGCGACCCAGAGATGGAGAGAACTGCTCGTCGGGAGATGGTGACCGCACCACTCCCTCCCCCGGAGGAGGGCCGGGTGGAGAATCCTTTGTTTCGTTTTGTTTTTGTTCCGCCGCTGGCCCAGCAGCCAGCGGTACCCAAAACTTCAATAAAGGAGCAGTTTCCTCAGTCTCTGGGTCTCAAGAGGAGGAGAGTGGTGTACCGTGCATCACGGGATCACTTCCCTCCTCCTCTCTCGCCATTGTGGAACCGGGTAAGGGCAGTAGCACTCAAGCCCCCGCTACAAGTCGTCACACGCAAGCCGGGCTCCTGCGTTTCCTCCCACACGAGGAGGAATCAGGTGAGTGTTACACTACACACCCAGACCCCGCCCCCCGCCATCACAGGCCAGGCCTTCACAGGCCCCGGGCCGGGTCCCTGTGTTCCACATCGCTGCCCCACCACGGGTACGTCGGTGGCTCCGTTGGTGCCGCTGGCACGGTCTCTCGGAGCCTGGCTAGCGCTCCCCAGTCCGTCTCGGTGGCTCCTACGGACCATCAGACTCGGCTATGCGATTCAGTTCGCCCGGCGTCCCCCCAAGTTCAGGGGCATCCGGTTCACTTCAGTCAAACCCGCCGATGCTCCTGTCTTGCGTGCGGAAATCGCAGTCCTACTGGCGAAGGATGCGATAGAGCCGGTCCCTCCAGCCGATATGAGGTCGGGGTTGTTCAGCCCCTACTTCATTGTGCCCAAGAAAGGTGGTGGGTTACGACCGATCTTGGATCTGCGAGTTTTGAACCGTGCACTTCACAAGCTGCCGTTCAAGATGTTGACGCAGAAACGCATTTTTGGATGCGTCCGTCCCCTAGATTGGTTTGCAGCGATCGACCTGAAGGACGCGTACTTTCATGTCTCGATCCTCCCACGACACAGGCCATTCCTGCGTTTCGCGTTCGAGGGACAGGCGTATCAGTACAAGGTCCTGCCCTTCGGGCTGTCCCTGTCGCCTCGCGTCTTCACCAAAGTCGTGGAGGCGGCCCTTGTCCCCCTGAGAGAACAAGGTGTGCGCATTCTCAACTACCTCGACGACTGGCTCATACTCGCACAGTCTCGCAGGCAGTTGTCTGCACACAGGGACCTGGTGCTCAAGCACCTCAGCCTGCTGGGCCTTCGGGTCAACTGGGAAAAGAGCAAACTCGTGCCAACGCAGAGGATCTCTTTTCTCGGCATGGAGTTCGATTCGGTCAACCAAACAGCACGCCTCACCCAGGAACGTGCTCAGTCAGTGCTGAACTGCTTCAAGACCTTATCAGGCAGGACGGCGGTTCCACTGAAACTCTTTCAGAGGCTCCTGGGGCATATGGCTGCAGCCGCGGTGACAGTTCCGCTCGGTCTGCTCCATATGAGACCGCTTCAGCACTGGCTCTATGGCCGAATCCCGAGGTGGGCGTGGAAACGCGGCACTTACCGGGTTCAGATTACACCGGCCTGCCGCAAGACCTTCAGGCCGTGGTCAGATCCCTCGTTCCTTCGGGCAGGAGTGCCCCTGGAGCAGGTGTCCAGGCATGCTGTGGTATTCACAGATGCCTCATCCACAGGCTGGGGAGCCACGTACAACGGGCACGCAGTATCAGGGGTTTGGACGGGTCCCCAACTGCATTGGCATATCAATTGCCTCGAGTTGCTAGCAGTACGCCTTGCCCTGAGCCGTCTCAGAGGGCGCCTTCAGCGCAAGGACGTTCTGGTCCGTACGGACAACACTGCGACCGTTGCGTATATCAACCGGCAAGGCGGTTTACGCTCCCGTCGCATGTCGCAACTCGCCCGCCACCTCCTCCTCTGGAGTCAGAAGCATCTGAGGTCCCTTCGTGCCATCCACATCCCAGGAGTGTTCAATCGGGCAGCCGACGAGCTGTCCCGAGCAGCACTTCCAGGCGAGTGGAGACTCCATCCCCAGGCGGTTCAGCTGATTTGGGGACGGTTCGGAGCTGCCCAGGTCGACCTGTTTGCATCTCCAGAAACCACCCACTGCCAAGAGTTCTACTCCCTAACCGAGGCTAACGCTCGGCACGGATGCACTGGCACACAGTTGGCCCCGGGGCCTGCGCAAATATGCGTTCCCCCCAGTGAGCCTACTAGCACAGACACTGTGCAAGATCAGGGAGGACGAGGAGCAGGTCTTGTTAGTGGCTCCATATTGGCCCAACAGGACCTGGTTTCCCGGAACTCATGCTCCTCGCGACAGCCCCTCCCTGGCCAATTCCTCTGAGGAAGGATCTGCTTTCTCAGAGACGGGGCACCCTATGGCACCCGCGCCCGGACCTGTGGAAACTCCACGTATGGTCCCTGGATGGGACGCGGAGGTTCTAGCTGACCTACCCCAGGAGGTAGCACTCACTATCACTTCAGCACGGGCACCGTCCACGAGACGGGCTTATACTCTGAAGTGGAACCTGTTCGTCGAATGGTGTTCCTCCCACCAGGAGGACCCCCGGAGATGCTCGATCAGAGCTGTGCTTTCCTTCTTACAGCAAGGGTTGGAGCGTAGGCTGTCCCCTTCCACCCTTAAGGTTTATGTGGCCGCTATTTCTGCTTACCACGACCCCGTAGAGGGGAAGTCGGTGGGGAAGCACAATCTGGTTGTCAGGTTTCTTAGAGGGGCCAGGAGGTTGAACCCTCCTAGGCCCCCCTCTCTACCCTCTTGGGATTTGGCTTTGGTGCTAAGAGCCCTAATAACTGCCCCCTTTGAGCCTTTGCAGTCAGTCGAATTGAAGTTTTTATCTATGAAAACCCTACTCCTGACTGCATTGGCCTCGATCAAGAGGGTGGGGGACCTGCAGGCATTTTCGGTCGACGATTCGTGCCTTCAGTTTGGGCCGGCTGACTCCAGTGCAACACTGAGGCCCCGGCCCGGCTATGTGCCCAAGGTTCCTACCACTCCCTTCAGGGACCAGGTAGTGAATCTGCAAGCGCTGCCCCCGGAGGAGGCAGACCCAGCCCTAGCTTTGCTCTGTCCGGTACGCGCACTGCGACAGTACACGGATAGAACTCAGAGCTTTAGGACCTCAGAGCAGCTCTTTGTCTGCTACGGTGGACAGCAGAAGGGGAAGGCTGTTTCCAAGCAGAGGATGGCCCACTGGATAGTGGGTGCTATCACCTTGGCCTATGAAGCACAAGGTGTGCCCTGCCCGCTCAGGTTGCGTGCTCACTCCACTAGGGGTGTTGCATTGTCCTGGGCGCTGGCTCGTGGCGCCTCGCTAGCAGACATCTGTAGAGCTGCGGGTTGGGCGACTCCCAACACGTTCGCTAGGTTCTATAGCCTGCGTGTCGAACCGGTTTCCTCCTGTGTTCTCACCTCAAACGGTAGTGGCACTGAGAGGCCCTGTTCAGAGTCGGCTTGCGGCGTCCCTAAACGCCTTATTCTCCAGAGAGTTCCCTAACCGGGCAAACCCTGTCGAGTCCTCCAGCACTCCGGTGCCCAGACGTGGCGGAACGTACGGTGCCAGACCTTTCAGCCAATGAATTCTTGAAATCTGGTGTGAGGCTAGTGCCCATATGAGTGACCCTGTTGGGATCCCATATGTGTTTTTCCACGGTATGCTTATTAGAACCGTGTTCCCCAGGTAGACCATGTTCTGCCGTCTCTAATGATGCAGCCTGAGCCATCACAGAGACTTCCATGTGCATTGGGCCCTACAGGGGTTACTTCACGTGAGTAATGTCACTTAACCCCCTCTGGGAGGAGGTGACTCCGCAGTGTGCCTCTTCCAAGTGGAAGGGCACACTTTCCCAGTGTTATTCAAGTCCTACTGTTTGGGTTGCTCTAGGGACAGCAGTAGTCGACCTTCTCTGTGTAGCCCGGTCCTATCGTCTGCCTTATAGGAAGGATCAGGAGGTCTACACAGGGCGCTGGAAGGGGCAGCTCCTGTGGCGCTTTGGTAGGGATCTCCAATTCGTCGGTCATCCGACGTGACTCGGAGTGACCGACTGATAGGGAACGTCTCGGTTACGTATGTAACCCTCGTTCCCTGAAGGAGGGAACGGAGACGTCACGTCCCGTCGCCACAGTTGCTGTACCTCCGCTAGGCGGCCGGGTCTCCGGCTCGGCTCCTCAGCGAAAACATGATTAATGCGGTGCACCGGCTGCCTCTTATACTCACGCTGTGATCAGCGGCAGCTGGATGCAATGAGCGCATGCCAATGTCCATTGGCTCGTTTAGTTACACTCGAAGTGGATAGGTCTCTCTGGCGAGATCCCAATTCGTCGGTCATCCGACGTGACGTCTCCGTTCCCTCCTTCAGGGAACGAGGTTACATACGTAACCGAGACGTTCTTTTTTGCTGAATCAAACTCATACAGCTAACAATAACTACAATTTTCTGACTTGAATCAGTTAAGTTCCAATTGACAACATTATACACAGACACACAATGAGTTTCAGTATTAGTATCAGTATTATTTTATAAAATGGTATGAATTAAATAATGTTACCACATTTTGTATTTGTTTAGTATTGTGGACTATGTTAATTAATAGCCTAGTTAAGTCTGTAAATACACCTTTTGCAATAACAAGTTTACATGTATTTCAGGTAACACTTTACTGGGTGAGTCTTTATGTATAATACATTATAAATGTAGTTTTAATGCATTAATTATGCACTGTAATGCACCTTATAATGCATTGTACAATCTCAGAAATAATTGTAACTACAGTTAATGCATTATAACACTAATCAATTCATTGCTACACTATGCATTTTAAATTTGGTTATAATTATTTTCATCCATCTTCAAGAAACGGCTAAAAACACATCTCTTCCATCTGTATTTGACCTTCTAACGCTAGCACTCTCTATTCTAATTTTATTTGATCTAATCTGTCTTCTTTTTATTTAAAAAAACACACATCACATTTGACCCTCTATCAATTGCATATTTATTCTCTAACTGCTAGCTTTTCTTGTAAAACTAACACTAGGTTTCTTTTTTCTATATTCTATATACTCGTTTTCATTAAAAAAAACCTTCCTACGTGTACTGTATTAGGCTAACCAAGACTTGTAATAGCACTTCCATGTTGTTGCTCTTTTGTTGGTTTTGATTGCTTCTATAATGTCCTCATTTGTAAGTGGAATGGATAAAAGCGTCTGCTAAATGACTAAATAAATAAAATAAATACAATTATTTATGGCCAGATATAATAATAACTCTTTATAATGCATTATACAACCCGAATTCCGGAAATGTTGGGATGTTTTTTAAGTTTGAATAAAATGAAAACTAAAAGACTTTCAAATCACATGAGCCAATATAATTTTATTCACAATAGATCATAGATAACATAACAAATGTTTAAAGTGAGACATTTTACAATTTTGTGCACAAAATGAGCTCCTTTCAAATTTGATGCCTGCTACAAGTCTCATAATAGTTGGGACGGGGGCATGTTTACCATGGTGTAGCATCTCCTCTTCTTTTCAAAACAGTTTGAAGACGTCTGGGCATCAAGTTTATGAGTTTATAGAGTTTTGGTGTTGGAATTTGGTCCCATTCTTGCCTGATATAGGTTTCCAGCTGCTGAAGAGTTCATGGTTGTCTTCGACATATTTTTCATTTAATGATGAGCCAAATGTTCTCTATAGGTGAAAGATCTGGACTGCAGGCTGGCCAATTCAGCACCTGGACTCTTCTACTACGAACCCATGCTGTTGTTATAGCTGCAGTGTGTGGTTTTGCATTGTCCTGCTGATTTCTCCAGTTTCTCTGAATCTTTTAATGATGTTATGCACTGTAGATGATGAGATTTGCAAAGCCTTTGCAATTTGACATTGAGGAACGTTGTTTTTAAAGTATTCCACGATACTTTTTATGCACTCGTTCACAGATTGGAGTGCCTCTGCCCATCTTTACTTCTGAGAGACTCTGCCTCTCTAAGACATCCCTTTAATAGCTAATCATGTTACAGACCTGATGTCAATTAACTTAATTAGTTGCTAGATGTTCACCCTGCTGAATCTTTTCAAAATGTCTTGCTTTTTCAGCCCTTTGTTGCCCCCGTGCCAACTTTTTTGAGACCTGTAGCAGGCATCAAATTTGAAATGAGCTCATTTAGTGGATAAAAGTGTAAAATGTATCCGTTTAAAATTTGTTATGTTCTCCATGTTCTATTGTGAAAAGAATATGTGATTTGAAAGTCTTTTAGTTTTCATTTTATTCACATTTAAAAAACGTCCCAACATTTCCAGAATTCAGGTTTGTACATAAATGCTTTAAGTAAAGTGTTACCGTATTATTATGCCTTATTTAAATTATTTAACAGTGAAATCACATTTCTTTAACAAAATATTTGTTTCATACGAGTAGCTACATTTTTATTCCCTCTCCCTTTTTTCACTTACACTTCTTGAAAGGGAATTCTTGTGGTTTACTAATATATCAATACCCTCAGTTTCTCTTAATAAAAAAAGTTGGGGAAAAGCAGCATTGTAATAATAACAGTTGAAATACAATTGGAAATATCTTGTCTCATAGAGGGGCCTTTGAATATTTTGTTGAACAATGGGGACCTAAAAGGTTGAGAATTACTAAATTAGGAAGAACCAGACACCAGTAAATTCCTTCAGATTCCCATTCCTACTGAAAATCCTCCCTGTTTTTATGTAATTTCCTAAATACTTGTGAATAAACAATTAATCACTCTATTAAGATAATTATATTTCTATACAAGGATTATAGACACTGATCTTATGCACTGAACAAACAGAACAAGCATTTATGTCATATAGTAATTTAGAATAATTTCCAAGAATTAGAGCATAAATGACTTTTGAATGCTGTGCATTGTTTAAAAGTATCATAGTCAGTGATCCAGTTGTTAAGTGGCACAAATCAAGCTGTGCAATGAGCAGAGTAAGTCCATGAAACAAAAGACTGACTGTGTTTGACTCGCATCATTGAGCTCTTTCTGAAGCAAATGGACAAGCTGGCTTACTGTAGTGCACATGGGGGAAACAGGCGTGATTTAGAGAGCATCAGAGCTTCCCTGGGCACCAAGCTGGCAGAGCAATAACCAATAGTACCCCAGCTGGCAATAAGCTAACAGGATTATTCTAAAATGGGTCACAGTGGTGCAGAATGCCAATGTGCTCAAATGTCCCATCCCTCAAGAGCTAAAAGGTGACTGAAAATGTCACTCATCTTTAGGTGCAAATCATGTCCCAGGAAATGGCTAGGTGGCACGGGTCAAGAGTTCAAGTCAACCTCTGAAGAGAACAAACATGCCAACTTAAAATGTTACAAGACTACAGTATTAACACATCTGTTATACAATAGTATCTTCAACCAAAACAGACAATATTTTTTATAATTTCAGGGGTGTTGGATTAGGCATTATAGTTAAAGCCAACCCAAAATGAAACTATGATCCTACTAATGGCTTCAGTGATCCAGTAGCAGCAGTTAACAGCTCACTGAGGTGAAGATTCTTAGTGAATGTCCACATTTCACTCCGTTTCTCAAAATTTGTTTAGCCTCAGAACACTTGAAATTAAGATTAACTTTATTATATACATTTATGGTGGGTTTTTTGCATTCTTTTCTGAAGCTTCCGCCGAAACTGATTGTAACTGCACTAAAATGACAGATGAGCAAAGCATCTCAAATTTCTCCTATTCCTTCCACAAAAGGAAGTCACATGATTTTTAAATCACAGATTTGTGAGAGTTAGTTTGTCATGTAATGGTGGTCTTTTAGTTGGTTGGAAAAGCTCAGAATTGTGTCTGTTACTTTCTATAGTATGGGGCCAGTGAGATTTCTTTTTTGAAAGAAATGAACACTTTTATTGAGCAAGGATACTTTAAATTGATCAAAAGTGACAGTACAGACATTTATATTACAGAATATGTCTGTTTCATATCAATCCTGTTCTTTTTAACTTTCTATTCACCAAAGAAGCCTGCAAAAACTCTATCATGGTTTACACACACAAAATAATAATAATAAATAAATAATAATTATCACAATGTTTTTACATTGATGGTGATGTGAATAAATGGTTCTTAAACATCAAATCAGTATATTAGAATGATTTCTGAAGGATCATGTGCACTGAAGACTGGAGTAATAGCTGCTGAAAATCCAGCTTTGCCATCACAGGAATAAATCACTTTTTAAAATATATTTAAAACAGAAAAGCTATTTTAAATTGTAATAATACTTTCAGAATAGTGTTTTATTGCATTTTTGAGCATATAAATGTGGCTTGGTGAGCATAAGAGACTTCTTTCAAAAACACTTTAAGGGGTCATCGGATGCCCATTTTACACAAGTTGATATGATTCTTTAGGGTCTTAATAAAAAGTCTATAACATACTTTGGTTAAAATGTATCAATGGTAGTGTAAAAATCACCCTTTTACCTTGTCAAAGTCAGCTCTGTTTTCAGCAAACTTTTTTAGTGCATGTTCCTTTAAATGCTAATGAGCTCTGCTCACCCCACCCCTCTCTTCTGTGGGGTGACAAGCCTCACAAGTCTCATGAGACTGTTTACTTTAGCCGAGAAACTTGCTAACTAGCACATTATTAGGAAAGGCGATTTGCAAAGATTCATAAAAGAACTATGTACTCACTTCTGAGGTGAGTCTGGATCACAAATGATTTGCGTGAATAAAACGCATTTAGGTAGATCGGGGGCGCATTCCCTTTGTAATCCACTGCGTCTTCAGTGGCTCAGATGTCGGGAGTAAATGACTGCTATGTTTATTATTACATCCAACAACAGAACACCTCAATCGCTTACGCCCCATTCAAATGGGGCGTCGGCGTCAACGCTTGACGGAGGGCGTGTCTGAAGCTTGGTGCTGATGCGACTGTCATAGTGACAACAGCCAATCACATACTTTTCTGGTGTTGCGTGAACGGGATTGGCTAGCGTCTGCGCTAGGGTTTTATTTGCATAAGGCGCTCTGATTGGCTGACGCCTGCGTTGGCGCTTGAAAAGTTTTCAACTTCTGCCGCGAGCAACGCCAGTGAAGCGACGCAACAGACCCACAATTCAGTTCGGCAACACTTGACGATGCTCCATTCAAAGTAAACAAGAGGTGTTGATGCTGACGGGCGTTAGGAGCCATTCTTGTCTACTCCTGCATCGAAACAATGGCGATCAGACTGTTACAGCTCACTCAGGGCGGGTCTGAGGTAAAACACCAGTCAATTAACAATAGTAGGAGGGGCCTGGGTCTGTGTGATGTCACACAGACAGGCATCTGAGAATGGCTTGATATGAGAAAGGGGAAATGATTTAACGAGATAAAAAAAATAAACACTGGGTGGATTTTTATCATTATAGGGTGGTTGTGTACACACACTGCCAACACACATTTCAATTCAAACAACTTTTAAAAGTGCATGTCGCATCCGATAACTCCTTTAAGGAGCTTACCAAACCTAAACTTTTGAACAGTAGTTGTTGATGATTGCAAAAAAAAAACAGTCTTATGAAGCTAAAAAAAGACTCAACAATATTTTCAGTTATCTTCTAACTCTTAGTTAGAAGTAGAACCACAGCTCAAACAGGCCTGTTACTTAATTGGTACATTAGCTGTTCAGCAATATAGCAAGTAAATGAGGCATGAAGCTATAATACAGCGTCCTCAAACGATCTGCCTGTGGAATAAATCTTATACAGGAATACATTAAAAACCATACAGAATCTTACCAATTTCCAACCGTTTAAAATGTGCTCTCAGAGACTTAGTCTGCATATTCGTTGGCATTCTTCCAAATTAAATGGTTCATTGTCACAGCTACATCAACATTTATGGACAACAGCTACTTGCTTCTAATTATACAAAGAGATTTTGTGTTGCAAAAATCTGTTAATCTGTTTTCCTTCCTTGAGCAAAATGTATGACTGGGTTTCACTCTTGGGTAAGATTGCTTTGTTTTTTTTATATCCCCAAGATTATCACAGCATTGAATATGATTGTAGATCAGTTATCTATTGTGGTGCCGGTAGTATCAGACTGTACAGACAGGATTCTCCCATGGAGCGCCGCTCGTGCTGGGAGGCAGGATTACAGGAACAAAGAAACCAGGGTGAAGAAAAAGATCCTAATCCTTTATCCCCCCCTTTCCACTTTTATAAATTCCTCATCTCTTCAATATAGGCCCTCCCTTTCTTCTTATCATAGTAATGATACTCTTTTTTGTTTCTCTTTCATATTGTGTTTGACTAATAGACAGGGCTCCGTAAGCTTCTGAATCAAGCTAATCTACAGTGAGGGATATTTATTAAAGTCAATAAACTGCCTGAATATGGAAAAAATAACAAACGTTAATGAATGAACGTCAGTGAAAATTGATACATTTTCTGATATTCACATGAACTAAAATTGAAAATGACTCGCCAGCATCTAAATAAGATTAGTGAGTCAAGTAATGTCAGAAGTAGATGTGTCAAAGGTGAACCTTATAACAGCAACTGACATCCAATCCCATGAAAGTCCACTGCGATTAGTCACTGACTGTCAAACGAGTCAATCTTCAAGTTCAAGTCTTTAAGATGCCAAAATTGAGTTGGTCAAGAATTAGAATTCTTCTCTCACGGGCTCTGGCTGATTTTTAATGTGTTAGTCTTCATTTTTGAGAAATTAATAAAGAACCATAAAACCAGAGCTGACGGAGACGGCAACTGTCTAAAGGCTTTTATAAAAACAACATGCTGCATAAACATTGCTGCATTGTATTGAAATAGATGCAAAGCATCTTTTAGAATTGGTCTTAATATTTAATATATTAGTATTAGTCACATTATGTATATTAGTCATTTTCCTGATATCAAGCTTATGTAACGCCTTATTTTCAATAAAAAAGCATTCGTTTTGTCTTTTACAACTACATTTGACTACAGTTCATGTAATGTATTCATTCATCCTCTTAATAGTCAGAAAATATGACCAGAAATAATAAAAGGATCCCACTGAATTTCATGTAATGGTCTTTAATCTCCATTACCAAGTTTGAAATGTTTGACTAACAATAAACTTTTCTTTTTTTAATAAATGTTATATCTTTAACATATCTAAACATAGTTTCATAAAATAACCAGTGCCTTTGGCATTTTTCCTTTCCTTTCATTTTAAATTCCCACAAGCAAAGCCAACTTTAGTATTAAAAATATTTCTGTCTTAAGCATTTTTTCACACAAAAATGGCAAATAAAAAGAATATTGTAAATGGTTTAACTTCACATTTTGTAATTTTCTGCACAACACGGACATTATTATTAATTACTACGTTTACGGTGAAAAACAGTAAAAGTACATTCCCAGAAGTCCCTGCGTAAAACCACTTATCGACCACTATTGTATTGACGGTTTTATTTTGATCAGTAATGTACATTTGGGTGTTTTGGGTTTAATTTTCAGTTTGTTAATGTTACTTTAGTCTATGTTATTTTATCAGTTTTATTTGAGTGTTATGGTTAGTTACAATGAACTGATTCATCACGTGGCTTTCTATTTTATGTTATTATGGTGGTAATCAGTATAAATATTTAGGAAAAATCATATTGTAATAGTTCAAGTAGTATTAGCAGTAATGTAGTTTTATAACTTGATGAAATAAATAGTTGTAAGTTATATACAAGCACCAATATGCAGTTAATTTTTCTGTGAATTTCTGGCAACCACAGCTGCTTTTTTTAATACAAATTCCGTGCAATATTTTTGCAATGCAGAGAACATAATATACAAGCTACAGTAAGGCTTTTCTTCCAGTACTCATTCTTGACTTATAGTAATAATTATTTAAACTCTGTGGTAACGAAGCAGAACTGAACCATTGCTAGGCAACAGGCTATGAACATCCTGTAGCTTTAGGCAGGATGCCTCTGCAATACATACAGAAAAACACATATTCCCTCACCTGACAAACGTTCTGTTACGCCCAAAACTTAAACTTACATTCTCTTCATGCCGAAGGTTTGTGAACACGGAGGCCTAAGTTCTGTAAAAAGACTACAAGATACTTAAGAGTTGCAGACTCTAAAGAATGACAAACAAACTCTGGCTGGTTTAGAAGGATTACTGATCTATTCTACCCTTGAGGAATTTCAGCCAGATATTTTGTGATGATTCATCAGCGGTTCTGCAGGACACACTGCAGTGTAACTCAAGCATCTGGGCCTTTAATGAGAGAATGAGATGTAGGCGGAGAAGGAGAAGAGATGTCATCCTGTGTAGAAGACTTGAGACAAGCTATTTCTGCCTTGTTAAATGAATATCACATGAACCAATAAGCTCAATGGCTGGAATGTTTTTTCTTAAGCAGAACAAACTATAGAAGCTTTATTGGACAAATGAGACACTTTCACACATTGAGAAAAACACAACCAAAATCTTTGAAATGAACAAAGAAAAACCCACATTTTATTGCACTTAAGTTATAAGAAAATAAAAATTCTAAATGAATCAAACAAATACACAATCCCTTTAAGGTTTCTTTTTTTATCTGTCTGTTATGCCAGGCAGTTTACATAAACTGAAAAAATAAAACAGCTCCAACATCTGATTTCTCAAACCAGATTATAAATTAAACAGGAAGGAAAAAAAAAAAACAGGAGAAAGAACAAGATTGTTTTTTCTTTTAATATACAGTGTTAAACCACTTTCACAGTTCAGCTTGAGTTGTGTGACTTGGATGATGATACGAATTGTTTGGCTACGGATGCGGTTACGTCCTGTTTATCTATGAAGCTGCTTTACCATTAAAAAAACAAAACAAAAACCAAACAAAAAAACCCCATGAGAGCGTCACCAACGGAACCAGGTTAGCTCGAGCACTTAAAATGTAACCAGATGTCCATTTCTGTACACTAAGACCACCTTGCTTCTTCGGTAACTTAACGTCGGTTCCAACAATCTCATTTTTCAACTAATTAAAAACAGGAACGGTATTCTTTTTCGTTGAAGCATACATTTCCACACAGAACAGACTGACAGAACTTTTGTCCCAAGGAATGTGTGAACAATTTGCTCAAACACACCCGCACGCACACCCAGTCATGCTCGCAAACACTCGCAAAATAGTTTCTACAACTCCGTCGTTTCATCTCAGCAGACAAACCCGTCTCTTTGTCAGACATTCTCCCTCCTCTACGCCTCGTAGAGGCACATTTGGCTCAAGATTCAGTGGCAAAAAAGAGAAGCTGTTATGTCGATATCTTGCTTTTGTTGGTATGTTTGTTTGTGTCGTTTTTACAAGTTCAAACTCTACAAGTTACTTTTGTTTAGAATTTCGTCTGGGACTAAAACGTCACAGCCAGTTAAAGTTCCACCTTTTTTTCTGTGAGTCTAGCAGCATAAAATCCAGTTTGGCCACTGGGATGGACAGTACTGGGGGAAAAAAGGTGGGGAGGGGGGAGACATATTCCCAGGAGCTTATGGGAAAACATTCCGATTTCCCACAGAGCACCAGCACTGATGAGCTAATGAAACCAGACTGGTTGAAAAACATAACAAACGCAGGTCATCTCCGATCCAGAGAGGCACTGCTTATGGAGTACTAAATAAAAAAACTAAATAAACCCCAAAAACGTGTGAAACAGCAGAGTGGGTTTAGCTTAATACTGAAACCTGTTGTTTGCAACAGTAGGCAGGAAGTAAAAAAAAAAAAAAATGCTGAACTTGAAAAAAAAGCACAAAACTTTAATTCACCGCTGTTGACACGAGAACCAAAAGACAAGTCGTGGGGAACAAAGAAAAAAAAAGAACTGAGAAAACGGATACAAAAGAAATTCAACACGTGAGGAAGAAAGGGATATTTGGCGTGTGCTGAGGTTGATGAGGACTGACATAATTGGCTTCCTTTGTCTCTCATGCTCGAATCATTCCCGCAATACAAGGCTCTTGAAATTCTTATCTTTCTCCTTTAAAATTTTATTTGTATACACTATTTAATCACTCCGTGTCCGTGTTGATGCGTTAGGGTCATATGTATACAGTGTTGACTGTTTTGATCAAAAAAATAATGTTTGTACATATGGGTGTGAATTTCAGTCAGGCTTGAGCGAACAAGTCTCTGTGCAAGGTCGCCTTGAGTGGTAGGAAAAGGGACTATCCTGTTTCCCAAGTCCTTCTTGTCAGTTTTCTTCCCAGAATGCTGTGGTGTATGAGCATCTGCCCCCACCCCTCCCTTCGGAAGGTGAACGGAACTGTGGCGGCAGTCGTGGACCGTGGCAAGATGGGGAGAAATGTTGGCGGCAACATATTGGGGGAAGTGAGCGATCGGTCCTGACGCGGAGAGACCCGGGACAGGTTGCTCTCCCCCACCCTCCCCATTTTCCAAACAAGTCCCCTTTAAGTTCACCCCCTTCACTTCATGTCCACGTCGAAGTCCAGCACCAGGAGCTTGGTTTCCTCTGTGCCGTTACGGCTGCCCACCGCACAAACAAGTTTGGTATTGGAGGCACGGATGCGCCAGACCACGCCGCCGCTGCCTCCGCTCTCCAGTGTGACCAGGTTGCGGATAAACTCGCCCGTCCGAAGGTCCCACAACTTCACCGTACCATCATCGGAGCTGGTGATGACAAAATTCTTGTTGAACTGCAGGCATGTTACTGCACTCTGGTGCTTGTGGGGACCTGAAAGCAAAATAAAAGAAACAGAAGTTAAAAAAGTAAAAAACGAAGTGCACTAATTTGTATTGAATGAACACTTATAATACATTTCAAATCTTTAAAGCATATCATTTTTATAAATAACTTGCAAATATAATATCTCTGAAATAAAAGCCAATTAAAAGGATAGGTTTCATTAAAAAGATCTTTGTGTTCAGAAGACTAACCAAAATGTTATGGGTTTGGACCGACATCCAGAATTAATTTTCATGCTTCATACTTAAACTATCCCTTTAAGTATATTTATAGAAAGTACACTTTCATGACTATGCTTCTTAAGTACTTTTAAAAAGAGCACTTTGTAATAATGTCAAATCAAAAGTCTCAAAGCACAGTTTAAGTACTTGTTTTAATAATCATTTGTTGTACTTTGATGTCCCTTTTTGATCTGTTGACTAACATACTAAAGTACAAACTAAAGCACATGTAAAATGCTGTTTTTCAATATAAAAATAAATTGCAACTTCAAGATTACAAATGTGTAATAAATGCATTTAAAATACATGCCACACACATTTCGGTAAGACTATTTTAAGGTGTCCTTGTTACACGTTACATGTAGTTACTGTTATAAAAATAATAAGTTATGCATAATTACATGCACATAACCGTAAGCAAAACCTTAATCCTTACCCTAACCATACAGTAATGTAGTTAATTAATATTACTCAGTACTTAAATGCATAATTACACTGCAACAAGGACACCTTAAAATAAATTGTAACCCAAATTTCAATAGAAAGTATTTTTTTAGTTTACCATATATGCGTATATTTGGCTGCACACTTTAAACATATTTCAAAATACAATACAAGTAATTTTTAAGTTACTTAAAAAGATTCACTTAAGTTTTATTAATTTGGTTAAAAACACTTAAGTTTAACTAACAGCATTTAATATACATTTAAACTCAAATACATTTATTTATATGCAAACAATAAGCATTTAAGTGTTTAAAACATTACATCCAGTTCACACTTAAGTATATTCTTAAGCATATTATTTTTGTACATCCTTTTTTTAAAAGTGTACGACCTTAAGGAATTCCAGATGGAGACACCGCAACAGTGAAACCACCAATAGACAAGAAATCGAACTGCAGCGACTTGCCACGGCAGAGAGAGCGAAGAGAGAACGTGTAACTATGGTTACGGGAAATACTGTGGCATAAACGGCTTTGATTCTATGCCCTTGAGATATTAAATTGAGCCAGTCTTTCTGATAGGCCAAGAAGCACGCGAGTCTAAACAAAAGGGCTTAGATTGCTGTCAGCGAGGAATATAGAGCAAAAAAGAGATGCGCTACAATGTTACTGCAGAGGGGTGTGGTGAGCTATTACAGCACGTTATCAAACATCTAGACCTGAGAACAAAGACAGACCGAAGTTTGTCAGTGAATGAAACAAAAAATATCCATTTCAAAGGCATGAATTTGTTCATGAATACCCATTAGCAGAGCGCTAAAGTCAACTGTGTGAATGCAAATGAGATGGCCGCTCTCTATTGATGTGCAAGACACTACACAGAGCGCCACAATAGTCCCTTTTCTTTAATGAGTGACTCTGTGTTTGAGCATTCGCACTTCAAAGCTCCGCCGCCGAGTTGAGCATCTTGTCTGGGGTTAAATGTGTGTTTTTGTGTATTATGTCAAAGGAGAGTCATTAAGTGATAACAGGAAATGCTCAATGACCTAATTAAATGACCTACAAACTGATATATGGTCCATCCCCCTCTTTAGTACCCTCTGGGCACCCTCAACAACACACCCCAACCCCCTCCGATTCCTTTCATCATGTCATCCATCCCTCACCCTTCCAGAAGAGCAAGACTCAAGATGCTAAGAGAGGCTGGGAATTATGAAAAACACATATTTGGAAACACAAACGCCTGGGAAGTAGTGAAAAATGTGATCGTTTGCATCTAGACTGTGACTATAAACTATGTGTTTGTGTCTAAAATGGATATTCTATTGTTTCAAGCATAAAGTGCTTGAGGCACATAAAATGTGATATTTGAAACTGAAGAACACTATCAAATTAAATAACCACACAACATGCAGTCTAATTCAGGATCTGAAGCTCTCAAAAGCATGGTTCACCTTCAAAAATATATTGTTATTTTCACGTTCACGTTGTTCCAAATTTTTACGTGATTGTTTTTTCACAAAAGTAGAACGTTTTGAATCATCTTTTCATACAAACGGTTCTAAGTGGCTGTCAAGCTCCACAAAAGTCTTCTCAAGCCATGTGATGAACCTGAAATTTAAGTATTATATTGGTTTTGAAGAAAAAATAGAAACTGGCAGAAATTTAGATATGTTTTCTTCCCTATCGTGACGTATATTAGAGGAAAACATCTTGTCGAATGAGGAAAAATAAATACATTTTTAAATAAAACAATGATGTTCATGGATAAAGCATTCCATCAAATTTGATATCATGGTAATTTTAAATCACTGATGCATCATTGTCATTTTAGGTGAACTTTTCCTTTAAGTTGGCGATCAGTCAGACTCTCTCTGCTCACCTTGCAGTGTCTGTAGGCACTGGCCGGTCTTGATGTCCCAGATCTTGACGGTGGAGTCTGCATTTCCAGAGACCAGGATATTATCTTTGAGCTCCATGCCGCTGGTGAGAGACTGATGACCTGTGAGCGTGTGAATACAGTTTCCAGTCTCTACATCCCACACCCGAATCGACGTGTCCAATGAACCGCTCACCACGTGGATGCCGTCAAACTGCAGAAAGATTGATTAAATAAATCATTGTACAGTAATTAATAAATGACATGTTATATAAGAAATGACTGTGGCTAAACACCCAGAGTAGTCATTTGGTTTATTCTGTGTCTAGAATAAAAGCCAATAACAATTCAATAAAAGCTTTAGTGAGTAAGGCAGGGATTTGATTCATTTCACAATGAGATAAAGCACAAGCCGAATTCCAGATATTTTCCATTCTATTGTTATTGTATTAAAATGGCAATATGTTTGATTAATTTTTTTCTAATGTAATTACCGCAAAGCTCTTAAAATTATGGATATATGAGCAAATCAGAACAAATGCGGATTAGTACGGTCTACAGCCCAAATGCTTTGTCCCACAGTTGCTGGGTCAATGACAAGACAAAATTAACAAAAATCTTGTTTAAAATGCCTTGATCAAGTTCTTGTAAATAACGTTGAATGTAAGCTTTGCATTCATGTTGGTTTCGAACTTTTATACCATTTTCAACAATAGTTTAATGACTCACTATTTTTTTGTTTCATGCAAAAAATAATTGTCAATTACTTATTTAAATTTCCCCCCAAATGTTTTTATTCTTTTATTCCTAAAGTTTTCTGGAGGTTGTAGCACATGCCATTTTACAATCTGAGCAAATCTTGCGATGTCAAAACGGTCCAATCATCCAATTCTTTTATTTTCAATGCTTTTGCATTTTGGTTGTACCACATTACTTTAATTTGGTGGACAAAAGTTTTGCAAATGTTTATAATATTTTATAAAATCAGCTTGACTCTGAAGTTTAAGAACTTCATATGACCCATAAAGTATCAAAATGAATATAATTAAAACAGCATCATATAAGAAGCATTTTCAAATCTATGTATTTGTATGTATAATGTATGAATAGCAATTTAAATGCACTTTTGAATGAGTCTAATGTTATGGATTATGAAAACAATGGGCAATGACACATTAGCTTAACAGTTTTGCAGATCCTATTACTGTTACACCTAATAACACAGATGATTCTGAGTCACTGAAGGCATGTGGCTTATGTAAACTTCCTGCACATTTAGCAGTAGGAGGGTCATAAATGTTTTTCAAAAGAACATGTAGAATGATAGTGCTTCTTATTCACACAAAATATCTCTTTATCCCATGCTCTGCAATGAGTGATGTTTGAGCTTGAAAGATCTCTTGACTTAGTGCTGAAGAATTAACAGAGGAATAACCCGTAGAGACATTTCATTTTTCATTGAGCAAAAGGCTAAAGTGGCTTGATTCTTTTTCTTGCTTTAAACAACTACAAATCCATCAACCATTAATCTGCCATTGAGAGACAGCTGAAGTGGTTTAGTGTTTGTTTACCTGTAGAGAGTAGACTCTGTTGGTGTGACCCTGGAGTGTGTGTAGGCAGGTCTCGGTTTCAGGATCCCACACCTTCACCATAAAGTCATAGGCCCCGCTGACCACCCTACGGCCGTCATACTGCACACAGCGAACGGCTGCCACATGACCCATGAGCACATGCAAACACTGACCCGTCTCTATGTCCCAAACCCGCAGCGTAGCGTCCCGGGACCCGCTCACCACCCTGAGAGAGAAAAACAAACCGGTTTACTTCTCATCATCACCTTAAAGTAGTGTGTTCACGTCAAAAGTTTCATATAATACAGTTTAAATGATTTTTTTCTCAACTTATAATGGAAGAACTTAATCAGTCATTAATTCAGCAGTCTACGACAGTCGATTTCTTGTACCTCCAAGGGATGTTTGCTTATAGCATTACATAAATCAAAAGAAAAATATTATTTGCTTACAAAACCAGAACCCTAGGACACACGTTTGATAAATACTTTTTTTTAAACTAGCAAAATGAACATTGAAATGGGTGCTGGTGAAAAGAAGAGCAACAAACAGAAACTACTATTGTTGTTGCTGTTGAATGAAGCCTGAGGTCACTGCACAAAATAAGCAATCATGCACAGCACAAAGGGAATATATGCACACCAATTGGCCCAGAGGCATTGAAAACACTGAGAATATTGTCAGGCAAGCAATTGTGTAATTCACAACAAGAGCATAAAGAAGCAAGCCTCTCAGCTGTATGTGAATACTCCACACGGTCTGTATGTACAGCTGAAAGCCAGATGGGAACTGTGTGGTTTAACTAGCACACAATCATGTATTGTGTGCAGCTATTGAAGGTAATTTTCTTTAAAGTATTATATCAAATACAGTACTTTAAATAATACTTTAAAGTAAATGAACTCATGCATGGTAGTTGTTTATTTAAGGTTGATACTCTAACATCAGTATTTCACTTTCAGTTTATTTTAACCAAAAATGATCATTAATTTTCAAGTTAATTTTAAGATTTTTAAATAATTAGAAAATATAAATTTGAAATATTTTGACATCATAAAAAAAATCTATAGTGCGTGAAAAATCTATTGAAACAATTGTATAAAATAGGCACTTCTTTGATCTTCCCATAAAACCTATCTACTTTACATTTGATTTAATTCATGTAAATCTGTTAAATTCTGTTTAATGTGTTTAACAAAGCAAAATTATTTAATGGTTTATAAAAGGCAGTGCGGTATTCTATATGCATCTTAATGTGGGCTCTGGAAGGCGGTAGATGTTACCTTTTCTCATGCAAGTGCATACAGCGCACTGTTGAGGTATGACCGTACAGCGTGTGGATACATTCTCCCGTCTCTGCATTCCAGACCTTCAGCGTTCGGTCTGTGGAGCCACTGATAATAATGTTGTCTCGCATCTGAGAGGACCAGACCCCTCCGGTGTGGCCGACTAACGTCCGCAAACACTGGTGAAAAAGAGAACAAATACAAGGGTAAATCAATTGAATTACAATGCCACATCTAAACCCCAACTCTGAACAAATGACCAACAAAAAGATGTTAACTGAATTACCCAATGCCTGCACTAATTAGAAGCACTCCGATCCATCACTTTGACCTTTACCCAAGACATAACTTCTACTTATCAACATACATCAAATAACTTAACAGTCCATTCGAAGCGGGAAGCAGCATTAATGGAAAAAGAAACACTCTTTATTTCATATGATATATTAGATATTGATAAGCTTGATGAGAGAATTCCCTTAGAATAATCCATGAGGCTAAGGGCCGTTTCCTCTAAATATAATTAAACCAAATTCAATTTCATTTCAGAGGCAAACGCTGATTCAAAGGTCATTTCGTTGTTTTATGAAGCGAGTGGAAAGCGTTGCAAGTGTCAAAGGCGCAACCTCTGAACCATGACCGATAAAAGCAGGGGTGATAAACCCAGAAGATGTGAAAGAGGAGGTCTCAAGGCCTTTAATTCATAATGCAGCTGCTCCTATTTCTGCCTCCATCTTGATCATGATCAACCGTAATGCATCATTAATCTTTAGAAGCGGTGACCAACCTCCAAGACACCCGGGGCTTTGGAGTGTTTTATCGCGTCTTGCTTTGTTCCATCGCCATATGTGGCAGTTGATGGAACAAAAGAGCAACTACAGAGGAAATCAAACCAATTAACAGTAATTTAAAACCATTACTGTACTAGCAAAAAATGACAAATTGGATGGTAATACAAAGGGGTTAAAAGCAAGAATGGCTCTTTAAGGGAACTGGAGAAACAACACAGATGTCTACTCTGAACAATCCGCGTTAAAACGTGCCCAAAGACAATTTCCTATCATCTTGTGATCAAAAGCTACTCCGCTCACATTTGTAGTGTCCATTACACGCCAGAGAGAAAAGGGAGGGGGTTGAATCATGAATATTAATGCACTTCTTACTGCATTATGCATGAGGTGTTGTGTTCCATAATGAGTACGTGTTACTAAGGCAATGGATCTTTCCCATGGAATGTTGAGGTGGTTTAAATAAGGGCGGCGAGCACAGAAAGCTTTCAGGCCGTTTTCTCAGGCGATTACAGCCTGCTCAGGCTGTGTCTGTGAGAGGACCTTTGAAACCAAATGGCTTAGGTGTCTGTTTATCTGCCCGTTGAGAAACCATAAAAGAGCAAGTCTGTGGCACCCACGAGGCATGGAGATTAGCATTCCGTTTGAGTGGCTGGTGGGAAACGTTTGAAGCCAAGGATCGAGGTTTAAATCCATTTGAGTAACCCCTTCCAAATTCCACTCATTTACAGTCCACATCTAATCTTAGCGAAGAAGACACCGTGCAAATTGCGGGCCAGGGCGGTAAAGTGCCAGTGCTTATTTTCTTTAGTCTCCTTCCAAAAATCCACATTGCGCTCGTAAGACTGAAGCGGCTCGCATTTCAACACCCTCGTTCTTGTGTTCGAAACCCACCGCATCTCTGAATGGCCAGGACTGGCGCACATATTCGTGTCTCAGATGGAGAGCAGACTGTTTGGAGCAGCTGTTTTCATTGCTAACCCTTCTATTTTCATACCAAAAAAGTCCTCTCCCATCTGGAAGAGCCCTATTAGTAAAGCTTTTCATTATCAAACCACAGACTACAATGGTTTGTGGGAACTGTGGTTTGAAGAACATCTGTCTATTAAATACAGTTAAGCTGTTGAGCCTGGGCTCTGTAAAGGAGTTAAAGGAGGGTACACAAGGTAAACAAATGAAACGATGGTGTGCGGAATGGTTCCCGTGAGCACAAACGTCTTCTAGGGCCAATAAATATGGGTAAAAAGAGTTTGAGTACAAACATCACTAAACCAAATGAGTACCAAGCATTCTGGGAAAGACAGACTATTGTAAAAGTCATAAGAGGTTAGAACAATGTTCTAAAAAAATTTAAATAAGAAAAGCACATAAAATTGCTAAAAATGTAATTAAAACGCAAAAAAGGCTAATTTAACAACACAATAGTGTACAAAGGTCACTTTATTTTAAGGTCAAATTCTCGGTATTAAACTATTAACTATGACTTTTGCCTTAAACTCTTAATTTGCTGCTTATTAATAGTTAGTAAGGTAGTCGTTTAGTTAAGGTATTGTGTAGGATTAAGGATGTAAAATATAGTAATGCACAATATGTGCTTTATAAGCACTAACAAACAGCCAATATGTATATGTAATAATAGGCATGCTAATAAGCAGTAGATAATAGTGTGATTTTTTCCTAATACTAAAATTTTACCTGTATAAGTAACTAAAATAACACTGTGCTATCCTCGTTACATATGAATGGCATGGAGCTAATTATCTTACTACAGCTACCATAAAACCCATTTAAATACCTTAAGCGGTGGTTTTAAGACCATCAGGTCATAAACCAGAGGTTTGCACTGATTCAAGAACAGATTTAGATATATTTTTTATAATATATGATTTGCAAGATCAGCATAAGAACGTAATCTCCGGCTGGGTGTGTTTGTTTCCCTGATGCAGAAGTGGGTGGAGGGTTTGGGCAGGAGTGCTGCAGTCTGCATGTTAAGAAGTTGGTGGTCAGCCAAAGGTGCAGTCTGAGTCATGGCTGGAGAGCGGGAGGGGGAGGAGAGAGAGTCGCAGGAAATTAAAAGCAGAATAAAGCAGTGAAAATGAGGGGAGAGAGCGTGAAATGGAGCCAAAATCTTAAGGATGAGTGAAAGATGTGATCAAAGAAATAAGTAAACAGGGGGCTGTTTTGACAGTATGAGCAAATACATATGCTCATACTCTCCCTGTGACCTCCTCACTCCTCTCTACAGTATGTCCCGTCACACCCAGGCCTCCTGCAACATCTCCACGAAAGGTGACCTCCAGAGGCAGAGAGCTGCTTTCAAACATTACATAAACAGTCTCATGGGTATTCGGACTTGAAATTGATGATCTAAACCCAGGGTTTCACACAACTCATACTTGGGTTAGTAATTCATCTTGAAAAGGTTTTGAGATTTCACACTGTACATCCGTAAACACCAGATTAACATTTGTGTTTGCATATTCATCAGGGTACAAAATGCAAGTAGCTGCTTTAATACTTGCTAGTTCATCTGAGGAAATTTTGGCAAATCAGCTCTTCATTGGAAATCTTCTGAAATATAGTGCAAACATAACACAGTTGCTACTTTATTCCAGTAAACATTTGTCACCACTGTTCAACATTACTTTTATCCCCTCAGGTGCTGAAACTAAATCGTACAAAAAGCTCATGAATATTTAATGAAGTAAGCACTGAGGACATTTATGATCAGATGTTTGTGTCCAAATAACTTGCTGTAACTTTCTAGCAATATTTTTTATCTATCTATCTATCTATGAATTTTTAAATCAAATATTGTATAATAGAGCATAAAAATTATATTTATATTAACTACTTAGAATTGTGTTAATTTCCATGACTTTTCTAAGCCTGGAAATCACACTTTCAAAAGACGTGCAAACTAAAGAGAGACTGTTTTAAATAAATTTGATTTTTTTTATTAATTAAATAGTTTTTGCTAATACTGCTCATCCCTAAATGAACCCTAACCTTAGCCAATAATGCACATCTTAAAACTGTCTTGCTGCAAATAGATATAATATTCTTTATGCATTTATTTTCTAGAGATTACACATACAAGAGACAATTTTTAACCAAATAAATATTTTATAACAGCGCATAAGAAACATTTCTATTAACTACTGAATTGCCTGTGATTTTATTCATTTCCATGACCTATCCAGGCCAGGAAATCACACGCCAGGTTTCCCTTTCAAAATTACAAGTGAGAAATGCAGCTTTAAACCCAGTGTGAAAAGCCTTTTAGTATTCATTTAGTCTTATTTTCAAGGTATCCACATAGCCTTTTGTGCACACCAAAACTTTCCAAGCCACTCATCCCTGAACAGGTGAAAAGAGCTGTGGGTAAATCCTGTCGACACATCTCAGAGAAGCCAGATTAAATACGTCTTCGCCCAGGGCTGGTTGTGATGTGACAGAAAGAGAGAGATGCTGGCCAAGTGTCACTGACATTATATAAGGAATATTCCACAGGCATTTTGAAACTGAGATCAGTTTCAGGCATGTCCACACAGCCGGCACAGAGGAAACCTGGTGAGCATCTCTGAAGTTTTAGGAAGAATCCTCTTCATCTCAGGGAGATGAGCCTGACAGCTTCCAGTGAGACCGAGAGAGAGAGTGCTACATATAATCTGAAGTGGTGCAAATCTCTAAAACACCTCACTTATCTACCAGGTAATCTGAATAGCGTAGTTTGTGTTGGTCATGTCATGGAGACAACATTAAAACCAAAGACCATAGAAGCCCCTGTTCTTAACTTGATCCTAATCCAAAACAACTAATCTCTTTGCTTATGTCTCAGTCACATTTCATCCCTCATCAGACGCTTATCGTGCAGTACACATCTTCAAGCATGGCACACATTCAAATGAGCAGGATGCTGCGTTAGAGCCTAATCTTCCCTCAAAATCACTTCCCTATTACACACAGCATGAGGCCCATTCATTTAATATGGAAGGGGGCCAGTAATAGCATTATGAAGCTAGCGCGGGTGAAGATGGTCTTTAATCCACGGCACGCCCATCAGATCTTTATCTACCATTCATATCAGGCGTTGCTCAGACATTTACTTATTTTATAAGGCTTATGCTACTGGGGAGAGCTATACAAAATAACAGTATAGCGATATAAGTTTGTCAACCAGTATCCACTTTCTACTGTGGCTATTCTAGCGCTTCCTGCACAGCTTTTCAGATTCAGCTGTAAATAAACGGATGTGACCACTAAATAATGGCAAGAAATCATGTCTAGTGAATTATTCTCAAACAAGGTTCATGAAAACTCAGGTTCATAACTCTTATGGGTAAATTCTTCTATTCGGTTACAAATCTGGGTAGGATTGTAACAATTGAAGGTGTAGAACATGACACTAAATTTCAGGATCAGTTTCCAGCAAACTTATAAAAATGTATTCCTTTAATGCAACATAAGATTCTTTGGTTAACGCATCTGTCAAAAGCATAAATGTAATGCTACCTTTAATTATGAAATATGCAGGTCAAATTGGGCTGCAAATATTTCGTAAGAGTTTTTTCTGCACACATTTACAACACATCTGTGTCAACGCTTATCAGGTATGTCCATGACCCTAAATTAGAATTTATAGAAATAGGCATAGATAGAATACCTTTAATAAAAAAGGTACTTTTAGCAACCAGAATTTCTCTATAAACTGTTCTTTTCTACCCAAGTTATTCATGAATCACTTCTGCAGAAAGAGGGAACCAGCCCATGGTGGTGGCGTTGCCAACTCCCAATAAACATTATCTATTATGGGAAAAGCTGTTAATCTGGTCTCAGGTCAGCAGTGAAAGGCACCTTCTTACCTACACAGAAAGAAACCTGCTGCTTCCAACAGATGGACTGCAGCAAAATGGCCCCTTTGGACAGATTTTTTTTTTTTTTTGCTTGTGGAAAAGAAGCGAATGGCATTTTTCAGTTTTAATCTATAAACTCAAAATGGACTCCAATATAATGAGTGAAAACAGTGAAGGGTGTTTTAATGAGAACGGAGCACTTGTGTGCTAAGGAATTCCAACTATTCTCTCACCATGACATTCTTTGGCCGGCTTTATCCTCAGACAATATCAAAGCAAAGCAAACAAAGAACGGAGAGAAACTTGGACAATGAGAAATCCAACCACCAAACAAAGAGAAAGCAAACACTTTCATTCTTTAGTGAAAATGGAGGTCAAATCGGCAAAAGAAGTGTTTGTGTGAGTATGTGGGTATATGGGGGTTGGTGATGTACAATATCGGGACCCATGACCCACAGGAGCCTATTTGTCTAGATCTGCTATCGATCCCAACCCGAGAAGGTTTTAGTCTCAAAGGGTTAGTATCTGCCTGTGAGCTGCTTGCATGAGCTCCTGGGGTTCACAGCACTTAAATGGTGAACTGAAGTGTAGCGAAAGGAAAAAGTAAATAGACCCAAGGTCAAGAAGACAGACTCTGTAAGAGAAGCGGAAAGAGATGAACGAAGCAATGAAACAGAAGGGATGGAGGGCTACATTCATAGATTCAGAGAGGCAATGCAGCCGAAATTATATTTGCGGCTGTGGCCATGACAACAAGACTGCAGTTCAAAAGTGAGTGTGGTGTGGAAAATGCACAAGTTTAAAAACAGGAAAAGAATGTATATCGAACATTATTAATGTACTCCGTTAATAGTTCGCAGCTGAGTGAATCACAGAAAATAATAGAAAGTAGGAAAGAGTACAGTAAAAGAAAAGTAGTCGCACTAAATCCCATTGTCTCCTGCCTCACAGTTCCACTTCCTCTGACAGGCGCTTCAAAGGACACAGATTTCCTGTTTAATTGGCCAAAGTTAGGACTCTCTAAAGTATTGTATCAGACTTAAGACATTATTCATCTAGTTATATTATCTTTCATATTAGGGGTGCACAATATACTGGCACCATATCAATTATCGGCTGATATCGGCAATTAAAAATACATATAATAATTTAACTATTTAAATATTGAACTAAAATAATGTATACATTTAACTACTTTTAGCAGTTTAATTCATTTTAGAAGTTTATTTTATTAGCCGATATTAAATATTTATCAGCTTAAGATTACATCTGCAATCTTTTACAAACGATTTGTTTTTACAAATATTTTTATGACTATAAATACATTTTTATACTTGCATATATATTTTTCATGGTAAAATGGTTTGCTCACTCTTTGATTGGCTGAATGCCTGTTTTAGCCTTTTGAAAGAATTTGGATATAATTCTGCATAACAGAAGTTGATCCAAGCTTTACAAGCATTTTCAAGCTGGTGCTTCTTTTTCGACAGCTCCGCAAACAGCACTGCATGATGGGAACAAAAAGGCAGCCTGCCATATATGCGGCGATGACCCTAATCATGGCGCATCTGCCATCTGCTACCATGATGTCTCTCATCAGACAGCATGTTACTGCTGAACCAATCACGTCTCTGCTGTGATAAGAAGAGAGCCAATCAATGCATGCTAAATTTGATTACAGAAGCTCAAAGGCTGATAACCTTGGGAATGATGAGATCTTCTGTGAAAAGCGGACTAGTGAGAGACAGAGGATGGAAAAGAGAAAAATCTAACAAACGTGGAAGATAATGCCTGTGTTAGTATCTGGTATGATAGTGAACATTACAAGGAGAGATTTCATTAGACTCTAGATGAAAATGGAGGTCAGGATGGAAAGGGCAGCGCTGCATGTTGAGTGAAACGCACACATTTTTTACAACTGCCATAAACTTGCAGCACAAGGACCATGTCACAGCATCAGCTAGTGCAATGAATCCTGCACGAGGAGGGGAATGGCAGAGAATGGAGGTGAGAAAGAGAGAGAGACAGTCAGCCAGAAAGACATGCTGTTTGTAGTTAGTGATCATCTCATCGTTCAATAGAACATGACTCCTCACGTTCTCACGTGAATAAGTGATGAAGATGGTCTTGTGCAGGTTTTCCGGATGAACTGAAATGGCGGTGAGTGCTGCTGTACAAGCATGTTCAATGAAAACACACCTCCCATGAGAGAGAGAGTGAGAAGACCGAATGAGAGGACAGAGAGGAGACAGCTGCACATCTAGCGACATATGTCAAGATGGACACCTCAAATATCTGAAAACATTTCAAAAATTCAAGCAAAGCCACCAATCATTATGGAAAATTGTACACTATATATCCTATTAATTAGTCATAATTAGGAAAATTAAGTTATCTTTGATACGGATAGTGGAATTAAAGGCAATTATTTTAACCGATAATAACAGTGTTAGTGTGTAAGTATGACCCAAATAGATACAGTATTTGATTATTGTGTTTGGCCTCATTTTAAGCAGAATCATCTGCTGTAATGAAAATTCTTACAGCAGATATACAACAGAATATTTTCTTTAATTTATGAAAATTCATGTATTCAAACATGTATATATTATATGTAATTTATATACTATCTATATTATTATATATTATATAAGGTCCTTCAAATAAATACAAATATAAAAAAAAAAACTCACCTTCCCAGTAACAGCAGACCATACTTTGAGTGTGTTGTCATCTGAGCCGCTCACTATGCGGTTTCCACAGAACTGGAGACAGGTGATGACATGGTCGTCATGGCCTTTCAACACCTGAAAATAGAAGAAAGCCAGGAGAGAAAAAGCAGTAATTAAAAAATGAAAAGAAATGCTAGTGTTACAGTGATGTGCGAGAATGCGATGTGATGCTGCTGATGTGGCGAAAATGTGATGCTGCTGATGTGGCAAATGACACAGCAGCTTTCAATAACATGACGGAGACAAGCATGATTCAACAGGTTCATGGTCACCATGGCAACAAAAGAGTCAGGTAAACCACTGCTGTTGCCAGTTGATCTGGTGAAGCTGAAGCATGTGCACATGGGTAACTGAAGATTCCTATTTTTTGGCACCTAAATGTACCTTCAAGAGGACTTTAAGTAGTTCTTTACAGGCTGCGGCAGGCAATTTCTTAAACATTTCTGTTCCAAGCCTGTGCCCCAGGTGACAGGCTAAGGGGTGTCTCTCGAAAGGAATTCCAAATTAGATGGCAAACAAAGACTATAAAAAGCAAAATAAATCAGTTTTAAGAGCCAATTTTGCCTAAATGAGTAAAGTGATTTAATATAATGCCTTACAATAACAAGGAACTAGAAAAACGAAAAGTAGGAAAAATATATTTGATCACTAATACAGTTAAAACAGTAATATTGTGAAATACTACAGATTTCAATAATTGTTTCCTTTTTTATTATACTTTCAAATGTAATTTATTCCTGTGATGGCAAAGCTGAATTTTCAGCAGCTATCTTAGACCTCACATGATCAGATATCATTCTAATATGCTGATTTGGTGCTCAAGAAATATTATGAATTTTGAAAACAGCTGTGCTACTTAACATTTTCGTGGATTGTTTCACGACTCATTGATCAATAGAAACAACAGTATTTATTTGAACGAAATCTTTTGCAACATTACACATCTGTGCCGTCACTTTTGATCAAAATAAATAAACCTATTGAATGGCACCGTATATATTGTTAAAATCATATATTTATAAAATAAAGATTAGATTCTATATTTATTTTTTCTCTGGATATTAATACATACTTTCCTTCCAGTGATATATCAATGTTTTTTTCTATTTGCTGTGCCTTTCAGACTGGGCATAATCATTTGGAATCTCTTTAAAAGTGGGTGTTTATCTTGAGAAGACCACTTTGTAGGACACTATCAGTGAATGTATTGGTGAATTAGGAGTGAGAAGAAGTGAACAACACGCTACCTTAGGTGATTTGAGGTCTCCTCTCCTCCAGTTGGTGTCTATTCGGTGTTGTCTAATGTAGGCACTCTTCCAGGGACTGTGTGTGAACCCTGGCTTGATAACCTTCCTTCTCTTTATGTGCAAGGGTTCGTCAATACCTGCAAAACAGATGTTTTCTTTATTGGTGACACTAATTATTCAGTGCATGATATATAATCAAATACTAACAATATACATGTGGTTAAGGGATGAATTTCCAAAGTCACAGAGTTTGTGAAAAGCAGTAAAAATCACCATCTTCTTTGCATTTTTCCCTCCAGAGCAGGTTATCCTCTGCTAGAATGCGCCAGTAACGACACGTCTGAGCTGCCTGAAGCAAATCCTTTGGCTCCAGAAATGACAACACGTGTAAGGCCAACTACAACAAGATAGACAGACAGAGTCAGACATCAGGAGAAGGTGAGGATAGGAGAAAACTAGGCTACAACGGGATAATTTATACCAATTAACCATATTAATTTAAGGTCTTCACTTGATCACAAGTAGTGGAGTGACAAAGTAGTATTTTGTTCTGTTCTCCCATTTTCAAGAGCGCTGCAATTTGCGAGGACCTCAGTAAAGACAGAGCATGTCCAAACAGTTCCACCATTCCTTATGCAATCTGACATGAAGTTTGCAGCCTGAGATTCCACAGTATGTGGACAGTATTAGCCTAGAGGAGCTTTCTCCACAATCTGCTTCAATCAGGCATACAGACACACCCTGAATACTACTACACTGACACAGAAGAAAAACAACCTGATGGGGAGGAGAGCCAGGAAAGAGGGACACAAGATGACACAGGTGATGAGAACAAGAAAGGCAAGCTGAAACCGTGACAGGAAGAAGAGAGGATGAAAGGCAGAGAGGGCTGCTGTTAAAGAAAGAAAAAGAGCAGAGAACGGGAAGGGGATGGGGGAGTTTTCTCTCTATATTCATAAATAGCAGCTGAGAAAGTTGTAACATCTCTCTGAAGAGGTGTAAGAGAGGACATGCCTGACAAATGAACTTCAGCACTTACTGTGCTCTAAAACCACCCTGTCAAATATCAGAGACACAAAGCAAGACTGTGTTCAAATTAAAATGAAGAGAAATGAAAAGGCCCTTTTCAAGATCTGGGCTTTAGTAGTTTTGTAGTGAAATTTACGAGTTTTAGAAAATAAATAAGAATGAAGGTCCATTCCTAAACATATCCTTTAAATGAGAAGTATTTTTCTTATTTAGTTCCCATTTTTATTTACTAAAGAGATATAAGCCACTAACTAACCAACAAGGTGAATCACAACATTACAAATTTTGATTTGAAGGAAAAAAATGTGACAAAGACAAAGGTACAAGACTGCGTACTTAAAGACTTTAATGAGGTAAAGAACTACAATCCTATGAAGTAATGTGGACGACAATCAATTAAAAAAAATATAAAATTGACTAAAAAATGTTAGATTATATTTATTAAAAAAATCTATATATTTGACATCAATAGTAAAATACGCATCTATACACAAATGAGTGGCAGTAAGTGCTCAAATTCTTATGCTTGTCAAATTCTTTGTAGAATTATGGGTAATGTAGTTTTTCATCAGGAATTACACTGTTAAGCCCCGTTAACACCAAGGACGATAACGATAAAGACAACGATAAAGATATAGTTATAAAATCATTCTCAATATTAAATAATAGCAGAGTCCACACCACAACTATAACGACAAAGGCACAGACAAATTATATTGTTGGAATCCCTTTCGGAACTATTTTTTTCCAGCTGATGAAAAGTAAAAACATTGACACCCAATCAGAATCCATCCTGCTATAACAACGAGCTCGAGAATTTAAAGTGGCAGACGCACATGCTCTTAGAATAAACAGACTACATCGTTCGCTGGTGTGGACACCAATATCGTTATCTTTATAGTAACGATATTGGTGTATATTTTAATAATATAATATATTTTTATATTTATCATTCTTGGTGTGAACGGGGCTTTAGACATTTAAAAAAAAAATACATTGAAATTATGCAGGTTGAGATCTTCAACAAAATCATTATTTAACAACCTCTTCACTCAGAGTAGGTATGAATTTAGCGGTTTGCAAGTTACCATTAAAAATCAGTTCACTCTACTGGACACAAATTTGTCTTAATCTGGCCATATCTAATCTGATTGACTATGCAACTTCTACACAAAGAGCGCATTGTTTTTAAACTGCTACCCTAAGTTTGCTATGTTAGTAACAGTGTTTTGTTGTCATTAACTTCAGTATTTCTGGGGAAAAGAGTATATTTGATGAAGTTCCTGAATATTAAGATAACTGTGTGAGTGATTTTATATCCAAATTTACCTCTCTAGGCAGGAGTGAGATGAAGTCTCTCTGAAACTGTGGTTCGATCACCTGCATCATGTGTTTCACCTGCGTGGGCTCACAGCTGTCAATCAACTCATCCAGCGCAAGCAGCTTCTCTGGGCCACTCCAGCTCTGTAACACACATCAGCACATATGTTAGCAAGAACACAAAGCATGCGCACATCCAAGAGCCATCCTTTTACATTTAGAGCTTTAGATTTACATTTTAACTAGGACTGGCGATGCTTTTTCACTGGCTATACAAGCAGAAACTTCTGGCATGAGCATAACCATGAAGGTTCTCCTAAGTCAAATGGAACAGACTTCGTGTCTTGGGGCTGCTGGAAACTTCCCAGGGTTCGTTCTCCAAAAATTAAGCTGCGGTCAACTTCATCTAGTTGAATAAAATGTTTCGCTGATCTTATGGTGCTCAGAACTTAATTCGCTCTCAGTGAGGACGTGCTGCACCGGAGAGATTGTGCCAAAGTCATTCCGCTCTGAAGCGCATCAAATGAGAGCGGAGGATTGCTCAGGGATGTTTATGATGGAAGAGGGATGTTCAGAAGAGGACTATGGGAGGCAAAGCACCCGTAATTTACTGCTGAAACACTTCAGCTGGGGAAACTCGGCATTGTTGTCACAGGCTGGTTTATGTCTATATGTGTTTATGCAAGCATAACTGCCTCTTTTAACAGCTCAAAATAATAAGACAACATTATACAGTTGAGGGAAAATCCGATTAAAATGTTCAATTCTGTCGATTCTTTAATTGAAGCCAATAAATTCAACTAAGCACGAGATACATACAGGCTTCCCAAACTTTAATTAATTTCCATTACTTTTCAAAGACATATTCATTAAATTAATTTATGATAACTTGATAAGGATTTTAAAAATGTAATCGATAATGCACGTACAAAGACCAAGTTCAATATTATTAATAATAATAATTATAAGTTATTATTTTCTTTTTATTTTATATACATTACCATTCAAAGGTTTGGAAAACATTGTGAAATTATATAAAAAATATATTTGTAGTCTAATAAATACTGTTCTTTCTATTATCCAAATAGTTGTTTCTATTAATCAAAATATCATAATATGCATATATTATTTTTTTTCCATCCCCAAGCAAAACTAGAGACACAAATATTAATTGTAGACATTTCCAAGGTTGGAAATGTCTCTTTAAGGTTGTTTTTCTTTTCCAAAATCACATATTTAACATTCAATGCCAGAACTCTGTGTATTAAAAAATGACAAGGTTGCAATCTAGTGCCCGACTTCAACCCTGAACACACAGAACTGCCACTAAGATATATCACCACAGGCTTCCACTGTAGAATGCAGAAATGAGACATTTAATGTGAATCACGTGAGCGATACTGAAGCAGTGAAGCTGCTGACTCAGAAGGATGCGGGGTGCCATTTGCACCTCCTGAAATAAGCCTTACAATAACTCAGGACAGAAATAAGCAACTCATCAAGCACTGACTGAGCAAACAAGCAAAACCGTTTCTGAACCCATTGCGTAATGGCGCAGACAGACCACTACTGAAGGGATGTTGTACCTGACTATTGATTCAGTCCGAGACAGCATCTAACAACTCGCCTTTGACATCATAAAGGATTACGTGCACACTTTTATCGAAAGGATTTTTTTTTTGAGTAAATACAAATTAAATTCGGAAGCAAGAACATATCTTGGGATGAAAGCTTCATCTTTTCAGTCAACACCGGTATCTGCGATTTCATGCCAGAGCAGCTTCGTTAAGCCCGAGGACTGATCAAGCCTGTAATTATCTGCCAGGCAGAGCAAACAACGACTGAGGTGGAGCCTCGGCTTTCTGTTGAGGCTTGAATGGTTATTCTAGTAAGAGGGATATGACATGATGATGATATGAAGATCTAAATAGTTCCAAACTTGTGGAATAACGCCCACATGCGTTTAAATATCAAGTTTAGATTCAGTCATATCTTAGGGACAAAAGTAATTAATACATTAAATCCAGACTACAGCAAAAGTTATGTTTCTCAGCAGAGGCTCTGCACATGACATGCAAACAAGGAATGAAGAAACAACAAGTAACAGAAACAAATTATCAATTCAAGGCCACAATGTCTTGCTTTTTCCCCCGGCATGTGACACATGAGACTCTCTAGTAATAATAATAAAGGCTCATTATAAGCGCAAACATTCTGATTGTACATTTTGTTCTGACTGCCTCATTTGACGCTGCTGTACAATAGCCAATATATGCACATCTGTGATTTAAATTATACATGCTTGGTGAACTTCATATAATGTACGCTGATAACCATAAACAGGCTACAGTTAGGCTAAATTAAGATAACCATGGAGTAAATCTGTTAAATTAATAAATTAATCTGGCAAGTCTAGTCACAAACTGAATCAAATAGCTTGGTTGAACTCACCTGAAAGGTGCGGAGCCACTCCTGCAGGCCTGTGGGGGGCTGGATGGATGTGATGCGTCGTCTCTGCTGACCCTGCCCATTGACCGCTCGAATGTCCCTAAACGTGGTGGGGGTGGCTGGGTACGGCAGTCCTGTGGGACTGTTCAGGGAGGGTTAGGGAGAGAAGGATGAGAACAGAGGAAAACTAATTAGACACCAAGAGCAGGAAAGAGACCAAATAAGATTTAAAACACGTTAAATGAAAACATTTCTTGCAAAATATTCTAAGGGCATTCTGGTGAGACATCTGACAGGAGACATCTGTATTTTGGTAATTCAAGAATATGAGAAGGCCAATGCAAGCCTGTAGTTTAAGGAAGAGTTCAAAACAAAATGGTTCTGTGGATGAAGCTACTATGCAAATCTGAGGCTTAATTTCAGAACAATAGCTTGAGAATTGCAGCCAAAACCAAAGTGGTGAGTTAGGCTGAATCTGTGCCAGATGAGCACTACAGTTCACTTGAGCCGCTGTTGTGGTCCAACATTAGACAACATGACCATTTACTTCAGCCTCAGAACTCAATCAGGCAGCATGATTTTATTTAGCCAGCTGGTCCAAACCAATTCATTCAGATGTTTATCATCATCTTTGTTTCATTCATGGAAACCATTTTCTGTTTACCCTTTTCACTATTTTAGAGTCCTTATAAAACATGCTCAAAAGCATTTAATGCATGCAAGCTATTAAGAACTGAAGCACATTCCCTTTTCCACTTGTGGTGAGAAAGGAACACAGAGTCATCCCATGTCAGCAGTTCTTTCAGCCCTTCTGTGTCTCTGGGGCCCTATACTAACACCAAAAAGACGATTCAGCACCCCTTTCTTGCATTCTGCTTATCTACGGATATCTTCTCCAGTGCAAGAAATGCTCGGATGAGAAGGAGAGAGGGAAGAGTGCAGGCGAGCACGTAGTGAGGTCTGTTCCATAATGGATTCATATTTAATGGGATTTGAGACCAAGATGCTTCAATTACCCAGCGCGCAACTGCCGCCTGGCTGGTCGTGTACTATTCTAATATGAACCACAAGAACACCTGCGTCTTGAGAATAAGGCATGAATACTCGTCAGAGCTGACTGCTGAGCTTGGGTTTGCCGGCTAAGGAACCTCTCGGGTGGCGATTCCATGTTTAAGGGGTTTCAGAGTGACAGTGAACCATTAGCAGGATCAAAATAAGCCAGATTTGCATTTCATGATGTCATATATTAATTATTGCAAGATAGCAAAAGAAAATCTGATCATAATTCTGTATGCAAGTAAGTGTTAAAAAATGTTTCCATCAGATTCATGAATTTAATTTAAGTGAAGTAAAAAAAAAATGTATGAGTAAAGCTACGTTTTAGGTTTTATTCCTGTGATGTAAAAGCTGAAGGAACTATTACATATTGCAAATTTGATGTAATATATTAAATACTGGAAAAAGGTTATGCTACTTGTTTCTAAAGAAATCTTTATACATTTTTTTTCCTGTGAATTGTCTGGGATTTATCTTTTTTTATATACTTTTTGTAACAAATATTTTATTCATAATCAATTTAATGCATCCTGGTATTTTTTTATTACATTTAATTTAAATAAAATCTTAAATCTTCAATGTGTATTTAATAAATAAAATAAATATTTAATAAACTAATAAATTAAAAATAATAATAATAAAATTAGAGAAAATCCATTAAGAGGGATATCTCTCATCTGCAGAGCTCTTTTACTGTTCAACAAGGTAGATGTGCCCAATAAAATTTCATGCAACACAAACTAAAACATTTAGCTGGTTTCAGGTAAGGTGGCAAAAGATTTACCTTGGACAGGGCTTTTTTCCTGAAGTGAAAGGTCGAACCTCGGGGCCATGGTCCAACTTCCTCTTCATCTGCAACAGAGTAGGAAAGAGTGCTGTTAGTTTGGGTTCATAGAGGACTAAATAACAACAGCACAAACAACCAGCAAAGCAATTTGACAGTAATGAGAGGGTGGATGTCCAAGAAACATTTCTAAAACATTCCTCAACCCGTTTAAAACCACATGCCACTGATCCACCCGTGTTCTTTCCTGTGTTAAGAGGTGACTGAGCGAGTGGGTATTGTACTAGTGAGTGTGTTGTGTATTGTGCTAGTTCTCTCACCACCAAATGTAGGCCAAAGGAAGGAAGGTCATATCCACTTTATAGTGACATGGCACAGAAAAGATAAAGTCTGACAGCTGATGCTAACGCTTGTCATGTGAGTCTTCAAAGAGGTGTATGTGGTAAGCGCACACACCCCTCATAGGAGTTGGAAAGGGGAGCACATACACATACAAAAACACATCTGTGTGGGCGTGACAGGCACCGTGCTTTCACAACAGTCTAAATTTATATGGGCATAAAGGAGAAAAAAGAGCCACCCTATGCTTCACTGTCTCTTTCTATGTCACCCAGACACCCACCCCCCACACAGGCTGAAATGGCCCTGGTTTTGCTGCATAGTTGGTGCCTGGCTACGGAGCATCTACTCTGGAAAAACAAGGGTTCAGTGTCCTCAACACAATGAGGTTCTAAAACACATTTGAATAAAACTATTTTAGGAGAGTACAGGGCTGCCAGTGAATCTGTGTAGTTCACTTTCAGGAGGAGCTCAGTGATAGACTCCGAGTTATGAATCATTGCAACGTGCCAAGGATTTGTGAATCATTAAGTATTTAAACAAATTAAGAGTGATGAGTAAAGACTTTCACAACTGAATTAAGCCCATACTGTTTACAAAGCAGTCATGTATCATGGTAATTAACAGGTCTGAAATGATTCCAATCACAATAACATTATACTTATAAGGAACATTCAGTACTTATAGTTATTAGTACTGTATATACTAATAAGAATAAAGAAGTCATGCCAAAAGTCTCTAAAATATATTAAAGAAAATAAAGTGTACACTGAATAAACCACCAGAATGCTGGTTAAAGCGCTTAAAGAGTACATCTGATGTAAAAGAGCATTATTATTCTGCAAACAGTATTTAGTAGCGCTCAAGTGTTTATACATACAAATACTGACATATATATTTAATACATATACTCAACAATTATGCATTACATTGATCAGAAATCAGTAAAGACTTTTACAATGTTACGAAAAATTTTAACATTTAATAAATGCTTTTTAGAAATAATTTTGAAAAAGTTGACAACATTGATGAGACTGTGACAGTGACACTGAAGACTGGAGTGATGGCTGCTGAAAAAAATTCAGCTTTGCATCACATAATAAATCATGCTTAAAGCATGGAAAAATTGTAATTACGCACAATATTCGTTTTTTTACTGTATTTTGTCCATATAAAATCAGACCCAGAGTATTGGAGACTTATTACTAATTACCGTCTATGAAAATTATAAATTTAATCTTCAGCAAATCTTAAAACAAGCATTAATTTTTCATACTGTATTGCACGATGTGATGTCTAAATTCACCTGTTGCATTTTGAAACACTGACTCTATAGTATTTCATTTTTATATAAACAAGAATATATATATATATATTTTTTATATATTTTCAAAATAAAGACTTAATTTATGCCATCTATCGGTTATTGGTCATAACATAAAAATAATCACAGTTTTGCTAAAAGCACTCATGACATTTCATGGAATTACCATACAGCTTGCTAGGTTCAAATTATACATGTGAACATGTTCACGGTTGACCATTTTGTGGCCAATTTAGAGTTTTGGCCTACAGTAAAAATTCCATTCATTGGTCTTGATATTCAAACTAAACCAATAAACACTCGCATGATCACATTTGCTGCAATTGATCTAATGTCAGAGGAGCCGGGTGTTTGATACACTTGAGTGAGGTCGAGCTGAAAGGTGTGTCTGATAATGAAGCTCTGCATGGATTTCTGAAGGGACCACTCTCTGTGAGATTCACAGTAAATGAGGGCCGGAGAAAGAGAAAAAAAACCCACTGATGAAATACAGCAGAAACGTCCATAAAATGTGAAAATATGACCAAAACTTTTTTTTTAAATCACAAAAATAATATTCAATATATATGGGCTAGTCTTTTTCAGAACATGGTTCCATTTATTTAAATCAAACCAATTTTGTTTTACAGGACAGCTTGGCAAGGATTAGTTTAGACCAAACTGCAGCTGATTGCTCAGCCAGTGATCTCGATGCAAAGGTAGTCCAACAGATAGGACAGGCAGGGTGTGTGTGTGTGTGTGTGTGTGTGTGTGTGTGTGTGTGTGTGTGTGTGACAGTGTGGAAGATGACAGTGATGTGAAGAGCATTGAGACTCTCTCACATTACTCTATGAGAATGTGTAACACAAAACACACAGGCAATGCCACAAGTGCGAATCACTGCTAATAACTAAACCTGTCTAGCCTACTTGGTAAAAAGCACTTAACACAAAATAGCATGAACGATGTAAAAGCATTAATTTGCTTAGTTATACATTCATTTTACTGAGCGGATTAGACTGTCGCTTCTCTCTTGGGTTCACAGCGAGAGCCATCTGATTTTAGATGAGTCACTGTGTAATCATTCTCCATGTCTGACACCACAGTGCAGAGATGGCTTGGTCTGTGGTTAACAGGAATGCCTGTGTTCATAGAAACCAGTGCAGTCTTGGCAAATAACCTGTTTTAGAGAATAAATCCTGTGATTTATGAATGAATAACCTTGCTATGTATTTCCGAAGCTTCTTAGAATGGTAATGACTACATATTTAAACAATGCAAGAGTGCTGTACTTCAAATACAACCCTAGCAGTCATGAATTATTAGAAGTAAAAAATTGAGTATCATGAAGGTTAGGGATAAAATTACATGATCAATTTTACATTTTGTCCATGTAAGGACATCAAACGTCCTTAATGAGCTTCGTTTTTATAAGCAAACGATTAACGAGATTGCCTGGAGCTTCTGTCAATATCACTGTACTTCACTCGATGTTGTTCTGATCAGAGGACACCCTGAAAACTGCAGTGACTGCGAGCTTCTGATAAGCTCTCCCCTTTAAATGCTCATTTCACTCAAATTTACAATCATACAGTGTGAGTTTCGGGACAGATGTGGCTCCGTTTCCTCCGTCAAATGCAATGACACAGTAACCCAATCACTGTAGGGTGGTCTGATGCCGCCAGGCAGTGGAGAATATACACACCCTTCAACAGACAGCACAGAAACCGATGCTTTACCACACTGACACGACTCAAAACCATTCTCATATCACAACACTGAAGCTATAGGACATTCGTGACTGTACTTTCCACGTTAACATGACCACAATAACAGTGAGAGAGTCCAGATACAGTTTCTGCTCAATACCAGCCTACATGACTGCAAAGCACAAATTAATATTACCAACAGGTTTACTCTGAATGGTGCAGTAACGTTAGATGAGTATCAAATATGATAGAATCATACTCAATTGAACTTTCAAATAAGAGTCAAGCAGTTAACTCTTATAAGATCAAATTAATCATCTATACAAGTACATAGGATGGATGCGGTGATGGTAAGATGCATGGAATGGATAGAAATGTATGATGTAGGGATCGCAGGTGCAGTGTTTGTGTGTGTGTGTGTGTGTGTGTGTGTAAGGATGGGCAGATCGTAGAGAAATAGTGATTGAGCCTCTGTTCTCCAAACCCATTCCATATTTAAGCGCATCACATCCTTTTCTACATGACTTTCTTGTCAAGAAGACTCAAGTAGGTTCACGTGAATTTATATCGCGAAAGGTGATTCTCTATGTCAGCTGGAGATTTTTCCGCAGTGGCCGTATATAAGAACAGTCGCATATTTCACCGACGCACCCTAAAGACGAGCACTGAGATCGTGTACGCGTTCACGGCGCGACGCGACAAACCCGAACGCTGGCATAATAATCAACCAAGATGTGTACATTACACTCGCGCGCATCGTATTTGAAAATAACACATCGCGCGCTTGCAGTGTACACCGCTTCTTTGATTTATAATGGGAGCGTTTCTGTCACGTCAGGGCTGATGGGGTATAAAGCAAACCCCCGAGAGAAAGCGGATGGTCGTATGGATATAAAAGCCGCAGTGCACCCAACACGAATAACGGCGTGTACTCACTTTATAGAAGATCATCTTTAAAGTGCCGTAGAAACCCATGGTGATGGTGATGACGATAATCCGGGTGTGATTCACTGAGAGTCGATTAAGAATTTATGGAAATATATCTACGTGATAAGGGCTCTACTAATCCCGGATAGATCCGACAGGGACATACTCATCCACGGACATCCATATGAAGCCGAACGGAAGAAACCAACGACTCGCCCGTCTGTCTCATTGACCGTCCTCTGAGCGGACTGACTGAGCGAACAGAATGAGAGAGACGGGAGGGAGAGAGAGAGAGAGAGAGAGAGAGAGAGAGAGAGAGAGAGAGAGAGACGAGACCCTCCCCTCTTCCTGACACAAGCACAAAAACCTGGTCTTTCCATTTCTTTCTATAAGTAGGGACTGGAGTCATAAAATACTATTTTAAATCATGTTTCTACATAGTAAAGCACTCAAGATTTTGTGAAATATATCTAGAAATCTTTTGAAACAACACACACACACATATATATATATATATATATATATATATATATAAAGATAGATAACTTTGAATGGGTTTATTGACAACTGTATATTATTCCATGTTGCAATGCTGCTTCTGAAATACGCAGACATTAAATTAATTTATTAATTGCATGAGAAGACAATAGACTGCAGAGTTTTTCTTTGAGTCCTGATGAACCTGGTGTTTATTTTGTAATAATGACTGGCTGATGGTACACTATTCTGCTTATTACACGGCTGCTTAAATAAATGGACATAAAATATTGATTTGAGTTTAAATTAATTTATTAGCTTACTTGAAGAGACAGCGGCGAGACAGAACACAAGCACTGCCATGTAGGAAACAGATTTCCAATTGAGCGGGTCAGTTACACAGCGCTGTCCTAGACCACTGTCATTATTCAGAATATTTGACACCTGAATTCTGCGACTGACAAATCGGAATCAAGTTTTCCAGGGAGCCCTGCAATAATTGTGTTACATTATTAACAAAACAAAAATGGACAGAAATGAATTGCTGGCTCTCGGGAGGATACACTGTGAGCACACAAATGGATCAGATGACAGGTTTTCTGCAGATGAGGAAGTGAAGAGTGCAGCTCAGTGAACAGGGCTGTGCATGCAGCCAGAGGACGAAAGTGGAAGAGCCTGAGATTATGTTCAACCGAAACCGGGTGGTGCACACCTTCCACTTGTTGCGGTTCCCGAGCCCGCCCCATAGCCGCTGAAGACGATTGCCGGCCCCTCCCCGTGTTATTTCCATCAGACTGAGCAGGTGGTATTTGGCACTCGGGGTGGTTTTGTGTGTGGACTGCATGATTAAAGATTGCCCAAGCATAGACAGACATTCAAGGGTTGTGTGTATGTGTATATATATATATGTGTGTGTGTGTGTGTGTGTGTGTGTGTGTGTCTGTGTATATAAAGAAATACACAGAGGTGTGCCTGCCATTTAGTGAGCAGTGGAGTAAAAACACAACCAGAACTAATAAGTCATGCAGTACACTGAGATAACTGTTGAAAACAAGCAGTAAACTAGCGATGAAAATTCTGTAACACTTCCCAAGTGTTCCATTACATATTAGTTACTAACAACATTAACTAAGAATAATAAATGCTATAGAGGTATTTTTCATTAATTTCAACATGTACTAATACATAATTAAAATCAAAAGTGGTATCTGTTAATATTTAAATGGACCTGAAGTAACATGAACTAACAATAAAAGGCAGTATTTTAATTAGCTAACATTAACAAAGATTAATACTGTAACCAATGTATTGCTCATTAACTATAACAATAAGCAACATTAACTAATGGGAAATTTCTGCAGTGTTACCAACAACTCGGTTTGCCTACTAACACCAAGTGACAAAAAAATGTTCCCTACAAACCAGACTGTGGCGCACTCTTGTTTACTCCCAAGATTATGATCATTTAACAAAAAATCCTACTAAAGATAAAGGAGGTCACATAAGGAGGTGACTGTTCGTCATCTGTGTTGTTCCTGTGACTCACTGAACAAGTCGAGACATGCCCCACAGACACCTCAGTGATGTCTATACTGAACCACCCTGACTGCCTTTTATGAAAAGGGCTTCATCATGATACATGTTAAATTAACTATACTTTCATGACACAAATTCAGATTAGACTTCGTTTAATAAGATTTGACTTGTTTCAAATGTATTAAGCATGATTGAAGTTACTAACTGAAGTCCTGATATACTATAATTATGTCGAATATTTTTTTTTGCAAACCAATTACTAATTGACTTAAAGTCTAATGACTAACAAAGTCTCTTTAAGACAAGTCATGTCATTCGGTGGCCATCTTTGAAACGCTTCTGGGGCATCCAAGTGCAGCTCCCATCACCTTGTATGGGGAAATATCAAATTTTCTAAAACTGTTCACTAAGCTTACGATTACATTTCATATTTGAAATCACCAATGAAATCGGACAACAACTGTGTCAAATGTTTCTTTTGCTCAAATAGCGTTATAAAAAGCTTATCTCTCAGGCTAGATCAGTCAGTGAGCGCGCGTCTCAGAGCGCTGACTGTTTCTATAGCAACCGGGACTTCTAACAGCAGCTGCAGTGACTCGCTGACTTTACCGATTAGCGATTGGCTCTTTCATTCAGAAGGCGGGGCTTCTTGCGATCGAACGGCCATATTAAGCGTTGCATTTTTCCCCATTCAAAACTATATGAGTGACATGTCTTGGGTATTCTATAGTCTTTGTGACTACAATGCAGTTTCAGTAAAAGTCAACCAATCTAAAACTCAGACAAAAGACAGATCCATTGTGTCAGGCAAACGGAGAACAAACAGTCACTGAAGCTTAACAGCACACAAACACCCCAAGTTTCTGTCATGAATTTTGTTCAGAGGTAACAAGCCACATCATGCATCTATCAGCACAGAACAGCCACGATCAACCAGAAAGAAGTTGTCAAGCTTCAAACCCAACCATTTCATTACACTTTACCAAAATGGGGTTAGATCAAACAAACCACAAGTGTGATTTAAGCCAGACTAAACCAACCTCAAGGGATTGTGGTTGGTGTTACAATGCTCATTAAAGCCTAATCAAGACAAATGAAAAGTGGACATGGTAGTGTTAGCAAATGTGATCTCTGCCATTTGCCTGGCATTCATTAGAAAAGAAACCGAACAGGATTAATAGGGCATCTACTTGTGAAACAATCAGCATGACATCAAACACCTCCTGTTGACCACCAGAGGCTAGATGTAATAAACAACAAACTACGTTAAGGCTGCAAGTAACCAAGTTGTTAGTTGAGTTAACAGTTCTAGCAACCACTTTAGAATCAACGTCCTAATCTGCTCCTCCGAGTAGGACTGATTCTCAGATAAATCCGTTTAGGGTATAACATTGTTGCCTCATCCTTATAATAATTGTGCAGACATACGGAATTGTATTAATAAAATGTGTGCGGTTGCTCAGCATTGCAAGCAGTGAGAAAAATCTAAAAAAAGAAGGTAAGTACTGGAAAACAACACTTTGGGGGTTAGACTTGCTGGCACAGGTGCCTTAGATTGGTCTCTTTGCACTTAAAAATATAAATAAATAAAAACAGAGTTAATCTTTTCAGCTGCAGGGATACTGTATTCTGCAGGGAGAGGACCACACTGAGTTACTGCTACCAAGCGTTAGGGACAAAATTGCACCTGTCAAAAGTTTCTGGGCAATTTGGTGATAAATTGCTAGGAAAAACTCTTCGTCTTACACAGGTTCCAACGAATCTTTGTCTTGAAACCAATGAAACCAGAGAGCAAGTGAGCAGCTATAAGGAGCCGTTATGCCAATAACCTAGGCCTGTATGAAATGGCAAGCAATTTTATTGAGGTAAACTTGGGATATTTCCTTGAGTAACACTTATCTGTCCTTCACCAATTGCAAACACTGTATTTTGGTTGGAATTCTTCTAAAAACACAGGTGTGATGATGACTCATCTCTCGACTGTTAGAACATCACCATGGCAACCCCTAAACAAACTGGAGCGTGTATGTATGTCGGAGGGGTGGGTCACTGGGAGTTTGTGTGTATAAAGCGCTCTCTCTCCTCAGACAAAAACCCTCCTAAACTTTACACAGTGGATAGGAATGTGTGGCATGTGAAAGGGTCCTGCCCGTGTCTTTTGAAGAGACTCTAACCCCCCCCCCGTTCACAGTGGAGAATTAACAGACTCCATGGACAACGACTTTCCCCTGACATGCAATGCAAAAAAACAGGTGCTTTCCTGGGAACGCTTGGGTTGAAAAGTCCATTTTGTTATCTCCCCATTTCATGGATTTTAGAATGATATAGATATGCTTAAGGCAACAAGACCTGCCAGACACATGATAGATGGCCCACAACAATGTTATATTGTTTTAGCAATGCAGCAATGTAAGTTCCAAGAAAATGTTAATTCCTTAAGACACTTTCACAAATCAAGCAGGCAAAACGCCAAGAACATGCTGCAAATAGGAAGACAGCTTGTGAAATTTGTGGATGTTAAAACAGCTAGTGTATGAAGAGTCCAATACGATAATGCCCTTTTTTTGCCTGGATCTATTAAATTTAATTAATTTTAGAAGCATAAAGTCAGTCTTAACATCATAATGAGGGGAAAAATGCTGAAGAATAATTAATTCTTAGAAAAGAAATCCTTATTGGATGGTTTGGCATACACTTATTTTTAAACAAAAATTAACATCAGAAGAAAATGTTCGCCATGATCATGTGGTGCAGAAATATTTACCAAAAAGAATGACAGAGAGGACTCTTGAAGACCAACATTACTCTGTCATGGTCAATACATTTCTTATAATATCAGATAATTTGAATTTATGACATTGGAGATCAAGTTGTAAAATGTCAACTCAACATGAACAAAGATTCCACAAAGAACTTGGCACACACATTTTAAACTAGATTTTTAATTTTAAAAGATTTTTCCCTTTTCTTTCATTTTCCATCCTGTAAACTATTTTTCATTGACCCTGAATCATTCAAAATAAAAAAAATTAACATTAAAAATCAAGAAACCCAAACATTTAGGCATTGTATATTTGACCTTTTTGAAAAGAAAGTGAAGGACGGGCAGTGTCCTCACTATGAATGGGCAACCAGTGCAAAGCAAGAAAGCGCACATTCCAATCGGGCAGATGACATCGAGGTTAATGAATTCGCCTGCGGACTGCGATGTCCTACCAAGCACAATGATACCATCTGCTCCTGACCCGAGCATTTAGCCTCCAACTTGACAATAAGCACCTGATCCATCACGTTTGATTGGGTCATGACGAATGACATGCAGGCAGCATCCCTCATGGCTGAGTGAATTATGAAGATGAAATGATACACAGAGACCTCGTGGGGTCACTGTCCAATTTAGGAATTGAATAAACAAAAATGCTGGGTAAATTGAACCAGATGTGTGTAAAGCATATGACTTCTGTGATGTTAGGGAAAATCAATTCACCTGAGATCGAGAAGCAAACAAATGAAATGTAATAAATATTATTACAAAATATCCTCTAAACAGGATCCAGAAACTGCATTTTACAATTGTACAATTACTACAATCAGGATGAACACAGAGGTGCCTAGTCTCTTAACTCTTTAATTTCTTTATGAGGGATGGGAGAATATCACCATGATCTGATGCAAAGGTTTTTCTCAATTACTCACAATGCCATTTAGTATGACATGTGCACCCAACATATAGAAATCAATTCAATTTCTGGGGTCATACATGTAAATTTATTCTTCATCTGTTCCAATAACTAAAATATTCAAGCATACATGTTCACTGACCCTTGCACCCTGATCTAATCTTGCAATATGACTGTCATAAATTCTTTGCAAACATACTGACTCATATGTTGACTATCATTGAGTAAAATCTAAATAGAGATTTTTGTTGGTAGCAACAGAGAGGCAAAGGACTTCTCTTTATTACAAGGCTTTCTGTTAAACCCTAAAGAGTTGTTCCACTTATACTATCGACAGCAGAACTATAAAGTACTAAAGCAAAATAAATGTCCATTAGTTTGTGAAGGGAGGTTGTGGGCAAATGTTTTAAAACCGCAGGAAAGAGAACTACAAAAAACTCCAGGTGTTGTTTTCTTATCTGATGACTGTAATTTTACCCGGCCTGTAGTGTTAATGTAGGGTAATTAGTGGGGACAGTGGCTACTGTTTTATTTTTCCAGCTGTTTGTGAAGTTCAGCAGCTCTCCATATTTTCAGTTCCAGCTGTTTGTGAAGTTCAGCAGCTCTGCATGAATGCTTACAGACTGGTTCCTCAGCATTCTTAAAGGGATCGTTCACCCAAAAATGAAAATTCTGTCATTAATTACTCACCCTCATGTTGTTACAAACCCGTAATACCTCCGTTCATCTTCGGAACACACATTAAGATATTTTTTCTGAAATCTGAGAGCTCTCTGACCGTCCATAGACAGCAAGGGTCCTTACACAATCAAGGTCCAGAAACGTAGCAAGGAGATCGGTAAAATAATCCATGTGACATCAGGGGTTCAACCGTAATTTTACGAAGCTAGGAGAATACTTTTTGTGCGCAAAAAACCCCCAAGAAAAAACGGCTTTATTCAAATAATCTCCGCGTCACCCTAGCGCCATTTTGGAGAATATCCATTGGACGGACACTGCGTATGCTCTTCTGTGTTAGCCACATACTGGATGTGCTGTTTTCGTTGAAATCAAAGCGTAAATATACGTAGAAGACGTATCCGCGCGGCGTGGCTGATACAGAAGAGCATACAGTTTCCGTCAGTGGATATTCTCCAATAGGGCACTATGCTGACAAAGTCGTTATTTTTGTTTTCTTTGCATACAAAACGTATTCTCGTAGCTTCGTAAAATGATGGTTGAACCCCTGATGTCACATTAATTTTACCGATCTCTTTGCTATGTTTCTGGACCTTGATCGGATAAGGACCCTTGCTGTCTATGGAAGGTCTGAGATCTCTCAGATTCCATCAAAAATATCTTAATTTGTGTTCCGAAGATGAACGGAGGTCTTGCGGGTTTGAAACGTCACAAGGGTGAGTAATTAACGACAGAATTTTCATTTTTGGGTGAACTAACCCTTTAAGGACAGAGAAAGGAGCCTAAGGCAATACCTTACACTGCAAAAGATTTACATTTTAAAGCAGGAGTGTCCCATTACATTTACATTTATGCATTTAGCAGACGGTTTTATCCAAAGCGACTTATTCAGGTTATAATTTTTTTTTTGTCAGTAGCTGTGTTCCCTGGGAATTGAACCCACAACCTTTTGCGTTGCTAATGCAATGCTTTACCACTGAGATACAGGAACATCCTGCTCCTGAAAAGATACTATCTTTCAGTCCTAATTTTCCTAATCCTAATTAAACGCATCTGAAAGAACTAATCAAGGTCTTCGGGATCACCAGAAACTTTAAGCTAAGTCTGTTGGAGGAGCTTGGAGCCAAAGTCTACTGAACACTGGGCTTCCAGAAGGAGGAATGGACACCCTTCTTCTAAAGAACCTGAAAAAACTGGGGTGTGACCTTATAGTAATTCTGTGAGCAGATATGAGCATTTATGCCCTCCCTTGATCGCTTGAAGTGAACCATAACAGGAGGGCAACAGTCAGTCCTGCACAACATGAAAGAACAAACTGTTAAAAGCTCCACTTTTGACCCTCCATGTTGCAGTGAAAGTCAGGATTCATCAAAGGTGACCTTTAGCATTGAAGATTCCCGCAGAAATTCTTTGCCCTGATCTGGTTTCAGATTATAATTTTCAGACCAATCCAAGTGCGTTAAACGTACACTTAGTGATTGGGTTGTTTTCAACCAACAGTTGGGTTAAATGTTTAACTCAACCGCTGGGTTTTTCCATATTTTACCCAGCGTTGCGTTGTATTTAACTCAGCATGTTTAGAGTGCAGGAAACATGAGGAAAGAGACTTGAAGAACCAACTGGCAATGTAAACTGGAAACAATATGAAAGCCTTCTAACAATATGAAAGTTTAAATATTTTCCTTTTTGAATAAAGTTCAAAAGCCAAACTGTATTACTTATACCCTACTCTGAAACTCTATCAAGGATGTGACACTTTTACATCTAAGTCAATCTTGCAGCCAATACAATTAGCAAAGAAATGTCAATGCATGACAGCAAAATCCCACAAATGTGTGAAGTATGTATGATGTTTTATCTTAAGACAGTTGCCTAAGGTCTGCTCAAAGCATGTGCATATAGATTTGTAAACCGATGCAATCTAGAGCCACTGCAGCTATTGATATTCTAGCTGAAGATTTTCTTACATCTCCAACTTTGATGAGTCACATGGTGCAGATACGTCAGACAAGTCCAGATATAACATTTCTATCCTTATAAAAAAAAAGTCTCATTAAAAGCTGACCTTTCACGGACTGTTTGTTTTTGTGGAGAAACACTTGAGAAGTGACCATTTTTTTAGAATCTGTGACTGCAAAAGTGTGTGTGTGTGTGTGTGTGTGTGTGTGTGTGTGTGTGAATGAGAAAGTAGTCAGCTATGGAAGGTCAACTAACACTATGTAGAAACTGATGATTACCACTAACAGATAAAAATAGACCCAGATTACAGACCTGGAGATCCACTAACAATGTTTTGTACTCTCATGAATGCATTTAAAACTGAAGAAAGGAGACATGAAGTCTGTGGTCTTCTCTGTGTGAACCAAACAACAGGGATGGGAATCTTTAGGCACCTCACAATCGGTTTCAATTTTGATTCTTGGAATCGTAATCCAATTCCAAAACGATTCTTGATCTACATTTTTTTTAATTAATTAAAAGTTACCCAACTTTGAACATCAGATGTATTTGCATATTTTCATTAAATTACTTATAGAAGTATTTTAAAACAAATACAAATTTATAATAAATCAAAACAATTGTTTCCAGACAAGCACAGTGATGGATTTTTCTATTTAAGAGCATTATTGCTCTTTGATTTTTACTGATAACATTATAGACAGCGATAGATCTAAGAGGCTGCATTCAAGCTAATTATTTTAACATATCAGATTTTGTGTCTTTTCCTTAAGATATAACTGACTGTTTTCTCATTTATTTTGCATTATAAAAGCATTTTGAGATTCAAATTCATTTAACCGCTGTTGTGTATTTGTGTGTAACTGGCAGCGAGCAGAATACAGCTGTCGCTAGCACACAAAAGTGTTATTGCACATATGTAAGAAAATAACCAAGCTCTGAATCGATTCTGAACATTTTGTTGAATTGTTGAAGACTCACTGTGCATTAGAGAAGGAAATCATTTTTTCTCCCACCCCTACTGAACAGGGCCATGCTCACAGCTAAATGAAAGAAATATCCCCTTCAGCAGCTACAAGTTCAAACCATAGACTGTAAAAAAGATGGACGACGTATCTCCGCTTCCTTCCACTATAGAAAAGTGAAGCGAATACATCTCAGTATGGCTGCTGCCATCTTGAGTAAATGACATCATTTGGAGCCCGAGTCTGCGCAGTAGAGGTTCGTTTGGAGCCAGAGTCTGCGCAGTAGTGTCGCGAGGAGGAGCCGCGGAATCAAACTCCCGCCCAAACTCCTACAGACCCAATCAGCCATAATGACACGCCCCGTTTTTATAGCATCAAATTACTAGCTAAAATCAAACTTATCACAAAAATGAACAATTGAACATATATCAGCGTGATAACAACTACCTTAAATGACCAAAACCATATTTCGGAAAATTGTATTGGAAGTGTAATATCATTTATTTTTATTTAATGACTGAAGTCCCATTTATTGTGATTAACATAGCTGAATTGCGGCGGTTTATGACCTGTACTGGCGGCCACCAAGGGGTATCGCGAAGAGCCAGTGGCTGAGCCGTTTGAGTATGAATTTCATATGTCTTTATAGGTATTTACTTTAGAATACATTGTATGTAACGTGCATGGAAATGAAATACCATACTTATGTTAGAATCATTTTGGAATATTTTGGTTTTTAGCTTTATTTTTTGTTTTCACTTTGTCATGCTTGTAACTTATAGTTTTAGTTACATTTGTAGTCATTCTGCTAAATGACTCTGAATTCCCATTTGTGGAGGGCGGGGTTTATGACCTGTACTTTTCACTTTTGAGGACGAGTGAGATGAATGAGGAAGATAAACTTTATGTAGGGAGGTGAAAGATTGTTCTATTAGCACATTCACGGTCTTCTCCAAGGAAACTCTTGTGATGGATTTAGTGTATCCAGAGTTGGATATGCAGCAAAATTGTAATGTTCTAGAGTTTGTAAAAGTGGACAAATTGATTGAGTACAGATCTGGAGAAGCTAGAACTTCAGTAACGAAATCTCAGGATCTACAAGCAAACAGGCTATGCTCTATGCTGCACATTTCAGAGTGATATATGACCTCCACAGGTGAGTTAGAGATACTCTCGTGTGGAAGGAATGCAGGTGGAACAGATCTTTAGTAAAAGCCCTGGCACACTGTCCAAAATCAACAAACTTTTATATCAGACTGTATGATACACATCACAGCCAAGAATTTTGTAGTAATTGACAAACTAACAGAACGAAGGAAGTCACATCACAACTAACATGAAAAAGATTTCCAGCTATGAGGGCAGAATTGAGAAAACTGACTAAATTGTGTACCCTAATAAGAGATTTAACTACTGGAAAAGTCTTCATCCCATCCTTTAGCTTGAAACATGTAAACCTGCTTCACTCACTGCAGAGGGCATGTTCAGACTTGTTGCTGCTGTCATTAGGTGTTTCCTCTTACACTAGCTCCCGTTCCAGATGCTCCAGTCGGGCTGGTATAATACATAGTTTTCGGCACTGAGGGGGGGATCTTAACCATGCAGTTAGACCACAATTGCAGCTCTTTCAGATCCATGTACGCTGACGCTGATTCTGAACCAGTTTCACCTATTCAAATCTTACTCCTCCATGAGAAACAGTGCCAAAGCTGATCAGATATCAGTGTCAAACTTAAACCACAAGGTGCTTTTCATAAAATCAACAGCCCCGTCTTTGAAATGAGGAATGGAAGAATACCTGAAAAATCAATCACAACTAAATGTACTACTGGTTGCTGTCTTCCAGAAATAAAAAAAGAAACAGCTTGGCAAAGAAACATACGGTTTTTGACTTTTGTTTTGGATGGTGTGTGTCAGTTGAAGCCAGATGATGTAACACAACAGCAACGCTGGCCTGTCTCAGATGTTATGTGAAAGACATTGCAACTTTCACACTAGTCGATTAAAAGAGGAAAATTATGGTGTTCATGATCATTTTTCCTATTTGGAATAGAATCATGTTCTTGCTCTGGTTGGTTGCACAAATATTGACAAAATGTTCTTCTACTGACTCAAGTCCAGTCAATTTAGCTGTGGACAGCTGTCAGAGCTTACATCAGTGTAGGGCTGCAACAACTAATCGATGAAATCGATTATTATCGATAATGAAAATCATCAACAACGATTCTCATTATCGATTAGTCGGGTCTGCCCACAGTGCACGTCCAACGTCAGCCGATTGCATCAAATTACAGCACTGAATAATGCATTTCTATCGACAAAATGCATCTAAAAGTAGTGGAGGAAACAGAATGAGATGCTGCGAGAGAACTAGGCTACTCTTTATTTTAATGCATTAGCGTAATGGCTTGTCCTGTCAGGCTCTTTGACAGATGTGTGCATCCTCAGTGCAAAAACGTTCAGTTTACAGTCATATCCTTTTCTATAAATGTCACAGATTCACGCGAGCATTTCCATTTTTGCATAAAGGTCCGTCCTGACCGGCTGTGTTAAGTTTAAAATATCGAATGAGCGCCGGGTGGGCGCGTGCACGCGCATCAGACAGACGGAACACAGAGGGAGACAATTAAAAGTCTATTCAGCACAAAAATATCCATTGTGCTGAAATATCTGTGGTTGAAAGTGAAATTAAGGCTTAAAAGTCAACATGCCGTGCAAGTATTTTATGAGAGTAGGAACTGTTAAGGGATAACAGCGTGCAATTCTGAATATAAATATCAGATGCTTCATAGCCGCCTTATAACAGGATAAATAAATGACACTGTGATCAAAGTCAACGCGTGTTCCTGCAGAAAATTACTCTTACCTGTTGGTTAACACTGACTTTGTTTTTATTCGTCTTTATTGTCTTTATTATTATTTTAATAGAGATTTAAACTATATTCACTATTACAGAGCTTAACAAATTTATTAAAAAAGATTTTGTTATAGTGGGAATTAATACTATTTGGTTGTTTCAGTTTGTTATTTGCCCAATAAATGACAATAACATTTTTAGATTTACATTTTTTTCCGACAGATTCCTAAAATGTTTGTGTTTTCTCTTTATTACAATAGGTGGTCTAATAAATTGTTAAGTACTGTATGTGTATCATTCAGTTGGCACGTTTGTTTGTAAGACATTGGACAGAATGTGGAGTAGTGTGTTTTTTGTCAAAATAAAAAAGTAAATGTTTTTTTTAATCCGATTAATCGAAAGATTAACCGGCCAACTAATCGATTATCAAAACAATCATTAGTTGCAGCCCTACATAAGTGTATAAAAATATTTACCAACAAACAAAACCTATTACAATGACTTCATTCAAGTGCACCAGATAGAATAGGCACGACTCCAAAATAACAGTAAGGATCCGATTTAGCTCAATTATGGAGCAGTGCCTGTGGCGGAGGTTTAAAACGCCAACCACATGCAAACAGAAAGCGTAAACATAAGCAGGCTCCTCAAGAGCCTCAGGACAGGCTTCAGGGGTTGGAGGAGCTCTCACTCTCGCAGTTTTCTCAATCAGCTTTCAGTAAAACATCAAATTCTCTAAGCACATGTTGTTAAAAATCGGTGTGACATGCTAAGAAAGCTGGTATCTGAAAGACACAAATGTTTTAATTGCACATAAAGCACTTAATTATACAAGGTTTGAATTTGGAGCGAGATTAATCACTTGAGGCACAGAGGCACAAACCGTTGTCCCATGGGATATAAGAGAGACCCATGACTCTGGGTCAAGATGTGAGAGTGTGATGAAGTAATTACTCTTAGTCAGACCCTGTAGGACAAAGAGTGACAGCCGCTAAGAGGATGATATCAAGTGTTTGGTTACATCTCCAGAGGGTTGAGAGAGCAGTCAGTCATGAGCAGAGACACAATCCTCTAAGCTCTTCCTGTCTGTGTGTACTGCAAAACAACAAGAGCGGGTTCTCCCAACCTAATACCACGGGTGATGGTTTAAGTAAGGGTGGAACACAATGTAGCAATCAAAGAGACAGAATGAGATACCGAGTCAGAGAGCAAGATGAAAATAAGCAATGATGAATAAAGATATTCAGCCTATGCGTTATTTAATACTTTGTACTTGTGTTTGACGTGTTGCATGACATTCCACAGACTGTGTGCAGAGCACACAGCCCTCATTTGGGTTGACTAGAAGAATTTCATGGTTGCAACATTCTCAGAAATAACAAACAGCAATGCAGAGACAACACTAACTGAACCAGCAAGAAACCGGAGTGAGTAGCTTCCTGAACTTAATTTACGTAGCCAGGTAAATAAAAATTTGTTTTGGTCAATGATCATATGAAAGAGGTGGACACATTTATAATGTATTAAAACCAGTTACTCTGTTTACATATGAATAATGTTAAGAAATACTAAGTTTATTTTTGTGCTGTGCAAAAAAATATAATTCTACACTGTAAAATTGACTGTGAATTTAATGGTAAAAGACTGTAAAATGTTAAATGGTTAGCGGTAAGTTCCCCCTACTATATAAAGTGGAAAACTGTATTGGACATTACATGTAATTATACGGTAGTATACCGTTTTTGGAATTGAAAAAAAAAATATATATTGAACTGTAAATTGCAACCTGGTCTCATGGCATAAACGTACCTGGGTGCACTTTTTAACGAGACCGTTTTTACGTACCTTACAGCACGTTTCGCCGCATATTCACTAAAACATGGGTTCAATAAGTAAACCCTGGCACATTTTTATTACATTGATATAGGTACGTATTGCTGTGTTTTTATTACGTTGCTTCAGGTACGTATTGCGGCGGTTTAGAATTCAAATATCTGGGGACCGCCGCTAAAACTTAATGCTCTATCATGTTGGAAATATGCCCTTCACCAAACCCAACCCTAAACCTACCCGATAGTGTTGACAAATGCAAAACAGATTTAAAAACGTATTTGTAATGCAACCATGCAATTTCAACTTCCTTATATGCAGATTTGAACTGTTTTGTCGAACCGTAGTTACACGGGATTCGAAATGGAGCTCTTCACCTCTCAAGTACGTCTCGTACTCCGTGAGCTCCTGAACAAACCTACCGTCTATGAAAACCCATAGATATGAAGCTGGATATGTGTGATGCTAATGTTCAAAAGCATCAGTTTTCAAATCTCCCAGCATATTAAATATGACTTCAAAATTATCATTTTGAAGTCATATCATGATATTCTTCAAGTAATTGTGCGAAAATTACGCTTTGTTAATCGAAACCCTGTAAATTTGTGTGAAAAGGAATAAAAGGCGTCTGAGTTTTACTGCCTCTAGTGTTTGTTTCTTTTGGAAACTGCAGTGATACTTATTGGTATGTATTTCGCGTCTCGCTAAAAAGTGCGCCCAGGTACGTTTATGCAATGAGACCAGGTAGATAAATTGACATTTACAGAATTCCCTGCGTGACATTTCTGCGTGACAAGTTTTTTTTTCTCCAGTTTTGTATATTAGGGTTGTATGTTACAACTAATGTTATTAAATGAATGTTTATTGCATTATTTCAGTTTCAGGTGTGTTACCATGATAGTGTTTAGTGTTTGTGTGAATGAAACATTATGTTTCAGGTGTGTTACTTTGGTTCATGAAACTGTGATGTTCTCATCACCACCTGCTTTTGGTGGTTATCAATGTATTACAAAGGTACAAAACAGATTTTAGTACTTCAATAGGTTGGTATATTAACATTATATCAGTTACTGAAATTACAATATTTAAATGTACATTTAAGTTAAAACCATAAAACAAATGTTGCTACCATATTTTTTACGGCAAAACTCTGGCAACCACAGCTGCTATACAGGGTAGACATATTTTGGGGTAAATAGTCAAAGGTCAGAATAATGTTTGGAGATTTTTATTCTTTGTAGAGAAGGTAGTGGTCAAACTCTCATGTTTCTAAAGAGGTTGCAAAAGGTAATTTCACTAAAAAGCTTGGTGCTTTACAATGACTCAAATGTACTGAGTCAGCTACTTTGACCCACCTTCTTTTGAATTTGTCCAACAGGACCAAATTACAATGTTAGAAAAAAAACTGTGCACTTTGCATGGTTGTGCACTGGATATGCACACTGGTTGTGTCCAATAAGTGTATGGAAAAAAAGCTCCATCACACCCTGCTTCAGGGTGTTTTTGGAACTTGATTATAATTTCTGCTGAATTTCATGCTGAAGGAAACAGCTAGACCACAGGCATGGAAATTCACTAATTAAGACTGTTGTGATATCCATCTAAACAGTCCCTTAAACCACCCAGGACAGACAGTTTTTACATATAATGTGGAACATCACAGAGAAAGAGAGAAACACTACTTAACTACAAATAGATCAGTACTACATTGTTTAGAGAAAAGCAGTTAGATAACTTGTTTTTCTTTTTAATAATCTCAGAAATGCAACGAGAAGCAAAGAGGGGGCACAAGTTCTCTACGCAAAGTCAAACGGGTCAAGATTTTCTCCGCATTAACACTTCCAAAGACAGGCTTCATGGTCCACAACAACACAAAAGAGTCCTATATTATTCAAGGGAGCAATCTGCCCATCGTCAATAATAGATGTCTGCCACTGGCAGCAGAACGTTAAGTGCTCATGTATTCTTAATGAGTCTAGGGTTGGAGAGGAACTGCGTGCCACCTCGTGTTCTAAACGGCCGCCCATGGGGAATCGTGGTTATGTATCCCTGTTAACACGCATGACTTCACCAGAACTGCCCCATCAACCTCCTCTCTCATGAATCCAACAGCTCTGAGAAACACTCGTCCAGATAGACCACACAGAGCGCTGGAAGACTGTAATGCCGCAGTGTTTAACATTGCTTGCTTTGAGGTCCTACAATGAACGAAAACAAAAGGAATGTATTGTATTGCTCATTAAAGGTGCAAGTTTCGGTTTATTCAGTTATTGGGCTTTTACTAAGTCTTGTAGTTTCTAAAAGTTCCTTTGTGGTGGTGGCATTCAAAAACCAACCGAGGAATGTAGGTATGAGCTCAAGATTTCTATAGTCTGCTAGAAAAAAAGAGAAAGAATAAAGACAAATGGCCGTTTTGAAACTGAGTGAGAGCTGGGATATAATGAACTACTTCCATTGTCTTGGGTCAGTTTGCTGAGGTCTTGAAATATCGTGACTCGAATGCAAACCAATTGCACCCCTCTTGCTCAGCCATGACAGTCTTCAAAAAGCCAGAAGTTATATATAACCAATTGATAATAGAGTAACATTTTCATTATTCTATAATAGAGGTCATCACTAATCATTTCTATTTTAATTACATTTAACTGACTGCCAACAAGTTTATGTACTTTTAACAGCATAATTAATTTGTCTTACGTGACACTGTTGGAAAAAAAGGGGGACAGTGAAATAAATGTTTCAATTACTTGGTTAAAATATGTTAAACTAGAATGTGTAAAATGCAATCATGTTCTTTAACATTTTCTCGTTGTTGCACATTAACACAACATGTAAAAATGTAATCTACAAAAATTGTTAACATTACAATTTTAAATAATGTGAAATCAGTCACAATACAAGATCGTTGCGATTATGTAAAAACAAAAAAACAGGCCAGTTGAAATTATCATTAAAAATACTCAAATGACTGCTAAATTGTTCAGGGTTTTCCAGGGTTATAATGGGATTGAGGATAAGCTTATTCAGATTTTGTAAAGTAACACTTAAATTTATGCTTGTTTTAAGATTTTTTTTTGTAATGCTGGGAAAGTTACAGGGATGAACGTATCGGAAGCTAATAAAATTGCATCCCATATGCTACTTACAACTTGAATAAAGAGCACAAGTTAAAGCCACGGATTTCTAGTCATAATTCTTTCTTCGGGAAGAAGCTATGACACCGTATCCTAAAAGTCCATGTTCAAATCTCTGCCCAGTTTCTCTCAGAGAACACTCCAGCATCTGCTAAAAATAAAACCTCTTAGACTCCTAATGATACTTCATGTCAAAGTACATTAACATAGTGGTAAAGCCTTTACACAGAATGCTCTTTCATTAAAAAATGAAACGCTAAGTACTAGACACACAAAACATAATTCTTAGAGTATTCTTATTGAATCACATCTAATGATTAAAGAAGTGGACAAAACTGTGACATTCAAAACAAATGTTTCCTTTCACCTGAAAATAAGAGTGCTGCACCTTATCATTCAGACGCAAATATTTTTTTTTATAAATATGAAATTAATTAAATAAAAAACTATCCCTCTTCAATTTCGCGTAGATAACGTCAATTGAATATTCATAATTTAATAACCACAAGCTGCTAAAGTAAGATGATAATAAGGATTTAATTTAAATATTTAATGTTTCATTTAAAATGTTCATAGATATTTAAATATATTTAACTATTAAAGAAATAATAGAAATGTATACATTTTATATACTGTATATACACAAATCTATCTTTATTTACATATATACACTCATATACACTGTATAAAGTTTTTAAATCACTTCTGCATAAACTATACATCTAAAACATTTTCATTGCATATTTGCATCATGGTTTGATATTTATGTATTTCAAATAAATGTAATTATTTAAACATCATTTTGAAAAAAGTTTTTTCTTTCGTCAGCTAGATTTGTAGGATTATATAAAGTTTCTATCATTCATCCATAAGTTACACTATAAAACACCACAATTGCACTCACATAGACGCAGGCAGCCTTCAGCAGACCTGAATTAGAGATGCTGATTAAGGAGTTTTTGTTGGGCTGGCCACACCCCCTCTACAGTACATGCTGAGAAATGCAAACTGAACATGGTGCTTTACGTGATGAGAGATGCTGGGTCAGTGACGCAGTCTATGCAGCTACCCGAGTGCTTTCTCCCACTCAGCCGGGGGCACTGCGAGGCCTCAATTTGCTTTTGGCTACAGAGTTGTTGATCAAGTCCAACAGGATCCAACAAGGCAAGAAGTGTCAATAAACGTGTGTATAGAAAGACTCAAGCATGCACTGGCACAGTGTACAGAGCTGCCCTACTGAAGATAGATTGAGTACAAACATGACTTCCTTTCCCTTCTATCAGCTTTGCCACAAAGAGAGAGCATCTTTTTACGCCAGCTGGCCATCCTCCTCTGAGGATAAGACACTACATGATCCAGGGAGACTGAAAGAGAGGTTAGAACCGCTTCCCAAAAATAGACGCTCCTCTGTCGACTGCTCGTCTTGCTTTCATACCACAACAGCAGTCAATTTTCTGTAGGAGGATTCCTTGATTTTCGGTCCATAGCCACACTGCTTTTTCTAGTGATCACTGGACAGGTTCTGATTTAAAAACAGCCATGTAAGATGCACTGAATGAAAAGAGATAAATCATCTATAACACGGAGGCTGATATCTCAACCATTTGCATATTCTCATTTCATAATCACTGCTTCACGCCACTGTCTTGGGGCTGGGTAGATAAGGGTTGAATCAATGGGCTTGTTCATGAACCATCCCTTGCTAAATCAATAATGTTCACTTCCACTTCCAGTTATAGTAGCTGAACAAAAAGGGTCTGGTAAAGGGGTCCTATTATGCTCTTTTACAAAGTCTTGATTTTGTTTTGGGGGTGTCCTAGAACATGCTCTCATGCTCGGTGGTTCGAAAATCGCATTATTTTTCACATTATTTACATTATTACAATACCTCTCTCCCCAGCCTGACACAAACGACTCGATTAGTTCCGTGTTTGATGAAGGCCCGCCTCCCGAAAAACGAAACGTGTTGTGATTGGTTAGCTGTCCCAGTGCGTTGTGATTGGAGAACAGCTTAGACAGCGTTTCAGTATTGCCTCACCCCTTACCAAAACAGCAAATTCGTCAATATTGCCATATAAATTCTGACCTCGAGAATATTGAACAAGAGTATCGTGCAGAACCTTTGGTACACTTGGTATTAAGATGCGTTTTGGTCGACAGATCACAAGTGGACAATGGAGACACATACCCGTTTACACCTGGCATTTTAATCAGTCTCTTCTGTCCACTTCTGACCAGATTACCCCCCGTGGTGCTGATTACATCAAGAGAAGGATAAATGGGCGGATCCCTATGTCGGCGGCAAAACACGAGCAGGAGGGCTAAAGTTATCACGCAATAATATTACGTTTGCTTTTATTTACTGCTGTTGTTTCTTTTTCAGTTTATCAGAAAATAATACTTCTGGATTTGCCCCGTTCAAAGTTTAAATTCCATCTGATAAGTGCGTGTCCTTGTACGTCTCGCAATGCTTACGTGAGTATTAGGTCAGTAGGCGGAGAGTAGGTGGTCTTTTGTGGCTGCTAGAACGCCTTTTCGCATTTTTGAATGCGTTTTCGACTACCTCTGGAAGTGGTCGAAAGTGGACAAGCTCAAAACATTTCACACCCTGTAAACACCTGTATTTAGCATTGTCCGCTTGTGATCCTATCGAACAAATTGCATCTTAATACAAAGTGTAACGTTTTGAGGCCCAACTACAAATGGCAGCCATCTCAAATATTTCACTATATCAAGGGTAATAGGGATGATTATTATTAACTATTTTTATCATACTTTGTGCTTTCAATTTTTCGCTCCAGTCCCCATTTAATGTAATGGTATGAAAAAAGACCAGTGCATTCTTCAAGTTTTCTCCTTCAATGGGAAAAAAAGTTAATTCTTGTTTGGAACAACTTGAAAGATGATCTTCTAAATCCACTTCAGCACGACACAGCTGTTTTAAAAGTGTTAAGACTGTAAACGGCAAATCAGTTTTATTTGGTGCTAATCTACAAATGTAACAATGGATGCTTCAATATTAGTGCTGTATTGGTCAACTTGATTTACCCAACAACCCCTTAATTGAACCTTCGACTTAACTTTCCACAGCCGATTAGCCTTTATGTACACCACACCATCCATAGCATGTAGGTACAAGAAAGGTAACAGCTTTTCCCTTGTGCTGACATTCTGCACTGAGACCTGCCCACCAGGACAGCTGTATGGAAATTAGAGAGCTTGGGCTGCACCATTACATGGCCCGCCCTGGCAGCGCTCAGCACAACGGCTCTCTCAGCACCGTTGCTTCAGGCATGAACTTGGCAGATTAGCCATTCAGGAAACAAATAAGCCCTCCAACACAGACGGCCCCCTGAAAGGGAGAAATAAAAACAACCTGAATGCTACGACCAGAGAAAAGAGGCCTGAAAAACATTACGTTTCCTCCCTACAAAGACATTGTGTCTGAGGGATGGAAAACCCTGTCAGTGAGCTTGTTTTCCATCTCGACTCTCTCTCTCTCTCGATGCACAAGCAGTGATATTTAACAAGGTTGTAAATAAGCAGCCCTGGGGCATTGTATTATAACAGGATACACGCACCCTAAAGTGCTCAACAACAGAGGGTACACAGTACAAATATTTCTGAACGATAGAAATCGTAAAAAGTACAGAGCCGACCGCCCACTCCTCTGCTACTTGTGATACTGATCTGCTGGAACAAACATGTAGCTGATACCACTGAGGTTGTGCTGCTCTATTGATTGAACCGTAGCACATGTTTCTTGAAGAGGCTGGCTGAATCCTTTGCTCATTGTCGGCAAAACTCTGATGAACACCGAGAGCGGGAGGGCTATGGATCTCACTCACTCCATAGACACTGACGGTGGGCGGCAGTGAGAAGGACGCTGTCCACCTCCCTCTATCTGTACACGGTTGCCAGGCAACACGAAGAGAGCTCTGGCCAACCGGAGGGTTGTAGTGCTCTCGTTCTGGCCACTCGTGAGTAAACTCTACATAGACTTTTATGAATATTTACTAGAGGTGATGAGAATAATGAAACGCAAACTGCGGTACATTACTGTGATTATCATTAGGACACTCAATCAACACTAAAGCATCAATTAGGGCTGTCAATCAATTTAATCAAATTAATTACATATGCAGATTAATTAGTCAAAAGAACCTCATTTAATCACACAAAAAAAAGTCGCTGAGAAAAACGCCCAAATGAAGATAATTCAAAGACAGTGACAGACGAGCAAATCATCTGAAGTTATCATTAGAAGTCAGTATATAGTATGAGAAATGTTAGAAGTTTTTAAAGGGATAGTTCACCAAAAAATGTTAATCCTGTCATTTACACACCCTCCTGTCAATTCAAGACTTTTGGTCATCTTTGCAACACTAATAAAGCATTTATCATCAGGCAATCAACATTTTCAAGCTTAAAATTAAGACCCCGTAAAAGTGACCTATATGAATTAGTCCCCCAAATAGAGACAATTTCTTTATATGACAAACATTTAAATTTAGGCACTGAGCACATCAGATATCGAAGGAAGGTCTAATTTGTGCCAGGCAAGTGAGAAAAAAAACACCTCGTTGGTTCTTGTGTGTCAGGCATGCATGTTTAAGCATCCATTTACCATATTTGATGTGCTCTGTGCATTTGTGTTCCATAGATAAACAAGAGGCTTGGAATGACATGAGGGTGCTTAAATGGCAGAATTTTCATTTTTGTTAGAAAATACCCTTGAAGCTTTACAAAAAAAATCTTCAAAGTTTTATCATTATTGCATTATCTAAAAAATGCAATACGCTTTAATAGATTTATGAATGATATTTTTAGCAAATTTGTTTGCTAGGTCTATGAATTTATTTTTACAAAGAGTATTTGCAACAAGTACGTTACACATCTATAAAATGTAACAAATTTTTCACAACACTGTAGGTAAACAAATATTTGGTATATTATGGAACACATTACTGACGAGCAGCTGTGCAGTTTCTACTTTCAATTCAACTTTGACAAAACCAACTTATGTAAGCAAGCTAGATTGCATTATCTTGGAAAAAAGAAAAAGAAAAAAAAGGACAAGCTCAAAAAAAAAAAATTGTAAGTGACAATGCTGCACTGACTCAAAACTCTTGATTGCTGTTGAGACCTGATGGCGATTCCTACCTCTGAGGACTAAAAATTAAGAGTTTATGATTAGATCTTCTCATGTAAATGTCCAAACATTTAGGTATACAACCTCTTAAAGCTTTAGACAAAAACCATGGAAACAATACCTATTTTTATTATTAAACCAACTGTTGCATGCTGAAGCAGGCATTCCTGAATTTGTTATAAGGTCTCTAAAAACGAAAGTCCAGGAACAGGCAATATCGTGTTCAATATCGAATGCGATTCATCTGCGATTATGAAAATGGATATTGCGTAGCTTGTCAGTGAACTACGGCACTGTGTATTAAATGCCGCTCCATTTGAAAACAGGTGATGGAGATTTACCACTAATCAAGGAACCGGCTTTACTGACGAGATGCGCATGCATATCGCATGAGAATTATATATCACCCAGCCCTTGAACTGAGGGTGGAAACTCTTCTCATAATTAGAGTATTTTTTCTTTTTTTAATTACACTCTCCCTCAGCCCTCATTTTGTTCTATTGGCTGGCCATCTGTCTCTGATTCACTGTGTGCTGATGTGTGTTAATAACCGTTGTGGAAATGTAGGGACACAAACAGCCACATGGTTTCCGGCCATCCGGCCAAATTATGATGCAGCTAGATAACATGCATTTTAATATCCTGATTTTTTAAGAGGGTAAAGGGAAGAAAAAGCACAATGGCATGACACTACTGGGGACGAGCAGCTCTGAGTGTGCATTTATTAGGCAAAGAACATGCATTTAATTAAACGGTTTCTAACTGAACTCACACGGTGAAACAAGCTGTAAATACAACGCAGAAAGAGAAGGACTGCTTAGATACAAAAACACACCCAAAATTAATTATAGTTGTCACTCAATACACATTAACCTTCTGACCTAAACAATTTAAGATAAACGTCATATGAACTATGATCTACTTTCCTGCAAATTTCCCCTCCAGCACTAAATTAAACACACCTGAACCAGTTAAATAATGTCTTCCGAAACACTTGATAATTACAGACAGGTGTGTTGGAGGAGGGTTTGAATTGAATTCTGCAGGAATGCAGCTCTCCAGGAACCAGACTGGGCATCCCTGACCTAAAACATTACCATTAAATGAGAAACCCAACCTCACTACCAAACCACCATATCCAAGAAAAGCTTCTATGACTTTGAGAAGACAAAATGTTCAGACTGAGGCTATGAAAACACTTTCATCTTTAGCAACAACTGCAGAGTGACTTGAGTTTCTGTCTGGCCTCCAGAGAGCTTCTCCTCTGAAGTTTTAATTAGTAAAGAACCTTAATCCTTCACAGTCTAGCTAAAGATTTCCAAGCATCCAACTTCTACAATAAGACTGCTTATTAGTATGTACTTAGTAATGGTGAATTAATAAGTCCTTCTTAAATGTAAAATTTCTAATTTTCTCCACAAAATAAATAAATGTAATGATTTTGATAGTGGTCTCCTATACTTACCAATCCTGCATTTATTTTAACAAAATACAGTAAAAACTGTCATAGTGTCAAATACTACTACTACCCTTTTAGTATATTTCGAAAACAAATGAACCCATGCTGTTTTGCTGCTCAAACTAGACTTATTATGAATGTTGAAAAGTTGTGCTACTTATTTTTGTTGAATCAAACAACAGAGATAGGAACAAAAGAACACTTTAAAATACGTACAAAATGTCAAAACGTCATTATTTTTTTTATCAATTTAATACACCCTTGCTGAATAAAAGAATTGAAGAGTGTAACCCATGTGTCTTAATAGATGAACACTGTACATAAGCATAATCTTAAATCAGCTTGTCTGAAACGCCTACGCTCACAAATGATGGTTGTCCTTTTTCTAATGAGTTGCTGATCAGAACGGTAGGAAGTTTTTAAAGATTCTTGACGACAAAAAATTAAATAAATAAATAAACATTGGTTTCTTATTAAATTTGCACCTGGCAGTTTTAAACTCAAATCATTCTCCCTCTTCCACATACTTCAACTCCGACGAGCTTGAAAACTATTCACTCCCACCGTATCACCTCAAAAACCCAAATTCCGCTTGGCAGTTCTGAAAACATTCCAAACAGAATGACTACTTCTGTCAGGAGATGACTGACAGGTCAAAGAGCTAGGTTCTCTGCCGTGTTTACTGGTTACCTCAACTGTTTATACTGAGCTGGAAGTTTAACGGCGGGCATGAGAACAGTGATATAAAAATAGCCTTTTTTGAACAAGACTGATGTGTGATTGTTTATTGAAAATCCAGTGGCAAAGAGAGCCAGCGTCTCTTGATGCTAGCGTCTCCCGACTTAACCGTAACGAATATGTGTGCTGCACATAAAAAAAAAACTGCATCTCTAGAGGATTCTTCACACCAGCAGCACTCAAATTTACGGGATTAGGATGCTCAAGGTCTGTTTACACATTCAAGCCTGTTTGTGTGTGACTAAGAGTGCGTGGGTGTGCGTGTACTTCCCGTTTACTCTGTCAAAGCTAATATCTGAGCGGAGAATCTGAGACGGTGTTTCTCAGCAGGTTCTGACAGGGGGAATGACCCTAGAGATGCAGAGCTTTCAGCAACACACCAGTAATAAAACTGGTGGAGGGGTGTTTATTCGTCAAACGGGATTAGGCTTTGGTGTGCCGTATCAAGCGATGGGGGCTTGTTTTATGTTAGAAAACAGCCATTGCGAGACACAGGAACTAACAGAAAATGACAGCATGATGAAGAAAAGGCCTAGATGAGCTCATTCTTTCTGTTGCTCTTTCTGTTAGTGTTATCAGCCCTCTTATCCTCCTCAGACAAGTGCACTTAATTTCAAAAAGTGTGCACAGATAAATATCAGGTCACTGTCGGTGACACCATGGCATCGAAAGTAGAGAGATGAGATATTGCATCCACAGCCTCCACAAAAACGGTTGAATTCTGAATATTGAATAGATGAAAGTGTATAATTAATCACCTCTATGGGCCTTGCAAACCGATATCAGGGTGGCCTCATGTGTAACATGTACACATATGAAAAGAGATACATGAGATGGGCTGCACAGCTGGTTGGAAAGCAGAGGACAACTCTCTTGCTCTACAGAGGTTTGAGTGCATCAGACACACAGCAGGAGTTACAGCAGACACCTGACCCCATGCCAGACTTTCAATACAAACAGACCTGCGGACATCCTCAGGATGGCATTCCCCACGTGTGTCCAGAAACTTGAATGATTTGTATGTTTAGAAAGATGGCATGTAATTATGCTGAAATGATCCTAGTTTTTCTTTCCCAACCCTTAAAAGCCACTGTTTGCTTCAAAACTGCCAGTAGGTGATGATAAATGTCTTAATGGTCAAGTCAGAGTCATTTATTCATTCATTTGATTCGTTCAAATGGCTGATTCATTCAGGAGTGAAGTAAATGGTTCTTTATGGATGGTCAATTGAATTGGTCGAGGCTTGTTCGACTTGAAGCAGATCATTACCATCAGACCGATCGGTGTGTGACAAAGTACTGCAAGAGCTGTAGAGAGCAGACGACTCTGCATGCTTTTGAATTGCTCTCGCGGTATTTTGATGTCATACACCGATTGATCTGATGATGATGATGATCCGCTTCAAATCCAACGCGCCTATGACCAATGGTTCAACACGAAAAATGATTCACCCAATTCGTTCAAAACGTGCATTAAGAAATGAAATGCTGCTGTGTGTTGCTCAGAGACGAACAGTTCTGCTTTGTCTTTATGTTTCGTTGGCAAAAACAGAAAACATTGTGTCTAAAATAACACAATATTAACTTATACTGAACTGTTGTATAAGCTCAGTATGACATTTTCACTCATATGATATTGCACTTAACCTATTGCTTGTGTGACATTGCTTAACTATATGTAAATATGAGACAAAAAAAGGCATTTTTGCCCCATATCTTGAAATTTTGTATTCAATACATGTTGTGGATTTTGTCATCACTCATTAATCAGATGACCCACGTGGGTCTGTGGCGGGGCAAGTGCGTTAAATGCATTAATAATATTAACGCGTCATTTTTCACCTTAATCTAATTAACGCGTTAAATTACCAGCCCTAAATATAATGTAATATAATTCACTATTAAAATGTTTGGAGTTGTGAGACCTTTTAATGCTTTGGAATAAAAAGTATAATTTGTTCAAAGCTGCATTTATTTGATCGGTAACACTTTACAATAAGGTGTCATTTGTTAACATTAGTTAATGTATTAACAAAAACAAACAATGATCAATACATGTATTACACTATTAATCTTTGTTAATGTTAGTTAATGAAAATACAGTTGTTCTTAGTTTATTCATGTTAGTTCACAGTGCTTTAATGTTAACAAACACAACTTGTGATTTTAATAATGCTTTAGTAAATGCTGAAATTAACATTAACTAAGATTAATAAATTATGTAGAAGTATTGTTCAGTCTTAACTACTCTGTTTTAATATATTTTAACTGTGTCACATGATCAAAAATCATTCTAATAATGCAGATTTTGCAGATCAATGTTGAAAACTATTTGTAGAAATGTTAACACTTTCATAATTCACTGATTAATAGAAAGTTCAAAAGAACAATTATTTGAAATAAAAAATGTTTGGTAATAATTTAAGTCTTTACGGTCACTTTGGTTTAACTTAATGCTTCCTTGCTGAATAAAAGTAATACTAAATTCAGATTATTTAAGAAATTAAATGTGCAAAAAAAAAAATACTGCCCCAAACTTGTCAAAAGGGTTTACATTTGACAGTACAATAGTTAAAAAGTTCAGTCTTGGTGCCGACGCCAATCAAGGTATTGAACTGCTGAATCTTTAATAAAAATATACTGCTTTAAAAGACAGAAGTGACTTCAGAGCTGTAGAAGCTGAGAACGGCCATGTTTAAAAAGGTTCCAGGTATTACTGATTAAGCCTGGATCAAGCCGAGCTAGCAAGACTATCACAAGAAGATGTAATCATACCATCTGAAATGAAGATGTCTAATGCTTCTTTGTATAACAGATAAGCAGATTTTTCACTCAGGATATCTTAAACAAGCATGAAGGATAATGATGTTGGTAATGAGAGCTGGGTAATCACATCAGAGGTTTATTTTAAGCATGATTCTGCTCAGACAGCGAGGTAATCAAATCACGAAAAGGAAGTCCCTTATGTATCAAATAATCAGATTCATTATCATCCTGCTGACCTCAAGTCTCAGAGATGTCAAAGTAAAGCATTTATGCAGTTTTGACCTCTAATAATAAAGGCTCCAAAAACTGATTCCGGGTCTACCAGCTCAAAGTAGAGTTAACAGTTCACAGTTCTGATGTCCAAGTTTAGGGTGCATAGTACCGTTTAAATGTTTGAGGTGGTAAGGTTTTTGGTAACACTTTAATAGGGACTGCATGCCAATTATTAACATAACATTCTGCAAGATCATATTCCACATCCCTAATCCTGCCCAATAACTAAACTTGACAACTATCTTACTATCAATAAGCAGCAAATTATGAGTTTAAGGCAAAATATGTAGTTAATGGTTTTTAAAGACGAGAATAAAAAAAGTCAGACCAGATTTTTTTTATGTTTTCGAAAGATGTCTTCTTTGCTCACCAAGTCTGCATGAATTTAATCAAAAATACAGTAATGTAAAATATGAGATAAATGTAAATGCTGTTCTTTTGAAAAATAGATCACATACAATATATATATATATATATATATATGTATAAAATAAATTGTTCTTTTGAACTTTCTATTTATCAAAATAAATAGTTTCCATAAAAATATTAAGCATCACAACTGTTGGGGGATAAAAAAAATATCCCAGTATCTCTCCAACACACTAGGTGGTTTTTATTGATTTTCTTATTTCAACCTGCACCAGTTATCCTCAATGGTTGACTTGATATTGACTACAGTACTGCAATGCCTTTGAAAAAGGTAATTGAATGACAATTTAAAAGTAACCCAAGATCCTCAGGGAGGAGTTAGTACACATTGACTCGTGGGAATTGATTAGGATTTAACGCCGTTTCAAATATCTGATGCTTTGTAGAACACCAGCAAATAAATAACAGACCGCAGTAATCAAACAGAAAAGGGCCGGCATACACTTTATAACTGTCATGGAGTTACATTACAGCTGTTAAGTTTCCAACTATCAATGAAAATTAAATACAAATAATTTTGAGCTTCGAAGCTTCGGTAGTAATCAACACCGTATATTCGAAGCTTCAGAGGAATGGGGGTGAACATTCTTCTCTAATAAAAGCAGGAATCTCAGTGCGTCTGTCTGTCTGTTTGCATTTTTATTATGTCGAGAACCGTTCATCCAATCGACTTCACGCGTGGCAGGTGTGTTGTAGCGGACCCAAGGGAGTGCAGATTAGCATCGACACGTTCAGAATTAATACACTTTGAATAAACTACAGAAAAGCGCGAGCCGGAAGCGGCGCGCTTCACGCGGGCAGGGTTTATATGCTCCGAGAACGGACACTGCACTATGCACTAGTGATTTTTTCTTATGATATGAATTTCAAAACACACAGGACGCAACACTGTTAGAGAGGGGTCTCTTTTCACTAGTTAAGAGCAATGTGTTGCTACTTGTAATAAGAATTTGAGAGAGAAGTCATCCACAATATCACATCGCCGCACCACATTTTTACATTTTTCTCTCCGTCGAACAAAATTGCAGGGTTGGAATCACTCCATTTTAAGACAAATCAGAAATTAGTAGATTTTAAATTGAATAGTCAGAAGGAAAGACAGGTGTATTCAGTAATTACTGAGTGATTAAAGCACCTCTCTCCACTAAGCGTTCTGTAATCACTCCGGGTAGGCTACGGAAAAACTTTAAAAACGTAAAAGAACAAGGAAAAATGTTGTGTTAAATGCTCGGCTGCAACATGAAGTTCAAGTTGGGTTCGAAGAACAGAGAGAACTGTAACAAATATATATCATTCCGGACAAAATAGCATACTTCCGCGCTCTCATTTCTGTGCGCCAATAACAGCATAATTATGGGAGTTTGCAAATGGTATTGATTTTAATAAACACATTGTATTTTGCTCTATTAACGAAATAGCAAAGTTTTTGGTCTCTAAGCATAAAAAAAAATTAATTCAAGTTTGACTCATCTACAAATTCACTCTTCATGACCGTATTAGCAGTTTTTTCCTCTCGGCGTAGTAACACACCCAGGATTTTAGGTCATATAGAAACAAGAAAAAATACAAATTTTTTTGCTCAAGTGCACGTTTTTACCATGTTACATATTCTAACAAACAATAATCAAGTAAAATTACTGATTAATAAAAGAACAAAAAAAAATGGCGGATAAAAGTAGCTCTTTTTTAACGAACAATAATAAAAAAAATTGTTTGACCGATTAGCAATATAGGCGTATGTGTAAAAATTACTACTTACTTTTTTTTACTCACTACTTAAATCAGGCGATTTTTCAAACTTGATGTTCTGTGGTAGGCCAGTTTCAAATCGCTTACTTGGCACACTGCCTGTGTCTTGTCCTCACTCAATTTAAAGTGCTCCCACACAGCTGAGGTCTTTGGCATTTTTAAACTGAATCATGATGTCATGATCAATCATGATTAATCATGGGCGGTTCATATTCAAGCGCGAATGAGAACCGTTTCGTGGGGGATGCCAGATGTTCCAGTAGCCCTCACTGCAGAACACAGATCCAGGGGGCGGGGTTGGATCCACATCTAGGTGGTGGAGATGGTAGGTTTAGGGGTGGATATGGGTGGGTTTAGGAATCAGGGGGTGTAGACAGGTAGGTTTAGGTATATGTAAGGTGGGAGGAGTTGGATCTAGATCCAACCACGCCCCCTGGATCTGGCCTCATAAAAAAAACAATTAATTTATTTACATAAGGTTTAATGAGAAGGGCGTTATTTTTAATTATCATGTTTTTGTCACTATTTTTGAACAAGATTAGCCGTTACACAACAATGTTACGTTATATGCAAGGTTTTATTTTGGTTGAAAATGTGTTAAACCAAAAAAAATACATAAAAACATTCAAGCAAGCATTCAAGATAAAGCAGAGCAAATGGAAAAATCAAGCAGACTGTGCCAATTACAGTTCAGATTGTGTTTACATTGTTTCACAAATTAATTCTAAGAGAAAAAATTATATCCACATGCTCGGGTGAAAGTTTGTTCCTCAGTCTGATAACAATAAGAACGCGCTGACAAAGATAGCATGCGCTAACAGTTTCTTAGCGCTTTGTGTTAAACCACTCTCCCTCGAGGAATCTTTAGCCAATATAGTCTCAAGATAATTTCACTAATAGATAAACTCTCTTCTCGGCTCAATCGGAGTACAGCTGCGCTTACCTGCAGACGTGAATGCAGTGATGGACAGCTGTCTTTCCTCAGTCGACTGTGTTTGGACTTCATGATTTCTCATTGTGGTGGTGATATGATAATCAGTTCCACTAATTAATTTGATCAGAAGCTTGATGTAAATCCAAGCGAAGATGACACATTCTGTGATCAAATGTTAACAAGCTCGCACTTCTTTTCGGAGGTAATCTTGAACTTCGTCGGTGATTGAACTTGATGGACAAGTAATGTGATAGTCTATATAGGCACTCTAGGTTGATTTGTTCTCTTAGGTCATTGCATGTTTAGTTGTTCAACTATTCTAGTATTGAAGACTGAATTGGCCACGTCTTTGTTTCACTTATTTGAATGATAACGTATTCTTTTTGTTATTATTATTGTCATTATTTCATATTACTTATTATGGTCTTATTCCAGTTTATTCAATGGCTATCACTTTACTTACAAGCACAAAGTAAACCCATCAATGCAAATTGATGTTTGCATTATTATTTAATATTTTATTTATTCATTTATAGGTTTATCTTTTGAACGGTTTTATTATACATTGTGCTGTATTTATTCTTGTTATATCAATATGTTCTACAGGTTGTTGCCACCTCTCCCTTGATGGTTTAAGTGTTTTCGCATTTTTCACATTGTTTTCTTGTTTAATCTTCAAACTATATATATATTTTTTCTTTTTAAATATCCATTTTGTTCATGTTCATTTGTTTTAATGGTTCATACGTTTAGATCTTTGTCTGTTCTGTCTTTGAATGTCAGGGGATTGCGCAAAGTGGTCAAAACTAAGGAATGCTTTTTTTTATTTAGCAAGAAGTGGTGTTTTTTTTTTTTTTTTTTTACAAGACACATTCTGGAGATGTGGATGAATTTTTTTGGAAGAAATACAGTTTCCTCAAGCTACGCGATATCGCGTTCATAATCAAATACGATTCATCTGCGATATTGAACACGATATCGCGTAGCTTGTCAGTGAACTACGGCTTTGTGTATTAACTGCCGCTCCATTTGAAAACAGGTGATGAAGATTTATTAATAATCACAGAACCGGCTTTACTGACGAGATGCGCATGAGAATCGCATGCGATTAATTGCACAGCCCCTTTTTTGTATATCCATCTTTATTTTTTGAAAATAACGTGGCCAAATAAATGAACAATATTTTATTTTTTTTTTTGAAAAATAAACCTCAAAATTAAAAAAGGAAGTGCTTTCCAATAGTAGAGCAGATGAAAATCAAAACAAATATTTTTAGATATTTCTGACAGCAAATATTTTTTTAATTAATTGGCTCAAAAGATGTCTAGCTAATCCTAAATCCATTTGGTATTTTATCCCCAACCATATTTTTGATAAAATTGGTAGCCTTTCCTTCATTTTGAAATGTAACTATCTTATCTACCCTCTAAGCTACCTATAGCTTTGTCCAAATTTCATCAGCAGTGTCTTCTTGCTTGGAAGCTTTGCCATGTTCACAGTTTTTCACTCCATAGAACATGTTTATGGAATAACAGGGATATCACCATCAGAAATAAGTAATTTTTCCCCAGGTGGTTTCAAAATAATATGAATTGTATCATTTGCTTATTTGATGACTCCGGAAATATTCCCTCTTATGAGCATTTATGAGATACCTTTTTATTTATGAGTTTGCGGACTCCTCCAAAATAATTTAATAAAGTGGTTAAAGCAATTTCACCTATGAGATTAATTCACCTCAGTTGTTACTCAATCTACTTTGCTGTTGGAAGGTGTTGAGGTGTGAATTTCTCAGTTTAAAAGGACATTTTCTTCAAGAGGAAAGTTTTACTTGAGGTCCTTGGTTGATTATATAGACTGGAAAAGATCCTGGCTTTTACCTGGGAAATATTGTATTTCTAATAAGGCAAAGGAAAAGTTATTTTAATTTTACATAAAATATATCCTGTTAAATTTAATGTTTCTAAATATTTGGACATTGACAGCTCATGCTCTTTTTGCAAACAAGCAGAGGAGATATTAGTACATCTGTTTTTTTAATGCCCCAAATCCAAGCAATTTTGGTCTGACTAGGTTCTCATATATTTGATTCTGCCAATGTGGTACATTCCTTTAGTTTAAAATATATAATTTTTTTATTATTATGATAATACTAAAAATAAACCCCTGGAGCATACTATAATGTTTTTATTTATTGTATATGGTACATTTTTCATTCACAAACAAAAATTGCAAATAGTTACCCATCCGATCCCCCTTTTTAAAATTGAATTAAACTCACTTCATCTTATAAAGAATAAAAAAACTAAGATTTCTGAAATATTATACAGAGGTAATTAAAGAAAATCCATGTATTTAGATGCTCTCCTTATGTACGATTGCTTGTATATCTTTGTAATGTCATTCACACCTGTTCAGTATTTTTTGTAACAATTTTTATTTTATTAATGTGTATGCGTTTGTGTTTGTCATTTATGTTTAATGTATAACTATTGGTCATTATTTTATGGATTTGTATGTGATCCCTTGGCTATAAAATTATTATTTAAATTGATGTTTTAATATAACTTTAAAACTAAAAGTATATGAAATCAAATGTGACCCTGTCTGTGAAAACCCAGCTAAAGTCATAGTTTGGCGATTTACTGTTTTCTATATCAAATCATACTTCATATGGTAAAAAACATTCTGTGAAAATGTAAAATTTATATCTCTATTACTGACTGAGTAAGACCATGTCAAAGACTTAAATCATGGTGAAATTAATGGTTGAAATCAAATGTTGATGCATATCTCATAATTAGATTTTGAGACTTTAGCCTGGATTTCACAGACAGGGTCACAAATATATATTTATATATAAATATATACATTCTGATAAATATCAATTGGTAGTAAATATCAAATGGTGGTAAAATTATAACATTTAATTTAAAATGTATTATTTATTTAAAAGGAATGTTTTAATTTTTTTTTAAATAAATATATATATAAATATATTCAGATGAATATCCGTTTAGAAGCTTTTGTGAGAAAGACTGCTAAAAAAAGTGCAGAAATACCCAAAGCAGCTGTATAATAGAAGGTGGCCAAACAGGAGATGTATATTTATTAAAGGGGTGGCTTGCAGACAACCACTTAATCAAGAGCAGATGTGGATGGGATGGTGGGTGGTTAAAAGCACATCTAACGGGCGATGTGATGACACCCTGTACGAAGATGGTTCTTAAGATAAATAGAAAATCATGTTGACTTGGTCCATGAGGAGATGATTATTTGTTTTAACTTAAGTTACAAGTGGATACGTTTTTCTTTTGCCCCTCATTTTGGGGCTTTCAAAAGGTCCATGGTAAAGTGTGTAAATTCTTTGCTAGAGTGTGGTAAACGTCTCAGGAGATGAGCGTTTGAAGTCCACCTGTTTCTCATTGAGATTCTTGTGATGTTCACTCAGTCGGAACGCCTAAGCGTCTGAGAGAAGGGAAAGGCCGGATAGCTGGCAGACTCTGCACTGTCCTAGCAATGACAACAGTTAGACTGACTTCCCCTAACTGGAGGGAATGAACTGGGGGTTACAGAGGTCAAGTATGCAGTTGTGGTTGCACTGACGCTGAAATAAATTGGGAAGGTGCTTGCTTTGTACACAATACTACACCAATAAGTGTGAAAATAAAATGCCCAGATGCAATTACTCTTTAAAAATAAAAGTTCCAAAAGGGTGTTTTTTTGCAGTGATGCCATAAAAATAACAATTTTGGTTCCCCAAATAACCTTTCAGTGAACAGTTACTAAAATAACCATTTTGAAGAACATTAATGAATTAAAAAAAAAAATCTTTTTTTGACTATAAATAGGGCTGTCGCGGTTCAGGAATTTCCCTTGCGGTAATTTTGAGTGGCTAAAAAGTGCGGTATGTGGTATTATCGCCGATTCGCCATATATATGATGTTACGATGTAAAGAATTCAGAAACCGAAACTAAATCGCGTTGAAACAGGAAGTGAAGTAAACCGAAGAGAATGACAAAATAACGGTTCACATAACAGAACACAAACCTGACAATAAGATCGTTAGTCTATTGTTAGCCTATATAACAGTTAGTGCTGATCCTCGAATCTGACTGGACAAGATACTTTTTCTGTTGATATTTCACCTGCGTGTTCTAGACGGGCTGTCAGTCAGTGCGGTAAGAGACTGTCTTTGAGTGAGTCTTTAACCGTTCATTCAACTGCAAGTTCAAAAGCGCTGATTCATTCAAAGAAATATGTAATGAAACATGCTGTTGAAATCATTTTAACTTTGAGCGCCACTTTTAAAGGCTCAGCTGACCAGCAAATGCGTCGATGCTAAGACAGTTTTAGCTTTTCTTGGACATGACAACCTATTTTCTCAAATATACATTACTTAGCCTGAAGGACAGACGCAGGTAATTGCACGAGATCAGTCGATCGCTCTCATTCTAGGCTTGTTAAGTGCAAATCTACCGAGCCTCTGTACAAATCAGCATGGTACACATCTTATCATTACTAACTTATTTAATATTCAGTACCGCTTTTGACATGGATTTATGTGGGCGTGAAGAACACAGAGAAAACAAATTACATTTTACTGTTAAAATGAGAAGGGCATAACCTTATGTGAACGAAAAAGAAGTGCTCGGCGTATTCTGGACACGCAAATTCTGTGGCTCTGCCTATGATAAAATGGAAAAGTAAAGCTTTTATAAGGAGAAATTGCTGCGGTTATGCTCTTAAACACAACTTTCCCATTCAATTTGTCAATTCTTTAGTTCGCGGTTTTGCAATATTGCAGTGGAAAAGAGTATCGTAAAAGTACCATTACATTACTGAAATTTTACAAGCAAGTAAAAGTACCAGTCTAAAAATATAATCTATAAAGAACCTTTTCTGAGTAAAATTACATTTTTTAACAATGAAAGGTTCCATGTCAAACTCAGATGGAGGGCCACAGCCCTTGAATATAACCCTAATTAAACACATCTGTTTCTTCATTTGAAAAACAGGTGTGTGTAGCAGGTTGGAACATTGGGCTGTGGCTCCATGCCACCTGGGATACATAAATCTCAAACTAGGTGTTTTTAATTAAAGGAATCGGTTAATTAGAATAATAAGACTTTGGGCTGTTACCAGGCAAATTTTTATCAACAAAATTCATCTTTGAGCAGAGGAAACAGAAGCATGTATAAGTTTTTACACTGCATCTAAACAGATGAGATAAATAAGAAAATAAACCACAAAACCATAAGTCTTTTCCTAAATTGACACATAACTAAATCATATTTCCATTGATGTATGGTTTGTTATGATAGGACTATAACAAATAACTATGACTCCTTTAAAGTTGTTCAATATCAGTTTTGATATATTTACAAAAATTTACAAAATATATTAATGATCTTTAATTAATATGCTAATGATTTTTGGCAAAAAGAAAATTAAATATTTGCGTACAATATACCCCAGTTAAGAGTTTTGTGCTCCATGCCAGGGTCACAAATGTTAAATAGTCATTTGAAAAAAAAAAAAAAAAAAAAAAAGTATTTTAAATGTTAAATTAGAACTTTTGATAAGTGAGTCTTGTGATTGAACAAATTGGATTTCATGTGGGCTGTTAGGTCGTGTTTGGAATTATTTTTGTTGTCAACAAAACAGGCAATTGAACACAATTAACTTTTGAGTTGTAAACAAATTACATTTTGGTGATTTTTGAGAAAACTGCATTTTTCATTAAACAATTTTGTTGTTTAGCTCATCACAAGAAAAGGCTCCATTTAATCACTTCATGTGAACGGAAAAAGAGAGACAAGAAAGTGCTCGGCGCATTCTGGATCTTAGCTTGGCCTTGACAAAAAAGGCTTCTGTTCAACTTCAGGCTTTGGTTTTCTGCCTCAGGCTGTCCGTCTGCATCTTTCTTGTGAAAGTTTCTTCTTCCGCCCATTATTTACTGGTTGTTTCCAAATTTTTTTTTTTTAGTAAAGTGTTTTAAAATGTAGCTTTTATAAGTAAGAGAAAATTACATTAAAATTACTTAAAAAAGCTACACAAAAAAGCTTATGTAACGCTAAATTTTATTATCTTAAATTTATATAATCCGTCCTTCGGACAACTTTCCTGTGGTCATTCAATTTGGAGTATGGGTGTTACTGCTCCTGATGCTAACTAGCCCACTCCTCTGATTGGCTCTAATATCCATACCCTGGACTTCATCACTCGTTCCTCTCACAATAAGTTGAGTGGTGGTGGGGTTCTTTTTATGGTCTGCTTAGACTATTGGTTACTATTGTGGATTGACAAGCCCCGTTTTCACAGGCTGGTATTTGCGTCATAGACCTCGATTTCACTACAAAACACTTCTCTAGCAGGATATAGCTGAAAATAGCCTATAAAAATGAACTAATAGGAAGAAATGCAGGCAGAAGGGGATTTAACCACCATCTTGTAAAGACACAGTGCTTCTGATGCTCTGCCAGGCTCCCAAGGTCCCTCATCTCAACCACCCCTCCGCTGGCAATGACTTCTGCCCCCATGACACGTGTCGGCCATTCAGCTTGCTTAGTCTGAACTATTGCAGAGGCTGCAGGGGGTTCCAAAATACAGTGCCCCCACTGTGCGGACACAAAGTGCGCTGCAGGAAAATTCAGTTATCTGATCGCTCCCTGGCCTTGGATCAGTGACTCACAGCCCAAGGTTAACAACACTCCAGCCACCTCCACGATGCGTGGCAGAACAATTCTGCTATGCCAACAATGGCACCGTGGTTTCAAAGCCAAAAGCAGGCATCAACAAGCTCATGCTGCGTGAGCTCAAGCGTCTTCACTATGTTCATGAAGAACCTATTCATGTCTTCTTATCTAGACTATCCATACCATCAGAGTGAGAACAAGTTATTTCAAGCCATGAATACGGAAATTGACAGCAGGACACTTCATCCAAAAGTCAAGACCGACCAAATGCTTAATTCTGCTACAGTGAATGAGAATTCAACTCTGAATTTGGTAGTTAAAGAACATAACAGAAGTTATAGGTCGTAACAGAATAACCACAATGACTTACATCCGTAAATATTCTTACCAATGAAACACTGTTAGGAAAATGCCAAGGGAAAATTTTAATTTTTCTGATTCATTACCCAAACAGAATAAAATAAAAAAATCTGAGAGAGAGAGAGAGAGAGAGAGAGAGAGAGAGAGAGAGGAGAGAGAGAGAGAGAGAGAGAGAGAGAGGAGAGTAGAGAGAGAGAGAGAGGAGAGGAAGAGAGAGAGAGAGAGAGAGAGAGAGAGAGAGAGAGAGAAGAGAGAGAGAGAGAGAGTGAGAGAGAGAGAGAGAGAGAGAGAGAGAGAGAGAGAGAGAGAGAGAGAAGAGTGAGAGAGAGAGAGAGAGAGGAGAGAGAGAGAGAGAGAGGAGAGAGAGAGAGAGAGTGAGAGAGAGAGGAGAGAGAGAGAGAGAGGAGAGAGAGAGAGAGGAGAGAGAGCGAGAGAGAGGAGGAGAGAGAGAGCGAGGAGAGAGGCGAGAGGAGAGTAAGCATGTGTGAATTACTAGAGTACTGCATGTTCATCTCTCAACATTTTTGGCACCACCATCTCTACCAATAGCGAATCTGTAAGTTTAACTTCTTCAAAAACAGCGATGTTATTGGGAAATGTCACATAGATTTTCAGCTGATAAACTTTGTTTACACACATCAGCGCTGACAAGTTTCTCTGTGTTTGTTTGTTGCATATGCGCTCATGTCCGTGTGTCTATGTTTGAGGGAGAGAGCAGAAGAAATAAAGTTTGCTTTTCACAAGTATTAAAAAGTTATTTTTTGGGTAAAACGTAGAAACAGTTTGTTGCTTTTATCCTATTGTTTATAAGCTATATTTATTCGTTTAGTCATTCTTCTGCTGTTTTCTGTTTTTTAAAGGGGTCATATGATGCTTTTTTAAAAATCATTATTTTGTGTACTTGGTGTATATTTGGTATACTTAGTGTAACAGAATATTACATGCTTTAATGTTCAAAAAACACATTATTTTTCAAATACTGTACATTGTTGTAGGTCCTCTATGTCCCGCCTCTCTCAAATGCTTCGTTTTCTACAAAGTCCCTCCTTCCGACAAGCACAGTCTGCTCTGATTGGCCAACTGGCACATTGCAGACAGACACAGTGATGAAGCTCGTATGTGTTTGTACACAAGCCGCAATTAAGACGATTTCCGACGGGCTGAAGACTCTGCTGTGATGTGACCCTGTCTCTGACACACACACAAGCCGCGATTAAGATAGCTGACATGGTGTGATGTGACCCTGTCTCTCTCTCACAGACGCGCGAGCGCACACACACACCACACACACCACGCAAAATTCTGCATTTGAACAGTTAATAGCAATATCTTAAATAATAACAAAACATACTTCCAGCACAGAAGCGCACACAGATTTACCTCTCTCCTAGGTTCACGAAACGGTCGTCCATAAAATTAGGGAATCGCATATTGATTTTTTATAACAACAAAGTATTTTCATGTTTATGTACACATATGCACCGATATTTATTTACTGTTATAAAGTAAATAAATAACAGATTGAAGTAAGTCATTCTTTGCGTTGGCTTTTCCTCTTTCACGTTAATTTTATCAAAATTTTATTTATAAAAAGCTGCATTTTAACAATAAGAAAATAATGTCAACATATTCAAATGTAAAGGACAGGAGTAATATCAAATTTTAGGTTTATAAGCTTAAAAAGAGTGAAGAATAATTCTAATAACAAAACATAATTCCAGTTTTTTATTGCATTTCTTAACTGCTGAATTATTAAAATGTATTTGTCATTCTAAATTATGAAAACTGCGCCAGATTGTCATAGCAATAATTAATTTCGTTAGAAGTGTATTTATTTAGATGTTTATTGGCAGAATTAATATAATGCAGTGTGTTTCTGAATCTTGTTAAAAGTTACTCTCCTAGCTTCTCCTGTTCACGAGGTGTGTGTGTAATGGTCGCAGAGAAACTCCTGCTGGTTATAAAATGCAAATAAAAATTAAAAATATATTTTTTTTTTTCTTACAAAACCGTTGTTATGGTAAAATGCTGTTGTAAGTAATCTTAATGATTGTTGTTCTGTTGTAAGTAATCTTAATGATTCCTAAATGCATCTACTTTCGGAAGGCCAGATAAAGTGCTTTTGCTTTCACATTGAAACACACAGCTTCTGCCCGACACGGCTGCATAGGGATGCAACGATTATAGATTTTGTTGGTACGATTATAGTCTGAGGAATAATCACGGTTATTATGCATTTATTGTTTTCACAACATAAAATCACATGAACACTCTAGATATTAAAGTGTTATTTATTGCTGCCCTTTGAAACAGAAAAAACACCGTAAGCAATAACACGGCACAAAATAATAATACTAAAGAAAAAAAAGTCCATCTCTCTTATTGGAATTAAAAAGGTGACCTCTCTATAAACATCCATGTCAGTATTTCCTTTTGAATATAACAAATGGAAATAGAGCACAAATGTATTTGGGGTTTTCATTTTGTATATTCTTTCTACATTTCTTTTGGACCCGAGTACAGAACTTGGAAAGATGGAGAAAACTGAATTATGAATAATACTTTAACAAGGATGATAAATCACAATGTTAACTAAGTATTATTAATATATAACTAATATAAAACTATTTATCACCACAGAGGACACTGTATGAGGGGAATAAACTAAACTATTATTGTAATCAACGGTCATCCATACTTATTCGTTTTAATAATCTTTATTCATCTGATTTTACCTATGGCCTGAAAAAAATCATATCTATTATTTTGGTTTGTGAGATCGAGATCATTAACCGTGACGTTTTAAAGCGCAGTTAATAATAAAACCGGTTAATCGCTGCATCCCTACGTCTACATCAACACTAATGCGGTTACTAAAACCAAGCCTTACGCAAATATTTCCACATCATTATGTAGACATGTGGGGGAGTGTTTAAATGAGCCGTTTTAGGGGGGCGTGGCAGAGTCTTAAATTTAATAAAAATATCTCTTTGGTTTTGAGACTTTAGTCTTTGCAACTTCAGGGATCTTATCTATGCACAATCAGCTTGTAACACTCCAAAGAGAAAGGAAAACTTGAAATCACATCATATGACCCCTTTAAACATCTGAAAAGTGCTGTGACTAATATTCCAAAGAGACTTACAGTATATAAAGCAATCAACCTCAAGCACAAAGCACACACATTTGGAATGATGCATTTCCCACACGCCACTAGTTTCAGTTTTGCTTTATATAAACTATTTTGGCTTGCCATTTATAATAAATGTTGTTTATAGTGAATGAGACTACAATTTATGTTTGTTTTATACGTATATTTTAATTATTTTTTCTGTTCTGAATACGGCTAAATTCAGGATTTTTTGTGGAGTGAGGAGACCAAAAATACATGTTTATATTGTTTATAAACATTTTGTTTATTTTACATTACTTCTGAATGAATCATTTTATGCTAAAAATTGTAGCTATAAATGGTTTGAGCCATGTAGGCTATACTTCCATGTAGAACTGAATGCCAATTTATAATAAATTGTTTAAAAACAATCAAAGCTTCATTTGTAATGCAAATACAATGTGGCCACTCAATTATATGCAAAAAACCTGATATGGCCCTTAAGTCAAAGTTTGCCCACCCCATGCCTTAGAGTCATGCAGAAACATTTATTTTCTTTTTTTTTTGCTAGGAGATACATGACACATTAAATGTTTTTAATGTTCAAAAATCATGTGCTTGAGTCTGTGTCCATCACTACAAGATTTTCTCCAGCTGGCCAGAATCTGCAGACAGGCTCTTATTTTGATCAACTACAGTTTACTATCCTAGACTGGTTGTATAGTTGTATAGACCATTCCAACTTCAAGTTACTACAATAAACTTTTTTAGGGGTAACATCATACCCCACAATTTAGGTCACATCATAAGTGGACCTGACAAAACATTATATTAAAAATGTCCTTTACTTAACAGAACTAGAAAGCTTCTAACCTGATGGTCAACCATGACCAGTGCTGTCATTCAACTACACTAACTAGAGTGATTGGCAAGTGAGAAACAATTGTGATGACTTTCAAACAGCAGTTTAGAATAAACGGCACCAAAGAATAGAATATGCTTTATAGGAGCATTTAGAGCGATTATAGTAGAGAGCTGCCAATCTCAGTGAAAACATCACAAGACCACACTGCCACCTACTGTTCACCAACTGATAGTGCACAAGATTAAACCATGCTTCTATGATTAATGCTTTGTTAACTTGCATAGATGTTGGGGAAATGTATGTAGTACAATAAAGTATGGTTTTTGTTAGAAAAGATTTGTCTTACCTATCATGGACCAATCCAGCGATGACATCAGAAGTGGAAGGAAACCATAGAAATAAGAAAAAAGACATTTCAGTCACTAGAATTTTAGAATGAGGTTCATAGGTTATGCTTCCACTGAAGCGCAATTGACAGTTTTCCCACACCCAATTCCTATTTGAACTTGATTATAGCTAGAACGCAATATGCCTTAAAAAATGAGCATGCATCAAAATGTTATCTACACAAAATGCACCACTTTCATGTGGAATACAATTACTGTGGAAAAAAACACCACTAGGACTGCCTTTAAGGCCTGCCTTTAATAATCAGTGGCACAGATGGAGCAGGCTGAATCAGTAAATCAGTATGCCGATTCTCTGCAACCCTTCCGTCAGAATGACTGAAGACAGGGGAGAGCAGGATAAACAACAGGCCAGGGTGTCTGTGCATGCTGATGGAGGACTAATGCAGTCGAGTGTGTGTGTTTCTGGGTGCAGATGTGGGCCACTTACACAAACACCCCGGGAGACTCTATAAGGAGTTTAATTAGCAAACTAAAACACAAGGTGTTTGACATTCATATAAATGGAACAGAAGCGATTGAAAGCGAGCCAAGTGTGAAAGAAACTGCATTCAGTCCCTCATAAACACTGCAATAAATTGCCTATTAATCAGTTGATGAAAAATAATGACAAGTAAATTAAACTGAAAATCAACAAGAATTACACATCTATCGACCCATTAAAAAAAACCTGACATTCATACAAAAAATATAAATACAAACACTGAATTCAGTGCATCATGCTAAATTTTTTTACCAGAAACTTAAAAAATAATAAAAAAATAATAAAAAAAATTAATAATATATATATATTTCATTCAAATATGAAACTGTAGTTTCACATGGTTACACTACATGATTTCTAGAGTGCTTAATTTCTTTAAAATTGGTACTTTTTCTATAACTACATGAAACAAATATCAATATAAAGAATGCTTCGGTAAGAACTTGATGTTTATTTGCTTTACTTCATCATGGACAGTGATATTGAGCTATAAAAGTAATGAAGAAAAATGACAAAACGGCAAGCCAAATTAGTACAGAACAAATATCGCAAGTTCTCTAAATAGCAAACAAGCATAAAGTGAAAAGGACACCAATGAAGCTGATCTTTCCAGTGAACTAATGTCCTCCAAGAGAGACCGGATGCTCAGACAGCAGTTATCTGGCCTGAAGTCACTTCTGCCACCCTAGAGAAGACATACTGTGCTGCTGACATCATTCCAAGCACTAAGAACGGCCAAAGCCTGCAGATTCCACACTTCTGATCTCTGAACACACAAACCAATCCTCTCTGACCTTAGAAGCTTACAAGATTACAGATGGTGGAAACTAGACTGAAACAGGCCAATGTGTCTCACAATGAAATCAGCAAATTAATCTAATTAGTGCTGTCAAACTGCACTGCATAATACATATATACACACTTTCATGATATACACGCTTGTTTACTTCATCTGAAAAGCTTTTAAGAATTCACACATTTCCTTTATCCTTCAGGGTTGACCAATGTTGCCATTAGCTTGCTTTCATGTATAATAAACCCACTTGTGCTTATTAACGGAGCCCCAAAGCACAAGCATTAAGATTCATCTAAGTTATAATGATATTATACATTTGATTCCATCTTCCACCTAACACCGTGTTTGAGGATAGATGAGGAGGATAGGGAGTAATGTGGGCCTAAAGAGACTGTCTGAGATGAAGATGAGGAAGCAGGGACTGGCTATAAGACTAAACACAGAATCAAAAGACCTGCTAGATTCTCAAAGTTATCCCTTATGATTGATCTTCAGAGACTGGCCCAAGAGAATCCCATAACAACCAACCATCCAAATATTACACAGCAAGAAAATGCAAATGTAACTAACTTTCCAATTCATGTTCATCTGCAAAGGCAACCGCAATTCAAATATTTTTGTCTAAAGGACACAGTGTTCTTGCTTTGCTCAGCGCTGCACAAATCATCTGGATACTTTCAGAAGTGCTCAAGAAACATAACGAAACAAAACAAAGTTCAAGGTTTTACGGAGATAGAGTTGTAGTCAATGCAGGTACTGAGTCATAATCACATGCTGATCTTTTAAGGCTCATCACAGGAATGGACATTATAGCTATAACAATTATATATCAATATTTATCTGCCTTTTGGCAATATTATTTCAGCATTCATGCATTTGTATTAAAGGGACAGTTCACCCAAAAATGAAAATTGTGTTATTTACTCACCCTCATGTTTCAAACCTGTACCAGTTTCTTTCTTAGGTTGAACATAAAAATATATTTTGAAGAATGCTGGTAATCAAACTGTTGATGGTCCCCATAGTATTTCTTTCCCTACTATGTAAGTCAATGGGGAATAACAACTGTTTGGTTCTTAAAAATATCTTCTTTTGTATTGAAAATAAAAAAGTTATTATCTTTACATAAGAAACTTCTACGGGTTTGGAATGACATGAGGGTGAGTAAATGATCACAACATGTTCAAAATGTTTTTTGGATGAACTATTCCTTTAATATGGGTTAAAAATTAGGTTTCATTTCAACCAAAAATATACTGTTGCTTCAAGATTTTGATGTAAGAACTGCAACAATTCATCTGCAAGATGAAGGACATACAGGGAGTCGGGACCAACAAAGCTACCTGCAGAACAGACCTTTGTCATTTGAAGAAAGTTGCTGCTGCCAATCAGATTGTAAATAAATGTAGGTTTTCAATTTATTCAAGTCAGTTGCCTAAGCTTTCAGATGTAGCTGAAATATAGAACTCTGTAGACATAATACTAATCAAGGTTCACAGTTCTTTATTTGTCAAATACATAATGCATAATGTAATGCAATGCAGTTACGTGTTTTTCAGAGGAACAAAATAAAAAGAACCAACAAATTAAGGACAAATAAATAATAATACATTTAGAATATAATAAGCTATAAAGAAATGACATGAAAAATAAAACCGAATCAATGACATAGGTGGCTAAAAAAATCTATTGATCAGGTCTGAGTGGGGAGGACTGCTTAAGTCAGGGCTTCCATTAATTAAAAATCAGGATAATTTAAAGATCTAATGCAATTAGCCTCATGCTGAGGTAACAGTTACTTACCTGGGTTAACACAATGTGATACTATTGAATTACATGGCAATGCATGACTTAAGAATTAATGTCACTGATCATACTGATATAATAATAACGATAACAAGCTGATCCGGCACTGGGTGTCTTAATGTCCTTTACGAACAGAATCTCACAAACAAAAACGTTGAGCTGCTTAATGCATATAGAGAAATATTACAAAGATAAAACCTCTCCTACTGAGTGAATCACCAAGTAGGCTGTGTGTAAAATCTCTCTACAGTCTTATTATCATATAAAAAGCATGGATCACTTGACACCGTAATCTGCGGACTAGGCAGGTCTGGTCTCCTAATGTCAAGTCAGCATTAAGGGTTCTCGAAATGTGCTGGATGAGCAAGTCATGAATATTTAACTCAATATGGTTATACAACACAACAACTTATATGTTCATATTCAGTGAGGCCATCAAACTTGACTTGATAAACTTGACAAAAACAAAGTTTACTCAAATTACTAAATAGTGCAGCACAATTTAATACTTTATATCATACATTTATTTAGTTACAACTTTATATTGTAATGGCTTGTTTTGTTTACTGTGTGGAGACGTGCTGAAATCGCGTTTGATCTCGTACTGTATCGCGTCCCTTGTCAGTGTCGGGCGCTTGCTTGGCCATTTATTGTGATTAACAGGAAAGTGTGTTCAGCTGAATTGGAGTATTAATTTTATAAGATGGGTATAAAAGCGTAGTTTAGCCCGCGCAGCGGGTGCGGCAGCCTTACACGTAAGCCCTCCTCGTGAGAAGACCGAAGATGTAACACACGACTCCGCCGGGCAGGGACACTGTCAAATTATATAAGTATCGCATTTTATTTATCCTCTTTCTACTGCTCGTTTCACTTCTGTTTATAGATTTTATAACCAATTCGTACTATGTGTAAGTTTTGTTTTGTTAGAATGTGTGTTTGGCAGTGTTCTTTTTTTTGGGATACTGATAAACTACTGCCGTTTGAATTTATCTATTTTAATTGAGTCTTTATAGTTTTTCTTATTTTAGTAACGTTACTTCAACATTACTACATGGAAATAAACTATAAAATATAATATATTAAATATATATGGGTTTTTGGCTTAGTGTCATGTTAGAATCATTTTATACTCATACCTTTTGTTGTTTTAATATTTTGAAATGTTTTTAGCTTTATTTTGTTTTCTTTTAAATGTTTATTTTTTTAAATGTTGTTGTATGCATTTGTCAATTTTATTTAATTTCTACAATTTTCTTAAATGTGTTTATAGAGTATTTATAGAGTTTTAACTTATAATTGTAGTTACTTTTTCTTATTTGTAAGTCGCTTTGGATAAAAGCGTCTGCTAAATTCCTAAAAGGTAAAAAAAAAAAAAAAAAAAAAAAGTAGATAACATTCCTAATCTAAATGGTTTTGCCTAAACAAGATCTAATGACTCACAAGTGACAGTCAGTAAAAAAAAAGATATATATATATATATATAATAACTATGAAAGTACTGTATTTACAAGAATAATCTCTTCCAAAGATTAATGCTTCAATTTTTTTTCTGAAGTACATGAGAGATAAAACACTTCTACCACAGGAAAAGCCACACATTATAGTAAATCTAATCCTAGCCCTGTGTTCATACAGCAGACAATGCTGATATGTGAAAGTCTCCAGAAACTATGAACTCTGCCAAAACTGAGGATGCAAGAGCAGTAGCATTTTATTACAAGAGTATCAAACCAGATAAGCACAACTTTCCTCCCTTTGGCAAACTTCTATCCATGTAAATCCATTGCAACGACCATGAATGTTTAGTAAACAGTTAAGGGGGCTATACAGTATTAGGAATTATTGTATAAAGATGCTGTTTGCTGCTTTGGTGATGCACCGCTTTGACGTAAATAATCTGTTGTTTGATCGGTTTGAAACGGAGTGATTACTTTGCAATGCTCCAGTTAAGTTGATGGTAATGCTAGGATCCTATTAATAACCGGGAACGTCAATGGGTTACATTCATGCACATGTGAAAGGCCAAACCATTTATTCAGCATCTCAACTCAGTGAGATCTCATTACTGAAATCAAATGAATTGTGATCAGAATTAAGTAGAACAAGGACCAAGTAAAAATACATTAAATTACTTCAAGAGTCAATATACGTCATTATTACACTACATACTTGGATATTCTGAATTATCATAAGCTATAAACCTTCCACCATCAGGTAGGGGTGGGAGCACATGTTTTATTGGATATGCAAGCTTATTTACAGGTTTTATAAATAGGTGTGGAGAATGCCTGCGCTCCGTCACACAACATGATACACGGTCTTGATCAATCTGGGAATCAGAGTCAAGTTTCCTGAGCTGAGCAACAAACTCAACATGGCTGCTGCAACTTCACTTGCTGTATTCAATGTATCCATGACAGATAATTAATTAGGCCAGTACTGAAACTATGATATTTTATAAAACAAAATATCATAACGAAACAATGAAAATAGCACTGTTACATGACTGCAGTTATTGCTTTAATAAGGGGCCTTAATCTTTTGAGGCAAAGAGATCTCAACAACACGCCTCTTGGATATTGTGAAGAAAATATAACAGCGAAATTATGCATTCTCCTAACCGAAGCGATAAGGCTAGAAAGGCCACTCCATGCATAGAAGAGAACTTCTATAAAAACACTTAGAATGCCCAAGCATGTTGGAGCACCTCTTATCTCTCTGGTTTCTGAGTATATGGTGGATTGTGTGTGACCATGCATGCACTGGTTCAACCAAATCGACATTTCAACTGGACGACAACTGAATTTTTCAATGACTGTGACAACAACTTTGAGGAACCTCAAAGCAACGATGCCATAAGGCAAATATGGATGAACCCAGTGGTGATGTCATACTGAAAACAACGCTGTTCTGAGCAAGACATGGAGATAAAATCATGGAACTGAAATAGAGGAACCGATCAGAGGTCAGTTTGAAAGGATATGCTCAACCAGCTATGCAGCTGGCTACACGTGTTCAGTAGTCAGTGAGGCACATAGTGGGTATGCGATGCCTCCTAGATCCTCCGCTCCGGTGTCTGCTATAAATTCGTCTTTGCTTTTTCACTCAATTCAAAGAGCTGGCCAGAGAATTGCCCTCTCTCGCACAATCAATCTAGAGGGCAATCTAGGCAGGACCACACAAGCAGTGGCACACAACTTTATAGCCAAATTAAATGAACCATGTAGACAGCTGTGCCAGTTACACCGTGGCCATCTGACTGCTGCTGGACCGCAGACAAGCCAAGTAGCCATGGGTAGGGAGGATATGCTGGTGGGGAGGGGTTGAGGGAGTGAAAGGTGAGAAATGTTCCCAAAGAACTAGGGATGAAGACCAGACATAGTGATTAGCCAGGTTCTGGGCTATGCTCCCAGTCTAGTACAAAATTTGTACTGCAAAAAATACGAGTCACATTCACTCAGGCACAGGTCAAGATAACTATTTGGCAGGCATAAATGGGCAAGATTGATCCTACCATATGAAGACTTTCATTGTGCTGAACTATGACGACTGCATGAGTGCCCTGAAAGAATTTGCTGTTACAGTTCTTTGTTAGAGGTCAGGATTCCTCAAATCCAACCTTGGAGCACCAACGCTGATGTGTAAATGGGAAGCTTATCATACTCTGGGTTGAAATATCTCTTAGTTTTGTTAATACAATGTAAGCCAAGTAACTGGTTGGTTACCAACATTTACATGGTAAATGTTACCAATTTTAATTTTGGTTTAAATTTCCCCCCTAACAAGAAGAGTGCTTGATTAATGGGCTCATCAGCCCATCACAACATTGAGTCAAAACTATTTCTTTCAGAGCAGTTGAGGTTCTGTCAGGTCAGATAGGGGGGTATCCATGGAGAAACGCTGCTGCTTGTCCTGCCATTCTAAGCGAACCAACTACCACCTCTCTCAAGTTATCCTGATAACCAGACTCAGATTACCAGCTGTTAACAGCAACAATGTGCTGACAAAGCATATTTAGCACAAACATTCTTTATTGCTGTGGTCCCGGATATTAAAACTCATGAGTGTTTTAAACCGAGCAGCCCCATCTTCAGTTACGGCCCCTGGCTCTCAGCAGATGCTGGGAGCTTGTGACACATTCCCGGGCCAGGAGAAAGCCTCTCTCCCACACTGCCAGCTCTGCAAGAAATGTCAGCCCCTTTTGGCAGCCTTGCAGCAGGTGGGAGGTCTTCAAACACATGGTAAAAGTTGCTGTCTGAGTTCAGCAGTTTTTTTTTTCAAACTGTTGGAATACTGCGGTGTGGCCCAAATTCAGCGTCAAAGGGCAACCTGAGAAACAATGTCAGCACTTCTTGGCGGCTTTGTTGCAGGGGTGTGTGTGTGTGGTGCTATCATGTGCCAGCTGGGTTACACTGGGCATACGCCACTTACCTTTAGCTTGACAAGTAGTTCAGCTTCTGTGAGCCATCATGACTTCTACATCTTTTCTACTGAACAAGCTACACATTCAAAATGATCTTGACAATACGTGACAGATTAGCTGACATCCCGTCGTGTCTGTTAGTGGGGGTCCAGCCTTTCCATATGGAGAATGCCGCAATACTGTTTGCCCAACACTTTGTTTGTCTGTGCAGCGCTGGAATGGGCCTGCTCGGAATAGCTTTGGGCAGATGCCTTCACAGAGCATTATTTGGAGCTCAAGGGCAATGCAATCCCATCATCTTCCTCCTATAGGAGCTGTGCGCGGAGAGGCGGGAGGACACATTAGCTGACTGGATACTCAAACAGTGCTCATACACAAGAAGGTGAGAAAAGGTCACCTGAGTAAAACCATTTTAGTTTGAGATAATGCCAAGACAGAATGGCAAGAGTTTCAATAAATGTAAAAAACTATTTTTGCCCTTTTCAGAATTGTCCACAAAATCGAGAATGAGCCTTGGGCTGATCTTCCACAGTACAATGACAATGTTTACTTAAAAGACTAAAGGTAATAAATGTGTGCTTCTGAAATCTCTAAAATAGAGTTGGAGAATCTGATCCCTTTTTAAAAATCTGTTCAGATGGTTTAAGAAATGTAAATGAACAATTAATAAAAGGGGTATTATGATTCATTTGAATCACTGGGCAGCATTCTGCATTTATATTTTTTTTATTTTTTTTCATTTCAAATTTGGTAAATATTTAGTTTTTTTTTGCAATTATATTGCATTATATTTGTAAATTGTTATTTTGTTGTCTGTGTCCGGTCCCGTTGCTGTCATTCTGTTGCACTGTGGAGCTTTGTCAATAACAAATCCCGTATGTGTAAACCCTGGCCAATAAACCTTTCTGATTACGGTAAATATTTAGTTAAATTATACAAACCATTCCCCAAAACCATCATTTCTCTCCGTTATGTCTATGTTCTGCAGAATAAGAAAAAAAAACATTGGGTATGGAACATGCAGCGAACCAAATAACAATTTCAGTCTCATAAGTTGTATTTAGAGGAAATGTATATAAAATTCCCTCTAATCCTCACTGTATGGTAAAAAATGCATTGTGTGCATACATTTAATTTTATACATGTAGAAAAAAAAGAAAAGAGTCTACCCCCTTAAATGACTTTTTACGGACCTTAAAGACCTTTGTTAACAGGTGTAGTATAGCCAACTATCTAGTTTGCTTAATTGTTGCTTAAATTAGTAACATCTTAGTAAAGGCTGGCAACACAAAACAATTAATATGTATAGGAAATATTCTCATTTAAAGGAATCATTATAGATAGTCTGCAAGAGGCAACCGCAAGGATGGCTGTGTACATCTTGCCAAGTAATCTGGGGAACATTATGGCATCAAAAAGTTGCAGTCCATTTTATAGAATCTTGAAAGGAAGGTTGTAAGATATGACTTTTTCCAAATGAGACATGATATAGACTTCTATTTGCCTTTCGAGCAAACAGAATTTATGATGAGACCTGTGTGAGCTTCACACTGCCCATACATGAATACATGCACCATCTTGTCTCAATTTAAAATAAAGCTCCCATGATGAACTAACCGCAGTGCATAGAAACAAACACTTCAAAACAAATCAGAGTGCAGTGACGACCCTCAAAGCCAGAGCTTAAAAAAAGCCTGTACTGTACAGCATGTAACATTTACCACACTTAAATTTGTTTGTATGAGCTACAAGGCTCTCGTGTGTACGAGACTGTTAGCACATGGCTCACTTTAAAATCACAGAGAAGGCCTTTTAGTTTTTGCAAACTTTAGAACATCTTTAAGAAGACTTCTTAGAGAAACGTTAAAGAGACTAAGTATAGTACCCTGCCAATCAAATGTAAGATCCTTTTTTCTTTAGTATAAGTTGAAATTAAAACAACTGCTTCATGCTGGAGTAAAACGCCAGAACACTATGTATCAGCTAGAAGAAAATTATTGAAAGATTAAGAGAAACAAGTTGTGTTATTCACATTCATCTATCTACTTAATTTTGCAGTATATATATGTACAATTTGTTCCAGAGAATTCACGTTGGCTTCAGAAGACTTGGTAGTCATATGCCACTTGACTGACATGGAAATATGAAAGTTGCATGAAGAATCTTAAATTCTTCTTTAGTGTTCTTCTTGGGAAAAAATGGTTTGGAATCATGTGAGGTTCTGTAAATGATCATTTTTGGGTAAGCTATCTCTTTAAGGAAACTGGCATAGTGAGACTTACAGGCTAAAGTTAAGAGCTCAAGTAGCAAATGGCTCTTGATTGTGACCATGGCAGGGGCATAGCATTGATGGGCAGGACCGGATCATTTTACCCAAATGGCAAAGCAGAACCGGAATAGAAAAGCAATACGCACCCAAGTGCTCTGGCATGAAAACTCAAGTTCATTTCCTGGGATTTTTTTCAGAAACAGCTGACTTCTATACCAGGCCTGGGAAAAATAGAAGGTTTTGTCCCCTCAGCATGTCTTCATTGGAGACTCCGTTGCCAGCTATTTATGCCAGTGACTTGGAGATGGTGCAAGGGCTAAAAAATCCAAACTGGAGGAAGAAAAATAAATTTGGGGCATGAAACTGACTCCATATAAAGACTTACAGTTCATAATATTTGGGTGTGAAAAGAGTATTTTCATACTAAACTTCATCCCTGATGGACGTCTTTGCTATTTCTTTTCTACAATGATAAAATAAGCCATTGCTTTATCCTCAGTGGACTGCAGAACCTGCTGAGCGAAGTTTCATGGATCTTATATTGGTCTATGGGGACCATAAGAAATTCTAACTATTCCACTCACAGGAGGCCAGCTGTTGGATCTCAAGTCACTTCTGCAAGGTGGTGTCTAAACCAGCTGCTCATTTGGAAAAGCACGGGGACGCTTTTTTTGTCATGTTGAGGTTTACAGATCTATTTTTAAGTCATCTATTCATCCTTTCAGTTTGAGGGACTCCACAGTCTCAACGGAGGCCTGATTTTACAAGGAAAGAAGGGACAACGTTAATTCTGAATGCCACTTCTCAAGAACAAAGACAAGCCTCAAGAGGAATATTTCCGGAAGTTCATCTTCTGGAAGGAACATGTGCACATTAGTGATACAGACCATTTTATTTGGCTTCCCCCTGCGTATCAAGTATCATTTGGTTGGTTCCTCAATCTCTTGAGAAAAAATTGGACACTGAGCCCATAGTTATGGCAAATACTGCAGGGATTTCTTGTTTTATACCATGGTGCTTTAGGAATAAATGACTTGGGTAAGACATCTTGTTTCCACTGACCTTCCTAAAATATATAAAAGCAGCTTTATATACACTACCATTCAAAAGTCTGAGGTTCAGTAGGATTTTAAAAAATAAATTTAAATAACTGTCTATGCTGTAACCAAGGCTGCATTTAAATCAGAAATCCAGTAAAAGCATAATACTGTGAAACATTGGTACAAATTTAAAATGTTCTTAAATTATATTTTAATATATTTTTTTAAATGGTGCTTTATTCCTGTGATAGCAAAGCTGCATTTTCAGCAGCCATTAGTCAAATCTTGAGCATTAAAAGATGCTTCAAAATGATTATATTATGTTGATTCAGTGCTCAAGAAACATCCGAGTAGAAAACCATTATTCTGCTTAATATTTTTGTGTAGAAATTATGAACAGAAAGCTCAAAAGAACAATATTTAATTAAAATAAAAAAAATGTAATTTTTTGTTCCATTTAATACTTCCTTGCAAATTGAAATTATTAAAAATAAAAAAAATAAGTTAATTAAAATGTACATACCCCAAACTTTGGAATGTTAGTGTATTTTCACACACACCCTCCACATATTTAATCGCACAACTAATCGCTTCCCTTCTTATAACTCTTCATTACTCAAATTCCAGATAAAGGTTGCTTAAGGTTGAGAGCGTTTGAAATAACCGCAATATTTGGAAGCTAAATACAAAAGCCAGCGACATTAGACACCCAAGACTACAATAGAGGCTACCATAAATGGCAATGTCTATAAAAAGAAGTTTCTGAAAATATGATTTGGTGACGAGGAAAATTAACTTCCTCATTATCTTCAGCCGACCCACTTGAAGAAACAAACATGTTTGTTTGCTGTGCCCCAGCATGCCCTTATTTTCCAATAAGCACGACAGCTATTTTTTTTATTTTTTTTACAAAATGGCTGGTTCCGGAAGGTCATGAGTCAAAATTTAAGCCAGTTGGCGAGGTGCAACATTGCAGCGAGTTGTCTATGAACAGTGCGGTCGTGCACCGTGTCCTTCCGGCCTCTCCCGCTTTGACTATGCAACACACATGTCGCTGTATTATGGGATTGGTGGGACGTTACGAACACCAGAGAGCAGCTGCTTTCCCAGCCAATCAATACATTTTCTCTGGATCTGGGCAGGGTTAAAAATAGGAACTCCCAGACAAGTCTTTTTAAGGTCACCGGATGGAATCTTGCTGGTGACTAAAGAAATAATGACAAATAAACTACGTAAGCATACATTTCTTTTTCTATCCTCATATCTGTTTTGGTCAATAATTATTCATTTGTTCCTTCAATAATACAAAAAAAGTCACTGTTGCTACGCGACTTCATTAAATATTACATGTAATGTCTAAGAAAGTAGCATTAAAATGACAGCAATGCAGCACAGTATGACATGCTCATAGACCGGCGCTGCTATATTGAGTCTCCTGACTGTGCCGAGCAATTACTGCTATTGTTGGTTTAAGAACGACAGGGAGGCTGAAGGTTGAACGATGACTCACAATCCCAGCAGTTCCCGATGCATTTTAAACCGCACCAGATAGCACTGATTCTATTCAAAATCCAAAAGCATTATACTAAGACTGAAATTTCCTGGGGAACAGTTACAAAATTACACATATACTGTATAAATCAAGGATGTCAAGTAAATATACTTTTTCCTAGTAAAAAATGGGTATAAACTGGCATTATTCCAGGTCTAAATGTTAAATTCGTTTTGAAATCTCTAGGATTGAAATGCCCAGTGCAAACTCACATCAAGAGTGAAAATAAATATGTATTTCTGGCCAAGAATACATTGTCTACAATGCAAGTAAACATTTCGACCAGACAATATTCAACCATGCAGTGATGTGAACTATTAATTTCCAGACCAAAGAAACTGCCATTATGCCAGACATGCTGTAGGGCATAGTCGTTTTTAGATTCATGGGACTCACCCGTCTGCGACAGAAGGGCAGACTTTGAGCTATTATGTTGATGCTGAAGATCTTGAGGATTTTCTGGGGGGGTATAGGCTCCTTGGTGACATCCTTAGGGTCAGCCAGCTCCAGTACCTGGCTCTCCGGGTGAGCCTGGGGAGCCTTCTCCTTGCCTGAGGACTTGGTCATCTTTTTCCTCAGGCTGGCTGACGAGAAACGGGAAATGGGGCAATGCCGCAGCATTACCAATCCAGAGCTAGTAGGTCATTTCCCAGTAGAGGCAAATTTGTGGGATTTGGTCAGTGGCAGAATCACAAAATGTCTCCGGAAACCAACTCACTAGAATGTTTTGGAGTTTTAAAAGACACAACAGCTCTAAGTGTCCACACCAAGCTCACTGCCCTGGACTGTGGCTCCTTTTAAAATATCAGAGGGTCTGATGTCATCAGTGAGTCTGTTGGGCCCAGCGGCAGCTGTCCTGTACTGGACTACCCCCACCTAAGCACATGAGCACAGGAACTCTACTCCCCTAGCCCACCATGGAGCAATGCAGCCTCTGAGATTCACATCAGAGATTGACAAATTCCATTACATCTCTGCCTTTACAGTAAAACACCAAGTTTGATTAAATGAGAGCTTCCACTTGAATATGCATTTAAAGAAGACAAGGGGCTCACAGATTCGGTGTAAAATATTATGAGTTTATTATCAGTCATTATGCATTTATTATTAAATATTATCAGTTTAAATCAGTATGCCTAATAAAGAGGGGAAAGTATACAAGCTTAAACAGATCCTGTTTAAGAGTCACTTATTTAAAATGGCCATCAGTTGACTGACAACAATCCTGCTACAGGGCTCTAGAGTGCGACCAATTTGGTCGCACGTGCAACCTAATTTCTCAAGACATCCCTTGGTGCGACTAACAAAATCCGAGGGCACACCAGTGCGACCAGCCATTCGAGAAAAGAAAAAAAAAGTCTCTGCGACTCTGAAAGTCTCTCTGTCGTTCAACAATAGGCACACATTAGGCTTATATCGTTTTATGTCTAAACCAATCAGAGATAGTGAAGGGCGGACCCTCCCTCTGATTGGCCATGGTCCAGATATTCCTGTACGTGTGTGTGCGTCTGAAAATGCGTGTGCTGCTGCAGTCAGACAGAGAGAGAGGTGAGTAGTAGAGATGCGCGCAGTGTTGCCAATTTAGCTAGATTTAGCGCCTTTTTAGACCCCCATAGCGACTAGTGACAAATCTAGTGACTTCTTGGACAAACTTGAGTGAGTCTCTGTGATCGTTGGTATTGCCGCGGCTGTGCGAGATCAGCGCGCACGCAGCTTTTTCTCTGCATCTGCACTGTTCAGTCAGAGTCTGAGAGGAGCAGCCCGTTCAATTAAAACAGATATTATTGCTTCTCTAATTTTACATGCAAATATAGCCAAAATCACAGCACAGGAATTGTCTTTGTCTTGTTTTATATTGTGTATTATTTGATTTCATCAGACAACGGCTGATTATATTATAAATTAGGATTTTTGTGCAGACTAGCTTCTTGGAAGGGAGAGCTGGTTATGTATTCTTAAAGGGATGTGTTTCAGTCACTATTTCATATTTATCCCGTTGACTGACAAAAGAAACAGTAAAATATATAAAGTAAAACAGTTTTATTGAGAATTTGGCTGCATTAAAATACAGTATGAGACAATTAGAACAGAACAGTTATTTTTTTCTTTACTTTACTTTGTCATTTAGCAGACGATTTTATCCAAAAGCGACTTACAAATAAGAAAAAGTAACTAAAATTAAAAGTTAAAACTATAAATATTATATATACACATTTAAGAAGATAAAGAAATTAAATAAAAATGAAAAAATCCATACAACAACATTTCAAAACTAAACATTTAAATGAAAACAAAAAATAAAGCTAAAAACAAGTCAAAATATTAAATCAAGAAAAGGTATGAGTATAATAATGATTCTAACATAACACTAAAGGCCTAAGTATATTTAATTTTTACATAGTAAGAATTGGTTATAAAAACTGTAAATACTTTTTATATATATATATAAGGTTTAGTGAAATTATTTGGTAGTCTGAGGTGGGATGGGGGGCCGGATTGTTTTATAGGTTTAAGGGGAGGGTTTGAGAAGCACTGCACTAGAGCATCCCTTCATTCAGACACAGTGGAAGATCTGATATGAATCAGTGTAGAGGGGTCAAGTCTGGAAGATTTTGATGCTAGAGAGAGTGTGGCCAGCTGGTTTAGCCAAGGCCAAAGATCAAGAAGGCCAAACTACAGGAGTTGGCCATCCAGGGGCATGTGACTGCAATGGAGGATAGTCCATAAGACATTGAGCCATGAGATGTTCAGTTTGACGCCCATAATACACTTAAATTAGATTTTCTTTTTATTTAATTTATCTTGATTTGTTTTAAGCTTAAAGTTCAGCTCAGCTTTTCAGTAAGTTACCTTCTTGTAGAATTGTGCTTCAATTAAAGAACTTTAGGTTGACCAGATTGTTAGTTAATCGTTTCTAGTCATATTGCCTATATGAAAAATTTGGGTGCCCTAATTTTTGTGCTGGTGCAACCTAAGAAAAAAACTTATTCTGCATTAAGCAGCAGGGGTGCCTAAATCCACCCCTCATAACACAGTCATATAAACAAGCAACAGTAATAATAGGATTCAAGATTCATAATCCTCTAGCACACAAAACTTCACCACTGAAAGTTGTAAACTTTGCAGACGATCTCGAATCTCCCTTTTCTGTCAAAGATATTAGAAAAGATTGTATCCTCACAATTAATTCCTTCTTAGAGAAAAATTATATCTGTGAGGATTTTAATCCAGTCAGGATTTAGACGTATCATAGTACTGAGACTGCTCTCATTAGAGTTACAAATGACCTGCTCTTATCATTGATCGTGGTTGTATCTCTCTATTAGTTCTACTGGATCTTAGCGCTGCGTTCGACACTATCGATCACAACATTCTTTTGAATAGACTTGAAAACTCTGTTGGCATTAGTGGAAGTGCATTAGTGGTTCAAATCAACTTATCTGACCGCCATCAATTCGATTGCAGTGAATGAAGAGGTATCATATCGATCACAAGTGCAGTATGGAGTTCTCAAGGCTCAGTACTAGGACCGTTACTTTTCACTTTTATATGTTACCTTTGGGAAATATCATTAGGAAACACGGGTTTATGGGTTAGCTTTCACTGTTATGCTGATGATACTCAGCTCTATATTTCTTCACGGCTGGTGAAACACACCAAATTGAGAAACTTATGGAATGCATAGTCGATATAAAAAACTGGATGCGAGTAATTTCTTACTGCTAAATCTGAAAAAACAGAGTGTTAATTATCGGACCTAAAACCCCACAAGTAATTACCTAGAAACACTGTCTAAACACTTGATGGCTGCTCTGTAAATTCTTCGTCATCAGTCAGGAACCTAGGTGTGCTATTTTATAGTAATCTCTCCTTTGACAGCCACGTTTCTAGCATTTTGTAAAACTGCATTTTTTCATCTTAAAATTGTGTTATATCTAAACTGAGACCTATGCTTCAATGTCAAATGCAGAAATTAATTAATGCGTTTATGACCTCAAGGTTAGATTTTGTAATGCTTTATTGGGTGGTTGTTCTGCACGCTTAATAAACAAATTACAGATGGTTCAAAAATGCAGCAGCTAGATTTCTTACTAGAACAGGAAGTATGACCACATTAGCCCGGTTCTGTCACACTGCACTTGGTCCCTACTAAACATTGTATTAGATTTTAAAAATCTTGTTAATTACTTATAAAGCCCTGAATGGTTTAGCTCCTCAGTATTTGAGCGAGCTCTTATCGTATTATAGTCCTTCACGTCCACTGCGTTCTCAAAACTATGGCATTTGATAATACCTAGAATATCAAAATCGACTGCGGGCGGCAGATCTTTTTCTTATTTAGCGCCCAAACTCTGGACAATCTACCAAACACTGTTCGGGAGGCAGACACACTCTGTCAGTTTAAATCTAGATTAAAGACCCATCTCTTTAACCTGGCGTAACAATAATGCACTAATACACTTCCATTTTCAAATCCGCTAAAGGATTGTTAGGCTGCATTAATTAGATCAACCGGAGGGGAACACTTCGCATAAACACATGATGTACTTGTTACATCGTAAAAAGGAAATGCAAACATCTACGCTAATATTAGTCTGTTTCTTTCTTATTCGAGGTCACTGCATTCACCAGATTCAGATGGTGGATCAGCACCTAGAGACGACCTCTACAGCCCTGAACATCAGCGGAGACAGGACACTAGATGAGCCCAGAGACAGACCCCCAGTGATACCCCGTCACCTAGACAGCCAACAGGAAAAGACCTCGGGAACCAGTGGGGGGTGAGCCCTCCAATCTGACTTTGCAGCAGTTGGAATTGAACTGCTGTGTCGTCTGGCCAGAGGAGAAATGGCCCCCCGGACTGAGCCTGGTTTCTCCCAAGGTTTTTTCTCCGTTCTGTCACAATGGAGTTTTGGTTCCTTGCCGCTGTTGCCTCTGGCTTGCTTAGTTGGGGACACTTAATTTCCAGCAATATCGTCAACTTGATTGAACAGAAACTTTTTGAACTAAACTGAGCTGGACGATGCCATCACTGAATTCAATAATGAACTGCCTTGATCTGAAAATTGAGTGTTTAATCTTGTCATTTTACATTATTGACACTATTTTCTCTTTTTGCTATTGTGCAGTTGCTTTGTCACAATTTGTATTGTTAAAAGCGCTATATAAATAAAGGTGACTTGACTTGAGTGAAGTCAGATGTTGATTCTTCGAGTGATTCAGTGAAAGATTTATATGACTGATAACTTCAGAGTTTGACATTAACAGTCATTGGTTCAAGCATCTTTGCAATGTACAGTGCTAGCGTAAATTGAGACACCCCTTTGAAAAGTAAAATTTTAAACAATATCTCAATGAACACGAAAAACCATTTCCAAAATGTTGACAAGACTAAGTTTATATAACCTCTGTTTAACTTATAACATGAAAGTAAGGTTAATATATAACTTGATTACAGTTTTTCAGTTTTACTCAAATTAGGGTGATGCAAAAATGAGTAACCCACAACAAAAACTACTAAATCTAGTACTCTGTATGGCCTCCATGATTTTTAATGACAGCACCAAGTCTTCTAGGCATGGAATGAACAAGTTGGCGACATTTTGCCAGATCTATCTTTTTCCATTCTTCAAGAATGACCTCTTTTAGAGATTGGATGCTGGATGGAGAGTGATGCTCAACTTGTCTCTTCAGAATTCCCCATAGGTGTTCGATTGGGTTCAGATCAGGAGACATACTTGGCCACTGAATCACTTTCACCATGTTCTTCTTCAGAAATCCAACAGTGGCCTTAGATGTGTGTTTAGGATCATTGTCATGTTGGAAAAGTGCACGACGACCAAGGGCACGGAGTGATGGTAGCATCTTCTCTTTCAGTATAGAGCAGCAGCGGCCCTACATTTGTGAATTCATGATGCCATCAATGAAATGCAGCTCAAGTACCCGACACCAGCAGCACTCATGCAGCCCCACATAAGGACACTGCCACCACCATGTTTCACTGTAGGCACCATGCATTTTTCTTTGTATTCCTCACCTTTGCGACGCCATACAGTTTGAAGCCATCAGTTCCAAAAACATTTATCTTGGTCTCATCACTCCAGAGTATAGAGTCCCAGTAGTCTTCATCTTTGTCAGCATGGGCCCTGGCAAACTCTAGGCGGGCTTTTTTGTGCCTGGGCTTTAGGAGAGGTTTCTTTCGTGGACGGCACCCATGCATTCCATTCCTCTGCAGTGTGCGCTGTATTGTGTCACGGGAAATAGTCACCCCAGTTTGGCTTTCTACTTCTTTAGATAACTGCAGTGAACTTGCATGTCGATTTTCTTCAATCCTTCTCATCAGAAGACGCTCCTGACGAAGTGTTAACTTCCGTGGACGACCTGGACGTCTCTGTGAGATGGTTGCAGTTCCATCTTTTTTAAATGTTTGTACCACTTTGCACACCCCTGCTACAGTATTCTGACTGATAAGTAAAGCTTTGCTGATCTTCTTTTAGCCTTCACCTTTCTTGTGTAAAGAAATTATTTTCTTTCTCAGGTCTTGTGACATTTCTCTTTTCTTTTTTTTACCATGTGGTGCCATTGCTGACAGCATGAAATGGGAAGGGGTTTTCTTTAAGTAAACCCTTTTATAGTCAACTGTCACCCTGTGTAATGAATTATTAGACTCACCTGTGGTTGAATTCTTGTTAAATGGGATTAGATACATTTGTGTTGTTTAACATATTTAAATTATTGCAGCTTGCGTCAGAGATTCTGAGTGGGGTGTACTCATTTCACTGCATCACCCTTTAATTCTTATTGATGAATATTGAATCTGAAAAATTTTTTTGCGAGTGGAATGAATTAATATTGCACATTCACCTTTAGTCTAAAACTACAGTGAGATCATGTTATAAGTTCACACAGCGCACTGTCAGTCAATAAATGGGAAACTTAGTTTGCCCTCAACATTTTTTTTTAAGTACAAAAAAATAAAAGTACCTCGGATGTTTTCCTTGTAAATTACAAAGTTCATTGAGATATGCGTTACTTTACTAGAATGTTACTTTTTGACAAAAGTAAGGTATTACGCTCATTTACGCTGAGCACTGTATATTGTTTTAATGCGTTACCCCCAACACTGATGACAACACATTGAAAATGTGACATCTTGCCATTATTGTGATCTAGCCTACTACCAGAATGTTTTAGATGTCTCTCTTAATAAAACACCTGATTCAACTCATCTTCTTACAGTCTGGAGTTGAGAAACACTGACAAAGACAAATCACAAGTTTACATAGGCTGCATCAGAAATCCTATTCTCTAAGTGGGTCATTTTTTTGAACAAGTATTTGTGACTATTTAAAAAAACAAAAACGATGTTCTATATAGAATGAATATAATGCAGACTTACTGTTTTCATTGTGCTGTTATAGTCATTTGATCTACAGCATCAGTTGCATGGCTTCATTGCCATTCACAACTCCTTTTCTGGGGCCTCACTTTCAAATCTTAAAGTAGCAAGTTATCCACTTTTTGCCTACTGTTTTACGAATGTACTGAATAAAATACTGTATTTCGCTTACTATTAGTAGGTAACTAAGTAGGCATATTCGGATGCAGCCATAGACAAAGTGTTTTTTTTTTTTGGGGTGTCACACTGGTGATCACACCACCACTGAAAACTGGTAAAGGTAAAAAACTGCTGTAAATTATCACAGGACAACAACAGTAATTTGCTTTTTTATACCACAACGAATGCTACACAGCCAAGCCCACTTCATGGGTTCAGCTGAGAAAATTATATTTAGGTTTTGGGGTTTGAAAGTTTGAGTGCCAGTGAAAAAAAATTAAATAAAATGACATCAATATCTACATTTTAGGAAACCTAGGCCTAAATTGTAAAATTCTTTATTACAATGTACATTTGTGGAATATAAAGTGGTCCTGTGATTCAGAGACACAGGGTTTATTAGAGTCAAACTGACCCGAGAGGGCCGATCTCATTTTTAGCCCTGGCCTGGAAACCCAAAAGCTTCGATCCTCTCACTTCATACAGACCCACATAAGCCTTGCCCTAATCTCATGGCACACAACTATGCGCCGTATGTGCAGTGCTGAGCCTCGGCCTGTTAGCATGACTGGCACAAGGTAATTGCAGGGAATGCCAGAAATGTGAGGGATTTAACCCTGGCTCCTGCAGAATGTCAGGCAAAGCCTTCTGTTAGGAGGAATCCTTTATTCTGCATGCCCGTTGCTTTTTAAATATAGCCTCTCTAAAGCTGTTAGGGGAAGAAATTAGGGTCTGGAAAGGAAGAAAAGGGAATTTTAATTTAGGAAATCAAAAACAGATCAAACCACAACTTCACTCCAAGGATAACAAGGGCTACTTCTATGAAAATAAAACCCAACTCTAACAGAATGTCACCTAAAAGGCTCCAAAAACTTTAAAACTTGATGCTACTGACGTCATCGTATTTGATTTTGACAATGTATAGACGTTTTTTCTGATTCTTAACCGGAAGGATGCTTTGCATTTCCGGTCTACAGTGTTTCTAGTCGAATTAGTGTATCTTCTGAGCTAATGTTAAACCTATTAAAATGTTTTTAAAAAGCACATGGCTCCATAGCGCCATCACTTTACAGTGTCGTAATGACCGTCATTTGTCAGTGCCTCACTCCTCAAAGTTAAATGTGTGTAGATTACACAAAGCTGCCGACGTTAGCTACATTAAAAACAGATGGACACTATTTGAATGGGTTCCTATGGAGACTGGAACAGAAGAGCATCCGATTAGAAGTTAGAATAGAATTTGTAATGGCGGCACTCATCATTTACTCAGGAAAAATGTCTATACAGTACATGAGTACATGAGAACAATCATCTGAGACCAAATTATCACTTCATTTTTTCTGTTTACCATACAAAGTGATTTATATTGCTACCTTTATGACAATGTTGGACCATAAAACTTTGGACTCAACTAACTTTCATTTTACAGACAAAAACATTTGATACATTATTCAAATATATTGTGTTCCACGAAAGAAACAAACAAATGCCAATTTTCATTAAATATTGCTTGAAGTAAATTAATGCTAATCTTAGCCTTATTCACTGTTCTATTATACCTACAGTGAAGGAGACAGACAGACACACATGCTCTGACACTTTCACTTCAGTCGCCTGAAGCAAAGACATGAGGCATTTCTTAAGATCACAGGGGTCGTCTTGAAAATCAGACAGCACTCTTAAACCACCATGCAAAAACACCCAATTCTCAATAAATTTGCAAAAAGTACATCAACACACAGAGTCTAAGTTTTCCTTCGCTGCACTGATGAATCGACAGCCAGGCAGGCAGTATTTCACAACACTTCACATGACGCCTGCACGGCACCACACTCATGACGGAGGCAAACACCGCTCCTTGACAGTGTGACAGTCTACCTTCACAATCATGTGCAAGAATTGGTTAAATTAATGAGATCTGCTGTAAACTTCACCACGATACGGGGTTATCACTCGCAGATAGAACACAAAAGACACCTATATTATGAGGATATGCATACTGATTTGATGGGATTTGGGTGACATTATAAAAATATATTTTCATAGTTTAATTGGAGGCAAATAAAGTCATTGTGGCAAGCTGTCCAGTCGCCTTCTACTCATAACTATAAAGTACTGAGAAGAAAGAAACCATACACATTCTTCTTCCTCTACTGTTCCAAAACAAAATAATAAAGTATCAGAGACTATTGTGTGTGAGAGCATGACACTACATACAGCATAACGATGTATTGCTCACACACAGACAAGGCCAAGAGCCTGCAGTCGTCTCATTTGAGAGTAAAACAACCAAATGAGAGATTAAAATTTCAAATGCTCATGAATCATTTATGTTTAAGCTGCTTGAGGGAAAAAGTTTTCTTCACTAGGTTCTTTAGGGACAAAGTTTTATGACAATAGCACATTTAGTACAAAAGGCAATCCTCCGGTGAAGCTCTAAAACGAGAGATTTCCACATGGACAGTTTGCAAGGGCATTTGAACACTTGTTCATAAAACCGCTGTAACTTTCGTCAAAGATCTAATAATAGTTCGAACAGCATTTGCATAGCACATTCCTTCTACAGTTTTTAATAAGAGCATAGCACAAAGTTGCTTAATATTTTCATTAAATATCAGACCTCTCTTACAAAAAAAAAGTATAGCACTGATCTAAAAGCATATCTCATTTATTCTCTTTTAAGTTTGAATTCAGATATTACAGCTAATCATTTTTAGGTTGTCTCAGAGGTTGTTCGCATCTGCCATATATCTTAGCTATATAGATATCGTATATATTTTAGATATTTATTTGGTCACACTTTATTTTAAGGTCCAATTTGTGCTATTAAGCCATTAAATGTGCTATTAAGCCACTAAATATGGCCTCAAATTCGCTTACATTTGCTACTTATTAATAGTTAGTAAGGCAGTAGTTAAATGTAGGTATTGGTAGGATTAGGGATGCAGAATATGTGCTTTATAAGTACTAATAAACAGACAATGTGTTAATAATAGGCATGCTAATAAGCAACTAGTTAATAGTGAGAATTGGTCCATAACTCCATATACTAAAGAGTTGCCATTTATTTTTTTATTTTTTCCTTCCCCAGCATTCAAAATTTTAGGGTTGGTAAGACTTAATGTTTTTGAGAGAAGTGATTTATACTCATCAAGGCTGCATTTATTTGATCATATTTTGAATGATTAACATTTTAGACAACTGTAAATGTATTTTAAAATGCAATTTACTCATGTGATGGCAAAGTAGAATTTACAGCATCATTACGTCAGTCTGACTTTTCAGTGTCACATGAACCATCAGAAATAAACGCTGATTTGGTGCTTAAGTAACTTTTCTTATCAATGTTGTGAAAACCGTTGTGCTGCTAATATTTGGGGGGAAACCATGATTTTGGCACATAAAAAAAGAAATGCAAGTACTGTCACGTTTGATCAACTTACTTGCATCCTCACTATTATGCACTGCATTAATGGCATAATGTTGAGTAGTATCGAGTTGAAGTGACAAAAAATGCACTGCAGTCACATTGCAGAAAAAAAAATCGTCCACATTGGAACTTAAAATGTTGTGAATTTTTGCAGTTTAAAAACAGTATATCACATTATGGAAAAATGGATGAAAACACAGATTTGGCTGCAGTGTGACAATAGCATGGAGCCCTGAAGTGCTGTTATGAAATGTTATATAAACCGAGAGGCCTGTGATTGCTACTGGTGTAGCTGCTCCAACATCTTATAACTTCTCCCAGAACCGCTGTGATAGAGCTTGTGGATGTTATTATGGTAATCTTTGCTTGAAATACCTGATGTAGACTCAGATAATCAAAGTGAAAATCCAACCAAAACATCGAGTCGTTGGCGGCCTCATGTGACAAATAGTGGAACTGCATGAAACTGCATTTTGACTGAAAATTAACTATTGGTCCAAATAAGGGACTGGAATTTAAAAATGGTGTTACATTTCAGACACTGAATTCTCTTCGTTTGGTGGCAAACATTGTAAAATACTTGGTAAAACATGTGAGCCTGCCCTTCATCTCTGATAGACAATCTGCCTCACCACTTTATCCAAAAATGTAGCAGTTTCCTCATTGCAACACTGTCCAGCAACTCTTCACCTGTTCATCAGCTTTCTTTTACACTCCAGTGAGTCTTCGAGCAGATGGATGGGCTGATAATGGGGGTTGCCAGGTAACGTTTTGAAAGGCTTCCCATAAGAGAGTTCCACCTCACAGGAAACAGAGGCGAGGCAGAGAGGAACGAGTCATCTGCTCACCCAGACATGATGTCAGAGTACTCCTGGGCCTGGTTTCACAAACAGGGCTTAGGTTAAACCAGGATTAGGCAATAGTTCAATTAGGACATTTAAGTACTTTTTATGAACATGCCTTTGAAAAAAAACAATACTGACGTGTATCTTGAGACAAAAAGGCACTGACATACCAGTATGGTCTAAAACGCTATATATAAAATTTGGTAAGATCAAAAAGAAATTGATCTTAAAATTGGCTTAACGTGATAAACTAGACTATTAAAATAATTATTTCAAACATGTTATTTAAATATTGGAGTAAAGTCTAATTGGGGAATTTCTTTTGCAAGATTAACGAATTTGGGCCTTTGCCTTGTTAAGGGAATGGGGTTAAATTACCATCTTTTGATAAACGAAATAAACAACCCTGACACTGAATATAAAAAAGTGAAATATTCAAATAAGACAGCAGAGTGCTTTAGATTATAGATGCATGAAGCTGTGGGTGTGTAAACTTCATGTTAGTTGCCTTCAGTTCTGTCTGGTGAATGATACTCAGATCCTTGAAGAGTTTAGAGTACATGCACCAGTGTGCGAGTGTGAAAACAGCTCTACAGAAGTAAAATGATCAAAACTATAAATGTGACTGATACCAACCTTTATCCAGAAGAATGAGACCTTCCCCATTGAGCACACAATGGCAGATTCATACAGACTTTCATTACTAAACACTTCACTCGATGGAGTTTAGAGTAGACACAGCAAGAGAACCACCTTCTGAATAGTGATACAATTATACCTTGCTTGAAAACAGCAGCTCAGTATGCAGGAGAAATTCCTTCTCTCTCATTAGTGCACAAGAGCCGTCACATGACCTCGGACTCCGCTTCACCAAACAGTTTCTCAGAGGACAGGTGTCCACTTACTGCCTGTGTTCTCGTTCTCTCTCTTGTACACAAACACGACACACCAAACATGCTGCAATAGTCAGCAAGTATACATATGAAAAATGGCTTTAATTTATTTCAAAAATTAAATTGTGGTGTTCATTTTATATATACACGTCATTAAAAAAATTACTTCAGGCAGTTCATCTAGCTTTGGTGACTAAGCAAATTTATATAAAAAAATAATAAAAAAAATAAATTGAATTTTCTGTATTTTATTGAAAACATTGTATTGCTCATGTTTCCCAATGCCCCAGAAAAATGACACTTTTTAAAATAAATACAGAAATAAAAGTTGGCCTTTTTATCCAAATAGAACATATTTTTTCCCTTTAGTCAAAAAGGTTGTGACACTTTTACTGTTATATATTAAAATGTGAACTATTACTTAAACCTTTTTTCAAAAAATAAAATGAAGCAAAAAAAATATTTTCATGGTCATCGAGTATAATCTCACCTGTGAGAGAAAACATCCCATCTGCATATGGCAATATGGCATGTGATGCCAGTGAGATTACAGATATTAATCATAAAGATACAGATGCAGCCTCTTTCCTTACAGAACTTGTTTACTTAAGATGTCAATGAAAATTCTGGCTTATGTTCCTGTTGATTTGTCAAACGCTACGCAAACACAAATGTAAAAAAAAATATTGTTTTTCAAATGTATCATCAAAATGTGTTTACATAAAATCTAAACTAATCAAAAATAGGTTTATTAAACCGTACATTTGAAAACAGTATTACAATGAAACAAATCCAAAAATTTGAAACTTTAAGCAAGCATGAAACTCAAGTAATGTTTGTGAATATGAACATATGCACAAACTCTCCCCTCCATCCTGGATATTTTCCTTACACGATGCTCCAGCAAAGCAAAAAGTATCGTGAAGGACCACACCCACCCCTCCCACAGTCTCTTCCAGCTACTACTAGGGGTCGACCGATTATCGGCGCCGATATTAAGCATTTTTTACGATTATCGATATCGGCCATTTTCAAAACAGATTTGCCGATAATTATTTTTTTATTAAGCAAACAAACATACTATTTACAGGTGACATTATTTTATTGGTGAATAAATAAACAGGTGCAATTATTTAATTTTTAAATGAACTATTTGGCTCAGATGCAGCCTGTCTGAGCTCAACACTCTGTGGCCTAGAGCAATCTCCGCCCACCGCTCATCTGATATGTAGGGAGTCACGAGTCCGACCAATCAAAGCGGAAAACTGAAGGCAGTCTCACACCGAAAGCACTTGCTAACTGGAGCTGCGTCAGTGATCACGCATCAGTTGTCTCTCAAAGGTAAGGCAGCAGCAGACGTTGCTGAAGTTGCAATAAATCACAATCCACTACACTGAAGTTGCAAAACACCTCAATATAACCTATGATGTCCGCGGAATCGCGGAATGCAGTCATATAATGGAATTTACCGTATAACGCGGAATGTCATGGAATTTGTCGAAGTTTGGATGAATTAATCAAAAGTAGGTCAGTACACTTAAATCGACTCGCGCTATGGACTAGTATCTATAAATATTAAGCCACAAAAACACTATTTAAATATGAATCCTGCATGTTCTGCATCTCTGTTTAATGAATGACAGACGTGCGGTTTCATTTATGCACACATAACATACTGAAGCGCGTGCTGCTCGTGGTGTTTTCAGCGTCTGCCGTTCTCACTAAATGAGGACATAAATACATGAACAACATCCCCACTTCATGAGCATTTGACCGTTTCATTTGAGTTAAACGATCGTCATATCATATATACATAGAGGCTACAGAAACTTAAAAGGTTCTCATGGCAACCTGTCAAAATATAAGTTCGGTTTAGCCGACTATATTACTGTGGTGCAGTAGAATATACGTAATACAACTACAACAATTATTACAACTTTTGTTGAGAATAATCACACAATACACTAAATACGTTTACTTTAAGTTTTACAAAATGTTTACAGAATGCTTCTGGGTGATCCCTGCACTTATGTTGTTATTATTAATATTACTGTTTATTTAATGTTGTTGTTATTAACAGTTTTCAGAATTAAAGACATGTTTAAAAGCATTTAAAGAACGTTTTTTGTCAGAGCTCTTGTTATTATTAATTTTGGCATTCATTTTCATTTTTACACCAGACATGTATATCGGTTCTTCTACTTGATCTGTAATAATCGGTATCGGCATCGCCCTGAAAAAAACATATCGGTCGACCCCTAGCTCCTACCCTCAGGTAGACGGTACCGGAGTATCAGAGCCCGCTCCGCCAGACTGCTCAACAGCTTTTTCCCCAGGCTGAGAGAGCCCTGAACTCACATCACACCACCCCTCTCTGAAACCCCAAACAAAACCCCTACATCCTGGGACTACCCCCCCCCACCTTACCACATCACAGGAAAAAACTGTTATTTTGTGCAATTCAAGTGTGCTACGCACAGGTGAGCGGGCCTGCACAAGCCACCTGTAGCAACACACTCGCCTCTACATGCACTAGACACTTTCACACAACCATTGTGTGTACATAATCCCACAAAAGACTGATTGCAATATATGACTGTAATGTATGTATGTTTACTGGCTCATGCACCACAAATCACCTTACACTGAGCCAGCTGCTTGAATGTCTCTCTTTTTGCACATGTACAGTATTTGAAGTCATCTGCACAGTTGTACAGTTTGTATTTTTTTTTAGTTTATGTAGGTAACCACTTTTATATATAGCATATGCATAGTCAAAGCTGACAGTAGGTTAGTAGTTTATAGGTTTATACTGTTTTACTTCGTGTTGTATATCTGTATTTATGTAGCACCGTGGTCCTTGAGGCACGACATCTCGTCTCACTGTATTTCCACACATGTAGCGGAATGACAATAAAGCTCAACTTGAACTTGAACTTGATATTTTAGCATGTGTTTGGAGCTCATGACACAATGTCTTAAACCCACAGCCCCCCATTGATAATTCACAACACTTCACATGACACCCTGTGTTGCCACGACATGCCAACGAGCCAAATTCAGTTTCCCTGACAGTGTGATAGTCTGCCTCCATGCATGTGCAAGAACAGGTTCAATTAATGAGCCCTGTTCTCCAATCCATCATATCCACTCGGTGAGTCATAAGACATGAGGAAAGACATGAGGGTGAGTAAAGGACAATTTTCAGTTTTGGGTGATCTCTTTAAGAACACAGTTTTGCAACTTTGCCTTTTTTTTTTACGGTTAGTAAAAGTGACTCCTCAAAGGATTTGTTCATGGCTTGGAACTCTTTACTGAGGATTTTTTTTTAAATCTCAATGGGGCAAAATTAATTAAAAAAACTCACAGAACCAAGACTTTTGAAAATCATCAAAGATCACCAGAGTCAATTCTCTATTAGACTCATATTCAAGTATTTAGAAGTCATGGAACAGATCAACCACGAAAACACAACTTTTGACTAGTAACCTCTTTATCTTGTAACCTCAAAAGCTGTCAGTATTCAGTATTTAAACAAGCATGGTAAATGGACCTTAATGTTTTTATTTTGTGGTTGGTTACAGCATCAGACAGCAATTTGCACCACTGTCCACATTGACTTTCAGTCCAGGACTGTGCTCAATACCCAGAAAAAAATTAGGGGGCGTTCACACAAGACGTGGTTTTCCTTTCAAACAGCCAGAGTAAAGGGATATAACTCAACAGAATTGACCACAGAGGTCTTGAGATGTGTTTTTAAGCACCTTTGAGAGTCATTTTTGACCTTGACACCATCTTAAAACTACAAAGTTCATATTGCAAAATGCCAAACCAACTGAAGCACAAGGCCAAAGAAATCAGTCTGATGCATAGATAAATAGGCTAACAATTACAAAATAAATTAATACATAACTATGGACAGTCACACCCAATTAAGCTGAAAAAATTACAAGCTCTAACAGTTAGACTAGTGAACAAGTATAGACAAAATATACACCCAAGCAGACATTATTATTCGGTTTTGGTGGTCTTATTAAAATAAGAATAAAGGACCAGTATATACATATTGTACTGACTCGGATCAAAGCATCAGACACGAGCTTGATCTCACACTCTTAGGTTCGCGCTACAAAAATACACTGCAGTAAGACCTGAGAGTGGTTCAGACAGAGCTGTGCCATATGACTGTGTGGTGTTGTGTCCCGAGAAAGGGCATATGTAATGAGACATGCATATGAAACATTCAGAGCACTCTTCCTGTGATGCAGTAGCTCCAGGCTCTGAGCCTGACAGATGGTGCCAGTCAGATGATCCCAGAGTGGGAAAGTGCCATTGCTTTCCTGCTCTCACCTGGGGATGAGGGGAAAGTGGGTGTGTTTGTGTTTCTTGAATCTTGGCATACCAAAAGTCTACCCGTTACTCTCATCACATAGAGGAAGGTGGGGTAAGAGGAGCCACTTTACACAAGATGTCCTCACGGAGAAAATGGGTAAAGCTAATACACAAAATTATACTGCAGGACGTCTGCTTTCACCATCATAATAGTCTGTAACCAAGAAAACAAAACAAAAGGTAAGCTGTGTCAGGTCAAGGTGTAAGATAAATCATAGAACACTGAACAACTCCAAATAAAAATATGACAATTTCTGCACATTAATAGTTTCATAAATTAATCTAAAAAAAAAGTTTTAGAATTTGAATGTGCCAAAACAATTTGCATTGGTAGTTTTATTAAGTGTATTAATATGTGCTTGTACTCTACTAAGTGTATTGCTTTGTACTTCCAATATATTTAGAATTTCAGAGACCTGCATATCAATTGCATATCAGAGACCTTAACTGTCCAAAAACCACTGTCCTAAGTCCAAATTCACATTACTAACAAAAAAAAATGTACTACAAAAAACAGAATAGTTTTAAATGCAAATGAACAGTAGGACATTTTATACATTCAACAATAAATAATGAAGGGTGGGGCTAAACTTCACCCAATGGGATTTAACTGAATCAGGAAAAGCAGGCTATAGTATTATTGGTAAAGACCAATATGACGACTAAACCGGGTCAGTTTTGAAGTTGTGGTCTTTAACAGCAAACTGCTTATTTTCAGGTCATTTCTGAGCTCAAAGCTGACATTAATTGCAGTTATTTCCCCAAACCCGAATTCAAGGTCAAAGACTGCAGATCCAGCAATGACTGCAAACACAGGAAATCTAACATGACCTCTCCAGTGTGAATAACACGGTAAACACCATGTACACAGGTCAGGGGCCAGCGAGTGTTTCATGCCTCAGTAAACAAGTCTGAGACCAGATCAAAAAGTGTATCTTTTGATGCCACAATCACTTTTTGAAATCAGAGAGATTAGGCCCACCTCCACTCCACTTGACGACAGCAGAGGCTTAACATCAACTCCGTTTACCAGACATAACATGTCCATTTCATCTTCCTTTCTTTGAAGACCATCTGTTATCCCACACAGGCTGTTTAAATACACTTCAGATCTCTTAATGCGGTTGTCTGATGTGAACACAGTCTTCAAAGGACCGCACCGCCTTTAGCCCGGGTATATTTTTAAAGCCAGTCTATATGACTGCTTATTGTATTGACAAGCTAACATAAACATTTTTAGCTTAACGTCTCTCCTGAATATCAAACAGCAGCTGTACTCCCATTTGTTTGTAATCAGATGGCCGATGTAGAAGTTACACGGCAGGACTGTTACCTAAAACGACACTGCAAGAACTTCAGAGGACAGCAGGATTTGAAGCCAATTAATCAGCTGTTTAAAAAGAAAATGTGAGGAAAGGCAGATTGTTTTAGCCACGCTTCAACTAAATTGTATGTAACCATGTCACACATTTTAAAATCAATTTACTCTGATTCAGAGAATTTTCCATGTCCCAATTATACCAACTTCTGAAAAATAAAAGGGGGTAAAATTGGGTTTTGTGAGGAGGTGGCTGAAAATATGTAATTAAACCTGAACTAATTAGAAATATAGATTTAATTTAAGGAATTCCTTCTGGGCATTTTCATCCAGCTTGTTCATTTTTCAGAGTGTTTATACATGGCTCGATTCAATAATCTGTTTGAATCCATAAAACCCATGGCTTCAGTTCAGCACAGATCTAAAGAGGCTCCCGGTTCACATAACACATACTACGGGTCTGCTTTCATCTCGGTCTTTGGATTTATGGAGAAATTACATTTCCTCTCTGATGGGAAACCTTGATGTGTCTGCAGCTTAATCTGCGTCACAGTAATTTGGCAAAATAAGTTAATTACACCTTAGATATGACAAACCATGAACTACGAATGCAAGGGTACAAATAGCACTCATCAGATTTCTGCATACTAACTAACCATTAAAGCCTTTTTGAATATGGAATTGTGCAATACTCAGTAAAAAAAGATAGATGTTTAGATAACCAATGTTTAAAGAAAACAAAATAGTAACGTGAAAAATTACTATAAAACTTGTCTTCAAAATATTATCTGGTTAGTAAATTATTTTTCCACTGTCAGGCATAGTAAAGTGTTTTATTTTGAAGCCTGTCTACTTCTGTCTCAGGTGCCAAACATTTTTAAAATCAACCTTTCCACAGGTGCTCAGAAACCTTTTCTAACCTGCTATGCGATATGCAAATGCAAAGACAATCTTTCAAAGTTTTTTTTTTTCTTAACTAAAGGGTGAAAAACAGTAACATACACCTACCAAAATAAATCCTAGTACCTTTATACAGTGAGCTGGTTATGCAGATGACGCAATTAAGTTAAAGACAGCCAATCCTTTTTTTATTACTAGTTTTCAAGTGTTTTACAGCTAAAATTACTTTCATTAAAAACAAATGATTATTCAAAAAGAGTTGTTTTACCCCGGCATCAAACTAGCCCACTGTGACCATCATGGCCTCCTATACTGTCATTATCTGTCTCCTCTCCAATTTGAATTTGTGGTGGGCGTTCTGGCGCATTTTCACAATCAACTAGTTATGAATTTACACAGTATTTTAAATAGTAAAAAAAAAAATGTTTACATTTCTTCAGTCTTTTGAAGTGACAAAATCCACTTTTAATCAGGTAATCTGCTAGGAATCTTGAAAAATATGTTGTGAAACAGGAAAGGTACATTACAAGGAAACATTGTTCTTGCTTAACACTTAAGTAGTCAGGTTTCACCTTTGTTTAAATGTAACTGCTTCCACGTTCATTTCTTCAGTCCTGCTAAATCAACCTTGAGTTCAAGACTCTGACTCAGGGACTGACGTCAGATGAGACATGTCAGATGAGAAAGTTCTGCACTCTACTCAGTGTTTCAGTTCTTTATTCTGTTGTCTTACACTGCATGAGGGAATTCAATCATTACTGAGCTTAACACAAACACCATCAGTTACAGGATGTTGCTTTTGAATACAAATTTGGCATTAAAACCCACAGTTATTTCTATCACAGCCTTTTCAAGAGCCCAACATTAGCATACTACAGAAAGCTCTGAATGCATAATCCCAAACCAGAAAAAAAGGAAAATATTTTAGAACGAACTCATTTAAAAAGGTTGAGCATTTCTTATTCACGTTCTTAATGAAATCTTGATTAGCCAAGAGGATTAGGACACTAGCCACAGATGCGCTCTGTAACATTGAGTCTATAAGTTGAAAGTACACACTAGACTGAAGTGCGTGTGTATGTGTGTTTGCGCGCGCGCGTGTGTGTGTGTGTTTGCGCGCGCGTGTGTGTGTGCGCGTGCGCGGCGCGCTCCAAAAGAGCTGAAAAGCCTACACTTTGTCCCCAAAAATAATTACTCCAAATGCCACTTTCAAAACTGACTGGTTAGTGGGGTTGACAAGTCAACTAATGGTTTGGGGGGACTAATGGAAGACAAAATACAAAGACAAAATCACTCAAGCTCCTGAACTCAGACAGACCACAACGAAGCAGAATATAGGTGGTAAAAAGTTTGTTTATAAACAAATATAAAACACTAAAAAAGCAAAACGAAATATTTATTTAACATAATCATATAAATATATATTTCATACATATATGTTATGCATTATGTATGTATATATATAAATAACACCTTTTATCACTGTCATCATAATGCAATAACACTCAATGCAAGATGCTCAAAAACAAAAAGCATAAGCAAAATACATACTTAAAATTAATATGATTTTGGTAGTCTGTGGTGGGAAATTGTTTTATGGGTTTAAGGGGGGGGTTGAGATAAAGACAGTCTATTAAGATGTTGATGCAACTGACAACTGAAATAGTTTTGCATGTAATGCTTCAAATAAGATGTTGACCAGATAGTCGTTTACAGGCAGTCTATTGAATGCAAAAAGTAAACATTTCAAATTCTTGAAAGCAACCAAAGATTGCTCAACATTTTACATTACAAGGAGCTTTGTTTAATTCATTTCTTCAGCAAAGAGATACAAACCTTATTTTCACATTTGCTTGATTTTCAAAGCCAAATATGGGTTGACAGATTATTGGCCTGGCCGATTATCAAAGTCAATATTTAGCATTTTTATTATTGGTATCAGTCATTTTCAAAACCGATTTACCGATAATATATTTAAAAGCATTTAAATAATTTTTTTGTCAGAGCCCTTGTTATTCTTAATTTTGACATTAATTTTCATTTTTACACCAGACATAAATCGGTTCAAAATATCGGTTTATTGGTCTATTTGATCTGTAATAATCGGTCCAACCCTAAAGCCAACTAAATTATATGGGCATTATTAGCCACTTAAAGCTAGAGCAAACATATTACCATGATAAACATTTCAAATCCAAATATTTTCAATCGAATAGTTGCAATGAGCAGCACAATGTATCTCAACGCACAAATCTCAAACAAGGTGATCAACAAATGTTAATTCAGTAAAAATATAAACTGAACCATTAGACCGCATACTAACAGTGACAGCAGCTTAAATTAAGTCAGTGAAATGTGAAATGATTCTCTTTTTTAAAATATAATTTGTATAATTTTTTTAAGCTGCAATGCAGGTTGGAAACTTGCACAACACTGTGCAACGTAAAACTGTTTAAGATGACCATTCAGAAAGCTGGAAGAACATTTGGACAAGTCTTGAACATACTTGAGTATCCAAGTAAGGTCAACAAAACAACTTGTTAGAAACATCTTGTTCAGTTCACACATTATAATACACGACGCCAACTAAATCTTTGTTCAAACGACTTTGCAAGTTCTATTTTTTTTCTTACAGTGTAAGAAGATATTTTTGTATATTTAGTCATATACCAGAAATATTTTTTTTAACAAAACAAATACTTAGTTGAAATATTTACATTGAGTTGTATAAAATAAACTAATAAATTGAGCAAAAATACACTAAAAAGGTAAAACAATTTATGACCAAATATTTGCTTAATCTCAATATGAAATTAAATTATCAAATTATTTTAATTATTATTACCACATTTTCCCTCCAAACATTTCTGTGGACCTAGGGGTCCCTCTTGCGGACCCCGGTGTAACCAGAGACCAGTTTGAAAACCACTCTGCTACCAACTAAAGCACAACACACAGTCAACAGGCTAATTAAATCAACACTGTTAATAAAATACAATCTAAAACTTAAGGTCAACTAATCAACCATCTTGAGCACATCCCTACTAGACAGGCAGCACAATAGGTTTTGTGGTTTTAAATAAAAAATATGACAAAACAGTCACATCCTTTTGAAAAGGCACACCCCACACATCACTGTTCTGTGAACCTCAGCCCTGCTGTGGCTGCCTCAATCAGATAAACACTGTTTCTCATCCAAAACACACAGCGGCTTCAAAAGGAGGATGAGACGCTCTCCAAACACAGATGTGATAAGATGTTCTCTGGAGATTCACTCACCAGTAACAGTGCGACCTTCTTCAAACTGCGATTCCCCATGGCAGCTCAGAGATATTCAGCTCAGTCACAGACAGAAATGGTAACAGATTCACAGGTCGTCTTCTGTCAGTGCGTTGACAAGTGTGTCGACATCATGAGGATGAGGAGGGTCTGTGCGCTCTTGCATTCCCTCCCCTCGCTCTTCTCCATCTCCGCTCATTTGTATTTCCTCTTTGCTCAAAAGCAGACCCAATCTCTCTCTTTTGATTCAAGCTGACCAATACACAACATTTGAAAGAATCTGCTTGTGTACGCCACATGACTTGCCAAAAAAGCACATATACTGGTGTGAATGTCTATGTTTTCATATGATCAACATATGATGTTTACATTTAATGACCTAGGTCATATATTCAGAGCCACAGATGCACGTCTCAATTATTGTGGTCAGCTTAAGAGTCAACTCAGTATGTCAGCGACACTCCTTCTGACCAACATGGGTTTAGAGGTCAATTCCGCCTGACCCCATAAACAACAAATGCATATCCATATAGATAAAGAATATGATGATATTTTCATACTCTCAAACTGTAAGCATACATGATCAACCAGTCCAGTTAAATAAAGCTCAAAGGCTTTCCATTTGAGGTGAATGAAAAATAATAACAGGCATCTTGCAGCATAATACAAGCCTGCTGTTTGAACCCTCAGACAAGGACAGGCCCAGACCAGATCTGCAAACTATTTCCACACAAAATCAAGAAAATACACAATTTGTGTGCAGTAGATGATATATGGAATGAAATGAGTGAGTAAATTACAAAAAAAATATTTTTAGGTAACTATTTAACTCTGGATTCCTCAAATAGAAGACTAATAATGTATTAAAATCATAAAAAGTTGAATTTAAATTAATTAAAAGGGCTGCACAATTTAATAAAAAATTATTAAATCGACAACTGTAGAAAACATAAAATAAAATAGAAAAATTTATTTCGGAAATAAGTTTCAGCACTTTTTGTAATGTCAGAATTGTACCAAATCTGTTGTCCACTAAACAGACTTCAAGGTCTCCCTGCAGTTTTCAACCAAAATAAAAACTTGACGGTTTAATATTTGAAAATGAAGAATCTAAGACATATTTTTACTTAAATTATAGAATCAAAAAAAAAATTTAATCATGTGTAGTATCACAGTATTATATATATAATTTTATATATATAAACTCTTATATAGAGTATAAATGTTTATTACAATTCAAAATACAATGTAATGACAAAATCATAAATTTGACCAAATTGAGCAGCCCTGTATATAATATAAATTAGAAATATTAACTTAAAATCTCAAGAAGTTACTTTAAGAAAACATGTTATTAAAGTGGTTTGGCTGATGATAAAAAAAAGCCCTGCTTCAACTTACAAGAGCTTCCATCACCCAAGTGATCACAATGTCAGAACTATAGAATACATTTTGATTTAAATTAATCCAGATACTCTTGAACACATTCAATGCATGCCAATATTTTCCATATTATCAAACCAGCCTTTATTTGAAAGAATATTCCTCGCAATAAGTCAGGTACGTTATGTCTGGGCTATGACACAGTTGTAGTTTTCCTTAATCACTCGATAAAATCAAGTCTCAAAAGATGACCGTTTATCTGATGTAAAGCCAAATATGGCCAGTAGAGGGAGACAAACACCATGACCGCACAAGCCCATTAAGATTCTGCCCAGATAAGACACTTGTCACTACATTATACTTAATCAGAAGAATAATTCCATTTGGACTTTAAAAACCAGATGATAGTTAAATTTACTCTCTTACCTTATTCTTGCAGACAGAGGGTGAGCTTTGGTGTTGTCGTCCAGAGGACTGGTCCGTGTTATCATTAAGGTCTGACACACTGGTCCTATGGGAGGGAGAGTGGAGGCCTTCCTCTCCTTCCTCCTCATCTTCAGCCTCCTCCTCCTCTTCCCTCCCACTCTCTTCTGAATGCTCAAACTCATCGCTATCCTGGTCCATTTCCTCCTCGCCATCCTCCTCATCCTCCGGCCGGTCGTCGTCTTCCTCTGAACGAAGTCCCACCCCGACCTGCCCTTCCCTTCCAGCGTTATTATTCTCCGCCTCCTCGTTCTCCTCCTCTTCCTCACAGTGCCGTCTATGCCGCTGACGCTGCTCCTGCTCCCACATCCACTGGGCGCCCTTCTCGGCTCCGTTCACCTCGTTCCTCCGTCCTTCCTCCACCGGCTCACCTCCGGAAGGCCATGGCTCCTCCTCTGCCTCCCTTGGCCGCTCTCGTCCAGCCTCTTCCTCCTCGCCCAGTTCTCTTCTCTGTTGCTGTGCCTCCTGCTCCTCCAGCACCCGATTCATGTGCTCCGCCTGGGGCTGAGGTGTGCGGCCAGAGGTGCTGTTACCTGCTGCCGCTGCCCCAGGCCTCTGCTGCTGGGCCGCCCTGCTGCCGCTGCCCCCCGACAGCAGATCCTGGTTCATTTCCAAAAGCCAGCTTGCTACCTCCTGCACCTTCGCTAGGCTGTCTGAGGAGGACAAAGACTTGGCATTCTGAAAGAGATGGAGACAGGAAATGGTTGAGAAGAGTATAGGTGGATAGTAACAACAACAATAAAAAAGGCAAAAAAAGCATGCACATGGGCTGGTTGTATAAAAAAAGAAAATCCTTCTGTTTGCATTCAGTGTGCTGAAAGTGGGCAACTCATTCTTTTATTCATGCCTGTGAAATAAAACAATGGACATTTGCATCTAAGCTGGGAAAGACGCATTATAAGCATCCCTCAAACAATGGGCACGTCTCCTGCTTGGCAGCTGATCATCTACACTAGGCATGGCCTGGAAACCACAGCAACAGTATCACTTCAACACATGCAAACAAACATTTCATCGCTGCTGCCTGTTCTGTATTCAAGTTTCTGTTTTTACTGTTGCATTTCAATTCTACTGTTTTAACCAAAATCCTCTTTATTTTGACTCTAAAGCACATGAAAAAAAGATATATATATTTTTTTTTTTCTTAAGAAACTAATTTTTAACAAGGATACATTACATTTAAAAGTGACAGACCACTATATTTATATTCTAGATTTCTAAATGCTGTTTACAAATCTCTTTCTTCCCTAAAAAAAAACACAAAATTAAAATAATAAGTTTTGACAGTTTCCCCAAAAATATTAAGGAGCACAACGGTTTATAACATTAATACTAAATGTTTCTTAAGCACCAAATCAGATTATTAGAATCATTAATCAAGGATCATACTGCTGAAAATTCAATTTTGGGGAGTTACATATTAAAATGTATTAAAATACAAAAAATATATAATTTTAAAATGTATAATATATTACAATATAACTGTTTTTACTGTATTTTTTCTCAAATAATTGCTGTCTTGGTAAGCATAATAAAAAAAAACTTTAATCTTCTTAAAGACTCATTTTTGTATTTCATCTCATATTCAAGCAGAACACTCTGATTGGTCTAAAATAGTTGTACTGTAAATAGACTCATTTCACCGTTGTCTTGTGTAACACTGATTCATTATTCAACTGCAGCACCAGATTCATTCACTATTCAAGTAGAATTCTGACAATTGAAACTCCAATGACTGTTACAATAGAACAAATAGAGTCGCTGACACCCACATCCAGCCAGCAGGGGGCATCACTGCCAAATAAGTGCAGCACATGAATAAGGGTTTAGCTTCCAGACACATACCACAAGTCTGCAGCAGGATGTACACAACATCATGTTACCGTGAGGATGCCACACCAGTGAGAGTGAGGTTGACACATTAGCCCTGTACTGCAATGTCATGATGTAAAATATGCTTCCTTTTAGCACTATTTGGTTTTAAGACTAGTGAAACTTTCAGTAAGGCAAGTTTAAAAAATAAAAAGACCATGCCAGCAGGGAAAAATCCTTATTAAACCTTTAAATTAAACCTTGTGTTTACGTCACAGAGACAGAAGCCAGTAAATACGTTAGATAACCGTGTGAGTGAAAGCAGGGATGAGCCGTGTAATCCAATCAGGAGTGCGAGCACGTGTGAGTTTGATAGAGACCTGATTAAGATAATGGAGCGCGCACACAGATGGGCAGAGATGGTAAGTGATGAAAGACGTGATTGCACAAATGTTGTTGTGTGAGCATAAAATACACAAGAAATACAGCTACAAAATACCACTACTTTGTGACAAGACTCCACACTATGCAGAAGTTACCTGTACATTGAAAATGACAAAGTAAATTCTCAGTGTTTATTTTTGAAACAAGTTTGAACAAATGGCCCGGTTCTTGATTATAATCTACAATTTTATTTTAAAAAATGCAATTATTTTTGCTGTTAACATGCCTGTTCAGAATAACTTTCAGAATGTTTTTTTTCAGCTGAAAAAAAAAAGAAAATTACAGACTCCACGCGACTTTAAAGAGCTTGACCATTTAAAGTGATGATATACTATGCAGTGCGCACTTATAAACAGAACGCTGGACACTAATATAGTCATTGCTATCTTTATAGGCTAATTATTGTTCCAAGTGTAAACAAGCCTTAATTGCCCTCAGCCATCTGTTGCCAAATTATGAGAATTTCAGGTTTCAAAAATATACAAATCAGAAATTCTAAACAATTCATTTAAAAAGTGTTGTCTTGTACATTTTTGATTGACAAAAATGAACAAGCTCAGAGGACATATTAATTTAGGAATCCGACAATACTGATTGCACTGATCAATCAGTCAAGTCAGGCACTACTAAAATCGTCATAGAATATTAGCAAGAAACATTTAATATATAATGATTATATACAGATAATCATGAATGATTTTTAATATAGCAACAACATGCTTTATGAGTCCAAATGCTGTAGTTACAGCATCTACCACTAGGGGCTAACAGAACCACGATACCCTGCTAAACGTTGTACCTCTTTAATGCAAACATCCAGCAGTGCTACCATATCCATCATCTATTCATGCATCGAATCTATGCATTACTCCTCTCCAAGGTCTGGATTAAGGTCTAATCACTGCAAATATATGAAGCCAGAGATCTCAGGGCAATTTAAAACGTTCAAAGCAGCTGATTAGATGAGGTTTTTGATTACAGAATCGTTTCCTTTATAACACATAATCAGCCGAGATCCAATTGAAAAATAATTATATGTCGATGAACTTCAAATAGACATTTCAGTTTCCCTTCCTATACAGAGGCTGAACAAGACGAGCTCTATAAGAAAACCTGTGCAATCTCTGGAGATTAAACTGAAATTTGGCTACTTCATTAGCATGCTCAAAAACAATTACTTAGCAAAGAGTTAGATGCATCTCTCAATACAAACACAAAGCGGCTGTTTCTGGTGAAGAGGGCCGTTTTGTTTCTGGAAGATGCTGGACTGGCCTGTTAGTATTCATGTACCTGCATGCTGGCCTATATGTGCAACTGCATTAGACTCGGAACACAATTAGTGCTGTTAGACTGCACAAGTGAACTAGTGTGTGATCAAGTGACAGTACTGCAATCTAACTGGCAACACACACACACATTACATTAAGCCTCGTTTGCATTAAGGGCGAGACTGTTAAAGTGTATGAAAACTGCCGTAACAGTAATTTGGTTTAGTACGCTCCACAGATGCTGCTTGCGTCTCATCTCGCCATAGGTTTCTGCATTTTTTGAGGACAGATGAGCAAGTCTATGTTCTGTAAAGTGGGGTACAGAAGGCCAGAAATTCCAGATACATGTAAAATGACATGTTACATATTTAATTCTTAATTTCTCAGTAAGAAATTATCAGAAAGAAAAACATTCAAGGGTTAATGACAGGATACTTATTTTTGGCCTGATGTGTGAGATACTGATTTATTTCATGCACTTAAATAAAAAATGAAATTCATACACAATGACTTGAACATACCTCCTCAGTTAAACATGTTTTTAATTTATGGATTAAAATTCATATAGATTTTTGTTTGTGAGGAGCTTAAAGTCAGAAAGGGTAATTTAGACTATAAAATCCTATGTGGTGCAACTTCGCAAAAGCTTAATATTTATGAATTTAGAATTCACTGAGGGAAAAAAACACTTTAGAAATGCATTTAAACTTAAGAATTATAATAAGTAGGCTATTTACATGCATGTATTCAACATGTAAGGAAAATTTGACCTTTTGATTATATCATATGCCGCATAAAATTCTTAAAAATAGTATAAATGTTTATCAAAGCCATATGAAACCAACATGAACAAAGACTACATTTCTTAGAACTTAACACACATGTTTTGAACTTTTTTTTCTCTCTTTTGTTTATTGTTAACGCTCTCATTTTTCATTTGTCTCAAATCACTTGGGAAAACATCTGAATCATTCAGGCTGGGTATTTCACAAATCATAAAATAACTCAAAGTGCCTGGTTTGCATTGAGCTGTAAGTGTACTCCAAGGGAACTAGAGAAACAGAGTTGAAGCAAACAAGTCCATCACAAATTCTTGCATCAAAAGCCAACAAAAATGGCTTCAAAATGAACCAAAAACCAACATGACTAATGAATACAGCAGAGTTTACGATGACATAGGAAAAACTTCAGAAGGTTTATAATAGCATTGCTTTCCAGAAATGCTCTCTGATATGGAAAACTGGAAGCGTCGCCTTAAAAAGAGAAGCATTTGGCTTGGCTCCCGGGAAATGCGGCCAGCCTGGCGTAGTCGAGCACTCTGATAAGAGAGTGAGGAGCATCATTTCTTTAGTTATTACCACTGTGTACACTTCAGCAGCAGGTCATTTATCTACATCTAAAGGTGCTGAGAGGAAAGTGAAGCCAGAATGAGTTTTGGCACATCCTCTCAGAGAGAACGTTAGCAAACGAGGTGAAGGGATGAGGAGAGAGTAGTGGTATTATTGGTTTTACGATGTCATTTCCTACAAAGCTGCCAGACGGTCATCTCCTCTTGGACACCTCAGTTACAGGAAACATTACGAACGATCAGGAAAAGGAAGAAAAGAGAGGGTTATTTTGATTAACCTCAGTGGTACCTGGATGGGTCTTTATGAGAATAACCAAGCTAAATAAAGGGAAACCCATCACCTGGTTTTGCTAATTACTCATTCATACAGAACTGCTCCAATTCATTGAGTTCCATTAGCAGCAGAATAAGACAAAATGGCCAATTTGGTAGATACGCAAGTACAAAGACGAACAAAAATTTGGGTAAACATGTGGAAGCAAGTGCTGGAATACAGATCTCCTGCTGAAAAAAAATCATTTAGTGCTTCTAATGGGTTGTAGTTTAGTTTCAGCAAGAATGGGAGATTGTTAGAGAAAAATGGTTTGTAGCAAAAGACAGTTTCTTTGACCTTGAGTGGCCAGGCAGAACTGGCTGAAGACTCTCATCTCGTAAATAAGTTAAGACATCTAGATTATCCATCGACAGGCAAAAAATAAAAATAATTTGCTATGATCGTCACACAGGAAAACCTCAATAAGTCTCCATAAAATAGCTTACACCAGTGGTTCTCAACCTTTTTTCCACCGGGCCGCATGCCATCAATACAAACCAACCAGATTTATAATATTATTTATAGCCCAAGTATTATTATATCTAAACGATTACATTTATTTAAATAAGTAAATAATTCTACTCCCCATTAATAAAACACCTGATTAGTGCTGGGCGGTATGACCAAAATTTTGTGATTTTTCTTGAAATTAACAGGTTTCACGGTATATGACGATTGTAAGTTTTTTTCATGCAGTCTGAAGTGTTACTGTGCAGAAAGTGTGACTTCACAATGCCATATTTTAGTGTCATGATGAGTGAATATTGTAGAAAATAATCCACACCTGTCCAACGGCTATGCTGTTACTTTATTTGGAACTATTTTCATTGATGATATAGAGCAAAATCATGCAGTAACTTGTTTATTGATCTGTATGTTACTAAAATATCACATTTACTCCCTTATAATTATTAATAGCTCACTCCTGACTGTGGCGCACAGAAATTCGGTGAGTGAGTTCAAGACTCAAAAGCACGTGCAAATGTATAATTATTAATAGCCGCAATCCCGCGCCGAAATTCAATTCTTCTGTGTTCTCTGCATGTGAATGATGCGAGGGTGTTTCTAAAACTGCAGCCGGTGGCACTGCCATCAGAAAACACGTAGAGTTTCTATTGGGAATTCTCTGAGTTTCTGCTGAGCGGGAATGCCAGGCTTTACAGAACTAAAGACTATTTGAATGCACCCGCTTTCTTCCATTAAGACCTATTCAAAGAACACTATTCATACTTATTTAGTCTTAAAATTTGAAAACTGAATCAGCATGGCGGGAACCCTGCACACGGGTCAGAACTGTGTGGGACTGTTCCCCAGAGTGAACAGATCAGTGGAATGTCCAGTAGTGAAACTTTGCAGTGAAAAGAGTTTAACAGTGGTTCTTTTAAATGATTTTGGGAAAAATAAACACCGGTATTCGGTATGAACCGGTATACCGCCCAGGTGAAATTCTGCCTTGAAAGGAGTAACAGCACAATGAAGTTACGATTGTAAGGTCACAGAGGCAGAACCACAAATGTAGCTTATGTTGATCCAAATATGGAGAGAATGAATGTAATAATCTGAGCTTCTCTCCGCTTGACACATTTATGCTAAAGATGATTGATGCGTAGTGCCTATGGGTAGAGAGGCCAAACCGAACTGCCTGCAGAAAAGTGGCAATTTGTCTTTGTTTTGTGAAACTTCAAATTTGTCCATGTTTTCACCAAAGATGCTTAACAACAGTAAATTCCGATGCCTTGACCCCAGCCTCAGTCCATTCCTTGTGAAGTTCACCCAAATTCTTAAATCAAATTTGCTTGACAATACTCATAAGGCTGCGGTTCTCTCGGTTGGTTGTGCATCTTTTTCTTCCACACTTTTTCCTTCCACTCAACTTTCTGTTAACATGCTTGGATACAGCACTCTGTGAACAGCCAGCTTCTTTGCCATGAATGTTTGTGGCTTACCCTCCTTGTGAAGGTTGTCAATGATTGACTTCTGGACAACTGTCAGATCAGCAGTCTTCCCCATGATTGTGTAGCCTAGTGAACCAAACTGAGAGACCATTTTACGGCTCAGGAAACCTTTGCAGGTGTTTTGAGTTGATTAGCTGATTGGCATGTCACCATATTCTAATTTGTTGAGATAGTGAATTGGTGGGTTTTTGTTAAATGTGAGCCAAAATCATCACAATTAAAAGAACCAAAGACTTAAACTACTTCAGTCTGTGTGCTTTGAATTTATTTAATACACAAGTTTTACAATTCGAGTTGAATTACTGAAATAAATGAACTTTTCCACAACATTCTAATTTATTGAGATGCACCTGTATTTATGTAATGACCATGCGTACTTGGCTGATCAATATTTTCCCCAAGTTCAACTATGCATACTTCCCTACTATATGTAGTGAGAAAAACAATTACAATTTTAGACAATTCTACATATAAAAAAAAGTAACCTAAAAGTAGCCAAATGACTTGACCACTCGCGTCGAGATTCTGACGCGTTCAACCAATGACACTTTTACTCATGAGCCCACTGTAGAGGAGTTGTGAATGGCAGTGAAGCTCTTAACCACATAATAATGACTAACATGATTGATGTTCTACGTCTGGATTGCCTTCATAATACACTTATCCATACTAACATAACGGTTATGAAGTATGGTCATCATAACAGTATGCATTTCTGCCCAGCAGCATCCTGGTTTCTAGATACTGCACTGCCACTAAAACTCCATATGGTTTGACCAGGTAGGTAGGTGGGGGAAAAGGAAGCAGGAAAGTAGGAAGGGAAATGGGAAAAGTAAATATGAAAGAAATAAGTAGGAATGTAGTACAAGTAGGTAGTAAGGAAAAAAGGAGGGAAGTGGAAATTAGGGGGTAAATTGGAAGGAAAGAAAGGGGAAGGGAAAGTAGAAAATAAATCAGTAGGAATGCAGTAAGGACCAGGAAAGTGCCAAGTAGGAAATGGGAAGGAAGGAAGAGAAAATGGAAAAGGAATTAGGAAATAAGTAGGAATGTAATAAGGAAGGACAGGAAAAAAAAGAAAAAAATGTAGGAAAGTAATAAAGGAAAGAGGAAGCACATAAGCAAAACCAAACAATGAGGAAAATTATTAATGAACCAAAAGTAGGCCACTGTTAGTGCCACTAGTTTGTTGTTTAATGGGAGTGTCGACAGCATACAGAATGAGCAGAACGAAACGCTTAGGGTGAGGAGATTTTCCACTAGTTAATCGATCACGGATGGTTTTATTATCTCGGGCGGATAAAAAAAAAAAGTGTGTAAGGATAATAATAGAAATAAAAACAAAAATGTGTCACCAAAAATACTTGGGCGGCCGTAAATATATCTGGGTGGCCCGCCCAGGTAAAGTATGTGTGAGAAACACTATTATTTTACATGACTCCGGCTTCACGAGACTAACGATGAGCATAGACAACAGAGAGAGACTTAAATTCAGCACTTTTATTTCCAACATGCACTAATTCATGGCTGTATTATTTAATTCAGGCAAAGTTACGTCTTTATTCGGAGAGGACTTGACGGATTATTTTGCCTACAGGCATTATAGAAAAGAGGAGTAAACTCAGCTAAAGGACAGAGACACGGACAGGTGTAAACACCGCTCTACTGTGGTAGAATGACTCACAGCCCTGAGGGGAAAGTAGTCCTCATACACAAAATAAGGACAAGGTCACAAGCTTCTAGCTAGCAACACGGCTAGCTGCAGCAGTGATGTGACTGCTTGTAAGGTTTTAGTGACGACAGCTGAGTGAAATCAGAATGAACTGCTAGTGCATGTTTTCCATTAAAGCAAGACATATCATAACCATATCAGTTATTGATCGACGGTGAATTTTTTTTTTATTGCTATCAGATGATTGTATATAAAGCATTGCATGGCTATTATTATAAGAGCAACTGATTCACAGCTTATCAACATGAACAGTCTTAATTATTTGCATTTAGGTCTCCACCAGATTTCCATATTGGTGTATCCTTAATATTTTCTAAAGCTTTTCTCCTCTTCCCGTCCAAGTAATTTTAGATTTCCTGAGAGCAGTGATTTTACAGTCAGCAGAAAAACATCTGAGACACAAAGAAAGCATTATTAAGAAGGTAGGAAGCCATTCACAGGAACAAAGGTATTCAGTGCAAAAATATATTTGTTTGCATCCCACAGGCAATGTGTGCATATCATGTTCACCTCGGCTCCGACTGGTACCAAAAATGAGCTGCCAGCTCCTGAAAATGTAATTAGTAAATCATAAGAATAAAGCAACAAGCTTCTTAGGATTTATCAGTAACTTGAGGGATATAAATATTCAAAAAAATAAGGGGGGGGGGGGGCAATTACAAGGGCTGGACCGGAATATTCGATTAATCAAATATTCGTTCGGTAGGTTGGCATTAGATTTTCAATTTTGAGATTCTAATATCCTTTTTCTCAACTTGTCCGCCTGGCTAAACATCTGCACCAGCAACAGACCATTCGCCAATGAAAGGCATTCATGCTGACTTATAGCATGCATATATTTCATAAAAATCTTCTATTGTGAGCACGCTTGCCGCACATCTACATTTGAAATAATGAACTTGCTTCTGGCTCGCGCTGTTCTGTAGTTTATTAAAAGTTTATTAATTCTGAACGTGTCGCGTGTCCATTTTGCACTAAAATGCGACACTGCACTCTCTTGGTTCCGCAGCAACACACCCGCCACGCATGAAGTCGATTGGATGAACGGTTCTCGACATAATACAAATGCAAACAGATTGACAGACGCACAGAGATTCCTGCCTTTTTTAGAGAGAAGAATGTATGTTCAGCCCCCTCCCTCCGAATATACGGTGTCGATTACTACCAAAGCTTCGAAGCTCAAAAAATGGTAGTTGTACCAGCGCTACCAATTACACCTATGTTTAAATAAATACGATTGGCACTTGACAAAGTGATGTTATTATTACCTCCTTTTCTGTCTAATAGTCAATAAATCTACATTAACTGGAGTAATAGCTGCAGATGCAGAGACGCAGCATCAAAAATGCGGTTTGAAAGCAGGTTTATTTAAATGAGCAGATTGATCGTCATTAAAACCAGCTCCGTCACAGGCTTTTTAGTTCACTCGTACGTAAATGTTGCAAGTGTTGCTAAAAAGCTATAGTGAATTAATTGTAAACGTATTAAATCCAAATCAATTTTACTTGTTTTAACCAAGCTGCTTTGTGGTTCTGTAGGGTATTCAGTGACATTAAGGCACCATATCACCATGTGACTGTCAATATTGCTGAAAAGTTCACTCCACAATTCGAGATGTCAATGAGATCACAACAAGTTCGAGGTTTCGAAAAAAGATACTGTTTGACAACATATTTCATTACTTCTTGCAGCCAATATTTTGGCACAGCCTCCCATGCCTTCTTCCAAAATTCTACTGGTAATAAGCAATGAGCTGCAGATAAAAACTTGAGAGATTAGAAGCAGTCCCTGAAGTGCTCCTGTCTCTCAGTGCTGGGTTTAATCACCAAATCAATTCTCTTTTCAGCCAAGACATGCACTCTAATGCAATGCACAATTCAAACAGCCCCATACAACAACAAAAAACATTTACAACTAGCTGGCACTTATAAGGCAAGTTGAAGATACTCTGCAAGTTAATAAATAATATTTAATCATACGTGATTAAAATATTAACATTACCTATAAATCTGAAACATCCCAGACAGCCTTGAAGACCCACAATTGAATGTCCTCCCACATGAAAAGGATTTATTTTTACTTTTTAAATGTATGTTCAGCTGAGCGCAACATAAGATGTTCTGGTCTCACCTACGTATAGCATGTTAACTGGCTTGAGAATTCCTTTCCACATTTTTTCACAGGCAGAAAACAGACAGTGATATTGACTAAACGCTTATGCCAGTCACCAAAAAGCCTGAGTCTACAGCCAGGCCTTCTTTGCATTTAAGTGCTTAGGCAATATGCTCCCAGCCAGCAAGCATGTGCTATTGTGGATGTGTCTGTATGGCTTTGGCAGACCGTAGCACCAAGCTCTGACATCTCTGAACAAAAGACACAGATGTGCGGTTGAAGTACTGCTAAGGCCCACTCTATGCCGGCTCTGTCAGGATTGAAACACAAGCCTTAGTACTATTGAGATCCAAGAGTACCTCTCCAACAGAACAGGCAGACAGCCAAGTAGACAGAAATCTGTTTCACAGAACATGCTGGCGTTGAACCAATTCAATAGCTATAAGGATTTCATAAAACTATTTAACTTGGCATTCACTGATATCGAAGGAACTAAATGAGGGATAGATGGAGAGAACAAACTAGTGGGAGTCATGTGGTTGCAAAAAAGTACACCAGACTACAAGTATCAAAGTCATTAAAGAATCCATCAAACTGAAATTGGAGTACTGTGGCTTTTAGCCCATGATAACGAATCAAGTCATCTAAAATGTTAGTGTACTTCAAAAAGTTGATTAAAATTCAAATTTACAGCACTTTTCTTCTGGTAAAACAAACCAAAAATATTTATGACTCATCCTACACAAGATTTTCATCCAATCAAACAGCATCTAGCTTGTGATTAAAGAACAGGATACATCAATATTTTTCCCAGAAGACTACATAAGAATTGAATTGTGTCACCATTTAGGAGTACACAAGGATACATGATTTTCAGAAGGCAATCAACTTAACGCCCAATATGCCAGAGTTTTTAGCCATTGATGAAATCTGCATGCTCATGAATAATCTTGAATCATAAAATGCAGATGCAATGTAAATAAGAGATGTATTGTGCAGTGTAGAGTGTCTCATTGATTTAAACAGAACTTGGTGAGATTGTGACAAACTAAGATGAGTGACTTTGCAATGATATCAAAAATGTCAAAATAGTTAGAGATTAGCACACCCTCACTAATTTCAGAAGCACCTTGAAGCAATTTGACATTATCGAGTATTTTGCAAAAACCAAACAGAAAACCTATGGAGTGCACGCTTAACATTACGCGATGAAGTCTAGACTAGAGCACGTGCGCATTAAGATTGTGTTGCGTTTTTTTCTTCAAAAATAAGCATGATTACAAATGTGATATTGTTTATTGAACAGTTGTATAAAGTCAATAAGTTATTATTAAGAGACTTACGTTTTAGACACCATATTGCCTGTTTTTGCACCATTTCGCCTCTGAGCAACATGACTATACGTTTCATTCCTGAATGAATCAACCGTTAAATGATTCGGTTCAGTCGCAAGGACTCACTTGTTAACAGTGACTTGCTGCCACCTACTGGCGATTTTAATTTCACATTCAAAGTATATTTTCATTTTTAAATAATATAAAATATCAGTATTCAATGTTGTATGTTTAAAATATCAAAACAGTATGCATTTGTAACTGCAGGTTAAAGCACTCCATGTCCCTCTGAGCTGCATTAAACAGTGTAAATGCCACTTCAGATGCAACTTCTGCAAAGATTAATTTTGTTGATACTGGTTTCATTTGTTTGGTAACAGCCTAAATGTCTTATGCTAATTGACTGATTAAATGTAACAATTTGATTCAAAAGATGCACACTTTTAGGAGAAAAAATGGCTTTATTAAAAGTAAAATTGCCCACAAAAGGTAAAAATCAAAAACTTAAATGAAAAGTATAATTTCTATCACTGATGTGAACTGACCACACAGAATATGAAGAATATCAAAAACTGCAGCTGTCCACGGTAGTCAGATATCAGCACAATAACACACTTGGCAATGTATCGTCTAATTACAGTTATCGAAAATTTTTATTTTTCAATATCGCACACCCCTACTTGTCCACCAATCACAAGAGTGACACTGTTGTTAAATAAAGATGTAGATTAAAACTTCAACTGTTGTTCTGTCAGTGGATGCAAAGAAACTGCACCTTCAAAAACTTTGAATAGCCTTCCTAAAGACCGGAGGCATTAGAAATGCATGGTTGAAGTTTAAATGTTGTGCCTGAGCAACTGAAAGAAAACATTTTAGTCTGTTCTTCACATTTCACAACAAACTGCTTTGTGAATTAATTTTAAACATACTGCCAGTTTTTTTATATATATTTTATTGAAAGATACATCAGTGCCAACCATTTTGTGCCCGGAGGCAGCACAGGAAAATTAATTTATTTTTAATCTTACGGTGTGTTTATAATAAACGTCAAACCAGCATTTAACACTATTAAGACACCAAGCATATTATTAAGTATTGCCAATAAAATAAGTACATACCTGGATCATAAATATTTGCTTCAGTAGAATATTTTTATGTGGGAGTTGAATATATTTTACTATAGTTTGTTTCGGTTGCTATTTTTAGTTGTTGTCTTAAGAAATTTGTCAACAGTAATTAGTATATATAGCCTAGATATTTGGTTATGTCAATATTGCATTTGTAGCTGATTAATCTTAAATGACTTGAGCTTAAACATATACAGCTCTATCACAGCACTTGCTATCTCGAGTTTCGAAACACACAACATACTCCAAAGGAGGGAGTAGATACGGTGCACTGAAGTCAGGCAAACACAGCAGTGGACGTTTACTTCCGTTTCATAAAGGTAAAATAATCACCATTTTCCTAATTTTCAAAATATTGGACATTTTTGGTGCAAAAAACTGTATAAAAATCTGAAACTAAAATATATGACCTCTTTCAGAAGCATGGAAATTATTTGTACACAGGCTCAAAAGAAACACCCAAGAAACAGAAATTTGAGAACCAATTTGAAATTAAACTTTATACGACTCGTTCATCTTTGCAACACACACAAAGACATTGAATGGAGGGACAGAATTTTCCCAGGTTTCATTAAAGTCCACTCCACCAAAATTTGACTCTTTAAAAAGTTCCAAGTAATTGTAAAACTATTCCATATGAATCAACTGGTTTAATCCCATTAATAACAAAAACCACGTTATACAATGAACCGATTTAAATCAGGCTTTTATTCACATAGAAACATTAAGCAATATACATGCATAGGGCACATCAAATATGGTCAGCCTGAAGCTCAAATGTGATTGCTTGATGTGCATCACCAATGAAATTTGTTTTCGAATGTCACGCAAGCATATTTGAGTTTGTTTACCATATTTGATGTGCTCTATTTGTGTACCAATATAGGGACTATAAATTAGAGCGGTCACGATTCTGAAATTTGGCTGACGATTAATTGTCTAAAAATAGTCACGTTATTGCGATTAATTATCTGTTTTAGGGCTTTGGCGAATATGACGATTATGCCGATAATCACGATTGACTGTTTTTATGGCTTTCGTTATATAATTGATTAATTGAAGGGTTCAGTAAATTATTATGATGTTATATTTTAATTATTTCTTAGTTATTATTTAACAGTGTAGGATTACACAGTATTCCAAATTCTAAGAATCGGCTAATACCGATTCAACACCAGCGCTATTTTTTAACTACAAAAGATCTATACTGTGTTTGTGGAACTAATAGTCACTCTTTTTTAAACCCTTTGTTAAACAATCCACTAAAATACTCACTTTCTCACTACAGAGAAAAACTACATTTGAATAAAAAAAAATAAGTTATGAAATAACTTATTTTTGTATTCTTACAAAATACATTAATGAAAATAAGATCGAAATCATGAGAAAAAGAAAGGCTTCTAATAGTCTTTCTGTGTGCAAAACTTTGATCATGTGAAATGCTTCAGACAGAGCAGCACACAGTTCTTATGCACAGGCAGGGTACAGATAGGTGCTCTTGAAGCAACATGGAGTCGCTGCGCTTATGCACATCTAGGGTGCAGAATGATGCGCTTGAAGCAACATGGAGTCGCAGCGCTTATGCACATCTATGGTACAGAATGATGCGCTTGATGCAACATGCAACAGTACGCTTGCACTCCAAATGGTACAAACAAAGAAGAGAAATGAGAGAGCAATGAACTCTAGCAAGATAGTCATTTTATGCGAATCCCCAGCCATTTTTCTACACATCAAGTACTAAAATGGGAATATATAATCTTGGAGAGAGTTTTACCATGCTAACTGTCATAAATGAAAGTGACGTGCTGTTTGAATGATGAGCGGAGAATGAATGACAGCTGCAGCAGAAGGAAGATGAGTTTCTGTAAACTTAAATTTAACAATGTAAATATAATTCTGTCCCTCACATGAAAACCAAACTGGTGCTCTTCTGTTTCTTTTGGTATATGACTCCTCTTTTTGCCATATTAAAAGCACAGTAATCGCAGTTGTCTGAAACAACAGCCATGGTTAGATTAAAAAAAAAAAAACATGATTAGACTTATTTAAATATCATGACAGGCCTACTATAAATATATCATTAAATACGTCTTCATTTGTGTTTCGATGAGGAGTAAGTTTTCTGGGTTTGGAACAAAAGAAGGGTGACAACTTTAATCTTTGGTTTAACTTATTTCAACTTTTTTTAGGTGTTTTTTTTTTGAGTGAGACAAACTAGTCTAATTTTTCATGAAGACAAAAGTGTTTTTGTGCGAGAGACAGCATGCAAACCCATGTAAAATGACCCTACTTCAGACTGACAGACAAGTGACAATAAAAGCACACTCGATTTAGCTATCAAATTTGCCTAGTGTCACAATGACAACAGGGCTCACAGCATGAATAAAACTTCCTGCCAGCTAAGCAATTAGTTTTATCATGACGTCCTGGGTTAATGTACGATATTAAAGCGGATGCTAATCTATGTAATTATACTTTTTCAGCAGTCACAGGGAGCAATAGTAGATTCTAAGACACATTCAGCCTGGTAATTCTATAAATACGAGACTAATGTCTCATTTTTGCCCTTGAGTCTATGTTTCTTTGAGGAAGGTATTAATCAATACCAGAGCTATGAAAGGATTCAGATCAGTTTGAAAAGAGGTAACCCAACCCGTCAAGACAAGGCTTACCCAGGATGAGGGAGCATAGTCTCACTCAGAGAGAGAAAACCACTACCTGCCTACATAGCAATCAGAAAGCCACAGAGAGGAAGACAAATAGCATGAAAGTGAATAGTCCTCTCTGCCTTTCCTTTCCTTTCATATGGTACCAAGGCTAAAATATGCACACTACACTTCTAAAAAGTTAATTGCAAAATCTTTTTTTTCCCATTCATAGCATTTTATCTCATTTGCTGGGGCATAAATGTTTTCCCAAGATGCACCAGATAAATCTTGTGCAAAGTGGTAAGTCCAGAGCTTTTTCCAGAGCCTGTGTTTTTCAAGACTGGTAGTACTGCTCAAAAATCAGAACAGGCAATATTGACTTTTAGGTCACATGTGAGGGTACATGCCTCATATGCCACTCATCTTCATTGCGAACAAATCGTTCTGTTCAAAACTCTCTTTAAAGGCAGCAAACGGAAATGCAGCTGCAGACAGATGTCAGACAGATTCAACAGATGTCCATTAAGAATGCATGTCAGTTCAAAGACAGCTCTACGGTTGTCAAGGTAGCAAGACAGCCATTAAATCACCTGGTTCCATTACAAAATCAATTACTGCAGTGTGCTTGCATGGTCTCTCCGGTCCCTCTAATGGCCAAATAACAATGGAGACACTACTGCAAGGTCAGTCCTGCTGTGCTGATCCAGACAGACTGAAATCTTCATCAAGAGACTGCTAACAGCTCCTTTCTCACAATGCTTCCACCATGAATGTACATTGTTCTGAACAAATAGCTAATTAGAACTCTGTGATGCAACCCACAAATAGACCAACTAACCGTGTTTTCAAAAAAACTGTTGGCCTTTTTGACCTTAGTCTGGTTTGACTAATGAAAGCAAGGCTGTAAATAATAAACATATGGGGTGTGTACTGGTAGGCAGTGGACTCGAAGGTCTAAGGTCACCTCAAATTCTCTCACCATTTGTTTCCACTAGATGTTTGTTTTTAGAATGACAAATTTATCACTTAAACTATCAACACCAAGGTACAGATTACAGAATAAAACAACCCATTAAACAGACAAGCACATCTATACTCAAAGCTTTTTTGATATCATTTATGGCGTTTACCTATACTTAGCTCCTGAAACTAATCTACAACAAGACAGAAATCCAAAAACGTGTAGAAATCAAGTTCTTATAGCAAATTTCAAACATTTCCGCTACACCAATACCAATTTTGATTTTAGCTGGAGGTTACCTTGTGCCGAGGTGGGCAGCCAGTAGCCAGGCGCTGCAGGTGCTCAGAAGTGTGGCTGCAGGACAGCAGGTCTGAGCAACAAGCAGAGCGGCCAAGCCTCTTCATCAGCGATGAGATGATGCTGCAGCCACAGCCGCACATTGACTTGCTCATCAGAAACCAAAAAAACGTTGAATGAGGATAAGACTAATGGCTCTAGCACAAGTGAAAGAGAGGTTGTAAGCAATCAGCGGCCCTCACTTTGAAGGAGCGTTCTGTCAGCTTAAGTGACAAAACTGGGAGCAGAGTCACAAGTGGTTGCGTCAAAAGAGCGATTTCCAGTTCCATGAGGAAAACTGCCATGGAAAGTAAAGTTTTGTCAGAGCCAAGGATGGCACAGGTCCACAGACTCTCTCGTCAGGTGTTCCTGGGACATCTGAACAGTTGAGAAGACAACCCTGTGAGAGTTCCCCCAAGGACAGTTTTCCAGATCAAGTCTTCCACCCTCCAGTATTTAGTAGTTCAGGGTGAAGACACCTGTGTGGCTCCTGTAAGTGCTGGAAGCTGTAATGCAGAGCCTGAAGATGCATCAAATCCTGCAGGTGGGTGATGATCCTCAGATGACTCTGGCACAGGTAGTCAGAGAGCATCTCTCTCGAACAGGCCAAGCTTACCCTCCCTGCACTTCCCTCAATTGCTTGTGGTGAAGCTGCATCTCTTCCTTCGCTCTCCCACCCCCTCCCTCGCTCTGACACAGTACGCTCTTCCGAGCATCTCGATGAACAGCAGCTCTGGAAGCCCCTCCTTCAGTCTCTCCTCCTCACAATAATCTCGACTGCAGGACTGCCTCCAGTTACAAACCAGTGTCTGGATTTGTAGTTTAATACAGTTACAGTGTGTTCAGAATAACACAGAACTATTTGCATTTCTACAGTATGCAGAATTTGTATTGTATAAGTAGATGTGCAGTATACCATAAAGCATACCCCTTTGTGGAATGTTATATCTAAAAATGCAATTTTGACGTCTTTTCATTTTCTGTGTGACAAATAGACCAGAAGCTATAACAGATTGCATAACTTCTTTCATGATTCATTATTTGAGCGGACAGCCAATTTTTTTTTACAAAAATTGGATTAGACATAAGAGCTACATTTATGTTCTGAACCAAACATGCAAAATGTAAAGATGTAACAGTAGAGTATACTATTTGAAATATTTAGCATCAGACACAGTTTCAAAATCTATGTTTAAAAACAAATTAAAATATACAGTGCATATTCCATGAAGTATTTTCATTCCACATATGGCCAGTTATATTATAATGCTAATCTTCCTAACAATTGTTTCTTAACCAAATTGCCAATAATATATTTAGATCCCATGCCAAGCAAGTTCCCTATTTTGTCACCTACTGTAGGCAGGGATGCAAAAGAGTGGGTCTATCAAAAATATAAATGATGAATTCAATAAGAAACTACTTAAATTACAAATAAAATTACTTTACGGCAAAAGGTCAAGTAAAGAGAGTTAAGCATCAACATTTTGCTGGAGGCATGATTACGCAGCCTATTTGGAAAACTGGGGAAGAAATAACACAGATAAAAGGTGTAGACCGGCTGTGGGCAAAACTAAATGGAGGCAATTCAGAGGCAAACCATCTTGAGCCAAAATACATCATGACAGTCTGTCTCAATCCTAACCTTATCTCTCAAAGTGTTGAGCTCCCTCACCTAATCTCATGCATCCAACCTGATTAGTGAACAGACCGGGCTCCCTTGAGCCTTGTGGGAGATATGCAAATCACCTGACTCATCAGCGAATAATATGACAGATGATAAAGAGATTGCACTGTAAGGATCACCCCATTGGCTGATGGAATGGAGGGGGAAGATATTGCAAGGTGCAGTTGTGTCTCAGAGGTGGGGAAAATATGAAGCTCCAGGCAACCAGCCAGCAAACTAAAAATAGGCAAGTATAATCAGGACGAATCACATTTCATCGTAACCAATATCAAAAAGGGCACTTGCCTTAAAGGTATCCATGATGGGACCAAATAGTTAAGACCCTTAATATTCAAACAGAACCAGTCCTATGAATGAACAACAGCTGTATTTTGCAAAGTGACCCAACATAGTCTTGAACTCTAACTGCCACATTAGACAAGTCTGTACAGGTTCTGTTGGAAAATGTGTTTAATCATGATTCGATTTTTCAGTCCATGCCAGCTGCTTCCACGACAAGATGTGGTCACTGCAAGAGACTTTCCACTCAGTATTCAGGAAGTCAGGTGCAATCAGCCAAGCGTACAGAGGACATGCATGGACGTCCACAGCTCCACCAGCCTGGAAATGAACTGCAGTTATCGCTTCAAGGTGCAAACAACTTCTACAATGCATTTCACTTTTAGGAGTGTTTTTTTTTTTTTTGAGAAAGCTCAGTGCTAATGGATTGGGGCGAATTAGTTGTCACTTTATTGCACTTATGAATAGCCCTTAAAATAGTCATCTTTCTTACCACCCATTTCCCTTCTTTCAAACACCTGCTAACTCCACCAAAATGGGGTTCTGAAGTAAAACTCCTCACTGACAGAAACATGGGGCTTCACTATAAGAAGTCTTGACATTGTGATTCATTACACTCTGTGTATTCTCTGTGGAATCTTTAGCCCTGTTCCCAGAGTAAATAGACCAAATCAACAAAGCCCAGCAATGCAGACAGAAACTCATTCATTCTCCCAACCATGACACAATCAGAGATGAAACAAAAAGAGATAAAAAAAATTCCCATCCAGCACGATTTTTTATAGAACAATGCAATAATCTCAAGACAGTTGAAAAGCCTTAACCTCCTCTAAAAGTGGTAGGGGTAACATTTTAATTTAGGAGAAGGCAATATTGAAAATATATGCTATGGGTTTGATACAAGTTCAGCTGTAACAACAATTTCCAACATGCTGTCAATTGCCACAGAAAATAATTTAGACTTCTAATGCACTTAAATTGGAAGTCAATGGGGAAGAGGGTTTTAAAAGCCAAAAAGCATTTACAGTAATTATTCCATACAAAATTGTGTTATTTGAGTGGTTAAGATGTCTAAATTGTCCTTTAAGTGCTTTTTTAAAAAGATTGATGTCTAGTTATACTTCACCTATGCAATTCCTGTGGGTGGAGTTTGCTCCGTGTAAGCAGTATTTAATGGATAGTTATGACAAGTACCATTCTAGTTACCCTGAACGTACAGGTATTTCAAGCAAGTTTCTACATTTACTGTCTTTACATGGTTATAACAAGAGTTGAAAAATTGAATACAACCTTGCTCAAAGTTAGCCAGCAATTCCGTTCTCATTTTGACAAATCATTACACTCTGCAATGCCTGCTTAAAGGACTTTCTTTGTAAGTACATAAACGTTGTTGTTCTACAAACTGAAAGAAGAGTTTAAATTACTATCTGTATTTTCTAATTTGCTGCATGCCAGACGGTTTTACATGATGCACCCAAGTTGTATTAACTACAAACATTCCTTTAAGACTTCCTGGAGGACTTTGAGTATCTAAAGAACAGAGACTCAAACATGCTACAAATAATAGTGAAGCATTGAGCAATAAAGTTGCGGTGATACAAACACTGTAAAAAAAAAATCTTACAATTTACGGTAAACAAACGGCAGCTGTGGTTGCTGGAATTCTACCGTAAAAAAATTGGTAAAAACATTTTAGGTTTTAACTTAAATTTACAGTTAAATATCGTAATTTCATTAACTGACATAATGTACAATAAAGTACAATAAAGTTTCAACAACTTAAATTTAGTTCCAGATTAACAGTTTATAAGATATGGCAAATAGTTTGTCTGCAGAAGGACTGAGAAAAGAGGTGAAAGATCATGCGGTGTTCTGTGTACATTATTTATGAATATTGCTTTTCACAGTGTCAGCTCCCCGCTTTCACATCGATCCGGTGAGATCCAAGGTCTGAGAGTGTGGATTTCATTGAGACAGACAGAGAGGGACAGGAAGAGACATTCAGATTACTCTATAAACAAGTAAAAGGAAAGGAGTATGAATACAGGATAAAATGTGATTAAGAAAGGTAGTTGAAAAAGCAAATGGGACACTAAAAAAAGTGATCGAAAGAAAATTACTATTTGAGTTTTACACTTTCTGGTGAAAATTAGTTAGGGTGTTCTGAGTTGTTGCTAGTTTGTTCTTTTTTGACTCAAATCAAAAGTGCGCAACCCATAAACATGGCTTGTGTCCTCCCTGTATTGTAATGCAAGTCTATGAAATTATGATCCCATACCTCTCAAAGTAACAGTTCACTCAATTACATTTCTGTCATATATTTACCCAAAAGTCACTCCAATCTTAAATAAAACCACAACATATTTTTGAAGAGTGTTGTGTAACCATTAAAAAAAAAAAAAACTCCGGTTTGGAATGGCATGACAATTTTCCATACCTCACTGAAAAAAGAATGATATGAGTTGGGTACCAATGCTAAACAATTACGAAAAATAGCTTAAAGTATGCTTAATAACTATCCTTGGCCAAAAAAAAATATATATATAATATTTGACTGCACCATTTATTTAGATATTCTTACTAAATCTTGCTACTAAAGCATTTGCTAATAGTTCCATATCAAGTCATAAGAAGGAACCAGACAGTTTTTTTCTAGTTCTTTGATAAAGTGTTAGACCAAAAGGCTGTCAGGAGTAAAAATACAAACAACAAAGGATCATTTAGCTAGAATCATATCAGGAAACCCAGGCAGAATTTAGCAACTGCTCCCGAAACATTAAACCATTGTTTCACCTACACAACGGTCATTGTTCCAGATGAGAGTTATCAATTTCCTGTAATCAGGAATGCAGCAGTGCCTGATATCCCACATTCAGACTATTGGCGAACAAAAGCTGTAGACCATGTGTAGATGCAACTGCCTATATAAAAGTTCTGTTGGATGATTTTACATTCACAGACAACCACTTAAAATGACCTTTAGACCGATATGGCTAGTGTGCTGAATATGAAGGAAAAAGTATTTAATAAAACAGACACGCAAGGTCAATTTAAGACAGACACGCCTTGATTTCCAAATAACCTGGAGGGGTTTTAAAAAAAAATCCTGAATATCGATGTGAATGGAACAACACTGCAGAGGAAAAGGCTGTACATGGACAAATTGACAGTTATTGGTATGCTGCAGGGTTAGTCTAAAATAGGTATGAGCCATGATCATCGATTAGTTGGCTGTTAAATGACTAGTTGAGCAAGACCTATTAGTCCTGCCTCTACACAAACATGTCAATGCACAGTAAATGGTATCAGCATTACAATAAATGTCCCACGGTCACTTTAAGACTGATACAGAGATACATATTTTTTTCAGTCTTAAAATAGACTTATGCTTTTTTTTAACAATATGTGATATAAGTTTCAGGTGTCCCCAGAATGTATCCGTGAAGTTTCAGCTCAAAACACCCCACAGATCATTATATCAAACATCTGTTTGGTTTTGATTATCATGTCTGGTTTTGATTATAATGTTCATCACACTGAAAACATGCATTAACACGCATGTGACAGCCTTTCATGTCTTGTTGCGCTTAAACTGTCAAATACGCGCAAATTTGTTAAAAACACACACAAGTTACAAAAACAGTCGGTTATGTCTGTGAAGGTAAACAGCTGGAAAAGAAATTGCATGTTTATATTATATCTGTGTGGCAGTAGCATAATATACAGTAAATAAATCAATAAATCTACTGCCCTTAAGTCTCCTCTGATGCTGGGACTCTAAATTGTGTTCTGTGCTGGTCAGTGCAGCCAAAGACAGAACAGTTAGCATGCTTTGCTCAAACTTTCGCCATGACGTTAGAACTGGTACACCATTGTCAGCGGCACCGTGGGTGGAAACTTGCAGATTAAGGGTTGGTAATATTATAATAAGATCCCCTTTCAACATCACGGGGGGTTGGTGTGTAGCAAAACCAGAGCAGCCCCATTTTTTCACAAGTTTGCAGAGAAAGGCTTATCAAAAAAAAGTGTTTTCTTTTTCACATTTTCTGGGTTGATAGATGTGCCAAGGACCTGATTATAGCACTTAATCATGGAAAAAGTCAGATTTTCATGATATGTCATCTTTAAGAACATGCAAACATTGGAACTTAAACGCCAAAAACAATATAAATGTCCTGAATAAAAAAACCTATGAATGGGGTACATCAATATTAAAGTACTTTGAAGTGATAGCAATGAATGATCAAAAAACAATGATTTAGTGACTGTCCCAGTCACTAAATCATTGTATGTTGTTATGAGAAGAGTGTATCCACAAGAAAATGTAAACATTCTGAATAGCACGTAACTCCATTTACCATTTCAAGATTCAAAAGCAAACCTAAAATAAACTAGTGCTGTCAAACAATTAATCGCATTGAAAATAAAAGTTTTTTTACACAATATGTGTGTGTACTGTGTATATTATTATATAATTTCACACATGCATGTATATATTTAAGAAAATGTGTATGTTTATATTATATATATTTATATATATATATATATGTAATATGTAAATATTTTTAAAATATACTCTGTATTTATATATGCACATTAATATACACCGTACACAGGCATATATTATGTAAACAAAAACTTATTTTGGATGAGATTAATCATATGACAGCACAAAAAAAATACTCCAAATTAAATTCTCTGTTCTGTTAGCTCCTCTTCATCCAGCTGTTTTTGAAAACAAGAATGCTTGAATAAAGTGTCTAATCTCTTGAGATGGACAAATCAACTAGTTGTTTGAGCAACCTACAGACTAGAAGATTTTAAAATCATGTGGTTTAGCAAACTCTTTAAGAATTGTTCTGAAAAGAATATCATAGCCACCAGGAAATCCACTGATGCATTCCTCTATTTTAAAAAATGAGCCACTAACCTTCTGTAATATGATTCCCCTTGATTAATTGCCCGTGCCAAAATTGCATGAATGGGTGGCTTCAGTCTAACAGTCAGCTGGTATTCTGGCTGGCATGAAATCACACCTGCTAATGCCAACATGAAAACGAGTGGTTTGCGTCGGCTCAACAGCAAGAGAGCGCCAAGAGCAGGGGGGAGGGTCATTACCTGCCATTTATTAGACTGACTGTGCCAATATGCTGCAGCCAATGTGAGTCATCTGAACACCTGCACAAACTGAGACACAATCACATGCCTGTATGAAGATTCATGACCTGACGCTCCTAACACAGCAGAATCATGCGCTTTTAGAAGTGGCGATCACTCATACAAACTCATTTACATGAAAAGATTCAGCGCTTCATAAAGTTTCACCCAAGTTTAAAAGGTTCTTTCAAAGTTGAGCCAGCTTTTCCAATCCATCTCCAGGCCTGGGGAATAATACTGATTGCAATACTAATTGCATCTCTTCCATTAAAAGTAGTGATAACTTCGAACGCAATATTCGATATTCGCCTCTCCTCATTAAGTTGGTTACAAATGGGCATTTCATTAAAGTGTCCGCTGCTCTCTCATCTACGACTGCACACTGCCAGTTAATGAGGATTAAAGTTAAACAGGTTTACAGTCATTAGAAGGTCGAAGATCAATTTCAGAGCATCACAAACAGCAACAACGTTTCAGAATATTGGAAGGAAGGTAAAGAAATTAGGACAACAGCGATAGGAAAGCAAAAAGTGTTTAAAAATAAAATGATATTGCCTTTAACTGTGGATTCTGCTTGGAACTGTTTTCCCAGATTTAATCACTCCTCTTTATATTATATTGTTTCATTGTAAAAGTACAATAATCCACTTATAAACTCTGTCGTAGTCAAGAATGAATATAAGTGAAATTAGATAGTCAGGGTATTATCAGAAAACCTGCTCAAAATGCAACCCAATGCAATTATGAACAAAAATACATTGACGTTCAAGTTGTCATTTTCTCTTGAAACAAATTTATGTCTTAAAATTAATACTTGTATTCAGCAAAGACACATTACATTTACAATTTTAGACTTGTTTATGATTGCAAAAAGTAAACTACATTATCGCTTGACTCTAATCTGCTAATTGCAACAAGGAATGGATATGTTATATTATAATTAACATTAACATCATGATTTTCTGTAAAGCTGCCCTGAAACAGTGTGTATTTTGAGAAGTTCTAAAAAAATTTGACTTGACATTCTAGGCTATTACAAAGAATCCTGAAAAATGCATCACTGTTTCCACAAATATTAAGAAACATAACTACTTTTAATATTGATAGTTCAATAATAATGATAGCTTGAACACTGAATCAACATTATTTGAATGATTTCTGAAAGACATGTGACCTTGAAGATTGGAGTAATGGCTGCAGAAAAGCTTTGGCATCAAATTAATAAAATTACATTAAAATATATTTTAAAAATACTTTACATTTTATTATTTCACTATCACCATATTAGTTCTTACTGTATTTTGATCAAATAAATGCAGTCTTACAGAGCATAAAATACCTGAACAAAAACTGGTGTAAAAAAGGTGTAAACCGATAGATGGACATAAAAAAAATAACTATATGCATATGAAAGATCAAAGAGGTTATATAAAAAAAATAAAGTTTATAAAACTCCAAAACAGGAGTACACATGAAATTATCAACTCCATTTTGATTGAGTCTGTATGCTATGCAGAGTGAGATAAACGGCATAACAGTGGTCACAGAATAATAAGTATATGAGTACAGGGATAATAAGTATATGAGGAATTTTAATGCAGTACTGCCTAAATATTACCTGTGCAGCACTCATCCTGGTTGGAAACATGCACCCGAATATATCTGTATATACTGACCTCTAGTGGGGCTGTGAACCAAGCACTGTGTAAGCAGGGTAACAATGCCCTGCACAGGCACACCAGATCCAAATCATAGCTTCCTGTCACCACAACAGCCGGGCAGGGTGGGCTAACTGCTGCTCGCTAAGTGCATTTCCTGTTTTCAAGCAGCATTTCCGAAACATGAATGAGAATACTGACCGGAGTAAAACTGGGCATATTTTAATGGATTGGAGAAAGAAAAACCTAGTGAGCTAGAAAGCATTGTTGTGTATATCTGGCTCTAAAAATACCCAACAAAAAGCTGCAGTCTCAGAACATAACTATGTTGCCTTAAAAGAATATTCCAGGGCCATAATCAATGTAGCATTTGTGGCATAATGCTGATTACCAAAGAAATAAATATTTTACAGTGCCACATTTTCAGCAGCCACTACTGCTTTCTTCAGTGTCACATGATCACTATATAATATGCATATTTGGTACTCAAGAAACACTTCATATTATAAAGGTTGAAAACAGCTGTGCTGCTTAGATTTTTTGTGGAAATCATGATACTTTCAGGATTCTTCGAATAGAAAGTTTACAGCATTTATGAAATATGGATCTTTTTATAACATTATAAATCTTTACTGTTACTATACACTTTGTTTAGCATTTAAAACCAGCATGTGAAACTTAATTTTTACAATGACATTAATTATTAAAAATAATTATAATTCTGTTAAAATATATTTATATGTACAAATCAAACTTTAAAATTAGTGGAAACTGAAAGTGTAAAAATAAAAGCCAATTGAAAATATTAATAAGCACTGACACTTTTAACAGCTCCATCAGTAAGATAACAGCATGGCCATAAAATTAAGAATTAAAAAGAATTTTACACTAAAAATAAATCTGTTCAAGTATTCATTGCTCTCGAATAAACTATATGAAGATGAATAGCCAAGTGTTTGGTGTTTACACCTCAGTTAAAGTCAAATTACATGGATCTTACATCACATTTACTGTAAAGAGCCTGAGAGATGAACTCGTTTGAAAACCCCAGAAGACTTGACTGCTGTAAGCCAAACGGAGAACAAAGGATCTAGACAAGCTCAAGTTAGAATGACTGGGACGACAACAAAACAGAAACGGTCTCATCCATGAGACTCATATGGCACTGACCCACAAATGGGTCAAAGCTGGACTTGCAAGTGAGGCGGTGTGGTGTAGTGGATAGGGCAGGAACACGCCAAGCTGACTTCAAAGAATAAGTGGCGACAAAATTTGAACACACCGCTACAGCAGACTACAAACGAACATGTGCGTTCTGTGCCTGCATGAGAGGAATTAGGTGTATATCAGCAGCAATCAATATTCGTCATTCAAAAGGAGAAACCAAAACAAGGATATACGAGATATACAGACATACCAAATGTAAACAAAGCAGCACTTTGTCCCGGGCCTTTAAAGTCCGGGCAGGGATGATTAAAAATGGACAGCTGGACTGCAGCACGATGGAGTCGTGCAGTCTAAATGGCTGCCATCAGTGGCCTCTCCTGTGAACCACAAAGGGAATGCTTGAATTATTAAAGATGAATAAATATAAGAACAGACAATATGAAAGGGAAACACTGCAGAGGTTCAGGGTTTGACCGTCAGACTTGTGCGATGGAGATTCATTGACAATACACTACACCAGAACAGATGCGTACACTCCCAAACCTGTCCTGGAGGACCCCTGCCCTACACATTTTGTATGTCTAATCAGACACACCCACACACTTGCAGACTCTACTAACGAGCTGATGAGTGGAATTAGATGTGTTATTAGATACAACATTTAGGGGGGGTACGGTACTGCAGGTTGGTTTTTTGGAGGTATCCACTTAGTACCACTTGGTATCCACTATGGTATCATCAGGCTTTCCACCCACAAAACATACAAACATTGTTGCCAAGCATTATATAGTATTCGAGTGGAAAAAAATCTAGTTTGTTGAATGAATAACAAACTAAGTTACTACAGGTGGTTTTTGTGGCTCTAAATAGGTATACATTGCACTTCAATTGCAGGCTAATAGATTTACATTAACACGAAAGCAGCTAGCTTAGCAATATTATGGGTGTACGTGTTGGCTCCACACATAATAAGTACGTTGGGAAAGGGCACCGGTGGAGGGTAACCCAACCCAAACGTGGGGTGGGTTCCGGCACTGTTCATATGGGTTCATACTCCTAGCATGGCACCAGCGATGCTAAAGAGCACTAGATTCACTTTTAACTTTAAACAGCTCTGTTAGTTCATGTTAAACAATGCATTAACAAATGCATTAGCAACTTTAAAAATTGTTGCTTTGTAAAGTGTTACTAAAAAAATCTGTTGCCTTAAAATGTAATAAAATGATACCTATATAACGCAAACAAGTCATTGGACAATTTAAATTACTTTGGCTACATAGGCCTATACAACATAACGTTGATATTATGATTTATAGGCTATCAGCATAAAATGCCTAGAATGCACAAGTGAATGTGAAACTGTTTCCCAAGCGCGGTCTCTCATCACCGCTGCGCGTGAATATGACGCATCACAACACCACGGAGATCCGAGGAAAAGCGGGGATTAAAGTCCAAAACCTCACTTGAAATAACCTCACAATTAAATCGGGGCTAAAGCGGTTATAAACGACAATGTAATTCTACACAGTCTAACTAATTTGTGCACGCTTATTCTTAATCAGCCCTTAATGTCGATCATGGATCAAATTGATCCACCATGAAAAACAGTGAATATATTTGTGCTGTTTAATGCATTAGACATTGTGTTTTCCTCCGAGCATAACTGACATGTCACGACTATATTTTTCATCTGCAAATGTTAGAAAGTCATGCAAATATATCTATTTTGCTATCAGGACTCAGGAGTGGGCGACGCATGCGATTGAACGATGTGCTCTAAACAGACGGAGCGTAATAATTTTCGCAATAAGTCAAATATGCATTTTGCTAAAATATTCGTTGTTGGACATTAAATGTGCCTTTTGTAGAATTTTAAACCTACATATAGCCTAGGTGTATTTTCTGATAGCATAGCAGTACTAACTGTAAATGGACTATTGTAATGGGCAAATAAAATGCAAGCTAATACGGTCCTAATTACGAAGCTCAGATGAGTTAATGTGTTTCTTATAGCAGTTAAAATGTAGTTTTAATTTAGTGATTTTAACTTTTGGTTTAGTCATTGTTAATGCTTTAAGAGCAATGTTAGATTGTAATGTTCTAATGCTATCTGTTCTAACTATAAAAGGTACAGCGGTTATAAAACCAGAGAGAAAGGCTGCATGGCTATGATAGTATGTGAGAGAGAGTCAGTGGTAATATTGCGTTCCTATTGGTCAGTGTTAGAGGGGCTCAGCTTAGCCTGCCCTGAACCAGGTTAGCTTTCCAGCATAAGTAGCCACAGTGACTGAGGTTGATCTTTGTTAAATTTGATTTATGGAACCAAATCATTTGACAGCAAGTCAGACTAACTGAAATTAGCCTGGCCTAGTTGCTAAACTTTTTTTATGAAACGGGCCTCGAGGCGTTAGAAGTCAGAAGACACAAGTTAATTTATGATTTGCTGTCTGTCTGAACCAAATAAATAAAATCAATATTTTTTTCCATTGCATCGAATCGCATTGTGTTAAATCGAATTGGATCGAAATCGAATTGCATCGTAACGGGGTGAAACGTATCGCTAGCTGCTTCATATGTATCGTATCGTTGGCTATGCATCGAGATGTGTATCGCATCTCAGTTATGGAGATGCACATCCCAAATTAATAAATATATATATATTTAATGATGTGCACTAATAACCAATAAAAAGTAAGACCAGCAGAATTTATTGAGGTAGCAAATGGGGTCAATCAGGATTTCATGCTGCCTTTACGCACTGGATTAGACCATACTATGTTCCGGAATCCCTCAGATACTTCCACTCTTTTGTCCATTTGTGCTGCCTGCACATTTTATTTATATATATATATATATATATATATAAACATGCTTATCAAAACATACTGTGCAGCTCATTCTGCATTCAGAGCTTATGTATAATTCATCACGGATATATAACATTTCATATTAGGGGGCCTTCAGCCTCTTTCTACCCCTGTCATTTCTCTTACAATTTAATCGCAGACTCTCTGCTCAACGCATCTTTTTAAAGCAAGGTATTATAAACAGCCCAGTGGCCTCTAGCAGTGCAGCTCTTTAAAAATTCATCAATGAAAGAGCTGCCTCCCTCTGCACCATATCAGTTTACCTTTAATTCACAAAAGCGTGACAAGACATACATTATTAACCAGTTGCTCGAACGGACAAGCACACAACTCCCCCAAGCTAATGCAGAGAGACACAAAAACAAACATTGACCCTTGAATATGAAGCTGCCTGTCTCACAAATATCACTCTTTAGTGTATCAGGGCTGCACACTGTGGGTCTTGTGACCGACATTGAGGGGAAGTGTGAAAGTTCACTTCCTTGCTTCAACACCAAGGACAATGGGTGGCTGGGTGGGTCTCTCCACTTTTATTTTCTTCCTCCTGTCTTTCATCCTGTGAATGGTACAGCCATCCCATCCGGGAGAAGACAACAAATGGTGTTAAGTGTTCTGAATGGACTGCTCATCTCAAAAGCATTTGTAGCAACCGAGAAGGTACCATATCTAAAGCTTCAAAGTGCAGTATCTCAAAGCGCAAAATTAATTGTAGATTCAGAAACAGAATGGAGATTTATTTTTACGACAAGTAAAGAGAAAATTAAATCAAATAAATCAAAATTAAAATCAGATGTCTATCATTAAATTAATCTAAACAAATCTTTGCAAACTGATTGAAAAGATTCAAGTTATGAATCAGTTTCCACCCATATTTGCTGATGGAGTCTAATTACTGCCAAACTACCCATAATCTCAAACAAAACCAAAGTAGGATCAACATCTGCAACAACAGCATGTCTGGTACACCATAAACAGAGAAAAGTGGAAAAAAATATATATATAGCCTACATTAACGTACAATTTTTTTGGGAAAGGAATTATTACTTTTCTTCAAGGATGCATGAAATAAAATCAAAGTGACAGTAAAGACATACACAAATTTCTACTCTTCTGAGTCTTCCATTTATCAAACAATACAGAAAAAATATGCACCACAATTACCACTAAAATATTTTGTAGCATAACTGCTTTCAAAACTGATAATAATAATAAATGTTTGTTAAGAACCAAATCAACACACTACAATAATTTCTAGGGGTGCTCCGATCAGGATTTTTGAGGCCGATCAGCGATCACAGAAAGCAGTATCTGCCGATCCGATCACCGATACTGAGCTTTTTAAAGCCATATTTTTATCATGTAGAATTATTTATAGTGATGATCCAAACAAGATTTTTAGACATTTATTCAGTGCCTGAACTTCATTTTTGAAAATGGGGGGAATTCCCCTCTTAGGTGACTTTTAATTTGAGGGGTGGAGGGGGCATTTTTTAGACATTTTTCAAATATATACATTTATCTCACCTAAATGTTTGATCATCCAGCGTATTTTTTTTTTTTTTTTTACAATCGTGCAGTTGTTGCAGAAAAGCTTACACAGCACAAGCCTGATTTCACACAGAAGTCCACTACTGATCCATCGGTTTACCACAAACACAACATTTATCCATTATTTTAATTTCAAATCCAAATACTGAAAATGCTTTTTCACTGTGATTATTTTTTCTTTTACAGTAATACAATCTTTATAGACCTGTTCAAATGCAATAAATATAAGAAACACATTATTCAATGCGTTTTACTTTTGCATTTAGTATATATTAAGTTGCTCAAGCAAGTGGCAAAACATTTAAACTATTGTCGTATGTTATCACAAACATTCTAAATTAACTTATGACTGGCAGAGGGCCATCTATTATTGCCTTGTTTATCTAAAAGTGCTCTTTTCCTTTAAACCCATCCAAAAAGCCATATGTGATGACTCTGAAACACAGTAGACTTTAATTATATGCATTTATAGTGTAGTTACTAAATTTTCGTGTCAATCCATGTTCATATTTACCGCACCCAATGCGCTATCACTTTAATTCAGTGTGCGCAGTACAGAAAATACAGACTCTGTGTGGAAACGATCTCTGCAGACACACCGCTCCTGGAACGCTCTACCGGACCGCAACCGCATGCAGAACACTCTGATCCGTTAACATGATGAGTGCGGAAAAAAAAACGCACCATGCCCTGGGGCTGAGCAATTAATCAAATTTCTGTTTCGATTTAGGCATCCAGCGATTATGAATATACAATAATCGAGATAAAATTATTATTGCACCCCATTCCTCCCCGTTTCCATCAGGCCACTTTCACTCCTCCATAAAAAAGCCAATTTTCACGTGCAAATCAGCAAAATCGTGTAACGTGACTGTTGCAAAATGGGACGTGCTTGAGTTATTACATTTGATTAGATTTATTAATGTTTTTAAAAAGCGCGAAAGAGAACTTGCGCTGTTCCTCAGGAGGGTATCCGTGTATGCACTCAGAGACGGAGCAGAGCACGGACATGTAAAGTCATCTTTTAGCTAAACGTATGCTACTAAATGGTCAAATACACACAAAAATATGCCAAAATGCAGGCGCTTAGTGATTATTCACGTAAACCCTTGTCGGTTATGTAATAAATGAATGTAAACAGATGACTGAAAATGCGCGTGTAACAGTAAATTGGATCCGTGTGGCTCTTAAAGTGACAGCGGGCTATATTCCTGCTCCGACTATGTAATATTAATCAAACAATAAAAGGCAAAGAGAAAATCACTCACTGCTCTTCACAGAAGGTCTTTTGTAGCTTTAATAAGAAACAAAGGAAGTTTAATACGTACAGTGAAGACTATGCTGTTTTATTTTACATTTGATTATTCAATTTCTATAGCTGGTTAACTGCTATTTTTTTGTTATATGGCCCGCTAATAATCGTGTTAAATAATCGTGATTACAATACTGACCAAAATAATCGTGATTATGATTTGTCAAACGAGCAGCCCTACCATGCACACTGCAAACAGAGTAACGTGAACCTGACATGAGTTTTTGTGTGTGTGAGTTCACGGTCTCCAGGAGAGCGCGCGAGCGCTGAATGGTTCAACACTGGGAAGAATTAACAAGAAAAGCGGGTTTATAAACTTTAGTAACGATGCGACACTGCCTCTATTGTGCAAGTGATGATTCCGGTTTCAACTATGCAGTGTGCAGCTCGCTTAGAATACAGACACGATGTGATTTGAATCCATTTGCGCATTTTGAGAGAGAAAGCGCACGTGGTGGTTCACACTGGCTGTTTATGAAATTAATGGTCTGGTTTCTACAACTTTCTCTTTGGAGCAAAAATCTGGCTTTAAATTTGAAATAAATAAAGATTTGACATTTATCGGGATAATTATCGATATCGACTGATATTTAAAAAGATTATCGTGATTTTTTTTGGGCCATATAGCCCAGCCATACTTCATCTTATATCAAAACAGAAAACAGGTATTTTAAATTGCAATATTTCTAATATTATGGTTTGACTATTTTTGAACAAATAAATACGGCCTTTTGAATGGTAGTGAAGTTCTAAATCCAGGTTTTTCTTCAGTAACAGAAGATACTTAAGTTACTTAAAAAGTAGTCACTTACGATTCACACGTCTGGCAGCTCAGAGTCTTCAAATGTGGTTCTCCGCCTCGGACTTCTGTGAATAAAAACAAAAAAACAAAAGGCATTAAAGATCATCTAATTTCCTCTTGTTGTCATGAAGGATTGACAGACCAAATGCTGCAGAATAATGTGACACCTCATTTCTAGTACACATTTTGATTACTATCATTGAAGTCATCATGAAATGGAACATCACCTATTTTCTAAACACAAGTTATTAATCTTATTGTGAAGGATTCATCCATCCATTTTTTTAACCTTATTTTTACTTCATTATCTGGTGATGTATGCCAGACTTCTCCAATCATTTAGTCTGCTTAAATCCCAATCCTTCTTAACGATTGACTACAAGCTCGCATTTACATCTTCCTACATGCAAATCAACAACTGATGGACAGAATCAAGTCCCTGCCCTGCATGTTTTTTTCTTGATTAACTTTCTCACACATCACAATATTGAAGAAAAGATGTCACTGCATCCATTATAAATCTATTATATAACTTAAACATTCTGCGAGGAAGTGTTTGCATAAATTGTCAGAATACTGACAATTTCTGATAGCATTTTCCATGAACCACTTTTTCATATCCATATAATCAGAGATAAATTATATAGTGAAATACTGCACTCCATAATTTCTTCATCTTCAATGTTAACACTATCTCTCATGAGACTGATGGTTAGCATAATATTGAATGCAACGTTGCTGAACCGAATTAGCATGCTGCATTTGTACAATGTAATATACAGTGCTTTTGTAGGGCAACCTCGAAGTTAGCATCACCCTGGTAGCAACATAAAATTTCTGCATTGGCTTTTGAAAAATTTTTTTTTAATCTTACACTTTTTGTTAATCATGATAATTTTCAAAAATTAACAACTCTGTGTGAATTTTGAAGCCTAAATACAAATTGCAAGAATTAAAAAGATAAATATGGCTAAACAAACCATGGTCACATGACTTTCACAGCCTCAGAGCAACTGCCTTTTTCAAGACAAGTTTAAAAGAAAAGAGGGGGAAAATATATGTATTTTATGTCATTGAATGAAATGTGCAAATGCTAGTGTTAATCATAGACCTCAGTTCAGGCATTTATAAAAAAATATAAATATTTAAACTCATTCAAAAAATCTTTTGACTTCTGGACAATGGCTGCACAAGCGTCAAAACATACATCCAGATTACATACACAGAAAATATGTATGACCTGAAATGCACTCCATGATGGTTAAACAACATAGTAGGCGTGACCATAGAGAACAGGGGCCATCGAGAGGAAACCAGCTCACATACACACACCATTCATTGTAACTTATACCATATGAAATGTTTTCATACCCAAATTCTAACTTCTTTCACTCTGATCCCAGAGGTAACATGAGGACAGGCAACTTCATGCTGGCTTAATACAAAGACAGAAGAGGACCAAAAAAACTAAAACAGCAAACCACCTCTAGCACTGCCAGACTAGATGACAACATGTGACCATTTACATGCACCTAAAAAATAAATAAAAATGTGTACCTCAAATTGAAATTACAACAATTTTCCAGGATTTTTCTCAAGAACCTTTTACGAAATCGACAACAGGGGGTTGAAACCGCATTAGGCAAGAGTGATGAATATTAGATAAGACCGACAAAATAATAACCCTTGGATAACAGTGTTTTTAGTATGACTAAAGGTACAGCTGCCATGGGTTTTCCTCTGTACTTGGAGTCAACTCTATATGCACTACATGAGTTCCCATGCCTGACAAGCTTGATATTTTTTTAGAGGAATTTATGTTTCATAAGCAAATCTCTTATTTTGCATGGTTCTAATTCAGTTGAATTGATAGTGTTCATAAAACACTAAACTCTAAGAAACATACAAAGGTGTGTGAAATGGAGCCATAAACAGCACTATATTTGAGGGAGAAAAAAAACTTATGGTAATTCAAAATAGTAACTAAAAACTAATAAAAAAAATACAAATACAAATCATTTATTAGATAAATGCCAAATTTTCATTTTAAAAAACAATTAAATCTCCCCTGTTAAATTTTCAAATCCCATTCAGTAAAAAGATTTAGGCTTTCCATATCAGAGACGCAGTGTTCATGTACAACGTTTTCCAACAGTATGTGTGACAGTGGTTCTGGGCCTCTGCAAACAGATTCAATAAATAGTCAAACTCTATTCAAACTCCTGAACATGATAGCCAAAATAAGGCTAGCACTGATTCCTACGATTAAGAACATGAGCTGGAAGAGCACAAGAGCAAACATGCTTACATTATTCCACAGGAGAGAAAACAATGCTGACCGACATTTAAGCGAAAGGGAAAGAAGCATTGATGACTCCAAATGGAGCTTAGGGATAAATAAAGTCTAAATGAAATCAAAATTAACCCATTTTCTTACATATTGCTAGTTTCACTGCAAATACGATACAAAATCAGCTATCAGGTAATATCAGGCTATACGCACAGCAAAATATTTGAGTAAAGCCAAGAGTGCAATAAATGTCAATATAAAAAAATGCCTGCTAGCCTTCAAAACCCTGATAACTGACACCTGCTGTGACCAATTTCAATTTGGCTGAAACATTGTCACTTTCATGCAGAGAGACATTTGCCAGCACAAAATCAAAAAGCAAACGGAACCCTCCTCCAGTGGTGACTCTGCACCCGTCTAATCTTCGACCAGTGATGTAATGTTATGTTCCCATGCCCACTCCGAGACAAAGGAGGGTCATATTCCTTGAAAGCAGCTAGCAGTTTAGCATGACCGTGTTGCTGTAAACGGAGGACCTATGCCATCCACACCATTGAGAGATTGTCTGTTGAGGAACCTCAGCAAAAACTCTGAAATCCTGATACAAGAGGTATCAGAGACATGGGCCAACTTCGCCTGACAACCCCAGATCAAAGTCATCTTGAGGATCAAATGGGGTTACAAAAGGCTAATTTACAATGCCAGCATCTCAACTTGAATATAGAGGGACAGCTTTCAGACATTTCCATAGTTGAATACAAATGCAAAGATTGTGTTTTGTATTTTCAATTTCATGGTTCATAAGATGAAAATGAACAAATCAATTGATCTACTAACTGCACTGGCACTGTTATTGGTCTTTCCCACCAATTTTTAATTAAGACATGAGCTCAGAAATTATTAAAATCACATTCTATACAAAGATTGCACAGCAACTTGCAACTGTTTACACCATAAAATAGAAATATATCCAAAATAAAAAAAAAATTATTAAATCAAAAAAAAAAAGTTATAAATAGCAAACAATATATTAAATGAAATAAAATCTTAAATCCAAAAAAGGTAAAGAAATAAATCCAAAAATAAAATAAAAAATAATAATAAATAAACGGACTAATAACAAGGTGGCCACAGTCAACAAATTGAGCAGTTCCATCGGAAAGTCATTTCCCACTGAGACTGAAAGCATTTTTGAACACCAACAAAGCCTGATGTTTCACCTGGTTGTGTATCAGCACGTGTGCTAAAATGTTTGTGAAACAGAAATCCTTTTGTAACCTAAATAACAAACTTAAAAAGAGTCAGGTAAAAGGAATTGAGCACAGCCCCCCACAGCCCAAGTCCCCTCACCACTTGAAGTAAATATAAAAGTGAAAAAAAAGTGAAGTGACGTGTGGCCAAGTGTGGTGACCCATACTCTGAATTTGTGCTCTGCATTTAACCCATCCAATTGCACACACACAGCAGTGAACACACACCCGGAGCAGTGGGCAGCCAATGTTGCTGTGCCCGGGGAGCAGTTGGGGATTCGGTGCCTTGCTCAAGGGTCTCACCTCAGTTGTGATATTGAAAGTGGAGAGAGCGCTGGTTATATAAACAATAATTTTTGGCCAATTTTAAAAGTTAATATCTATTTCCATACTGTAAACAATGTTGGGATGCCCAAATTCAGTTGTAGTAGACAACTTTAGGTAAAACAGCAAAATTACTAAATAATAAATAATTAAATCATCAGCCAATTATCGGTTATGGAGCAAAAATATATTGTCGGTGCATTCCTATTTTGTACCAGTGAAATGCATGAAGGGCAGAGCATGACCTGCACTCTTTTGTAAGTGTTTTCCAACATTTAAGGGAGTAAATCTCCCAAAAGTAACTTGAGAATGAATTTCCCTGAACTGTACAGATCTTCTAGGAATATGCCCAGCCAAAGTAATTCAGATGTGTAAGAGCAGCATTAAGTGCTACACAAACAATCACAACTTTGCCACTCCAGCTAGGTTTCTCAATGAGAAAGCTACACTTGGTGTCTGGGTCAAGTACATTTGATACCACACTTCTCTCCAGAGAAGAGTTTACACCTCTCTCTACCAAAAACCTAAAGTAAACCAGATGTGATGGCAGGAGCCAGGTCTCAAATCATGTGTATAATTCAGTTTGAAGCAATTTCTTCAATATATGGAATCAAACTTCAAGACTCGACATGTTCAAGGGTAAATGTTGGTTGTGAAGGTTAAAGAACAATGCAAGAGTTAAGAAAACTGGTTCACAAAAGGTCAAGTTCATGAAACCTTTGTTATGTCTGTTCTTGCATAGAGGTTTCCAGAACTGCTTCAATATCAGGTTCACACGCTGTATATCCAACTCAGTTTAGTTCACATTCCTCTTACGCTAAAAAAAACCCTTAGCAGGTAGTGCGAGTACAGCAGAGAGATGGGAAAAGGGTTGTCATAACAGAGTTCCTGTAAGGGTGTGAAATCTGTAGCCTTGGGTTTCTTCATCGGACATGTTCTCACAGTCCCCTGTAAAGGGGAGGAGGGGGGATCTTTGCGCTCTTATATCAAGTGGATACTCCGGGCATGCATGGATGCAGAAAGTATTAAACAGGGCGTCAAGTCTAAGTTGACAATTTTACCCGATAAGCCATTTGGAGGGTTATTGAAGCTAGTTAGGAGTAGCCTGGCAAGCTTTAGTTGCAAAATAGTTTATTAAGAGGGCAAAATAACATACATAATACATGAATATAATATTTATGTATTAGAGCTAGGAAAATTGTCATTAATTTCTGTGATTAATGTGTTACATTACATTTATTCATTTAGCAGACACTTGTATCTAAAGTAACTACTAGTGAATACATCAAGTGATTCATCTTAAAGAGGCAAATATACACAGGAAGTGCTCGTAATACCAAGTTTCAAGCATTGTTCAAATAAGTACAAGCTAGACAGGGAAAGATTAAAGAAAAGAGAAAAATATATATTTTTTAGGATGAAGTCAAATAGTGACGAAAGAGGTGAAAAATGTATTTAACGTGTGATTTTATTTTAAATGTTAATCTGTTCTTGTGGCTAGTGATATACACATGCTAACTAACCAGCCAACATGCCTAAATCATGATAACAGAAAACTGGTTATTTATTATTAAATACTGATTTATAATAGTATAATATACTGAAATTAACTATACTATATTTTCAGTTTTACTTACATATTTGTAAATCATACACAAGTCACTGTAGCTATGTTCCATCCAAAAATGCAAATTTAACTTTTGCACAAAACTGGAATATCACATAAAACATTTGCAAATAAAGCACCATTTCCATCTAACGAGTCAAAGAGAACAAAATATTCACTTCCTGATAATCTGGCACTAAATATTACCAAGTAGGAAAAGCCACTGAACATAATATTTTTAATATATGATAAATTAGAACAAGCAGGCGAAACAATAAATGCTGTCATTGCTTACGGAGGTGGATGCCTGCTGTTTGAGAATGCGGTCCTTTAAGAATTATACAGAGATATTTTGATGACAGACTTTGCTCTGGCATTTCAGAACGACCAAAACCCATCCAATCATGCAAAGTCACACAAGTTTTTGGTTGTGCATGGTGGAATTTATACGGTAAATGTGTTTCCATCATAGTTTATGCGCATTTTTTCTTATCGGATTAAAAAATATATATATATACAGTATATACACACACGTGTGTGCGTGTGTGTATATAAAAATCCTTCATCAATTGTGCTCATAAGTTTTTAATACAAGTTTTTTTAAATTGTGCATCTTGTCGTTTCCATCCAGCATTTTTTTTTATGCGACATTCCAAAATGCACATTAAAAACAGGTGGATGGAAACAGCTTGTGACACTTGCAGCATCATATTCAGGTGAAACTAAGTTAATACATGTTAACTGCTTTGATTGCATAAAGAGAAACAAATCCTAATTTCTTATCTCTTAGAATTAAAGCAATAAAAAATTAAGAAAGTTTAAGTGAAAGTGGATATGGGCAATATGACCAAAACCACATCACTATAGAAGCCATTTTCAGTCAAGATAAAGATATTCATATTTTTGCTGTTTAAATTCTATTCACCAAGATGCATTGGTGCATAGACGAACATAACTGTGTGTGTTTGACCATTTAAGTGCAATAAATGATAAGGATAAACTTTTGTGACACGAGTTTATGAAGACAATAATTCAAAATGTGTACCAGCTGTCAATTTGCTATAGTTTTACCATGTCTACCAGCATACTGCCCACATCTATGTGACAGATCTTTTCTTTATAGACAATGTGTGGTTGATTCGGTTAAACAGTACATTACCAATATATTATACATATTACTTATTTCAAAAAAATTACCAGCCAACTTTACTTAGTTTATAAAGAGTTTAAAGTTAACTTCAACTTTTTATAAAATTAACACTTTAGTTTACCAGGAATTTTGTATTAATCAAAAATGGCTCTGGGCTAATGGTTAGCAATTGTATAACTATCAGAAGAATCATAAAAACATTTACAGGTTGCAGGCATGTTGAATTTCAACAGTTGGCTTTGAGACAGTGGGCCAAGACTTAGAAGCAACATCTGGAGACCACACAGATCAAAAGCATGTCTTCTACAGAAATGTAAAAAAAAAAAACAAGTAAAAAACGATTTAACTGTAGAGGCACAAAGAAAAAAAAACATCTCTTTCTGAAACAAGAAATTAAAACACCTACACAACCAAATTTAGTTTAAAACTAAGGAAAAGGGTGGACGAAGACAAACGGCACTTACAAGCACTAGTGCTTTTTAATTACACAAGGAAAGGCCAAGCATCATATAGTGTGAGACATGAAACAAAAAGCAAAGCAAATTCCTTTACAATAATTTTAAAATCACACAATACCATCTGTCTAACAAGGTGTCACTTGTTCTCGGATCAGAAGCACAGGAGGAGTGTTGGCACGGCTGCACCTTGAAGTGAATCAGGATGAGCGAGAAGAGAAAAGCATTCATAATTCATAGGAGGAATGCGCTCTCGATTCCTCTGCCCGTCCTGCTGCTCTTCACAGAGGTGTTGGTGCTGTGGTTTAAGGCATTCGGAACATGTTTTTCTCATAAGACTGCTGGGTTGGGGCTGGGTGGGGTACCTGATCTGAAATCAGCACAGTAGACTTACTTTTTTATTAGAATTTTTAGGAGCAGGCTAAACTTGACAGTCTGTGTATACTGCTATAAAGTCAAGTAATGTGGCCCATGGCACAGCTCCACCGTGAGGCCCACCGCAGAGAGCCACGGCTAGGCTCAGGTTACAGCACGTTCAGGTTCAAATAGCGGCGGGCTGGGCCAGTGAGCGTCTACTCCAGTTACAGAGAAAAAATGTGGAACAAAGTGAGAGACACAAAAGAGGGAGGCAGGAATTACAAAGATGATACAACAACTCCCTTGCGGTGAAACTAATAATATAATCCATCATAATTCAATGTACATCATTCTATGTAATAGCATCACTCTATATCAACAATAGAAACATCGGTCTTTCCTCATGAGGTTTGTTGACCAGGTAACTCACTCCATGCCGCAATTATTAATAAATGAACAGAATAAGGCCAGGGTTTCATGATCTGATTTTCACTCGTTCACATAGTAGGAGAATCAGCAGGAGTTTGTGCACAATGCCAATGCCATGAACAACTGCTCTGTCCATTGAGTCCACCCAGGTACCCACCCACAGAGATTTCATTGGCTAAAAGAACTTGACAGGTCTTCTGAGTAGTGCCTGGTTAGAAATCTAAACAAAATTACCTCTTGATGCATGTTGTCCAAATTAAATAATTACAAACATTGTCTTAAAATACTTTACATAGAACATAAATTACACTATAGACTGAAATTGAACAGTTTTTCATCTAAATATTTTTTAGGGATGCACCGGTTGACCGGCCAAAGATCGGAACCGGCCGGTTTTTGCTTATAATGCGCGATCGGCAACCGGACGGTTTTTGTCTTTTTTTCACCGATTTTTCCGAAAGTGCATTTGCCATTTGTGTGGAAAACATTCGGCAGAAGCACAACAAACACAGAAAAACAGATACAATGAAGCGAACAGCCGTTGGTGTAACAACTGGCACACAAATAAGAGCCGCTTTCCTTTGCTGCTCTAGCTGAAGTTGCTAGTGATGGGTTGGTCTTGAACGATTCATTCATTTGAATGAATCTAAGAGACTCAAAGGTCCGAGTCGGTAAAATGATCCGAACTTCCCATCACTAGAATTTGCGCGAGCGTATCTGTCCACACCTGCACAAGAATAGACCGTGAACAGTTGATCAGCGCAGCTTCTCACGTGTTGGATGAGAAAAGAAACAGACCAACTTGTGACAAAGCTGAAATGCTTTTTGTAAAGAATAAAACATATAAACGTCAGTTCTGTGAGATTATTATGTATTTTTACCTTAAATTACATTGACTTAATTCGATTTAAAAAGCACGAGCTGTAGCATCTTTGTTTTTGCTCGTTGCACAAAACATTATTTGATTTCACCTGGTAACACCCTTTTTTCTTTACACCAATTTAAAATGACAACAAATGTTGATTAAGTAACATCTTTGTGGGACTGTTGAATGTGTGTTGGTTGTGTTGTTTAGATTGTAACTATGCAAATGTTGCCTTTAATTTCACATGTTACTGTTAATGTTTTCATTTAAGGCCAGTTTTAGGTAGTTTCAACCCAATTTAAAACCATCTTGGTCCAGGGTTGTGAGAGGCAGAAATTGATGATGCTTTGTTTTTTTCTAATAAATATTGATAGGCATTTAGTTTAATATGCTATATCCAAAAAATAAAAGCTTAAGAACATTTTGAATTTTAGGTTTTTCTTTTTTTCTTGTGACATTATGTCTATGTTATATTGAAGTGACGTGACCTTATTGGTTACTAAAGGCTCTGTGTTACCAGAAAATGCATTAACACCAGTAACTACAAATCAGTCTAGACTTTTCTAAAATCATGATGATTTCAAGATCAGGGGACATTTTGGAAATATCAACAAGTATGTATTTATAATTGTTTTTATTAAAATATGCCAGATCTGCAAGTTATCAACATAACACCACATACACTAATGACAACACATGAAATTGTCAGAGATTTAGCTAACTTTAAAATTATAAGAAAGAATGTACTCCCCATGCACCCCTCAGATCAACCAGCACCTGCAGTGACCGTTACACATAGGAAGTAGTCCAAATAGAATTCTCCCTTTTCTTAAAGGGGTGACATCCATTGTTGAAACACCACAGACATGAATTTGGGGGGCAACTTTTTTCTTAAATATATATATTTTTTAAACAATTTAATATTATACATGTTAAATAAAATCTATATTCACTATATAACCACTTTATTTGTGTTAGAATCTTTCATCATTTCTTGTTGGTTGCTTAAAGGAAAAAAAATCGGTATCGGAATCGGCCACGAAAAATCATGATCGGTGCATCACTGATATTTTTACAGAAGATTTCCCTTTGTATGTCAAGTACCAATCTTTGGAATTAAGACATTTTTGGGATTGAGACAAAACACCACAAAATACAAACAAAAAAAACACTTTTACATGCCTTGAAATCACAAATGTTAAAATTCCTTAACATTTTCAGTGGGAACCCGGACTCGTAATCTGCGAGTGTGACAGACACAGACCTCTGACAGAAGAGGGTGTGATTTTGGCAAAAACAGTCTAATAGTTTGACTCCGACCAAAATAAAGTTATTCCCTGTGAAGAGTCAAGATGAGTTGGGTTATTTCAAAGGCAAAGCTTTCTCTAAAATCTCAAAAAGAGACAAAATTCAAGCCATCCAAAAGAAAATGTCCTTTGAGGAAGAAAAAAAACTCTAATGGGAAAAACCCATGACAACATCTGAAACAGTATATTCAAGAACCAATCTCAGATCTCAAAGGACATCAACATCTAACCAATCACATTTCATCAACTGCCTCTAACTAGAGGAGTTTATCAAAGCAATATCTACTTCAAGATCAGAGTTAACAGGCCACAGAAGTACATTAAGTAATAGACTGAGCAGATAACATGGATCATTTCTACTGGATCATCTCTTATTTCAAGCACGAGCCAGATGACTAGAAAGAGCCCATTGAGGAAAAAAAAATCTGGTAAACATATGGCTGTACGGCTGGGAGAGCTTTAGATCTTTTTACCACTGTACTGTTATTGTAAGTGCCCCACACATCTCAGATACATTTTTATTCATTCTGTCAGGCCTTTGAGGGAAGAACATCAGAGAGGTAAAGCAAACCTAACAGTCAGAAATCAGACGAAAAGGTTGAATTCGGAAAGATAGGGAGCAGAGAAAGAGCATGTCTCTTATTTTCCATCTAATCTTATCATCTAGCTCCTCTGGAGAATCCACTGATCGCAAACATGTCCAGATCCTGGGCCAGGTGTGTTTGAGTCTCAGGAAAAGGTCCATTTGTCTAGCTCATTAGATGGGCTGTCATTTGAAGTGATGAATAAACAGACTCTGCCGTCTGTTTGCCCTGCGCAGACTGAGAGCAAACAGGAACCAGGTGCAAAGTAGCAAACGCCTGCACTTAATAGACATATGATACACTTCGACACCTACACATACCATGTTTGAAACGCATGTGTTAATGACATGGAGTCAACATTTTAGCCTTTTTCTTCAAAGTACAATTTGTATCCATGTTAGTTTAACACTTAGGTTTAATGTGATTTTTGGGACAAACAAAAGCATCAAACTCTACGTGCACCCTAACAAAACTTAGTCAGTGGGAATTTTTTGGATTCCATAAATCAGATCATTCTGCAGAAAATGCCGTAAGTTCTTTTGTACAGATACGGTTATTTATTTAAAAACACTTTTTTAAAAATGATTTTTCTGGTCGACCATTAGTCAGCACATTTATTAATAAACCATTTAATTCATTATAATAAGCCTTTAATTGCCTACATAGCTTAATAAGCGCTCAAGCACAAGCATAAAGTAGCACTGGTAGAAGTAATGATTATGAATGTGTCAGGGAAAAACAGTAAGGAAAGTGCGTTAAAATTAAGAATTTGATAAACTAGTGCTTTCTTTGTTTTTGGTTTAAGAGATGAAGTCGGCGGCACTGACTCGTCATCTGCACAGTAGTGGACATGCTTGTATACACTGTAAAAAATGCAACTGCACATTTTCCAGTTTACAAAACCTTTTGAGTCTCATATACTAAAAAAATTATATTTTCTTGAAACTACATAAAAACCCTTGTCAGACCAACAAAATTACCCCAAAAGTTGTTCCAACTAGTCAAACAGTTGTCTGAGCAAATAATTTCATGTTGAAATGTTAAGGCTTTGTGAGTTCCCACCATGCATTGCAGCATGAATCAATTATAGAGTTACTGTTATAGGACTATTGTTTTGCTGTTTGCTGATTACATTTAAACTTTTTTGTTGTCGTTTTATCATTATTGTTAGTTATTTGTTGTACTGTGATGTAAAAGGGCTCATCTTTTTAACATTTGTTGATTGCCACCGTTTTTGAGGTTAGTGTCTAGTTTTGAGGCCTAGAGTATGTTCAACCACTTGTATCTGTTTTGTGGATATCTTAGTCTTCTTGTAAGTTGTCTTACAAAGACAAAATAGTCTATTTATTAGACTAACTTATCCATTAGTGTATGTAATTTGCAAACAAGTAAAATAGTTCACAGAACATAATTTGAGATACATTAGAAAAGTAAAATGTGACTTTACTCAGTAACTTGGGTTGAGCAACTTGGTCCAAAGTTGAGTAAACTCAAAAAAGCTGTGCAGCAAGTTGCCTTGAAATTTTAAAGTTAAATTTTTACAGTGTACATGTTTCATACAGATACATAATCTGAGAATATTTGTTTTCCCATTTGAATGTAGACATGTCACTCTCTATAGATAGACTATATTTTGTATGTCTGTAAGGCAAAGATATACACAGAGTTTCGCACTCAAGTTCACAGAGACAGAAAGCGCATCCTGTTTGCTTTCATTATTTTACAAAAGCGCAATGTTTTGTTGTTATTGTGAGTGCACACAAAAGTAGGGTCTTCACTTTACAGATTCAAAAGTAGCATTACTCTTATCTGTATGAACAAAATTGCAGGAGTATTTTAAGAGCAAGTGAGCACACCGGTGCCTCCATCTGTCCTGGAGTGAGAACTACTCTTTAGCTTCCACACTCTGCACAGACACTTCAATAGCGCACATTAGATTGAGCGGCCATATAAAGTTGCTAATACTTACAAATTTCAGATAAGCCATATTTGAAGTCAATGAATGATAGGGCGAGCGTTTGGATGTCCTGCCCAATGTACTGTACCACAAAGAGCGATCTGTCCATCACGGACTGCGTGACTTCGCCTGTGGATTTTTTTTTTTTTGCGACCTAGCGACTAATAAAACTTTGGTCGACCAAGCCTCTTCTGGTCGACTAACGATTATTAGGGGTCAGCGCTAGTTCTTTCTATAATATTTTCTGTTTTAGGAGATTGTTTCATGTGACATGCAGGGAAGCAGTATTTAGCCAAATACTTCAGGGTTTTCCTTCCAAGATTTTTTTTTTTAAATCAGGACATTTCTTAATGGTGGAAAAAAAATGCTGAAATTGAAAAGCATGCTCATCATAGGTATATTGAAGTCAATGTGTAGGCCTATTTTTGAATAAATGAGTAAGACAAGAGTAGTGTTGCCAATTCAACACAAGCATGTTTTGAGAACTGCAATAAACCACTTACAACTTTAAATCTCTACAAATTTATAGCCATGACAAAATAACAAAAAAGATAAGACTACAGGCAGCCCATGAAACACTGTATGTGTCCATGACAGGCAGCATGCACAAAGAGGTAGTCCCAGCGTACAGCTCCGAGCCAGCAAAAATGGAAAGCCTGCATTGTCCTTAAATCCATCAACAGCTAGTCATCAATTCCCCCAAAAGTGTAGAAGGGGGGAGTGAAAGGGGAGGAGGGGGAGATGCTATATTGCATTTCCACCGGCGTGGGGGGGAGCAATTTCAGTGGCTGAAATTCAAGACAGTGTCTTCTGAGTTTAAAGAATCTTGAGAGTGAGCTGGGCTGAATGAAGCAATAAGCACACAAAAAGAGGGAAAGATGAGAGTGCTCACAGAAATTTGTTCAGATAAATAAGAAAGGTAAAATGGAAGAAAGCTTGAGCAACTCCCAGGCTGATTGCTGGGAAATTGCACTGTCTGCTCACAACAGCTGATGTAAAGTGAACCTGTATCAGCTTTAGGAACATTGACGTTCACCTAGTAATGAAAATTGTCTCATTACTAGTGCCGTGTTCGATACAACGATGTATCGTCACAGAAATTTGACGATACGAGTATCGATACAGCTGGCCCGGTGTCGATATTATGGCACATATGCAGCAGTGGACCGCACTTAATTTGAATACAAGAACATCGTTTAAAATGTTTAACAACAATGTTTAATCTGGCCGCAGAGGAACACTACTGAGTTGCCTGATATAAAGAGACGTAATCCCCGAAACAGAGCTTCCCACTTGCGCAATACGGAAATTTCTGCCAAGTGTGATCCTTATCTTTGTCAACCTGGTAACCATGTGCACGTGCTCTCTCTCCTCTCTCCATCGTGGATAAACACGCTTGCTTTCTGAAAACACAGGCTAGCTTGCAGTTTAACGATCTCCACTTCAATATATTCTCAGAAAAGTGTAATTCATCAAGTGTTCACTTATGAGAGAAGAGAGGATGTATGCGTGTATGTATGTATGTATTAGTATGTATTAGGACCAGCTTGCAGATTCGGCCATCCCCTGCGGCTATCCGGTAAAAATATGAAAACAGTAATTTTGAAATACTGCCTTACAAGATGAATTTATTATGTCGAGTGCTGCTGACAAATTTCAGCGCAGCGTTGTAGCAATATGCCGCATTGGAGAAAGAACCGTCATTTAACATTAGTAAGGCTAAAAAGTAAATGATGACAGCCTTGCAAATTTAAAGCTTCGGATTTAACCAGCAGAGGTGTGTTAAACCAAGTGTTTCGTTGCACGACGGAACCGTCAGAGAAAACAAAGATAGCAGCGAGCTCATCTGCATCATGACAAAGGCTGTCAATGAGCTCAGGCTCGAATGGTCTCCGCTGAGGAGCCATCTCGCAGCAGGCTGGACAAGTGTTTTCTCATGGGGCGCTATCAAAGCCCCCGCCAACGCTCGCCCCCCTTCTTCCCCGAAGTTTATACGAGCTCACGATATTATGGCACACCCCCACTCGTCTCGCATCCGTCCTTCTGCTTCAGTTGCTCTCACATCCATTGACGGCGCTGAAGAAAAAGGATACGAGCACCTGCCTCCTCTGAATGAGTCTGTGGCCGCACATCTCTGCCCGCCCACAGCTATCGGATGGAAGGCAAAAGGCGAGCCATCCGGCCAAGCAGTGCAGAGCCACATTTGCCACTTGCTGGACAAGCGGCTTCAGCGCTTCACTCGATGACTGTGCTCCAGGTCTTCCAGGCCAAGATGCTCGCCAATGAGGAAGCCGGTCTTGATTCAGTCTCTCTCAGGGACCTGAGGAGCGCGACAGATCCGTCCTTCTGCTTCACTGACGCTCTAAGCGCCACTAAAGCCACCGCCAGCAAGCCATCCACTTGGGCGTTCGAGGTCCAGCCTGCTCGCCATAGTGTTGGAGCGCATCATCTAAAGCTGGCTCACGATGACAGAGATGAAAGCGGCGGACAAAGTTCCCTTCCTCGGCGCTCCTATCTCGTCAGGCAGCCTGTTTGGACCAGCTGTGGAGGGCTTTGCTGAGAGTTTCATGGAGGCTCAGAAGTAGTCTCAGGCGATGCGACACTTCCTTCCTAAATGCATCAGCTCTTCCTCTGCTTGCCCCAAACCTGCGCCGACTCCGCACCCTTCCGGAGGGTCCCAAACGCGCCAAGGACCCCGGCCCAAGATCACCTTGGCGAGCGCCTCAGCGAGAACGCTCAGGTTGTCCGCGCAGAGGTGATGAATCTGCTGGAAAAAGGAGCCATAGAAATCATTCCCCCAGCCCAGAGAGAGTCAGGCTTTTACAGCCGCTACTTCCTCGTCCCCAAAAAAGGACAGCGGCCTGCGACTTATTCTAGATCTCAGACTCCTGAATTACGCCCTGATGAAAAGGTTGTTCAGGATGATCACTTTGAAACAGATCGTCCCGCAAATATGCCCAGGGGACTGGTTCATGTCACTGGATCTGAAAGACGCATACTTTCACATCCAGGTAGCCCCCATCACAGACGATTCTTGTGATTCGCATTCGAAGGGGTGGCATATCAATAAAAGGTCCTGCCGTTTGGGCTATACCTGGCTCCCCGCACTTTTACACGATGCATGGATGTGGCTCTCTCCCCTCTGCAACAGATGGGAATCCACATACTCAACTACCTCGACGACTGGCTCATTCTGGCCCATTCGCAGGCGGTTTTAACATCGCACAAGACCCTCCTCCTCAGCCACTTAGATTGCCTGGGGCTCAGGGTCAACTTTGCCAAGAGCATACTGTCACCCAGCCAACAGATTTCGTTCCTGGGTACAGTTATCCACCATTCATGTACATTTTGTTGGCATGTTTGTAGTAGGACATTTTAAACCTACAAGTTTATCATACAAGTGTATTTGTATGATAGCACTAACTGTAAAGTGACTGTAATTGTGTAATCAAAATAGACTTTTTACTCAATTAGCCTAGTCTGTGCTTTTTATTTTTTAGTTTAGTAAATTTAACTTTTCTTTAAAAGCATTATTTTTGTTTTTAGATCGAAATGTTAAAAATGTTATAATGCAATGTGATGTTAACCCTTTTTGCACATTATATATGCCTACATGGTTACATTCACTTTATTTATTTGTTTAATCTAAATACAAAATACGAGATATATACACCGTATACCGCAAATCAGGACAAAAATACAGAGATATTAATTTTTGCTCATATTGCCCAGCCCTACTTTGAAGAAATGTGCATTTGGTAATATTTTGCTCGATTCGCCCTCTTGTGGCCTCAGGAGAGAAGCCAAAAGCTTTTTTTTTCCTAACTGAATTTATGCCTTTTAAATTTGAATATAATTCGAATTTTGATAATATTTTTGGTAAAAAAAATTCTAATGTCGTTTTTCAGCCAATTTGACAGCCCTACTAGATACGTTGTTCATTCAAAATACAGCGGACAAATAGAACATAAATGCAGAGATTGTTGTTTATGTCAAAACTGAAAAAAGCAGTTCACACAGAACGCTTATTTGGGCATTTTCTAGAGGGACATCTATCAGCGTTGCACTCACGTCTCGCAAAAGAGAGTTGGATATTTAGAAAGCCATTTAAATTGAAATTATGCCTTTTAAATTCGAAAATATTTAGAATTTTGATAATATTTAGGTAAAAAAATTCAAATTTAGTTTCAGCCATTTTGACAGCCCTACTGTACATCTTGAAAACATCTCTTGATTCCTGCTAGATCAAAGTTGTCCAGCTCATGATTGCTCTTTAGAGTCTAACGTTTTCAATTAATTGTTTGATTTATATCATAAAGCTGGTCTAAAAGATTAATTCTCGAATTGGACTGATCCGACTCTCAAGTTCAACCCACTGACATAATTCAGCACACTGCAGGGGAAGATTATTAGGCGAAAAGTGACTTGAAGGGATAGTTCACCCCAAAATGAAAATAATTTATTCACTCTAGTTCTTTACAAACCTGTACGACTATTTATTCTGAATAAAAGTTTCTGAAAGAAAGAAAGAAAGAAAAACAGACAAGTTTTTTTTTTTTTTTTTTTTGAAAAGCAGTGGAGACCAGGTCAGACTAGAACAAAAGCTTTTCAGTTCATCAGGATGAACTGGAGGTGATTAACAGCCCATCTCACTAACTGCCACTGATAAACTCAAAACTGTTGGATGTTCTCAGTTGTCGCAAAGAGAAAATGCTGGTCCTTCAACTGTCTGGGCTGTTAACGATAACACGCTGAGACAGACTGTCATGTTTTATTTTTGTTTTTTAAACAACCATGTCAATTAAGCTTATGAATGCAAAAAGTAACTAGTGTGATGCCTCCATTAGCCAAGTCTCTTCCGTGAAGTGCTCATTGTGTAGGCCGTGTGTAGGTTCCATCAGTCAGTATGCTCTCTTAGGTCATTACCTGTTAGCTCAAAGTAAACAAGTTTAGATGTGACAACTAAAGTGTGCCTATAATAAACAAACCGTTTTTTAAGTCTACTCATTTTGACAGCATGTACAAAGCCTCAAATAGACTAGTCAAGTTGGGCATGTTGTTGTGGTCATAAATAGTTTGTCTCTCCATTTCTTTTCATTCTTTTTTTGACTGAGATAACAACCAATGTTACCACTTTGTGGACAAACTGAAGTAACTGGTTATAATATGGTTATAAACAGAAGAAAACTTTGAGCAGCAGACCATTTCACTTGGTTTTGGAACAGAGATGTTTTTGCTGTTGCCCTCTGTGACGGTCTCAATCTTAAGACACTCATTTCCTGACGAAGCACCTTTCAAAGTCAGACAGTCTCCTCCGAATCCCTCCGTGTCTCTCCCTCTCTACAGGAGAACAGGGGTTTCTTTCAGTGCTCTGAGAAAAAGGTAGAACGGTCAGACGAGAAGCTTTTTGAGAACCCTCCCCAGATCACTGGACACACACTGGTCCTCATTGTCCAACATGGTCCTGATTGGGAAAAGAGAACTGTGGGAATACACTGCAAACCCTACTGTCTGCGGTCTAGACACTAACCTGATGTCTAATGTACAACTAATACTCATATTCATTCAGCTAAACTCATCTACTGATCTGGATGCTGCAGATTCTGGTTATATACACCAACTGGTCCAAAGAAAAGCTGATCTTTGAATTCTTTCCAAACCATCCATCTATCTTCCCAAAAACAAAAGAAAAGGAACCATAGAATGACAAACAATAAGATGAAGTAGACATACACCCCCATACTAAATTAAATTTACCAACAATCCACACATACAGTTTGGAGAGCATCACTGAGACACTCATGTTTTTCTCCACATCCTGTGGTCAAGCCCAATCAAATCTCATCCCTGATCTTGGCCCTACAGTGGTCTGTTGGGATTGAAGCAGTGCCCAAGCTGGGTTGATGGCCTCTGCTCAGATATTTTCCCCTAACAACAAAAGCACAAACCTTTGCATCGGAGACAAAAGTTGTATTTCGCAAATTTGCAGTACTCTAGGGATGTCAATTTTCAATCATTTCCATAATCGGTCGTCGTTTAAATTAACGATCAATTAATCGATTAATCTTTAACCTTAACTACTGTAAAATGCGTCTATTGCAGTGGCATATAGTCACCGGCATGACAGGATGTGCAAATGCCACTCAAAACGCCAGCTTCCTCACCCGAATGAAAATTATTTTTAGTCTAAATAAAAGGCTAGTGGCAGGATGGTAAAATGAATGGATGTGATTACAATCATTTGATAAAAGGAAGAGAGCACGCTGTAGTTACGCACGGGATCATTATACTTTGTATGCGGTTTCATATCCTGCCACGGAGTCCGCTGAATGCGCCTTTTTAAATGGTTTCATGGTGCTCGGTTATTTTATTCTTAAAACATCATAGCAAATGTTTGCAATGGACATTATCGGGATTTAAAATAAAATGATCCCAAACACAAGTACGGCGTGTGGGGCTGTGACGTGCAGTCAGTGATCCGGTTCCAGAACCACCGGCGTTGCTACAGCAAAACACACTGTTACCCATTTGAAACATTTTAATGCGAGTGTTATGACACAAGTGAGGTACACCGCGACCATGCTTTTTGATTCATGCCGAGCGCATACATTTAAATCAAGCCATTTGCGGCTTTGTGTTCTGTTTTTCCGAATGGTCACAAATTTAATATTATTTATTGTTTCTTTTCCCAAATCCTCACTCTCTCACCCTCTAGATTTGCGGGTTTATTTTATTGTTGTTCACTTTTAATCACTGTTTTCGCATCTCTTACTGTGGTAAACGTGTGGGGGGAAATGAAAGATTTCGTGGCCATTAAGAATTCGTTACTATGACTTAAAAACTTCCCACATTTAAGTTAAATCATGGGTTTTCTTGGAAACAAATGAATGAAACCTGGACAGCTGCCACAAATTAATATATCGTAGGAACGAATTAACAAGTTGTAGGAAAGAATAGCCTATATCTGTCCTGCTCGCGTCCGCAGCCCTATCAAAGCGAAGTGCCCGATATGCAACAACTATCTAGGGAAATTATAATTGAACATGACTTATTACTACATTTCAATACAAAATAACTTTGTACTGTATCTGTTTTAATACACTTTTAAAGTTTGGATCATATTAAAAGTGTAGTTTGTACATTAGTAAATTATTTTCTTGTAAGATCCAGCCCCTTCACCGTCACTCAGCCATTTGCACATGTTTTGTGCATGAGCCGCACGCACCCCAAAATGAAACTGCTTAAATCGACCATTGATGGCTTTTATCGATTATATCTCTTATCAACAATTAATCGATCGTCGATTAGTAGTTGACATCCCTAATCAACACGCATTATTTATGAATGTGAAGCTAAAAGTTTGATTATTCGATTAGCCTATGACGTCATTCACATACATGCTTGTCGCGCGAGTATTAAAAATGCACTCTCCATTTTAAAATCTGAGCTCGGCTTTTTCCCGCATATGGCATGTGCGCGCTAGAGACAAAAATGGCAGGCTTCATTGCACAGAATATGCGCTGTGAGACGCGTGCACATTGCTTGTGCTTCCAACTCGCTGTTATTTTAGTCTTTTACTTTAGATGTGCTTTTATTTCTGCCGTTTGGAATGCAGTATGCAATAGATGCATGAAACGCACGTACTGGCAGTCTTTCGCGTGCACTTTGTGTTTTTGTTTGTCCTGAAGCTCGCGGCTGCGGTTAAATGCACTGCATTACTATTATGATACGAAATTGATGTAAACACTCAGTTTTCAGAACAGGACAAAGCATCTTATATGTGGAAATACATCTTTGCATTAGTGTGAATGCAGTCTATTAAAGCTGTCAGTGTATATGATCTTATAAGTAATAAACAAATGGCAATAATTCTGAGGAATCTGTAAACTTGCGATACTTAAAGCACTCCCAGATATTTAAAGTGTTTTTGTTCACTTGTAATCATATTTTCCCCCTTTATTACTTTATATTTGCTTGTATGTTTTGAAGCTATATTTACTTTTATTAAAAGTAAAAGAATTAACAAAATTGTAAAAAAGTAGCCTGCTTATATAATTTAATAAAAATGCACAAAATAAATTTGATATAATCGTGATAATCGAATTGAATCATGAAACCAGTGCCGATTCACACCCCTAGTATATGCTAATACATTTAGCTTGCACGTTTCAATAGTTTAAGGTGCAACTCAGGACACAAACCAATGTTTATCATCATTGCACAGGAACCTGCATTTAACCTACTCTGGGATGTATTTTCTTTTTTAGTTTATTCAGCCTGTTCATGTTCATTTCTTTAAAGTTAATGATTTTGAATAGGGCTTTAACAGTACAGTTAGCCCACGGTTCAATACATGCCTTGGTTTTTGGTTCGGTTCGGTACTGATGGCTTGGCATATCAGGCTGTTTTTTGCAACAAATTGTAGAAAGAAAAAAAACTCCTGCAAACTTCTGTACACTGGAAAAAGTGTGGAACTGTGGATTGTTTCATGTCTGCTTAGAAATAAATTGAGACCGGTATAGCTTTTCCGATTTTTACCCAAAATTGGATGGATTGGCCATTTTAGAGCGCTATAAACAAATAAAATAAGAACCATAAGAAAAACTGAATTTTTCTTCTCTGTGAGGGGTTGCAAAGAAAGTCACCAGAAGCAAACATCAGGTCAACGATTCATGTATGATTCAAGTTTTCAAAGATGTTCTGTAAGAGAAAAAAGTATGAGGAGACAGAGTACTATGCAAGTTCTTTTACCAATACTTCAGAACTTTCTAGTTTCATAACAGATATATATCGGAGGTCAACGTTCACTGTTGATCTACTGCTCATTACGCTGAACTAGCGAGAAGCACAAAAAAAACTTGACAGATCTCAGCCTTCCCTAAAACAAAAGACAAACGGCCCTTTATAATTACCTCCACAGACCATCAAATACCAATTAAACAAGGTCATTGTAATACAGTGAAGCAATCCATCTCAAGCACTTCCAATGACAACCTGGACCTACAACCTTCAGTCTGGAGTCTCAATAGATCAACAAATGAAAATGTTCAATGTGAGAGTTGATTAACTTCACAGCAAATCAAATAACATCGAGTAACAAATTCAACCTTGAACATCTACTTTAAGGGACTAATTAAATTGGAAACCTAACGTAATGGATTCAAATGTAAAATAAAGTTACGTATTTAATAAACTGAGAAATTCAACCTAAGTTTTTACCAAACAAAAGTGATCAAAAAATGCCTTGAAACGGTGGATGTGATAATAAAATAGCAGTTCACTTCTTCCTCCAAGAAAATGGTCTGATTACACAGGAGAAGCAGATTGGAGTGGTACAGGTACCACAGATTCCCATGTTGATTACAAAGCTGTGAAGTCCCACAGGAAATCAAGAACACACCAACTCTTGGGGTTGCCATGGTAACTATAGTGTGCATACAGGTGCCAGATTTGTATCATCCAGTTCAGAGGACAACGGGTGTGGGATTTATACATTTTTTTAAATCAGCATATTTCATTCTGCTTGGTGAAAAACTGTGTGGTATCAAATGAGAACAAATCAGCTAGTTCAAATCATGTTTCTCTTCTGAAAGCGTTTTGGGAGGTACAAAATTTAATAATCAAGTTTTATATAGAGTTTAACATTAACGGAAGGCATTCTGTAGACTTTAGTATGCTATTGTCAACTATGTAAAGAAACAAAGAAGGAAAAATTACTAAATTGAATGCATTGAAAATCATTGGTTCAACAGTGTACATTTGCGGACAATACAAATATTTAGGCTCTCTTAACATTGTCTTTTTCCCTTACTGAAACTTTTATGCTGATGTAGCCAAGTTGGTGTGGAAATATTTAAATAATAATACCATAGCCTAACATATTTCCATTCAATAAAACTGCAATGGGTAAAATACCAGCCAGCATTGTCCACTGAATACCAATTCCCTCAAATCCATGGCGCATTAGGGATGTTAAATGCATTGTGAAACCTCAAGCTTAGCAATTATTTCTGTCTGCATATGTTTCCAACATCTTCAGTTCAAGAAAAATAATGGCATAATGTTTTAAAATAATGGAGAATACACAGTGAGTGACCTTTATACTGCAGCTGTGAGAGATGCTGTAAAGGTGCTGCTGTTAAAAGAAAAATGAACATGAGTCTCATACCAGGCCATGTGCAAACCCCCGCAATGGAGTTTCCCCTTCACAGTGACCGCCAGGACTGAAGGATGAGACACTGGCCAGAGTTCTCGAGATAAAAAGATCAGAAAAACAATGGCTCCAGGAACAAAGAGGTGTGTGGGGGAAATTTAGCCATAAACATGCCAAAAAGCCCCTTACATCAACTTTTAAAAGAACACTAGTAGTGAAATGTCGTTTTTCCCTAAAGAGTGGACAAAAACTTATGCCGAGTTCCGAGACAGTGACACGGTCTCAAAGTCTAGTGAGTTTCCTGCATAGAAAGAGCTGTTACAATACCAAAATCTCAGTAGTTTGAAAGCAATTCAATAATTTCACAATCCTTTATATCAACAGACCCTTTTCACAAGGGTTCTCAGAAGCGGAAGTAGTCTTAATTGGACAAACATCTACAGTGGTGCATGGAAACAAACATAACTTTACAAAAGATGAAAAATAATATTAAGAGATTACTTCGTTGGTGAGCAGCAGAGAAGCAGTGCTTTCAGCTGGCCGCACCACAGCAGACTCGTCAATAAATAATTTACAAAACAGCATTTCCGACCACCTGTCGCTTACTGACTGTTTGGACTTTTAAATATGAACATAATTCGTCTGTTAATATGCGCAAAGTTTGTTACTCAGACGCTTAATATTTGAGACGCTCTGCAGGCGTTAAGATATTAATATCTTAATATCTCAGACGCTCTGCAGGCAGTGCGCTGAATAAGACAAAACAGTAGCATAGCTAATATAGCCAAAACCACCGCATATAGTCGCTTTTTAGTGCAAGTAAAGTTAGATGTATATTTATTTTATCCGACTTGCGATTACAAATCAGGATTTAAGGAGTATAGTGAGAGTGATTCCTGGTTAATGTAGTATTAATGGGTCGTGTTTACCATTTATACTTGTTTTATGTGTGACAACAGAAAATATAATGTGAACAGCTTTATTGGGCATTCAGTTGTATTACAGTATGTGACATTTTATAGAGTAGAACAAATCTGAACTTCCAAAACTCGTCTGAACGCAAACTTGATGCAATGACGTGATAAATATGCAAATGAATATGTGACGTCACCTGCCGCCACAAGTGTAAAAAAATCCTGTGGAAAACATTGGAAGAAGATGTCACATTTGCCTTCGCTCCCTCAGCTGTTGTATCAGAAACACACAGCAGCATTAACTAGTTTTTTTAGTTCAATGGCAAGGAAATATACACTTACAAGTTATTTATTTAAATACTTAAAGCATTTCAGAATTAAATTGACAGTAAATGTTCAGATTCAGTTGGGATTGAGGATTATAACTTATTAATTGATAAAATTACATAATTGAAAGATCAATTTGACTAAATTTACACTTAAATGCAATGCATAGATCTAGACAATTTTAGGAAACACTTTACAATAAGGTTCCATTTGTTAACATTAGTTAGTTCAACTAAAATTGAAAAACACTAAAGCATTTATTAATCTTAGTTAATGTTGATTTTAACATTTACGAATACATTATTAAAAGTTGTATCTATAAATGTTCGTAAATAGACCTGAGCTAACATGGACTAACATCATAAGCAGTTATATTTTTATTAGCTAACATTAACAAAGATGAATAAATACAGTAACAAATGTCTTGCTCATTGTGCATTACTGCATTAAATAATTCACAAATGGAACCTTATTGTGAAGTGTAACCCAAATGTATATTCATTTATAAAATTATATAAAAGAAAAATAAGTTTGACTCAATTTAAACTTTTAAGAAATGCAACTATTTAATGTTTGTAATAAAACTGACATGTAGCTCTAACACTCCAACTGAGCCCGATTTAAAAATATAAAGTAAAATAAATCACTACCGTAAGCATCCCCAGGCATTAAAAGGTGCATTATTTGAAGAGCCAAACAAAATTACATTCCAACGATGGCCAAAAATTTTACCCAAGACAGAAGCTCACAAGTCTGAGAAACATCTTCTGTATACATGAGCAAAAAACAGCAAAGTAGTCTGGCTTACAGCAGAATGAACAGCAGCTATCCAGACGGAGAGGACAACAGAGGATTGGCAGGTCAGCAAACAAACAGACACGTGCACGCACGCAAACACATGCCTCTCGCTGGATAAGACGGAGGAAATATTGGCAAACGTCGGCACCACACAAACTCTACCTAGCAAGGCCTACTCCGCGCAGCCTGCCAAACACCACCGCACACACGCACATCTTTCCCAAGGCTCCAGGCAGACAAAAGAGGTAGTGGGTGCGCCCGAGGGCATTGGAAAGACTCTGGAAAAGCTTAGCGGAGCAGCAGGGTTTATGCTACGCTGTTATCTCAGGCTCTGCAGAGAGACATCCTTTGATGTGCTGAGCCACAGACTACAGGCGGGAGGAAACAGGCTGGTTAAGTAAATGTAGGCAGACACCTAGACGCACACAAAAACAGGAACACAAAGATGCCAGTTAGCATACATCCCAAGGCCAACTCTCCAGCTAGGCAAACACCAGTTTGATTCATGCTTTAAAGGACAAAAACCGATGCCACAGATATATCAAGAGTGGTTTTGCCTAAGGCTACGGGGAAATAAGGAAGACTGTGTATGGTATATGTCAGTATTTCAACAATTAAGCATCTGTTGCAACTGTATTCAAGCGGATGAATGAGAAAGATTATCATTATTGTCTGCATTTAAAGGGTGGCAGAGCAGACAGATGCAATTAAAAGCAAAAATAGCTAAATTCATATGCCTTACTAAGATGTTCCATTGTTAACCATGGTTTTAAGCCAAATTTGTTATTTTGTTCACATGGCTGATGTTACAGAGTAACATTTAAGACACTAACCCGCTTGTTACACACTTACTTCACTCTGATACTGGCAGTGCATATTTGTCTGCCAGCAAACCACCAAAATAAGACCTTTAAGAACATTTGGGGGGGGGAGAAACAAGCTGTACTATAAATATTGGTATAGCGATTTTGACCGCTGCTCTATAATTAATTGTATTAAATGTTTTATTTTACAGTACAATAGTATTATTAACATGTATTTTGTTAATTTACTTTTTTTTTCTTTACTGCGATCACTTTACTCAAAGAGGTTTGAGCTAGATCTTGTCAAGAGTAAATTCAGGAGTAAACTAATTTTCCCAAATTATTTTCCAAACCATTTATCCCTAAAGGGATGGTTCGTGCTCAGAATTCATTGCAGCAATTTTTCAGTTTTTTTCTGTTACAAAATAACTCTAATAAATCTAGAATGATTAATTCTTTCCAACTATAGTTAGATAAAACACCTTTGTGAAGAAAAAAAAAAAAAACTGTATAACGCAAAATGTGTTTAAAATACTGCAATGCCGGTTTTTCATATAGTGCAGCTCTTTTATTTGTTTGTTTGATTGAACTCTTTATTCTAAAAATGTAAAAGCTTAAAGCTTCTGCTTTAAAGAAAATCAACCTAACAAGGCAAATACTGCAACAATACAATATGAATTTACATCATATATTATTTGCAAGTCAACCTGGGATAGGTTGACCACATGAGCAGATATCCAGAATGTGTGTAAGAGCAGTGATTCTAATTATTTGACCACTGAAGGCCATGACTGATAATTCAATCAAGTACTCTACTGTATGAAAAATCTAATGACACAGGATTATTGAAGTAACAATAAACAGTAAGGCATGGTTGTCACTGTCAGTGTTTATAAGAGATGTCTGGGTTTCATTGACAGCAGTTGGCCTCAATCAAACAAGGACGACATTGCTGTATTCCCATTTTAAATATATATTAAGCAAAAACTTTAGCAAGATATAACTTTTTAGCCATTCAAATAAATCCTATTAAATTGAAATTAATTAAAAAAAATTAACCACAAAACATGGAGACCGAAAGTGAGAGGGAGACTGTAACGGTGTCTTCCTGTAGGGCTTTGTGGCTCAACTCCCTGTCTCTATAGGATTATCTTCACTAATAGTCCTTAAGTCAGTCTGACTGAGCCGCCAGATGCCGTTACTCTGCATACAGCCACAACATCTCAGACATATGGACATGACACATGGCGAGAGAATTAAAGCAGCCTTATTCTGTTCAATGCTTTTGCTGAGGTCCACCTTTAAGCCTTCTAACACTAAGAAAAAAAATATTGTTGCAATTATTAGTGGAATATATCAGTGGAATTGTCATAATTTAGTCATTTAGTGTAGAACTTCCTGTATTGAACTTCAGATAGCTCAAATATGTCAGTTAATACAACTTCACATTTCAAGTCAAGTAAATTAAATTTTAAGGTAGCACAAACCTCTTTATGGTGATATGTGAAATTACCCCAGTTATGATTGGCTAATCTTCATAAGACAATATACAGGTGCATCTCAATAAATTAGAATGTCGTGGAAAAGTTAATTTATTTCAGTAATTTAACTCAAATTGTGAAACTCGTGTATTAAATAAATTCAATGCACACAGACTGAAGTAGTTTAAGTCTTTGGTTCTTTTACTTGTGATGATTTTGGCTCACATTTAACAAAAACCCACCAATTCACTATCTCAACAAATTAGAATACTTCATAAGACCAATAAAAAAAAAAAGAAAAAAAATTGTGAATTGTTGGCCTTCTGGAAAGTATGTTAATTTACTGTATATATACTCAATACATTGGTAGGGGCTCCTTTTGCTTTAATTACTGCCTCAATTCGGCGTGGCATGGAGGTGATCAGTTTGTGGCACTGCTGAGGTGGTATGGAGTCCCAGGTTCTTTGACCGTGACCTTCAGCTCATCTGCATTTTTTGGTCTCTTGTTTCTCATTTTCCTCTTGACAATACCCCATATTCTCTATGGGGTTCAGGTCTGGTGAGTTTGCTGGCCAGTCACATTAATTAAATGACACCATGGTCATTTAATTAACTTTTGGTGCTTTGCAGTGGGGCACAAGGTGCCAAACCTGCTGGAAACTCATGAAATCAGTGTCATCTTAAAAAAAATTCAATGGTCAGCAGTAGGTAAGTTGCAAATCATTGTACGGGTGTTGTGGCACTTTATAAAACACGTTAAACAATGTATGCATAGCATCATAAGGTTGTAAAGCCGTGGCCATCAGGTTAAAGGTTTTCAACAGCACCTTGCCAAATAAAACCAAACTTTGTTGGCCGTTTTTTAAATTTGCCACAGGCAAACATAAAGGTTTTCTTAAGACACTTGAGTGGTAAGAAAAAGCCAAACTTCTGCGTGACCTTACAACGGTCTAATACTCTTCTTTTTAATGAATCATTCAAAAAGGCATAATAATTCAGGCCTAACCGGTTTGATTCAATCTAATGATTCATTTACTGAATCAGTCCTTCACTGAATCGGAGTAATTCCTGAATCAGCTTCAGGCTCACTTACTGAACTGATGTTTACTGACTGGTTGTTCTGTCAGAACAGCAATGTGTAGTAAAAAAACAAACACATTTTGAATATTTCATAAAAATAAAAAAAAGCATTGAAACATTCAATTACGGTACATTCTGCGTCACCGCTTTATGGAGGGCGTGTCTGAAAATTGATGCTGACACAGCCGTCATAGTGACAGCCAATCAAATTAGTTTTCTGGCGTTGCATGAAAGCGACTGGCTAGCGTCTGCGATTGGGTATTTGCATAAAGCAATCTGATTGGCTGACGCCTGTGTTGCCACTTAAGTTGAAAAGTTTTCTACTTCTGCCTACAGCAATGGACCCAAAGGGACGGACCCAGAATTCAGTTCGGCAACGCTTGAAGTCACTCCAATCAAAGTAAATGAGAAGCGTTAACGCTGACGCCCCATGTGAATGTGGTGTTAGTAGTCTGGGTCAAAAAGAGTATGGTGTTGTGTATGTTACAACATGAATTCCTCCACAAACAAAGCCACCATATCCCAAGACACAGCTTATTCAACCATGAACAAGCAAGTCAGATTCAAAACTCACACTACACAACAAGCCCTGATCCTTACATACAAGTACTACAACTTCTATTCCAGATGACAGAGACTGAGGGACAAGTTTATTCAGCATACTGGTGCAAACCGATACCAACCTGTGGCTACACGTAATAAAGATTTGATGGGCCTCTCTTTTCTGTAGAGACACAAGCAGTCAGTTCCAGCACCTGAGAATTCTGATGCACACAGTAAATAATTCAGTGTCAACAGGGTAGAAGGAAGACGTGAATGAGGGCCAGCAAAAAAGCAGACTCGCCATTTTGAGTCAGAGACTTAGCGAGAGAGCCAGATGGGCAGAGAGCCACCTCTATGGGTGCACAATACATTTTTAGGGAAACTGTATTTTGGGAGCAATTTTTTTTTTCAAGGAAAGCTGAAATCCAAAAAGATGAAGTTCCTCCAAAAGCGGTGAAAGGTTGTTTCACATGAGCTCTGAGAACTGTGCTAAAGGCAAAAGGCTCCTTCAAGAATTCTAAATCATGCAAGATTTGGCACATGTGAGTTTATTACCTAAAAAGCACAATAGGCTTTTACTCTAAGGATAATTTTTGTTTTTCCTGGAAACTTCTCAGAATGACAGAAAACATCCAAAGTTTCACATACAGTTAAAGACCCTAACGAGTTTACCGGGCAAGTGTGCTGCAGATGGTTGTCTTGACTGAAAAATCCTGTGGTGCCAGTGCAGGATGCTGGGGGGCCAAGGACCACGATTCCCCAAGATCCATTCATAAAGCCAGGTGTTACCATGGTAACAGTCCTTCACTAGGGGCCCTCTTCTTCTGAAAGGACTGTCCTGCACCACAGCAGTCAGTGTGAGTGTGTAAAGATTGTGTTGGGCAGGATATGGGGGTGGGAGTCCTTCCTCAGAGAACCAAAAGACAGTAGTGTTGGCATAAGAGATCTAAGACAGCTCAGTCTTTTAAAATGCCCTTATATATGACTCACATCAATGTTCTCTGGAACTAAATATCAGCCACAGTAATGACCAAGCATCATTAAATGTTCACAGATCACCTGAATTCAATTGCAGAGCACATTATGATTGCAGACAAAACATGATTGACAGAACTAGTTAAATTTTTTGGAAGCAATGACAAAGAAACATCCATAGAACCTTTCAGAACTTTTTTTTTAAATAACCATTTTAACAATCTAAAGAACATTTTTCCACAATAAACAACCTTTTGGTCAAAAAGAAAACATTCTAGATGTTAAATGTTCTTCATGGAACCATATAAGCTAAGTTAAGAATCTTTACAAAAGACACATCTAACTTTGCATCCATGTTTGTGGCTTTCAAACGTGGTTTAAGTACAAAGCAACATTCAATTGTATAATATTGTTTTACAACACAAATTCAGAGTATGGGACAACAAATCTGTCATCTGATTTAGGCATACTTTCCCTGTACGTCGACACTTTAAAAAAAAAAAACAACAACATAAAATAGTGATCAATAAACATACCAGTAGTGTTTAATGGGCCATTATTCTGCAATTTGAGATTATCTGCATTATCGGATTCACTTGGCCAAGCAGGCCTACTTTGTTAGTACCTAATTCTACAGACAGCTTTATCAAATGGATAGTGAAATTATATATATTTTTTTTAAATGGTCCCTCCATTTTAGCAAATCCTATTTAAGGTCTACATAATTAACTCTTATGTATATATCTGCATTACATAAGCAGTCCTGCTTTCTACTGTTATCTGAAAAAAATTGAACAGGCTAACCAATAGAATCATATTTCGGTTTTAAAAATTACATGTTTTCACTGTTTATCATATACGCTGTCTTGTTACCCAGTATTTTCATAAAAACTGCACTTTGACACTATTTGTAGCACTTTTTGTTTGGAGGTCAAAGCAGCAGTGCACTAAGGCCCTGACGCAAGTGATGTGAAAGGGCGCTTAAGACGAAGGAAGACTTTCTTGAAGTGGACTAGGGGTTCCCGCGTGAAGCCCTGATTATTCTTTTGTCATCCAAATTTGATTTGAAACTGATAAATCTCACATTTGTTGATCATAGTTCACATGAAGTATTGTGAAAGCACTTGGTCCCATGGAATACAGGGCCAAACGAAGCAACAAGATTTTTTCAAAGTGCTGATGTTCGGGGGAGTTGGTGGGGGGCAGGGCAGCTGTTGGGTCCCAGGGTGAAAACCACAAAGACACAGAGAACACAAAGAGTCCAAGACAATGCAGAGGGCTACCCTTTCACAACCTCTCACGGGCCCTATTGGGAACTAAAGCAAAAAACCCTGGTGGAGGTAATCCTTTTATATCACTTTAAGAGAGTGAGTGGACACATCAGCATGCACAGACAGACCAAGAAAGAGCCTTTCTGTATTGCTCGAACACATTCTAGGACACAATCCAAAGTCTTCACAAATCAAAATATAAACAAGCAGACATTATCCAGAAAGAACAGTCATGCTACTTTAATGCAGCATCAGACAAACTTAGGTTCAACTGATATTAGATTTAATCAAATATTAAATCAATGTACTGTAATTCTATCTTGTACAAAACATGATAAGCATGTTTTTATAGTCTACAGCTCAGAGGGATAGTTCACCCAAAAATATGAAGTCATTGCAGGCTCAAATCATTCCAGACTTTTCTTCTGCTCAACACAAAAGATGATATTTTCCCCACGTTTCACACAGCAGCAGAATACACTACAGTTGTCACTTGTCAGTCCTGTATGAATCATTTTTACGGTTGCATTCACACACATTTGGGGTATTTACAGTGGTGACAATCGTATTCTAGAAATCACAACCGTATTTTCAGTCAAGCAGTGCTGTGTGAACAGAACCAGACTGAACAGCTAGTTGTGTGTTACCCCCTTTCCACCAGCAGGAACCAGGTGCCAAGCCTAAACAAACTATCAACAATGGCGGACGTTGCGTTGCTATTGATGTTCATGGCTTTGGGAATCTACATCGGCATCCAAACACGGTGAATCCAATGTGTTCAGCTGTTATTTCAAATATGCGGGTCCAAAGTTTCTGTCATCTTGTTGGTCACGATAACCCTGCCCCCAGCACCTGACGCAAGCGGTTCTTTCTTCTAGCCCAGCAATGTTTTGGTGCTTCTTACAAACCGCTTTTCCTGGTTTGGAGCTGGTGCTTTGGATGTCAAAAGACAAAAAAAACAGATTTAAATTAGGCTTTGGCTCCGAACCAGCACTTGGACTGCTTTGGTGGAAAAGGGGTAAGTTACACAGTGCAAGAGAGCAACTAGCGTGTTGAAGGTTTGTGTGCTTTCAGTAAGTTACACAGACGTGTCATCTGGAGCTTTAGATCCAGTCACTGTCCTCCACCAGAGCACCAACGGTCAATTTAGTAATCTATTCACAACTCAACCAATGGATGCTTTTATACCTCTGCATAGAGTCAAATGTGATAACTAAGACATATCATCTTTTATATTTACTTTAGTCACTGTCATTATGGTTACAGTTGATAGTCACAAATAGAACACAGGCTTGACTTCAGTTGCACATTCATAAAACAAAAATTGGCTGTCTGAAAAGGACATTGAGACTCACAGGTAAACACAGCTGTCAAAGCTGACAGTGCAAAAATAGCCTTTGAAGCATATAGAATTATTGTTGTCCATAGAATGAAAGTGATTGGGGTCCAAAAGGAAAGGAAGGTTTTCCACAAGGAAAACAATGCTCACTTCTGTAATGACATGAGGGTGAGAAATAATTTTCTGGGTGAATAATCTTTTATTAGGGATGCAAGATATTTATCGGACAAATTATTAACCGATTTGAAAATAACAATTTGTATTGCTCCGATAAATAAATTAAATCCAATAACTAGATCCGATAAAGTACGCTTGCTGGTAAATCAATCAATCAGTCCGAGTTATCTGAGATTCATCCGCTTTCCGACTGCAGCTTTAAACTGCAGTGACTCTCAGCTTGTGTCGTGCTCATTATGTCATAATTTGTGAACATGTCTTCCATTGTCCGTTCGGAAAGTTTTTCTCGGTGGCAGAGGAGGACAGTGCTATTGCTATTTGTAACGCATGTTCAGCAAGGATTCCTAGAGGAGGAAAAAAGGCGCCAAGTTTTAACACAACAAATCTTATATCTCACTTGAAAGGTCGTCATCGTGGCGAAGCTGCATTAATTATGAAGCAGCTGCAGGATGTCCCCACAGAACGTCGATGTCCCCATTTAGCCGGCATTTGAAAATTGTAAAAGGTTTAACTTTATTTTTAGTTGAAATTTATTTTTAGTATTTACTTTTGTTTTTAATTTGTTCGAGGTTGACAAATGTCAATACATTTGATTATATATTTGAAAAAAATGTGACTTAAAGTCTATATAACTTCCGTATCCTCATACACTAAAAAAGGTTGAATAGATGCAATTCTTTATGCATGAAATACTTTAATATAAATGTGTTGTTAATTGCAGATAAACCCTAGTTCTGTTAAATCACATCTGTTACAAAGTATTGCGGTGCCTTACACAAAAAAAATTAAAACATTTGAAGAGTCAGGACTGATGTGTGCTATTATAGTTAGGCCAGAGCTACTAAAATATCAGTTTCATCAGTGCATCTTAGATTGTGTATTCTCCTGGGTGCACAAACTGCAGATTATGAAAATTATAATATAAAAATATGAACTTATTGGTTATCGGCATCGGCCGTGAGAAGGACTTAATTATCAGTTAAAAAAATGTCATATCGTGCATCCCTAAAAATGAATTGAAAATTTCCCACTCAAAGCTTTCCATTCATTCCATTCGTGTCAATCAGCAATGTTTCAAAATGCTGCTTTAGCTGGAGTTTTAAATATTATATTTGGATTGCAGTTACATCATTTAAAGGGGTTATATGACGTTGCTAAAAATAACATTATTTTGTGTATTTCGTGTAATGCAATGTTTATGCGGTTTAAGGTTCAATTAACACATTATATTCCACATACTGTAAATTTTTTCAGCTCCTCTATGCCCTGCCTTTCTGAAACATGCCGATTTATACAAAGCTCATTGTTCTGATGCGTGAGACAGATGTTACGCCCCTCACGTATTGTGATGCCGTGTCCCGGCGCAACGACAAAAAACAATAAAACCCATTTTAAACGAGGCGTTGGTGCATCCAGTGGGGACATAATTGCTGATTATAATGACTTATACAGTCTTTTTACGCGTCACGCCGTGTAAACATTACCATGTCTGCATTTGTGATCGGAGAAAGACAAACAACAAGCACTACTCTACACTGCTCAAAGCTCGCATTTGAATCGACAGTGGCAAATTCTTTAAATAAGAAAACGTACTTACAGGCTGCGAGTCAGAAGAGCCAGACTGTCCTTGCAAAGTTGGAATTGCCCCACTTTATAGAAATGGTCTTTGTGCATAGCTGACAGGCTACTCTAAGGTTCAGGAAATAGTCCTCCGTAAAATGCGCTGCACACACTCTAATATTTGTGTTGTGCTTCTCTGGAATATTGTTGTAAATACAACTTAACCACTGATTTATAGTCCTCTTTTGGAAGCACAAACAAAGTAGTTTCGCTTTCACAAAACACAGCGTCTCCACGACATGACGCCGGAAACAATCCTACAGTGAGAATAGTTCCTTCCATTGCATATACATTTGGGTGGTGTTTTGCAAATCTTCCCAGACAGTGACGTAGACAGGGTTGGATTGGTAATTTGGCATACCGCGCATTTTCCCGGTGGGCCGATGATCAAAGTATTCCTGTGATCAAAGATTAATTTTCTGCATCATTACTCCAGTCTTCTTTGTCACATGAATGATCCTTCAGAAATAATTCTAATATGCTGATTTGCTGTTCAAGAAACATTTTTACATTTACATATTATTATAAATATTTAAAACAGTTGAGTATTTTTTTCTGGATTCTTTGATGAAAAGAAAGATCCAAAGATCAGCGTTTATCTAAAATAAAAAGCTGTTGTAGCACTATACACTACACCATTCAAAAGCTTGGAGTCAGTATAATTTGTATTTTTTTTTTTGGTGGGGTGGGGGATGGAATTATAGAAATTAATACTTTTATTTAGCAAGGATTAGTGCTGGGCGGTATACCGGTTCATACCGCATACCGGTGTTTATTTTTCTTATGATATGAATTTCTTAAATACCGCAATACCGGTGTCATTTAAATAACGTTCGAAACGCGACACTGTTAGAGAGGGGTCTCTTATCACCGTTGCATTTTGGCGAGGATACAGCTGTATGTGTTGCTAAGCGTGAAAGTTCTGAAGCACTAGTAGAATGTGATGAGAGAGAAGTTATCCACAATATCCACATCGACCGCACCACATATCCACCGACCGCTGCCATCAGCTCCCGCGCTCTCACACACAAAAGTTTCTCAGTCCATACGACGGATTCCCCGTCAATTGCAGGTTTCCCGACTGTCTTAAATTCACTTTTCATAATTTTAAGACCGTAATTACGCTTACATTTCTCAAATAGTGTTTAAACTGTCTTGATTGTAGCTTGAATAGGTCTTAAATGAAGAAAGACGAGGTGTATTCAGTCTGCTGAGGGGTATGTGATCAAAGCCTGGAGTGGATTAAAGCACGTTCCTCTCTCCATTCTAAGCGTTCTGTAATCACGCCGCTCTGGATCCATTCTGGGTTTTACATTCCCGCTCACGGAAAAACTGCTCCGTGTTCACTTTCCATTTAAACATTATCAGGGATTACTGAGGGGAAAGAAACATGTAGGAAACATGTAGCGTACTGTTGTTGTTCTGCTGGCACACCAAAAATCATCCCCGCCTCGGCTGCAGTTTCGGGCGCGGGATTGTGGCTATTAATAATTATACTCATTCCCACAGGTTCCGACAGAATGCATCACATTGCACGTGCTTTTGAGTCTTGAACTCACTCACGCGCTCTTAATTTCTGTGCACCCACAGATCGCGATAAGGAGTGACAGCTATTAATAATTATAAGGGGAGTTTGCAAATGTGATATATTGATTTAATACAACAGATCAATAAACAAGTACTGCATGATTTTGCTCTATATTATCAACGAAAATAGTTCAAAATAAAGTAACAGCTGAGCCGTTGTGCATCTCTAAAAGCAAATGTATATTAAAACATTAATGTCCACATGATTCTATGATTTTCATTTCACTCATGCCACCTTTGAACCTCATTAGCCTCATTTTCTACAATATTCACTCATCATGACACTAAAATATGGCATTCTAAGTCAATCTACTGTAGTTTTTTCTCTCTCAGTCAGTAGAAAATGTGGTTAACACCCGGTCATATACGGGAAAAAAAACCGTCATATACCGTGAAACCGGTATAATTTAGAAAAATACCGTGATATAAATTTTTGCTCATACCGCCCAGCACTAGCAAGGATGCTTTAAATTGATCAAAATGATGATAAAGACATTTTTAATGTTACAAATGATTTATATTTCAGAAATGCTGTTCTTCTGAACTTTCTATTCTTCAAATAAACCTGAAAAAAATATACTCAGCTGTCTTCAACATGATAATAATAATAATAAATGTTTTTTGAGCAGCAAATCAAAATGTTTGAATGATTTCTGAGGGATCATGTGAGAGGTGTAATGATGCTGAAAATTCAGCTTTGAAATCACAGGAATAAATTACATTATAGAAAACAGTTATTTTAAATCGTAAAAATATTTCACAATATACTGCTTTTGCTGTATTTATGATCAAATAAATGCAGGCTTGTTGAGCAGAAGAGACTTCTTTAAAAAAACAGTAAAAATCTTAATGTTCAAAAACCTTTGACATACATACATATCTACTCTAGGGATGTGCGCTACGACTAATTTGACTGTCGTTTAAACGAAGTTTGTATCCGACTAGTCGACTAGTCTAAAAGCTAGAAAACCCCCAAAAATGGCAACAAAAAAAAAAACTGTGCGTGTGTCATATAACAGCATACAGTTGAAACACTTAATCTTTGAATCACACGGTCAAATCCCTCAATGAATTCTGCTAAAAATAGGTCACGATTATGCCGTATGCTTGCCTCGCATTAGCATCAATTAATTTTAGGCGTTCGTTAAACAGAAAAAAAGGAAGAGCATACACTCTTCATAAACCAGTGCGTAGCTTATTTATTCAGATCGGCTGGAGCAATGCAGAAATGGAAAATCAATCAATAGACTGACAGAATTCTTCATTTTCATATAACGTTAGCCAACATATTAAAACAAAAGTAAAAAACAATAGGAAAGTTTATCAAGGAATAGCATTAAAACGCTTTTTAAAAAATGTACTTCTGTTGGCTATATTGTCTAAAAACAAAACACAAAGCTCGTTTTACTTACTCAGACCGTGCGCATTTGTTCAGTGAATTTAACATGTTAATATGGTCTGGCGAAAGACGGGACTAGAGGCGATTCTGCAAAAAAAGCGCTCGGCAGGAACTGAAGTCACAGGCACGCAGAGAAATAACTACAACCAAGCAGACAGTTTCGAAAAGAGCCTGGAAATCCCACACCACCACCGAAGTGGGTCTTCGTTTAGAAGAACAGACAGCGCGGATAGGATCGCGGACCGCAGCGGCAGTTGTAGTGTATGACATGATTGACATTTGGCTTTGGCTAGCCTCCAAGCTAACGCATACGTGCCTGTATTGAATATGATTACGCATAGCCCAGTAAAGTTATTGTAAGCCAATTTGACATTACACAGTTTATAAAAAAACGTTTCCATTTCCAATAATTCAAATAATCCCACACCTTGCTGGTCTTTCGCGTGGTCATTTGAGCTCGCCGCAACTGACATGAAGATAACGCATGTGAGGTAAAAATATAGTTTCCCGCCCAGATACGCTTTTAAAAAATATTTATATATTTTGGATATGTATTCTTTTTCAAAAGTTTTATTTTAACTGTTCTTTAAAATGTTTTAAATGTAACGTTAAAATGATGGTAATTTGAAATATAAAATCATCATGTTTTTTTTTTCTCTCGTGTAGTCGACTATTGTTTTCAGTGTCGACTAGTAGGAGCTGTACCGTTTAGTCGACTAGTCGACTAGACCCGCACATCCCTAATCTACACACACACATACATACATACACGCACACATATATAAGTGGTGGTGGTGGGCCGCCTGGACCAAAAAATGCCAGGGCCGTTTTTTTGTCCCAGTACAGCCCTGGACGTAGACATGTGGGGCGTGTTTGAATGAGCTGTTTAAGTGGGCGTGGTCGAGTCTTAACTTTTATAAATAGCAATCTCTTTGGTTTTGAGACTTTAGTCTCTCTTATCTATGCACAAACAGCTTGTAACACTCCAAAGAGAAAATGGAAAACATGAAAATCGCATCATATGACACCTTTAATCTCTTAGAAGGGTGAAATTCCTGACTACCATCCCTTCCTTTGCTTCTATGCAAAACATTTAGGTCAAGGGTGTCCAATCCTGGTCTTGAAAAGGGCCACCTTCCTGCAGAGTATACATATTCAAAAGGATTTAGAAATATCATGAATACAAGTTCCAATAACAAATGAACAAGCAAAGTCATGTAAAAGTGGAAAATTCTGAAAACACATTTTTATTATCATTAACAACATTTGTATCGGTCCTAACTTGTGGAGAAATACAGAGAAGACACTGGACAAAAAAATAAATGAAAGAGCGCATGTGTAGACTGCGTGCATTCACGCACACCTCAAATGGACTATACGCCGGCGTACGAATAAAAAAAGTAATATACTTGGGCCTTTAGGTGGATCTCTAGAAATTTCCAGGCAGGTATGTTTGAGCAGGACAGAGCTAAACTCTGTAGAGAAATAGCACTCCAGGAGCAGGATTGGACAGCCCTGATTTAGGGGCCATTTACAAGACAGCGTTTTCAGCCAAAAACGGGAAACTTTTTACACGTTTTGACTGTTCGTTTACACGACAACAGCGTTTTGGGGATTGAAAACGCATCATTTTGAAAACTGGTTTCAAAGTGCAAGTGTTTGAAAATGCCACCATTATCCTTTCCGTGTAAACTCCCAATACGGGAATCTTTGAAAACGGTGACATCATGCGCGTGCATAGTATGTGTTAGGTATGTAAAAATGCGCAGTACATGTCGATTTTACAGGCAAGTGTGAACAAACATACACAACAATGGCGGAGTACATGGTAGTGTTGCTGCTGCTCAAGAGTTTGCTAATGCAGCTAAAGCTGCTATTGCTATGAATGAGGATTAGAGCAACAGTCGGTGCGGGAATGACGGAACTCCTGCCCACAAAGAACTAATCATCACTTCCCTACAGGTACTGTTTACTAACAAGGTGACAGCGCCAACTACTGGCCTGGCAATCGTAATACAGCGTTTCTGGCCGTTTTCAGGAATATGTGTAAACGCAAATCATTTTGAAAACGTTGTCGTGTATACGTGAAACTTTTTAAAAATAGTAGTGAAAAATTTTCCACTTTTCACTACATTGTTGTCATGTAAACGTAACCTTTAGGGCTGTCAAAAATGTTTCCGAATGTAAAATACTTGTCGAATTTAAAATAAAAATCCAAATTAGAATACAAAACTTTGCATTCAAATTTTAGGTGTATGTCAGGCTGCCTCAGCAAAGCAGATAAACACTCCATAATTCATCAGAAGAGGGGCACTGAGGCGGTGTTCACAAGTGTAATTCTCAGAACACAGGAATTCACCACCCATACAGCAGGGGCATACACCCAAGACAAAAAAAAAATTATAATAAAGAGATGGAGTAACAAAAAAAAACTCTTCAAATGTCACAGAAGGGCTTGATAAGACATCTGTGGATAAATTAAGCCTTTCTGTGTTTTGATTTGATTTTCTACCAAACATTGTTTTGGCTACAGCTGTGGGAATATTAGAAGGAAAGAAGACAAATGATCGGTCACACTCGGTTATATTATACTAACACCAATATATCACTCTGTGAATTTTACAATGCTTTAGACAAAACAAAAAATATCATTGTTTGACAGAACAAGAGTTTGTGTGCAGAGCTCTCAAATTTGCTATACTATTCATTTAAACTAGATATGGGCCAGGGTGGTTGACTAGTAGTCCAATAACCAGTCAATCAGTGAGGTGAACCAGAACATAAGTAAAAGAGGTAACCAAGTAAAAGTATTCACAAGTATGATTGTCCAGCTGTAGGTGTGCTAATGGTGTTAGCCTAAGCTATGCATCCAGTTGCTAGCCAGCAAAACAAAAGACAAATACCAAATATAGTCTCGTTTAGAGGTCGACTGATGTATCGGTTTTGCCGATTAATCGGCACCGATAGTTGATTCCCGGAACTATCGGTTATCGGCAAAAATCCCATCCGATAGTTTTTCCAGATTACATCCACTGCCGGAACGGCTGTGAATGGTCCGTTATCATTATACAGCACGAGAGCCAACATATCTATGGCGAGAACGAAAAAAATCACTGAAACACGTGCATTTATTTTGACACGTGATACTGCGCAGCTGCACGGAGATCACACGCTGCCTGGAGAGAGCGCAGTGCTGCTGACATTTCAGATGCACGTTTAAAACACAGACAGCGAAAAGGTATGTATACAGTACACTTTTATGTCAATATAAAGTAATTAATTTGTTGACTAGATGCTGCATTGGAGAAAGAACAGCGGTATGTTTGCCGACAAGGCTGCGAGGACGCTAACATTAGCAGTATCTCAAGTGGTTAAATTAATGTGGCAAAAATACACGCAAGTCCGACCCAAATGTTTAACGTCATTAACCCCAGCTGGCCGCATTCGTTAGCCAGCGAAGTTGCAAATTTAAAGCCTGTGAATATTAGGTATGCAGCGATTAACCAGTTTTACTATTAACCGCGCTTTAAAACGTCACAGTTAATTAATCGTAAAAGCTCCGCTAAACCGAGTGTTTCTGTTGCACGGAGCGGAACTGTTGCAGCTTGCGCGAAATGAAAACAAAGTTACTCTAGCGGCTGTGCACCAGCTTGAAACGCCGTGCTTATCAGAGACACGGAGGCTACTACACACACTAGATTAACTGTGACAGAGGAACCAAAAAGCGATCCTTTTTTCCACCAGAGAATGACTGAAGTTGATAGTGTGGGACCATTTTGGGTGCGCCAAGAATAACCAGGGCGTCATTTAAATATTGCCGTAAAAATAGCAGTTAACGAGTATACATAAGGGATAATGCACGGCTAGCCAACCTGTTCTTGTTGTGAAATACACTATTTTAATGCACGACGTGAAGGCAAGGACCACCTGACGCGAAGTTCGTTAGCTCTAGCATTCTGCCCGCTTCAGACAGAGAAGAAATAGTGCGGAGAGAGACACAGAGAGAGAGAGACACACACACACAGAGAGGGAAAGAGAGAGATAGAGTTTGTGTGAGAGAGAGAGAGACACAGAGAGAGAGAGAGAGGTGACCGTTGCGTGTGTGAATTAGCCCATCTGCATATGCGCGTCACTACAAACAATGAATATTTGAGTTTAGTTATTTAAACAGTAATTTTACCCCCTCTTTATAATGTAGCAATCCAGTATCTAAAAGCTATTTTATTAATGAAAGTCGCTGGGCAGCGTTGACAAAGTTTCTGTCCTCCTAAATGTTTGTGTGGGCAGCTCGATCTCGATCTCACAAACCAAAATTATAGACACGATTTTCTCAGGTCATATGTAAAATTTAGATGAATAAATATTATTAAAATGAATAAATGGATGACAGTTGATTACAATAATAGTTCAGTTTATTCCCCTCATTAGAACAGTGTCCTCTGTGGGATAAATTCATATTAGTAATAATAATAATTAATATGAATAATAATTAACATTTACATTTACATAGAGGCAAGGAGACAAAAATTATTGTTCTAGCAACACTCCTTGATCCCAGATACAAGGCCCATGCCTGTGCGTCTGAAGAAACACTTGAGAAAGGAAAAGAATAGCTAAAAGAGATTAACACTTGAATCTCTTGCAGTTCTTTAACAGGACTAGTTACGTTTCTCCTGTTTCACAAGTTAAAATTTGTTGTTATTTGGAGTGCCTTTTTTTATTCATTTTGGATGTTACTTTTTGTTTCAATTTGAATGCATGTCTTTAATTTACCTCAATATTTCTTAATATAATCATATTTATTTAATAGAGCACATTTTCATGATTCAGTTCTGTTTTTTTGTAATAAAGTTCAGTACTATTTTACATGGAGTGTTATGTCTTTATTTTTTATCCAGTATCCATTTTAAAAACTATCGGTTAATTAATCGGTTATCGGCAAGTATGGTCAAACCTAGCTATCGGTATCGGTAAAATTCAATATCGGTCGACCTCTAGTCTCTTTGTAACAAATCACACATAGGCTTTATTGACCACAAAGCAATTAATTTGGCTTCTAAAGAAATTGTTTTAATGTGTTAGCTAAGCAGCAGTGATTTCAGCACCTGAAAATACAACTTTCAGTTTCAGCAGTAATAGATCTGGAATGCTGTCACGGTGCGGTTTAATAAAAAAAATTACAAATAAAAAAAAATATTCTCAGTTAGTTAAAACCAGCACAATCTGCTGTTTAATTAGCACATCTCCATTGACGCATTTTGAATGTTTTAGCATCCATTTTGTGCACACATGGAAATCTTCAACCACTTCAACTGTGGACACACTTCGCTTGGCCAAAAATTATGTTAGCATAGCAATATGTATAATTTGTTAGGCTTTACTACAACTGGTTTAATTTATCACCTGAGAACACGACCTAAACAGAAAATAGAATTTTCAGTTTTCAGCTAAATTAAAACATTTATTTGAAAACTAAATGAAAACTAATTTGTTTTTCCATGTGGGTTATGGATATTTATCCCAATTATCTGATGACTGTCTGCTGGGTAGGGATGGGTATCGTTAAGGTTTTAACGGTATTACTACTTTTATCGATACTGCTTATCGATCCGGTACTTTAACGGTATTCTTATCGGTACTTTATGAGATATATATATTCAGCTCCTAATCTGTCACACACACCACATATACATATATATTGACAGATTAGGAGCTGAATTAACATTGCTTTTTATACTGAAATGTAAAATAAATATTTAATTAAATATAAAACCTCAATTTGTAAATGCAACCAGTGTTCAGGCATTTTTAGTGTTTTATATACATAAGATAAGATACAGTAAAAACAGGAACAAAGAAACAAAGTTAAACAAACTGAAAAATATACAATTTGTACCATAAAACAAATGTACAACTGAAAAAAGTGCTTTAATTTTTCATGAAGGTCTATACTAACATTAATGTTCAGTAATATCTACAAAAGAAATCTAAAAGTGATCAAATGTAAATGAATCACTGCATAGTTTTAACTGTATTGATAGATTAATGCTATTAAAGCTATAACTTTATTCAGATTAAGAGCTGTGGTGATTTTCTCCTTGCGTTTGTTCTTTGATTAACATTTGATGAAGCACCAGTCTGTCACTTTAAGACAAAATATTGACACACATCGATTTTCTCCAAACTGTTCACTTTAAGACATAAACTGTGTTTAAATGAATAATCTCCAAGCCGGCCATTTTTACATATTTTGTGTGTATTTCATCGTTTGGGCGCGCCCGAAGCTCAAAGTGTACTTTGCTTTTCAGTTTTAGAGCGCGCAGGCACGCAACACAACACCACGCACACACACACACACAACACACTTCAGCCTGGGGAATAGCATCTCTCGTGTGGAGTGGATTGTACTTTCAACGTTTTATTATCAAACATGTCCAGCCATTTAGCAACTGTTAGAAGCCAAAATAAAATAAAATATAAACTTAGTTTAATATAACAGCCACAGGCCTAAAGTGTAAGCATATGTTTTAATGGTTAGTTCACTCTCTATCATGATTAAAAGGGCTTTCATGTGCGCGTGCTGAAACTTCTCCACGTGAACGCATCTCGCGGCTTCTAAATTGCGAATAGCAAAAATGCATCATAGACAAATGTTTGAATATTATTGCTCATAAAAACAGCTGGCAACTCTGGTGAGATAGAATTTGCATTTGATATTTGATAATAGAATTTATTATGTGTATATATAGCAATAATAGATGCATGTGTGTTTTCTAATTTCTCCAGTACCGATAGCAGAACCGTTAACGTCAGAGCTTATCGATACTCGTCTTTCATAATTTAGCCCCGGACCGATTAAATACCGGGTTTCGGTACCCATCCCTACTGCTGGGTAAACCTACTAAAATTATGTTTTTGGAGACACATGGGCACCACGCTGTAAAAAAAATAAGTTGAGCCAACTTAAACTTAAGGCAACCAGCTTCAGCAGATTTTTGAGTTCTCAACTTGTTGTTTTAGGCTTATACAACAAAAAGTTGAGAATCTCCTACAAAATGAAGTTAGGTCAACTTTTTTTTTTTTTACAGTGCAAGCACATGGACATAACACTGCATAATTAAACATGTCCTCCTTGAAAAGTTGTTCAGACAACCCACCAACTAAAATATGGTTTTGCACTTCACTACCCAAAACATTACTACACGTATTTCAGCACTATTGAACTAATTTCATGGTTGTATGAGAAGGATGTCATGGAGTGCAAGATTAAAATTTAGGCATGGGTATTTGAGAATTGATTCCACCAAACTCAGTACAAAATTTGACCGTGAGAGCCATCCAACACATACATCCCTGTAGTATTTACTCCTGAAAGAATCACCATCCTCTCTGCTTGTGTCTGATCATGGCTGTGAGAGCACATGAAAAGGCAGCAGCACTCCATGGCAACTCACACCTCTGTTACAGCAGAAGAGATGACAGTCATGTGACCACTGCCTTTTCTTTTCTCTCAGCACACGAGCTGAAGAGACATAACCATTCAAGAATTCATTAAGGTATAGTGTGCACAGGGATAGTTTACCTAAAAATGAACAAACCATATATTTTGAGAAATATCTTAAGTTTTTTGACCCAACAATGAAAGTCAATGGTCATCATTTATTTTATATCATATATCAAATATCTTGTGTAGGAAAAAATGTAAATAAGAGGTTTGAAATGACTTAAGGGATGAACTATGAGAAATGTGTTAACTACATTAGTTAACATGAACTAACAACAAACAATACATCTACAGCACTTAATGTTGCTTAAAGATCTACTACAACACGAATAAAATAAGAATAAAATACTGTAATTTATTGCTCATTGTTAATTATTAATCTCATTAATAAGGCTTTACTGCGTTACCCTGTTTGTGAAAATCCATGGAATTCTGCACAATAGATTTACACTTGCTAAAATGTGTTAAGACCAGTTCACAAAGAACAACAATTAACATTATTGTCCATTTGTGTGGATGCTAGTTTAGTTATAGTTAGCATTCTTAATGTGAATGGGCCTCAACTGCGCTGTCAGTGGTGCACTTTTTTTTGTAGCTAAAACATAACCAGCTCAAATCTAGATATATGTAATAAACAAATGAAGAACATGTTCCAATTAAGCAGAAATAAAGAAAGCTACCTAAAGAGTTCTAGTCATGCCATCTGTGACCTAAAAGCATCAGTAAGGCTTTAGTAAAAGCTTCAGTATGTGTTATATGCACTTGCCTTTAGCCGAAATCCATGAAATAAAAGAGCTGATTTTCAGCAGAAGACTTCATTGGAAGACTAGGGTAAGCCCTTTACATAGTTTACTCAATGTCAAATTCATGTAGCTCTCCTAAGTAAAGATTTTAATTGAGCAACATAATCCATCATAGGGGAAAAATAACACGAGTAAAATTCTAGAAATATTGCCTTTAGTGAGGAGCCCAGAGAGCACAAAGGGAGTTTGCAGTGAAAGGCTGCCAATTGCTGCAACTCTTTTAACCACGACTATCTTTAATCAAAGCCACACAGCAGACCTGCTCTTATTATAGCTGAGTGCCATTAAGAAGTGGCTGGCCTGAAAAAATATTCTGTTCAAAGAGCCACTCATCAGATGACCCGGTTCCTTTCTCTCATCTCCCAGTCTGGTCATGCCTTCTGTATGCTCTCTTTGTGTCTTATCAAAACATTAAGGCCATTCAGCAAGTCTCAAAGATCCATACAGCAGACTAAACCTTGAAAGCCTTCATAGAGTAAAGGCCATGGTGTAAAAGAGCTCAAAACATCAGCTGAGACAGAGCACCCTACACCCTTCCGAGAGGGATGCCGATTGCCTGCAGGAGGGTGTCTCTGGGCACTCAGAGGTGGAAATGGATGTTGTGGAAAGGGTGTGAGCGGATGAAAGATCTCACACACTATCCTCTGTATTTCCTGCTCTTTTTCCTATCCCTCCCCTCCAATTTTATCAAACCCTTTCCACTGTATCCCAGAGTGCCCCACAAATTCAGAACGACCAAAAAAACCTAATCACGCAAACCTAGAGGGGTCTGTGCACCGCTGTCCTGACAAAACTATTAAAACTAGAGGTACAGTGCTTGGAGAAATGTTGTTAAACTCGCAAACTGACCTCTGTCTGTTCTCTAGAGAAACCTCCTTCCTTTTCCAAGTAAAGCTATTATTTGACAACAGATATTACATAAACACATGGAGCAATAGATGGCATTACAAACCCTGTAAAACAAGTTACATAATATTACAGATGATGCTGAAACTTTCAAAGGGCTCACTTGTGTGCAAGTCCCTAAACTTCAGTAGAAGCCCCAGCCTCCTATATTTATACTTTAAATCAATATAAAATTGCTGTATGATTAAGAAAATAGAGAAAAGTCTCTTGTTCAGTGCTAAAGAAGTTTTGCATAGCCATGTGTTTATATATTGTAGTGCAGCCTCCATTTGTTCAGTTCCCTGGTGTGGAGAGATGGACAAAATGTGCTGTTATTGTCATTACGTGAATGTTGTGGTTGAAAAAAATAAGAAATAAAGTGTCACTAAGAGTTTGAGAAAAGAAAACATGTTTTGACAAACTTGCATCGGCTGTAGTCGGTGCTAACATGTGCTTGTCTCGCACCGTGCATGCGCTGCACATAAATCTGTACAAATGAATCATTTCTCACTCACAACGTGCCAGCCCGGCTAATATTTCGCGAAAGCCTTATTAAAGAGCGAAAAGTCTGTGCAGATATTGGCGGGCGCTTCACGTGGATTTAAAGCCCTTACGGGACGCGGTGGTGGTGGCTCAAAGCCTGAACGTCGATTGTTAGCGAGCTAAGCTAACGTGCTAGGCAAAGCGCTATCAGATCGGTTATCCTGCTGCCCTTGATGACACGGGAACACACCAGAGCACTTTATAGAATAAACAACAGTATAGTGGACAATCGTATAAACATATTCATAAACAAGTTCGCCTTTCGATTGTCCAGTTCAGGGTGTGCTAATAGTGTTAGCCTAAGCTAATTCTCCTGTCGCTAACCGGCTAAACAACACGAAAACACAAGGACTAGTATACTTATAATAATGACGTCACGGGAGTTTAGTAACAGTTATTAATCTAAAACGCCAGCCAATCGCGAATATATGAAAACACACCGGTGTAGTAAATCATCAGTGTATTTAGAGGGCAACGGCAGCGTTTTTGACTACTGTAAACTTACATTTTCAAACAAGAGAAATTGGTTTTGTTTACAAGATCTGAAGTTTAAGTCAAATCAGTATAAGCAAAATAACAATACAGCGAAAGTGAAAAAACAACAGATGATCAAGCTTTTGTATTTGATTTGTTTTATGCAGCTACAAAACTCTACCAAACACTGCGTGTTTGTGGTGTCCTATATCTTGGAATTGGGTTAATGTAGTTTAACTACAACAACAACAGTTTCAGAATAGGGCATGCGAGTGATCTCTCTTATCAATGAAACACCGCAGTTTTAAATGACATGCAACCTACACATCAGACTGTCACATTAAATAGAAGCAGCTGTACATAACGTTATATTGAATACTATACACACGAGAGAGGCCATGTAATCAGCTTCATATGTCCTTTACCTGGATGAGGTTTTGTGGTGAAGCTGATCACATGGCCCGTTACTCCTGCAAAATCACCCTAGCATGGTCAAGTGTTCATTTGCAAGACATTATATTAGACAAAAGCATGTATTTACCCTGGAAACTGATGGAAAGGCGAAGGAAAATTAGGCTCCTGTGTGCACAGGGACAGTTAGTTCCCCCAGGTATCCTATCCAGAGTCCAATTACGGTCACCGGTCTCTCCTCTTCTCCTCTCCGGTTTGCCCGAAAGAAAGATGAAACGATCCTTTGAAAACGAGTTGAAGTTTTACAAGCACAAACCAAACATTTTCATCCGATGAAATAAAGTAGGAGCATTACGCCAACCCTTCCGACCCACGCAGCAGGAAGAGCTTTATTATTTATCTTCTCCAAAAACTAAAATCTCCCTCAAATAATATGTGACCGATTTGAAGAACACCAGTGATACGGCGTACGACTCCGATGCCTCTCCGTTAAAGCGCGATCGCCTTTATCCCACCGATTCCTGTACGACTCCCTGTCCACGGATGATGGCGTCACTGTGTCGTCCAGGAACGTCACCATCACTCGCGTTCCGTGTCGCTTAAATACGACGTCATTATGTTGCCTTGTCTGTGGACTAGGGCCAAAAAGTGTCATTTGAGATTCCCCGTGTAATTGCCCCGTTTTAGTTTTTTTTTTTTTTTGATGTTTTATTTAATAAAACAATATGTTTTTTAATTGAGTTTTGTGTGTTCAACCAAGGTTGCTGTCATCATTGTAATGATAAAACTTAACATGGGAGTCAAGATTTAATATTTAACTTCTTTTTACTTTGTTACTTCAATGCTTCACTGTTAATCTATCAGAAACCGACTGTGCCAATGTGCCAAACAATGTGATTCTGAGAAACATGGAACCGATGCTTTAACACTTCATTTTATTTTACGAGGCTACATGTTTTACTTCACTTTATTAATTGACTTTACAGTATTGTATTGCATTGTATTGTCATTTTTACCCTTTACTTGTAACTGTATTTATTTAGTTATTTTATATGTTAATGTCATTCTTTTTTGTGATAAACACATTTACTATTTTTACAATTATTATCATTATTATTAATTTATGTTTTTATATGTAGCCTAATAAGTTATTTATGTAGTAATACTTTATAGCTATAGTAAACAAACTGGTATTGCACTAAACATAATGCACAGATAAGCTTACAAAAGCCCTATAGTCTGAAAACAAACTAAATATAAACTAAACTGTTCTAGACAAATTAATAAAGCAATACGTAATATGGAATCGTTAATGCATGAGTACTAAAAACTCAAAACCCAAATGTATCTGCACATATTATCCTGATCAACAGGGTTTTAAAGCCAAACAGACCAGACAAGACTTGGAGAAGAAAAGGTCTAATGAGTTCCATCTGGCGTTGTTTTCCACCTCTGTTATACTGAACTGCAACGGCTCTGCTGCGCCACATGACAGCGGCTGCTCTTGCCTAAAGCTGTGTTTTGTTCCAAGCCCCACAAGGTAAACAATGTTCTTTCACATTCCCATCGTATTTCAGACCTTTGCATTAGAAAATGTACTTAGTAGAAACTTTAACTCAGGTGGAAGCCAAAAGAATCCTCGTGAATTACACAGTCATGGGTGCAACATGAAATATATACAGTAGGTATTTCCACAGGAAGTTCATAGCCCATCACTTTCAATAAATAGTCCTAACTAGCGTGGTCATATCATGTTCGGTAATTAGGTAAGATTATAGTGTGGTTGGGTGTATAAGTTGTTAAGTGTATCTACTGTAATCAAATTATCAATCTATTTATTCATATTTAGATGAAGTTTTATGGGTAAATTGGCACAGTGCAAGGTATGACATATACTACCTTGCATGTACACTACTTATTATTGATTTTATTTTATGTGGGTTTTTTTTTGGGGGGGGGGGTACTTTTATTATTCAATTTATCAAAAGTGACACTCAATATTTGTATATAATTACAAAAAATATATATATTTTAAATAAATGCTGTTCTTTCTATCCATCAATGAATCCTGGAAAATGTATCACTATTTGCACAAAAATATTAAGCACCACAACTGTTTTCATTTTTTTTACTTGATCAACAAATCAGCATATTCCAAATCACCAAATCATTTTCTAATTGATTTCTAAGGGATCACATGACACAGTAATGACTGCTGAAAATTTAGCTTGACCATCACAGGAGTAAATTGCTTTTTAAAATAGAAAACAGTTATTTTAAACTGTAATAATATTTCACTATATCACTGTTTACTGTATTTTTGACCAAATAAATGCAGTTTTGATGAACATAAGATACATCTTTCAAAAACATTAAAGAATCTTTCCTTTGATATTGTATATGGAAAGAAAACAACAAATATGCACTCACACAAGAGCAATGATAACAGTTCCTCTTTTAATATAAAAACAGTACATAGCAGGAAATGTGTTGGTGTTTTCTTGAGAACTATTACGTTTCATTATAAATTGTAAACACAAACTTGCAATGATGTATAAAAAAAGATAATAGAACTTATGCTGCATTTAGATAAAGACAAGAATGATTATTACATTATAAAGAAACAACAATGTTTATTGTTTTGTTGTACTCAAAAGTGGTGAAAATATCAATATCAAAAGTACACATAAGACCACATTGGCTTCCAGTAGAGCTGTAGTATCCTATTCAGTGCAACAGACAGAAAAATATGTATCTGCTTATTTTTGTTTGTTCTTTTTCATCCAAACAACAATGGGCTTTACACAGCAGTGTTTATTATATCATTATGAAACAATGTAAAAGCATTAGCAAATGTCTTCTTATAAGTATCTGAATTACATGTACCTAAGAATACCACAACATGTACACTGTGCAAAGATATGAGGACACATGAAAAAGCATCAGGTCCACAGCCAGTACCTGTAAAACAAACGAGAGAAAAAAAACATTCAAATATGTGCCAAACTGCACAAGTATGATATACTCATTGTTCTCTTTCTTTCTTTCTTTCTTTCTTTTCTTTCGAGTACAATTTAAAGCAGTGAAATCAATGAAATATCCTTATGAACTTATTAAATGTAAGTAAACATTGCTTACAGTACATTCAACAGAAACCCCTATAGATTCCAAAATAACTGAACATTAAACACTAATGGATCTCCTTCTGTATACATTTTATGCAAAAACTCAGAATAACACTTCATTTCAATATTTTACAGCATTTGCTTGTCTGTATCAAAGCGTGTTTGGAAAATATTTGCTAGATTTTTCCGTTGTTAATTGTGTTCAATTTACTTAAAGATGAACAATATTGATATGACATTAGTAATTATTATAGTTCTTGAAACTGTTCAGTATAATTTCGCCATTATAAAATATTTGTATTGAAATTGAACAAAAATATTAATATTAATATTTAAACTAAGATTTGTTAGTCAAATATAAGTGTATTTTAGTGAAGAATAGATGTCAGTTCTTTTATAAAATTAACTTGTATTTTTAGGAATTTATTTTTGTATGTCTACCTCAATCAAAGTGATTTTCATATTCATATTTTATAAAGGTGGTTATTTATTGTCATGATATTTTAGATTGTACACTGACAAGTTGCTGTGGACATTTGTGAACTAATCTATAATTGATCTTTGTGCATTTGTATATAGTCTTCAACAAGCTGTTATATTCCATTTAACAATGCTGTTATATTCCAGTTATTGCTGCTTTCAGATCGGATTAGTTTAAATTCAGCAATTTGGCCCTAACTCCTGTGCTGATGTGGCCTCAGATATTCTCAGTTTATGTTTATATAAACATTAATTTGTCATCCTTGACATCACCTAGACATTGTGAAGCCTGCTCCCCCATAGCGCCTTATTCCAATCCGATCCTGGGAAAAACACAGTCTGCATGACGTAAGCTTACATTCCTGGCTTGTGGACTCTGACCCTCTGGTGTTCCCAGGGAGAGCGAGACAGAGAGCACGCAAGAGGGAAAAAAGAGGCCCTCCTCATCTCTGGCCTGGTCTGAGCCGCACTTCCACACATGCCTGCTGTAATGACTACCAGATGTCACTGCTGGCAGCGCGGACCAGGGGTCAGAAGTCAGCAGTCACAGCTATTCTGTTCCTCGTATGCAGCCTCATCAAAACAAACTTGACAGAATGACATAGTATGTGTTTGTATCTGCATTAGTTAGTAAGCAAGTGGATGTCATTGGGTGTTTGCGTAAGAGCTGTTCGCGACTCTGTGCTGATTATGTGGAGGTCAACAGACAATGCTGCAGCTTATTATTCTATTAGACTGCCACTTCAAAACTATTTGACAATCTAGTCACTTGACAAGCGTCAGTGCATTACAAAAAGTGTATTCATGTCTTGACTCATAGTGGTTTGAGTATCCAAAAAACAAACAAAGGGTGCGATTTTTCTTCAAAATGTAGTAGGGATCGTTTGTGCCAATATCCTTGTGAGCAGCGTCCCGACATAGCTACGTTGTGATTTGGGTATTTAGAGTTCGAGTCCCGGCTCACATACCTTTCCTGATCCCGTCCCTCTCTCTCTAACCAACTTTGCTGCCTTCCTGTCTAAATACTGTCCTGCACATCCCAAAGGTGCTCTAGCTGGAAGTATCCATCAGAAGATGGGTACACTATAGTCATAAAGGGATGGACATGGTCAGCAACAATACTCAGGTAGGCTGTGGCATTTAAACGATGCTCAATTGGTACTAAGGGGCCCAAAGTGTGCCAAGAAAATATCCCCCACACCATTACACCACCACCACCACCAGCCTGAACCGTGTTTTCACCGAGCTTTCATGTTCTTTACGCCAAATTCTGACTCTACCATCTCAATGTCGCAGCAGAAATCGAGATTCATCAGACCAAGCAACGTTTTTCCAATCTTCTATTGTCCAATTTTGGTGAGCCTGTGCGAATTGTAGCCTTCATTTCCTGTTCTTAGCTGACAGGAGCGGCACCTGGTGTGGTCTTCTGCTGCTGACCATCTGCTTCAGGGTTTGACGTGTTGTGCGTTCAGAGATGGTATTCTGCATACCTTGGTTGTAACGAGTGGTTATTTAGTTACTGTTGCCTTTCTATCATCTCTAACCAGTCTGCCCATTCTCCTCTGACCTCTGACATCAACAAGGCATTTTCATCCACAAAACTGCCGCTCACTGGATATTTTCTCTTTTTCAGACCATTCTCTGTAAAACCCTAGAGATGGTTGTGCATGAAAATCCAAGTAGATCAGCAGTTTTTGAAATACTCAGAGCAGCCGACTGGCACCAACAACCATTCCTCGTTCAAAGTCACTTAAATTCCCTTTCTTCCCCATTCTGATGCTCGGTTTGAACTTCAGCAAGTCGTCTTCACCACATCTAGATGCCTAAATGCATTGAGTTGCTGCAGTGATTGCAATTTGTGTTACCAAGCACAAGCATTGAACAGGTGTATCTTATAAAGTGGCGAGTGAGTGTATTTATATATATATACATATATGCACACACACACACACACACACACACACACACACACACACATACTATTCATTCATATACTATTCACTATTCATTCATGAGATATTTTACTTTTCTTTCTTTTTATCTTTTTTTATGTTGTTGAATGAACGCATTTGAACTTTCTATCTTTCTGTTTATCAAAGAATCCAGATTTTTTTTTATTATGGTTTCCAAAGAAATATTAAGCAGCTTTTTATTACTTTTACACTGATAATAGTAAGAAGTGTTTCTTGAGGGCCAAATCAGTTTATTACAATGATTTCATGATCAAGTGACTTTGAAGATTCAGCTTTTCCATCAAAGGAATAAATTACATTTTAAAATATATTAAAATAATAAAATAGAAAGCAGTTATTTTAAATTGTAATATTTAACAATATTACTGTTTTACTGTATTTTGATTAAATAAATGCAGCCTTTGTGAGCATAAGAGACTTCTTCAAAAATATATATAAAAAAATCTTATCAACCTCAAACCTTTGAATGCTATTATTATTATTATTATTATTATTATATTAACACTGATTGAGTTCCAAAAACAGTGTCAATATGGACTGAGACCCTATCACAACTTAAGTGGGATAGTTCTCCGAGTTCACTTTAATGTCCTGACACATTGTCTTTTAAACACTTTTTGAAATGTAAAAAAAAATAACTATTTCTACTGGCAGCAGTGGCATTTGCGTTTGTAGTTTTTACACATCCGGTTTCAATATGATTGCATGTCTTTTTGTTCTTTAATTAATGGATATCCTAGAAGCAGCAATATGAAATATTAAATATTTATCATATCCTCATTCAAAATGCTCGACAAGAAAAAAGAATGCTCTGCATGACAAAATGAACAAATGCCATTTTGACCAAACTGTGCAGCCATTATAAGCAGGAAAAGTAGCACAGGGAACGCCGATGTGTACAGTAGCTGTTGACTAGACTCTGGGGGGCGTTCCAGTGGAAAATAAAGTAAGAGGTAACTTTATGTCATTTCACAGTTCCAGGAAATGATACCTTACACATTACTTTACAGGGTGTGACACATAGGAACACATATCTTCGTGCATTGTTTTGCTCCACTGCTCAGTGAGTCATGTGTGTGTGTTCCCCGTACAAATCAGCACAGTTTTACCATGTTCAGAGCTGCAGACCCCTTTATTTTCCAAACGTCTAACCCTCCACAACCCCCAAGAGGAACAGCAAAGTTTCATGTTACTGATGGGAACCCAACGGTTGCTCTGTGTGTTTACTGTACACTTTTGAAATGTTAGTAACACCATGGGTCGCGGAAGGTTACTTTTGAGGTCTGGTACAATATGATATGGGCTACAAAAAAAGCATAGGCTTATATATGTATGCACGTTTTTTCATTAAAAGATCGCGATCTTGATTCAAACACACGCAATCTTATTTCTAAATGACGGTGATTCCTCTATGTCTATTAAACCTTTGAAATCACATTGGAATATTTAAACCTGCTTTAGCGCAGCCGCTGATCCAGAGAGAGCAGCTCATCATATGCTTTATGTTTGAAACAGCTTCACAAACGGCCTACTTACACAGTAGGCTACATTTCTGTGTTGCAAACATGGATTTTTAATCCGGATATAGACTCTGATGTTGCGGCAGCGACGATCAAAACGAATAGGCCTAATTTTGGAACTAATGATATAGGCCTACTTCAAAAAAAGATTGAAAAAAAAGATTATGTTACATTGTGCCACCCAGTAGGTGGCAAACAGTGACTGTTAAATGTATTTGATGCCTGATCATTCAAGAGACTCGTTCAAAAACTATGGACGAAAGTCTTAATTTACTTTTTTCAAATGATTTTTTACATAGCCTAATTAATTCATTTAAGTTAATACATATTTTAAAATAGATTCATTTTAGACATTTATAAATAGACTCATTTATAACATTAGACAGAAACTTAAGTAAATTACATTGTTTGGTTGACTACTGTTTGTTTTCAGAATCATAGGAGAATCATTGCATAAAAATACATAGACTAACATATCTGGCATCTAACTAAAACCATTAGTACTGTTTATAGCCTATTGTTATTTTATGTATGTTTATGAACTATGTATGTATTATGTATTAGCGTTCTGCAAGCCATACACCCACACACACCACACACACACACACACACACACACACACACACACACACACACACACACACACACACACACACACACACACTCACACACACACACACACACACACACACACACACACACACACACACACACACACACTCACTTCTTTTGGTTCGTTCTGCGATCCATGACCATGAGTACAACTATTTATGTGTACGACTCATTTCCATTACTTGGAAACAATCTGAAATGATCTGAATTCAGCCTGAAGTGCAGTGAAATATGATGTGTGAATGTAAATAATCAAGAAATGCACAACATCTGTTACAGGTCTGTCCTGAAAATTAAACATTTGTAAGCTAGTACAATGACTTTACTGTTACTAACCGCTAGACAGCTGCCCAAGCCAATACTGTACTGTGAATACGCTCCGACTTTGTTCTAGAAATTGTGTAGCCTTCCCAGGTTTGGACTACATCTTGCATAAAAGAAGAGAATAATAAGTCTAGTGTACTCACTGAAAAGCTATTCATTATATTTGGCCAGTGTCCACTTTCTTGCCTCCATCTGCAAGCAAACGATGAAAAGACACAGATTCTTTATGTTAAAAGCATTCAACCAAATATGTTCCACATCTTTATATCTTATCTAATAGAAGTAGATCATACATTTACACAGCGCTTTACACACTTTCACAACACTGCTCACAGTGCAAATAACTTCAAACCTACAAACACAGAATACAAATATAGTTTGTATGAAGGATGTTTTGAACCTTACGGTTGAAGTTCTGGTAAAAAAGGGTGGTTTAAGTGTGAATAAGTTTTAAAAAGCAGCTTAATGAGCAATTTTCATAAAGCTGAGGAAGTTTCTTTGAGCATTTGAATGTTTTTAGTGCAATGGCTCCTCCTGCTGGTCAAAGCACAGACTTTACTGAATGAACTTAAACTGAAGTACGTAAATACAGCCTAATGATGCTTTCTGAGCAAAATATTATGAGAGCAAATATATGTAATTTTTTTAGGTCTAAATTAAATATTTATGAATTTGATTTGCATATCAAATGTTTATCCATTAGGATTACACAGTTTTAACATAAACTAATTTTAACTTCACATGATGCATATTTGTCAGTCATACTGAGACAGGTAACATTTCTGTAATAGTACATCAATAAATGGTTGTTCCACCGATAGCTATTTTAGCCAATTTCATTACCAGAAAAAAAAATCATGTTTTTGCAATGAACAGATTTATGCTGTTTCTAAGCAATTTGAATACATTTTTAGTACAGAAATCTGATTGTTTCTTGCCTGTCATTTATATATAACTTGCAAATATGTACAGATTAAGTTTATTCGTTTTTTTTACATTTAACACTATTTAATCGAAATGGATGAATATGCAATTTAAGTATCTAAATCGTAAATTTAGGCTTAAATATTTTTTGAGCTCAGCACGTACATTTTAAACCAAACTGTCATTCTTTCCAGCACCTGTGGTTTGGATTAATCATAAACGTGCAATATCTGAGACACACCGAGACCCAGATATGAACCGTGACTCAGAACATTACTAATAAAAGTTTTAGTGGTTACCTTTTGCCATCCAATTTCCTAGGTCTTCCATTTCCATCTCCATCACTGATGGGATATCATCGTCAAACATGGGCCTGGGAACAAAACAAGGACCAACAAATGCATTTCAGTTCATGTTTATTTTCACATTATTCATTCATAAAAAGCACGTTTTGAACAGATGCATTAAAATAGAAAAAGTAAATAAGACATGCTGTTGTTATATTAAACTGGATGTTAAGAAAATAAAGAACTAAGTGCAATATTTACTGATTATGGTGTGAGTAGTTATAAGAACTGTGTTTATGTGGGCAGTTTATTATGAGGTGGAAGTTATTTGTGTCTATTGTGGCAAACTCTCCTGTTTAAAGAGGAACCAACTAACAATGAGCAGCTTTTGTGGAACATCATTTATTACATTATCAATATATGTGAACAGTTTGAACTGCCAAAGCACAACAGCCATTAAAAAGGTGTATTGTTGCAAATATTGTGTGTTGTCTTAAATAAATAGTTCACCCAGAAATTAAAATGTACTCATTCTCTGGCCATTAAAAAAGCAGAAGGGTTTGTTTATTCATCAGAATTGGAGAGATTTAACATTACATCACTTTCTCACAAATGGATCCTCTGCAGTTCTGGATAATTGTGATGTTTTTATCAGCTGTTTGGACTCTCATTATGATGGCACCCATTCACTGCAGAGGATCCATTGGTGAGCAAGTGATGTAATGCTACATTTTCCCAAATTATTTTTGATGAAAAAACAAACTCATCTACATCTTGAGTAAATGGATGCGATGAGTAAATTTCCAGCAAGTTTTGAACTATTTCAAAACTTGTGGATGTTGAAACATTTTTTTTAACTAAATAAATTACAAAACGGAATATGACTGGAAAGCACAACTAAATTATTATTGGAATTTATCAAAATGCTATTTGAATTTAATTTACATTTTTGAAAATAAAAAATGAGATATGGTCTTAAATTAGTTAACATCCACAGACTAGTATTGCAATCATAATGCTTAAACGTATATAGCCAATACATTTGTTTTTTTATAAAACAAAATTCTGGTTGCATGTTGCAAGGTCTGAAAACATCCATTGCGGGTTGAATGTGTCTTCCACATGTGATACACACACAAGCATTCTGCACATCCGGGTTAGCCACATAATCGCTAAAAGGAACTAAGCAACATCTTAACTAAGCAACTAAAATGCAGCCAGCACATGTCACTCATTCTACACAATAATAGTTACACAACATACTTTTTAAAAACTTGTACCTACATTGGCACCTTTTCATGGTCTTCATGATCCAGATAAGGATCTTCTTTTGTATCTCCTGAAAAAAAGAAAGAGAAAACATGATAAACATTTCTCATTACACAGTGTTTTCCTTCACTTATAAGATTTCAGTTTGAGTTGCCTTCTAAGGAACTAACAGTAAACTGTTAACAGTGTAAGGAGAAAGGGAAGAAACACTTTTTTAGTCTAAGAGTGACGGATGACAAAAACTAAAATGGTCATTTTTATTTGTGTTTGCCTTTTTATTTGTGATTTACGAATGCTGCGTAGTAGGTTTAACTCAGGTTCTACTCGTATTTTTTCTAACATACCATTATCACATCCACCTTCAGGTTTTATTTATGTCTGGATAGTTCCCAGGAAGTGTAAATATTTGTGTCTTTAGATAAATGTGTGAACTGATATATTGGCTGGTTATTTTGAGTCTGTAAAGTCTATTAGTTTGAATGCAACATACCAACTTTTATGCTCCACCTGCGATAGATCATGACTACACACACGATCACAGCGATGATGACCAGTGTGAGAACTAGAGGTATGACGATCATTACTGGGTTGAGATCATCTGTGTCTGCGTCTGTATTTGCTTCAGTATTTGTCTTTGTTTCCTCATTTGTATCTGTTTGTTCAGTATTTGAATCAATGTCTGGTGGCGAGTCAAAATCTGAAATTGCACAATATTTAAGTAAACAGAGCATTTCCTGAACTAGAAATCACAGTAAAAGTTGTTCAGATCAAGTTTAAAATGCTTATTTCAGATTGATGTCAAACATCTGAAAAGGGCAATACATACCCTGGCTCCTCCCATGTCTGGCACCGGCACCGTCACCGGAGCCGGCACCATCCCCCTGATTCTCTTTAGAGCGAAAAAAAATAATAATAATAATTTAAATACGCATGAAAACTATAATGAAAACATTTTAAGTGATGTGACATGCGGCCAAGTATGGTGACCCATACTCGAAATTCGTGCTCTGCATTTAACCCATCCAAAGTGCACACACACAGCAGTGAACACACACCGTGAACACACACCCGGAGCAGTGAGCAGCCATTTATGTTGCGGCGCCCGGGGAGCAGTTGGGGGTTCGGTGCCTTGCTCAAGGGCACCTCAGTTGTGGTATTGAGGGTGGAGAGAGCACTGTACATTCACTCCCCCCCACCTACAAATCATACCGGCCCGAGACTCGAACTCACAACCTTTTGATTACGAGTCCGACTCTCTAACCATTAGGCCACGACTTCCCCTTTTATAAATATTTATCTCTGTAAACGAGTTTATGTTCTTTTTTGTTTCTATTCTTTCTTTATATGAAATAAGTTAGTCCCGGTTTCACATACGGGGCTTAGATCAATTAGGACATTTAAGCAATTGTAATGCTTACATAAGACACAATGATATGATCAGTCAGTGCAGAGTCAGGTCAGACTTAGATTTTAGTCTAGAACTAGGCTTAAGCCTTGTCTGTGTAACCGGTTAACCTAACTTAAAATTGAATACATAGAACAATATATGAAAAGATCATTACAAATAAATCTAAACTGCAACTGTTTCTTTTATACTTTAATAGGGGGTAGAAAAAATTGTTTGCTTAGTAGATATTTAATAATTGGTTTAGTAAGGAAGTAGCAGATAATAAAAAGTTAAGTAGAGAATAGAAAGACTAATATCATATTTAATATTACGTTCACGGTTATATTAACCACTCACGATCCAGAAAAAGCATTAGAAAACATTACTTTCATAATTCAGGAGAAAATAACAGAAGTCAATACACATCCACATGAAAGTAAAATGTTATTAAAGGAAGGCTCTTATGCTGAGCAAGGATGAATTTATTTGATCAGTAAAAACAGTAATATTGTTAAGTATTATTACAATAATATAACTTTTTTCTACTTTAATACATTTAAAATTACATTTATTCCTGTGATGACAAAGCTACACTTTCACTCCAGTCTTCAGTGTCACATGATCCTTCAGAAATCATTATAATATGCTGATTTAATGCTCAAGAAACGTTTCTTATCATTATCAGTGTTGGGCTGCTGATACATTTATTTCAGATGTTTTTTAATTCTTTGATTACCGTTCAAAAGGACAGCATTTATGTTTAATAAATAATAAATACAACAAATCTTTTGTAACATTATAAATGTATTTACGGTCACTTTTGATCAATTTAATGTATTAAATTGTACATAAAAAATTGTTTTTCATGGTGCACACACAAGGGGGGAAACGAGGAACACAGAGACGAGGATATAACTTAAATAACAGTCTTTAATGACTCCAAACAAGGCAGTGGCAAGGCAAGGCTGATACAGACAGGAACACCGGGGAGTAACGAGTAGACCAGACGAAATCAAACTGAACAGACAGGACTATAAATACACAGGATGATTAACAAAACACAGCTGGGACATAATTAACTGATAATCACACTTAACAAGGACAGGAAACAAACCAGGACACAAGAGGCAGGAACACATGACACACACGACAGAGGACTGACATATACACTAAAAATCGATTTTAGAACAAGAAAAGTATAATATATATTTAGAGCTAGGCGATATACCTAAAATTAGATCTCTCAACATCTATTGATGATAGTTGAGATATATGTTGACATATTTGCATTTGCTTTAGAATAATTTAAACAGATGGTTATCTTTTGCCCCAATTAAAATGTTTAAATAAATAATAATAATATAATTTATCATTCTAAGCACATTCATAATGTTTTGTGCAAAAACACCTACAAATGTAGACCGAGTGACAATTTACTTCTTTTTGTTAAATTAACATTCATGTAAATGAAAAAAGAGTGCAAAATGGGTATAAAAAGTACATTCTGACAACTTCTTTAGAGCAATGTAATTCACACACTATGCTTTACACTGTTTGGGCTTTAGCTAAAAGGTCTATCAATAGTTTCTGGTTTAGGAGATGCTCTGTGGCATGACGCTATGTTTCTACTCGCACTAAAAACTCTTTCAGAGGCGAACTAGTTGCTTGAACACATAAGCACTTCTTGGCTATGTTTTCAGTGAAAATGCATATATATTAAACTTAATTTTCAATAATATGCTGTGTTTTATATTGATTATTCTGTTATCACGATAATATCACTAATATTCGATATATTGCCATGCATTATTTCTAACCACCAATTCATACCTGAGTTTTCTTCTTCACCCACTTCGGAAGTTTCTAATACTGTGAAATATATAAACAGATCAGATTTGTGAGTGGAAGTGAGTGCATATATGCTGTTTCTTTAAATCAACAAAAACTGTGACAGACATAATGTACAAAATGCTTCAAACTTCTATTATGTTTTAGCTCCATGGCAGAGACCACAAGAAAGTCAGTTACAGAAGTCAGCTTGGAACATGAGTCATTCAGGACTAAAGCCACTGTCTGACGTCTACATCACATCAGATAAAAAATAGGTGTGCTAAAGCAGATACTCACTTGGGTCCTGCTCTGTTTCTTCGTTGTCTTCACATTGAACTGTAATGATATGCAACTAAATTAATTTACACATTTAAGAACTGACTTTAAAAAATAACTTTCATCTAGATTTTTATACTGAGGTTTAGTTGAGGCCTGTTTCACTTCAGAAGAAATATGTTATCTGAAAATCATCCTCCAAATGTGCCAAAGAGAGATAAGAATCATCTCATGTCCTATTTCCTCTTTTCATAATACAGTACTTTCACATGGTTTATTAATATTGGTTTCTTTAATGTTTAATTAATGCTTATTGAACAGTTTAATTCAATGATTCATGTACTATCTTACTGTTTATATATATATATATATATATAATATACATTGTTAATTCATGTTTGTTAAAAATATGTTAGAGCAGCTTAATATTAAACAAGATTAATAAATGCTGTAAAGGTGTAGTTTATTTCATGTTAGCTATTGAATTAACTAATGTTAACACATTACCTCACTGTGAAATGCTACCAAATTAATCTTACTTTAATTTACAGATTAATTATTAAAACATATTTAAATTGACTGTAAGTCTTTGTAAAGTGTCACTCAACAACTTATCTAAAACAACATTTTCATAACATAATAATGAATATCAAAATTCACTTTCAGCTGTAAGAGAAGTATGAGGTAAAAAGGAGGAAACTAATAATCACTTACGAGGAAATGATTGGCGTAAACCAAGAGAAAGAAACATTAGAGTCGACATTATCTTTGTTCGTCAACAAAGACGAGCTGTTTTGTGTTTTGCATGAAACCAAAAGCAACAAAATGAGTCAAAGAACTAGTTATAATGTAACAGGACCATCCTGTCTTCAACTTTCATCATTGTCCATTGTGGTCAAAAGATAAGACAGATCATTTGAATGTGTTCTAAATGCACATATCAATTCCACACGACTACGCAACTGTTGTGTTGCCTAGGGGCCAGTTACAGTGTAAAATGATTTCTAAGAACCATGACGAAGAGAGCAGACAGGACAGAGGAGAGTTTCTTTAGATGAATGGGGGAAACGGGAAAGAGAGAGATAGGATTCTACATAAAGAAAAAAATCTACTACCGTGAGCACCTACCAAGTCCAGTCCAGCTAGCTGTCAATCCCAAAAGCAGGAATAGTATAAGATTCATTTCCCAGAGTCCTCGGTGGAAGCGATGGGCCACTCTATGGGTAGACAGAGACACAGACTCATTGCATAGTGACTGGTGGCTAACACGCCTTCATGACATCCTGCTTCCTCTTTCAGACCTGATTCACCTACCTACGAAAAAAAAACACCACCCTTTCGTTCTCTCCCTCGGATGTGATGCAATCAAGCAGTGAGCTTGTTACCACAAGCCAAGCTGTTCCTCGCATGTGAAAACACATTCCTGCATATATGGTATGTGACCTAACCAAAAACCAGAGGGAAAAAGGTGCTGAAAGAAGTGCAAAAAGAGCTGAGTAAACAGAGGCGGGTTTAAACTCAAAGACTTTAAACAGGCTGAAGTAGGAAGAGAACGTGAAGTGTTTGAGTGTGTACACTGCTACAGCTGTCACTGTCAAAACAGTTATGTACTTTCACAGCTCTTAAAAATGTTAACACAAAAATAACTGTCACTATGTTGTGGAGTATGAATATAGACTTTTGCATTAAGAAGTTAATGCTGTCAGGCCCATGATGGCACAGATATCTGATCATTATAATTAGACAAAATGTACCTACCTAAATAAGATTAATTATAACTTTCACAAGGGGAGTATGAATACATAGAAGAGAAATATTAGATAAACTATTATCTAACGTAAAATTGTGTCTAAAATATTTATTTAAAGCTTACTGCATAAAAATAACAAAATCACAAAAATCACAGCATTAAATTATATTTATATTTAAAAATGGTCCCAGGTTTTGGTAACAGTACTGAAAATATTGCAAAAAAATAATTAAATAACCCCATATGCAAATGTAATGTTTGTAGGCCTATATTACATTTCCATATCTGAAATATTTTGTCAAATGAGGTGAAAAAAGGAAAGAGAACCCTATTAGAAATTGGAACAAAATATGTATGTTTATGTATGTGTAATACATTTTTGGTTATATACAGTATGTCATGCATATCCATCCTAAAAACCTGACATGATGATATTACCAAAGTAAATTTACAAGACAGACATGTATTTAAAAAATAACAAAAAGTAAAAAGCATATATAAACATACAGATTTTTGTGCATATGTTGTTTTTGTTTCTACAAATAAAATGTATATTGCATATTTGTGTACAAATTTTACTATGGGGATTCTATATCTTCTATATAATATTTTATGTCTTCTTCTACACAAATTAGGCTATATAACGCCTTACAAGTAACATATGGTAAAAGATTGACACATAACAAAGGATCGAGTCATGAATATTCAGAAGCTCTTACCATAGTGGGACTTTTAAATATACACACATCCTGTGAAAATAACTTCATCTGTTTTGTGCTAACCTATATCAGAGGGAGCGGTATAACATCAGCACAGGTCTCTACAACCTCCTCTAAAACTGTGCAAAACTTTTCCTTCTCTACTGGTAGACCTTCATTCTCTTAAATCTTACAATCCTGATGTTGTTGTTGGTGCATGGCAACGAAGTCATACAATGAAGACGATAGAATGTAGATACACTAAATGCTAATAAATTAAAATAACTAAATAATGAATGTTTTCAGTACTCCGCCTAAACTAAAGTATATTTTTTTCGAATCTACCACGTCCTAAGATCAGAGAAGAAATAAAGTGTCGCGCATGCGCTCTAGAGTCACGCATGCGCAGTGAGATTTCCTCCGTATCTCGCGCCAAACTTAAGCTCGACTGGAAGTCTCAAACATGGTGAGAACGTGATTTCTGTATTTGATAAGTCTGTTACTTCTATTACTGTTTTTAGATAATGTCGCTTGTATAAAATAACCACACTAAGGTTTGCAGAAATGTTTTAAACAGGTTTAATAATTCTAGATTGTGCTGCGATTTATAACACTGCTCTAAACAAATTTGTCAAATATATTTTGTATTAATTTACATCCAAAATAGAGAATACGTAACGACGAATGTTAACGGGGCTGTGGACAAACGTTTACAACATTATTAAATCAAAAGAGATGTTTTGTACAAAAGTTCAAAAGACACTATTGCAGTCATTGCACGACTTAGCATTCACTAGCATGTTCTCAACACTTTAATTTTAAGTGAATTTATCAACATGATAACATTACGTGATGCCACTCATTACATCTATAAACCCCTGTCCTCAGACCATAATTCAATACTTAATGTAGAATTAAATATATAATCAACTTTCAATACGTTTTTTTTTAAATAAACATGACTTCTGTGTTCTGACAACAGCATGAGGTAAAAAGGTAAAAAAAGTGTTTACAACTTTTGCAACCGTCCTGTTTATGACAGGCAATAAAATCAGATAATATTAAAGTCAGTCACCCTGAAACTCCTCTTAAAATATTAGAATTTCGGTATGAAGCAGTCTAATTATCATACAAGAGACAGAAATTTTAAAATAAATAATATATAATAAACAAAAGTTTAAATAAAAAAATGTGGCAATATTTAAATGTGAGAATAAATAACGTTACATGTGGAAAGAAAAATAAACAAATGTCTAAATAAGTAAATATGGATAAAAAAGAAAAGGAAATAATAAAAAAAGAAAATAATAAAGGGTGAAAAAGTAATACAAAAATAAATTCAGGACTAAAGTTGATTAAAAATTAATTGCATTTGTTTTACCAAATCATCGATTTAATTTGTATTTTCCTATTAATTAATTAATTACATTACATTTTGGAGGTTCAGTCCTCCGTATATGTGAGCTAAATAATTTTTAGTTCCACTTTTATTTCTGAAATGAAAAATAAAATATAAAAACAGCACGACTATTTAATAAGGACAGCTTTGTTATTTATTTAATACAGAATAATATCTTATTAATACAAAGGGTTTATCTTTTACACTCCACAGTCTAAAAAGAAAGGACTTAGCTTGGAAGAGAAAAGAAGTCGTATGATGGAAATATTTTTTGAAACTGTAAGTATGCATGTTTTGAGATTCTTATTCCATTAAGCTTATGTGTGATTGTGTCCATGTCTGACACAGTTCTCTCGTAGTTTGATATTATCTCAAACTTTGGGACATAAGATTAATTAAGATTATTTTTCTCTTTCCAGAAAGATGTGTTTCAGCTGAAAGACATAGAAAAAATTGCCCCCAAATCCAAAGGAATCAGTAAGTTTGATCAACTTGTAGTGATTTTTAGTTTATGCTCCTGACACCGATAAGCCAATGTCACAGATAGAGGGAGCTCTAAGTGACCCTGCACATTTTTTATAGAAAGTATGTAATGGTAATCATCAGAAAACTGATCCTTGCCTGTATGATTTGGATGAAAGTAGATGATTTCCAGTCGAGGTGCCAATATGACTAACCTAGTTGTATAAATAGCCAGGAAAGCAGGCCTGTTGACCTGAAATTCAGAAAAGTTCTGCCCTAGAGCTTTATATGCATCTAATAATGATGCTGAAATATTTGTCTTGTTGGATGAAATAATAATAATAATAAAGAAATAAACTAGCATAACATTAAAAAAAACATAAATGGCTGTGTGGATCAGCACATACATCTCAGAGCCCTTTTAAGACAAGCATCCAGGGATTTAAAAAGCATACAAACAGTAGGGCATCTGCAAGGAGACAAGGAACAGTTTTAAATGGATGTCAATGGAGTAGAGACTTCTGTGTGCTGCGTAAGCTACATATTTGCGACAACCTATCCACTAATCTTCAGTGTATTTGCTATTTAATAGCTATTTAGGAGGTACGCTATGTTAGGTGTTCACAAAAGAAAATGTGCGATGGATAATATTCCATTTATGACTTATTTATGGTATCCGCAAACTGCAGTTGTCAGTCTTAAAACCTCCTTTTTCCATAACAATAAAGAACAGCGAGAAGTGAGAAATCATACAGCCATATTTTACTTTCGTACCGTCATATGATGCAAAACAGATTTCAACAAAGCATCTATTTTATCCGTTTTGTCTTGTGACAATATTTAGCAATATCTAAACACCTCAAACAACCAAATGCTTATTTTTGCAAGGTGTAAAAATGCACATACAAGTTACACTGCAACACTGGCCTGAAAGTGCAAGTGCATGTTTTCTCGCACATTGTGTTTTGAAGATGTGTTCACTGACATAATGCTTACTGGAGAATTTGTTCATTCTTTTTTCAGCTCCCATGTCAGTGAAAGAGGTGTTGCAGAGTCTGGTGGATGATAACATGGTGGACACTGAGAGGGTGGGCACCTCCAACTATTACTGGGCGTTTCCCAGTAAAGCCCTGCACGCCCGTAAACGCAGATTAGAGGAACTGGAGAGACAAGTGAGGGCATCTCTTTTTGGTATCTGACACTGCATTTCTGATAGTTGACTTGTAAAATAAAACTGTTAGAGTTATCGTGAAAAAAAGGCAGCTTTGGTTGCCAGAGATTAACCTTAAAAAATACGGTGACAGTGTTTCAGGTTTTATGGGATGGCATATTGATGTCTACATATGCTACAATGTATTTAACTGTATTTCTTTTAAAGGAATAGTTAATTAAAAAAATGAATATTTTCTGAAAATGTACTCACCCTCGGGCCATCAACATGTAGATATGTTTGTTATTCATCAGAACAGATTTAGAAAAAAATTAGCCTTACATCACTTTCTTACCAATGGCTCCTCTGTAGTGAATGGGTGCCGTCAGAATGAGAGTCGAAACAGCTGATAAAAACATCACAATGATCCACAAGTAATAGGGTTGTGACGGTGAGGAAATTTTCTCACCGGTTAATCGACCTGTTGTCACACCGGTTATACCGGTATCACCGTGGTGGGGGTCGTTTGAGTTTTCCTCGTTTTCCTTTGGGTTTTAAATACCCTGTAAGCGCCGTGCGCGTTTTACTTTGACTTTCATATCAGCGGCAATTCGGCGTCAAGCACTGTTTAAATAAAATAAAAAATCAGCAAATACCGTGGAACCAAAAATGAGAAACGAATGTTTTTTAAACATTATCACTTAGATCAGGGATGCCTAATAGATCGATCGCGAAGGCAATGCTGGAAGATCGCCCTTTAGGTCAGTGTTTCTCAACCAGGGGGGCGAGAGATAAAACTACAATATAATATATTCACTAATATTATGACTCGCATGTTAAGTCATGTAAAAAAAAATATAGGCTATAAATAAATAACAGTGCCACCTCTACGTATTCTGTGTTTCGGAGCAGCACGTTTCTCATCGTGTGTAATACAGACTGAACGGTTGCTCAAAACAGCTGTATGAGCAAACTACAGCTCTCGGTTGGATAAAAGAAGCCAGTGTCACACTAGTAGACACAAGTTTTGATGGACGACTATTGGAATCAAGGTAAAGATGATTACAGTGACATGATTAGGCGCGCGTTGTGTCCATTATAAATTATCTGATCTGTGATGTAGAGGTCTGCGCAGGACTGTTTTAGGTTTTATTCCGTACCCACCCGCTTTTTAATTATTTATTTAATATGTATTTTATAATTTATTTACCCGATAGATAGATAGATAGATAGATAGGCTAGAAGTCAACATAAAAGGGCGCTTTTATATTTCGTCTGCTTGTCTGTGTCACACTCTTCTTGTCAGTCATCTCTCTTTACGTTAAATGTCTGATTTGATGTAGAGGTTGCGCGGGATTTTAGGTTTTATTCGTCCCACCCGCTCCGCGATATATTCTGTTTGTTCAATTTCTGCTGAAAGACAGATAGATAGGCTAAAAAATAAAAGAATTTATTTATTTTATTCGTCTTGTCAAGAGTCTTGAATTTATTGACAGAAAAATGTCAATAACATTTTGCTGCCAACACGGAATAAAGTGTCACAGAGAGAAAAAAAAGTTATCCACAAATTGTAATCCTTATTTTTATTCGTTTTGTCAGGATACCAATTCGTTTAGGCTAACATTCAGCCTACAACACAATAGAAAAAAAATTTTTTTTAGATTTAGCTTAATAGCTATTTTTGTCAAAATACTAAATTCATTTATAATGCTGTTAACACAGTGAAAAGTGCAGCAGAGAAAAATAAATAAATTCGACACAGTCTGTCATTTAAAATGATAGGATAAGCATAATACAAAAAGAAAAGGAAAGATGAGTTGAACGTCCTTCAAGGACATCGCATTCACACTTTGCTTCATCCTTATTCTGCTCTGTCACTCATCACAACCTGCCTGTTCTGTCTGAGAGCCGTATATTATATCTGCTAGCCTGCTCTGAGCATCGTTGCACACGCTGTGCACAGACAATAAAACGAAGCACTGGTTCATGTGTGCAGCGCGCGCATAACGGTCCGAGTGCAGGCTGTACCAGTGCTCGATAAGAATAAAGCACAGATATGCTGTTCTGAAAGGACGTCGGGAACGGGATATTGTTAGACCGCCTGCTCCCGTTCAAATTGCACCAGAGTTACAGACCGTTACCGCGTTGTATTCGGGAAATAAATCCCGCGGCGCAAGAATTCTGGTCGGGACAGCCGCGGCAATGCAGACCTAAACTGCTGTGATGCACGACTGTCGTCTGTTCGGTGCGCTGAATTGAGCAGCCGCGTTCAGTTTTAATGATAGTGTCCTCTAACTGAACGAAATGATTTGTATCACTATAAAAAAATCTAAACGACGGTGGGGGACGGTGCCACGGTGGGCAAGTGACGTAACGGTGTTGTGGCTTAACACCGGTATAACCGCCAACACTGTCTATCGCGGCAAGCCTAGCAAGTAATTGGCATGACTCCATGTTTGTTTGGCAAAAAGGAGTCATGTTTGTATTAAACATGTATCATTAAGATGTTTTTTTTTTTTTTTTACTTCAAACCGTTGTTTCCGGCTGAATTACAAGTGTTCTTTTCATAATGTTGCTTTTTCCTTTGGCACCCATGATAAAGAAACAAATTCATCTTCTTTGGACCTGAGGGTGAGGAAATATTCATTAAAATGTGTTTTTAGGTGAAGTATTCTTTTTAAGATATACAGGTGCTGGTCATATAATTAGAATATCATCAAAAAGTTGATTTATTTCACTAATTCCATTCAAAAAGTGAAACTTGTATAATGTATACATTCATTCCACACAGACTGATGTGTTTATTTCTTTTAATTTTGATGATTATAACTGACAACTAAAATTCAGTATCTCAGAAAATTAGAATATTACTTAAGACCAATACAAAGAAAGGATTTTTAGAAATCTTGAACTGAAAAGTATGAACATGAAAAGTATGAGCATGTACAGCACTCATACTTAGTTGGGGCTCCTTTTGCCTGAATTACTGCAGCAATGCGGCGTGGCATGGAGTCGATCAGTCTGTGGCACTGCTCAGGTGTTATGAGAGCCCAGGTTGCTCTGATAGTGGCCTTCAGCTCTTCTGCATTGTTGGGTCTGGCATATCGCATCTTCCTCTTCACAATACCCATAGATTTTCTATGGGGTTAAGGTCAGGCGAGTTTGCTGGCCAATTAAGAACAGGGATACCATGGTCCTTATACTGGTAGCTTTGGCACTGTGTGCAGGTGCCAAGTCCTGTGGAAAATGAAATCTGCATCTCCATAAAGTTGGTCAGCAGCAGGAAGCATGAAGTGCTCTAAAACTTCCTGGTATACGGCTGTGTTGACCTTGGACCTCAGAAAACACAGTGGACCAACACCAGCAGATGACATGGCACCCCAAACCATCACTGACTGTGGAAACTTTACACTGGACCTCAAGCAACGTGGATTCTGTGCCTCTCAGACTCTGCCCTGATGGAAATGCAAATTTACTTTCATCAGAGAACATAACTTTGGACCACTCAGCAGCAGTCCAGTCCTTTTTGTCTTTAGCCCAGGCGAGACGCTTCTGACGCTGTCTGTTGTTCAAGAGTGGCTTGACACAAGGAATGCGACAGCTGAAACCCATGTCTTGCATACGTCTGTGCGTAGTGGTTCTTGAAGCACTGACTCCAGCTGCAGTCCACTCTTTGTGAATCTCCCCCACATTTTTGAATGGGTTTTGTTTCACAATCCTGTTCAGGGTGCGGTTATCCCTATTGCTTGTACACTTTTTTTCTACCACATCTTTTCCTTCCCTTCGCCTCTCTATTAATGTGCTTGGACACAGAGCTCTGTGAACAGCCAGCCTCTTTTGCAATGACCTTTTGTGTCTTGCCCTCCTTGTGTCAATGGTCGTCTTTTGGACAACTGTCAAGTCAGCAGTCTTCCCCATGATTGTGTAGCCTACAGAACTAGACTGAGAGACCATTTAAAGGCCTTTGCAGGTGCTTTGAGTTAATTAGCTGATTAGAGTGTGGCACCACTTCAATATTGAACCTTTTCACAATATTCAATTTTCTGAGATACTGAATTTGGGGTTTTCATTAGTTGTCACTTATAATCATCAAAATTAAAAGAAATAAACACTTGAAATATATCAGTCTGTGTGGAATGAATGTATACATTATACAAGTTTCACTTTTTGAATGGAATTAGTGAAATAAATCAACTTTTTGATGATATTCTAATTATATGACCAGCACCTGTATAATGTTAAAATACCCATTTACTTGAACTAACAAAATCGGATTATTATAATTATTATGATAACTATAATAATACAAGAGTTATAAAAATACAGGAATTGAACAGAACAGATATGCAACACATGACACCATAATATACATTACTGATAACGAAAACAAAAAGATAAAAAATATAATTATATGTGTCAAGCAGGGAAATCTGGGAATGTCTTATTGCTTTTAACCATAAATTATATTGAAATTCTATTGAATAATGAAAATAATTATATATAATGCCATAATAAGTATTTTATGATAAATTACATATAATGTGATGTTAAACCATTTACAGTTTTTTTCATATTAAGGTAATTTACAGTTAACCAATGAACGGGTTTAACAAACTTTTATAGTGAATGCTTTAATATCATTCCATTTATGGTTGAATATTTCTGTTCTGAGGAAGAGACAAGAGACTTTGGATAAATGCATTGATTTTCTTCTGTGTAGCATGAAGATGGGAATCAACGCAAAAAAGCCCTTCAACAAGCAGTTGACAAAGCCAAAGTGGGACGTGAAGTTAATGTGTGTGTTCACTTCTGTCTCTCTGAACTACATTACTGTACAGCTCTAATGTCTGTGGGCTCTGTCTGACCAGTGCTTTCGTGTGTAATTAGGAGGAGAGAGAGAATCTTCTGAAGGAGCTCACAGCATTGAAGCATCAGAGTGATCAGCTAAAGGCCGAACTGGTGAAGTACAAAGAATGTGATCCAGAGGTGGTGGAAGAGATACGTGAGTAAACCGCACAGAGTTGTGTGCATAAATCTACTAACTGAAATTTAAACTAAAACAATAATAAATTAAATTATTAAAATAAAAAAAAGAATTAAAAGCACAACAAAATTAAACTTAAATGAAAACTGAAAATATAAACATATGAGCAAAAGTATAATTGCATATAAAAACAATGCTAACATAACACTGAAAATCAGCATAGAGAGGAACTAAGTAGTTCACATTTTACCCTCCAGATGGAGTTTGCACAAAAATATTGATTCTCGGTACTGCATGCTTTCATGCAGTTTAAAATAGCTGGCTTGTTTTAGAGTGGTTTGCTTTAAGCTGTATGCTGTCCCCAGAGATCCTAAAACCAACATCATCATTTTCTTTTCTTCTCAAGATTACATACAGTATAGAGTTGGATGAGGGTGGTTGAGTTTTTCAACATGCTAACCGATTGTTTTTATTTTATTTTTTGTAGTTTTAAAAAAGTTAGCGCATGTGCGAAGATGGACACAAACTCTTCGTGAATTTACTGAATGGATAACAGTTCTGGCTAATAAATTATTAGAAACAGCAGTGACACACAGGAAGTAAACAGTAAATTAAAAAGTATAGCATTTCCCTTTCTGTTATTAGTATTTTTCCTATACCACTGGCGTTCAGTATAAACACTTTTATATAATTTAAAAAAGTCTTTGGTATTTAATATACATTTAATTCCATGAACTTTGCAACACATTAGTGAATTAAGCGGTTAGATCATCTGAAGTGTACTGTATGTAAAATTAGTTTCAGCTGATTTTGATGATTACCAAGTACATTGTTGGTTACTGTGTACTTCCTTTTAATTAATGTTTTTATCAAGTGCTTCCTGCTCACTCTGCCTTGTCTTAAAAGAGGATGTTTCTTAATGTTATCAATCTTAAATTGATGTTACAATTACATCCCTGTGACACTCATAATGTCTCAAAAAACATCAGCACGGGTCTGGTAAGTTCTCCTAAAAGCATGATCTGTGCTTGTCTACCTTCTATCACGAAGTTGTCTTTACTGCACAAATTAATAATAAGAACCCGGTAGCATGTTATTGCTGGATTAAGTTTGTTTTACATTGCAAAGATCCTCTGTTTGCATTTTTTCTGCTGTGAATTTTTGTAAAGCAATCATCTGCATTATTCTGACAAGACACCTGGGAGCAAGTAGCACACAATAAAGAATCAGCAACTCTGTTCACATAATTCTGCATAATAAGGGAAACATTGCTCACAGCAAGTCTGAAGCCTCACAGTGATTGTTTTGAAATTCACTGTTGAAGGTGGTCAATTTGTACTGTAGTGACAGTGCTTTAGTGTATAAAAAAATAATTGTAAGTCAATGACTAATTTGTATGCATTTATGTATTAGAACATAAACCATTTTCAGTACACGTGTATATACTGAAGTATGTGTCGAGTATTTTAAACTCGTTTTGTTGAAAAGTATTAAGTCTTGATTAAACAGGCTTTGGCACGGATTCATCAAGTCAAAGAGTCTGAGATACGTGACTTGTTTTGACATTGTATGAGTTTGTTCTGTATGGACATATGGTGTTAATTGTGGTATTAAGTTTCAGGTCTTAAAACGTCTATACATTTGATTTGGAAAAAAAAAACGTTAGGTTCCCTGTAATTAGGGTTTGGTACCGTTCACATTTGAACCGGTACGGTACCTGTACCTGAAATTCGGTACCGGTACCCAACAGTACCTTTTTCTATTACATCTATGTAATAACAACAACATTTATGTCAGTGAAAAAATAAGTCCAAAACTCTCAATTTCAAAATGTTTAACAATAGGGCCCTACTATTTTTTTCCCAGAAATTCTTGTTTTATTTTTCTTATAATCAAGTGAAGGCATGAAACATGTATTTATTTTCATTGAAAATTAAACTCTTTTATTTTTTTGGCATAAAAACTGAGGTTTACTGTTAAAATGAATGCATGGTAGAAAAATTGTGTGAATATTCCTTAAAAAAAGTTTTATTAATAATTGCATTTTTTCTACAATTAAGTGGTTAATGTGGTTGTAATAATTATTTTTATCATTTAATTGTTTTATTTAAATTTGACAGTAAATGTAATATATAAAGACGTACATTATACTGTACAAAAGTAATACAAGAGTAATATACACTCACCGGCCACTTTATTAGGTACACCTGTTCAATTGCTTGTTACCACAAATTGCTAATCAGCCAATCACTGCAGCAACTCAATGCATTTAGGCATCTAGATGTGGTGAAGACGACTTGCTGAAGTTCAAACCGAGCGTCAGAATAGGGAAGAAAGGGGATTTAAGTGACTTTGAACGAGGAATGGTTTTTGGTGCCAGACGGGCTGGTCTGAGTATTTCAAAAACTGCTGATCTACTTGGATTTTCATGCACAACCATATCTAGGGTTTATAGAGAATGGTCCGAAAAAGAGAAAATATCCAGTGAGCGGCAGTTTTGTGGATGAAAATGCCTTGTTGATGTCAGAGGAGAATGGGCAGACTGGTTAGAGATGATAGAATGGCAACAGTAACTCAAATAACCACTCGTTACAACCAAGGTATGCAGAATACCATCTCTGAACGCACAACACGTCGAACCCTGAAGCAGATGGGCTTCAGCAGCAGAAGACCACACCGGGTGCCGCTCCTGTCAGCTAAGAACGGGAAACGGAGGCTACAATTGGCACAGGCTCACCAAAATTGGACAATAGAAGATTGGAAAAACGTTGCCTGGTCTGATGAGTCTCGATTTCTGCTGCGACATTCAGATGGTAGAGTCAGAATTTGGCGTAAAGAACATGAAAGCATGGATCTATCCTGCCTTGTCTCAACGGTTCAGGCTGCTGGTGGTGGTGTAATGGTGTGGGGGATATTTTCTTGGCACACTTTGTGACTTTAGTCCCCTTAGTACCAATTGAGCATCGTTTAAATGCCACAGCCTACCGGAGTATTGTTGCTGACCATGTCCATTGCTTTATGACTACAGTGTACCCATCTTCTGATGGCTACTTCCAGCAGGATAATGCACCATGTCACAAAGCTCAAATCATCTCAGACTGGTTTCTTGAACATGACAATGAGTTCACTTTACTCAAATGGCCTCCACAGTCACCAGATCTCAATCCAATAGAGCACCTTTGGGATGTGGTGGAACGGAAGATTCGCATCATGGATGTGCAGCCGACAAATCTGCATCAACTGCGTGATGCTATCATGTCAATATGGACCAAAATCTCTGAGGAATGTTTCCAACACCTTGTTGAATCTATGCCACGAAGAATTAAGGCAGTTCTGAAGGCAAAAAGGGGTCCAACCCGGTACTAGCAAGGTGTACCTAATGAAGTGGCCAGTGAGTGTATTTCTTTTACATGTTAAACCGCACTTTCGACAGGTTTCTGTGTACAGTATGATATGATGCTAGCTTTCTCAAATGAAACGGTAAAATTCTCATGAAGTGACTCTCATAGCCTAAGTTCATGTGTTCATGTTGTGAGATGCAAAGGCCGAAAATCACGACGAGTTCACACGTGCTTCAGTATTCGTGTAGTAAACAAAACCACGTCTCTGCCATTCATACATACCGAGGCTAACGGAGCATGCAGGATTCATATTTAAACCGTCTTTTTGTGTTTTAATATTCACATGCACTAGTTCATATAGCGATTCGAATTAAGTGACAGACCTTCTTTTATTCATCCAAAACTTGACAAATTCCATGGCATTCCGTGCTATAGAGTAAATTCCGTTTTTATGAATGGACTCTGCCATCCTGTCCGTGTTTTCGTGGAGACCATATGAATGTAAGCACACTTCAGAACATTTCGGTTTTGCCCTGTGTGTTGTGTTTTAAAGAATCGCATGGGTGGCATAATGTCCCAGGGTCTCTCTCTCTCTCGTATGCGCCCAAATGCATTCTCAGGTACCGAAATTTGGTACCGAATGATTTAATGTGAATCGGTACTCCGTAGTACCGACGCAATACAGTCGGTACCCTTAAAAGTACCGATTTCGGTACCATACCTGTACCATACAGCTAAAGTTCTACACAAACGTTCAATGCCTTGTTATAATATTCCTGACCTATCGCACATTTCCAGCCAAGTTCAGCTCTGAATGTTCTGTGATCCTCTCCAGACAGTTCTGCGATCAGCCGTGAACATTCATCTCTCTCAGGCGCTGGTGGAGATAATGACTCGCGTCTCTTGAGAGAAAATAACATTTGTAACCTCTTTACATCATCCACCTCGTTCATCACCCCATTCCAGCTCCGTCTCTCTAACAACGTCAGTAGTCCCTGCTGAAATACTTGATGCTTTTTCTGCCTCTCAGGATTTGTTTTTGTCTTTATTTTAATCACTTTTAGAATTGGCTTACATACGGTCTGAACTATTTAGTCTCCCTGAGGTACTATGTTCTGAAACATGTTTAACAGAAAAGCACAGAGCACCATTCTCACACAATTCTGAGTCAACAGACAAAACATTTGTGTATATATATTCGGTTCAGGAATTGTGATCCCGATTTAGAATTTGTGCACTGGTGCTAGTAACATTGAAAGGAGATTTATCTTGTGTCTTGATGTGTTAGTCATGGCTCAGAAAGCTGTTCACTTTATTAATTTAGTCATAGCTTGCTTTTTGTTGTGTTGCTATAGAGCAGGGATAGGCAACTTCGGTCCTGGAGTGCCGGTTTCCTGCAGAGTTTAGCCCTAATCAAACACACCTGCCTGTAACTTTCTAGTGATCTTAAAGACATTGATTAGTTTCTTCAGGTGTGTTTGATTAGGGTTGAAGCTAAACTCTGCAGGACACCGTTCCTCCAGGACCGAAGTTGCCTATACCTGCTATAGAGGATGTTCAAGAACTGCACGCATGGCAAATAAATAAATTAGGGTGTGTTTTATAACTAGGGGTGCGCCGATCCGATATTCAGGATTGGTATCGCTTCGATACTGGCCTTTTTTGCTGGATCGGGGTATCGGTCTGACGAGACCGATACAAATTCGATATTCTGCATAGCTAATATTGTGTTATTGTTAAGCCCCACAAAAGCCACAAACACATTCTAAAACACAATAGATTTTCCGTGCACTATATTTCAAGTGTTCTGAAGCCGTTACATAATTTAATGTGAGGTACAGATGAATATTTAAGTCAAGTTCACGTAAACATTTCTCTCCGCTGCAGCTGTCCTTCATCCTCTATTCAGCTTTCAGCCTGCATGCCGTGTTCGGTTAATTCTAGACTGATTTAAAAAAATTGTACTGGTATCGGCAGATACTCAGAATTTTTGGTATCGGATCAGTATCGGTTCTGAAAAAGTGTTATCGAGCCATCCCTATTTATAACACCTTGGGCATGAGCCGTTATCTTCCAGTAAATGACACTTACCTTATTTGACAGTTCGGTGGAATGCTTGATTCTGATTGGTCATTTGCAGCATTTAGGGGTCAAATTTTAATGAATAATTGTTGCAGTCAAGGACAGCACTTTATAAATACAGGAAACAGATCCTATATTGCTATACACTACCATCAAAAAGTCTTGGGTCAGTAAGATTTGTCAAATGTTTTTGAAAGCAGTCTTTTAAACTCACACTGAGTCTAAAAACGCAGAGCAGTATTTTGAAATATTACCATTTAAAAGTGCTTTTTTTCTACTTGAATATTTTTTTAAATGTGATTTATTCCTGTTATAGCAAGGCTGAGTTTTTAGCATCATTACTCCAATCTTCATTATCACATGATATTTTTGAAATCATTCAAATATGCTTATTTGGTACTGAAGAAATGTTTATTAATGTTTAAAAAGAAAATGTGATTCTTGAATCCACTTGAATGTCATATCAATTTAGTGCATTCTTACTAAATAAAAGTATTAATTGTTAAAGTATTAAATACAAACTTAGCAATAGTGTAGCTGTGCTCATGTTCTGTCTCTCCGCATATAATTATGCTAATAATTCTAATATACTTCATCATAATGTCAGTTAATTTAAATAGTTTTATAATTCAAAATAAGTTTCATAATAAATAGTCATTATCACAAAATAAGCACCACTCAGGCTGATTGTTATTCGAAGCTGAGATTTTGTTCACTGTCTCTGGACATTTAGCAATCTGTTCATTTTTTTTCTCAAAAATGTTCAGTAACTCAAAAACTCATCAATATTTCATGTCCATGTATTTATTTAAGTAGCCATATTTTAAGCTGAGAATGTTCAGTCAGACATCTTAAAATAAACTCCTTCAATGTGTTGACCACACTGTCAAGGTTTAAATTAGTCCTTACTTGTGTATTAATAATAACTGCATTGGAAAAGAGACTTCACAGTCCTGTGCAGTGTTGGGGAAAGTAATACATTTTAAAAGTAATACATTACAATATTGCGCTACTCCCTAAAAAAGTAACTAATTACATTACTTAGTTACTTTTTATGGAAAGTAATGCGTTACATTACTTTTGTGTTACTTTTTAAATGAGCAGGGCTTGATTGTTTTTAATGAGACGAATATAGAATATATGAAATTCTATATATAGCAAATGTAAAAGCCCTTTCACACCAAAAAGTGTAATGAATAAACCTCAGGCTGAAGGAAGAGTAAATCACGTCTGTATAGTAGAACGCAGGAGAAGAAGGTTCAACACTATTCAGCAATAAAAAAGCAATGAAGCACAATTATTCGTTTATCTAAAGTCATTTTTGCTTATTAGTATGGTTGAACTGGATCATCAAAGGTCAGCAGCAAAGACATTGGTTAATAAAATGGGATTAGATACATTTGTGTCGTTTAACATATTTAATTATTGAAGGTTTGCGTCATATTCTGAGTTTGCATTTCACGGTTTTAATTAATTTTGATGAATACTGAATCTGTTTTTTGCGAGGGGATGAATTAATACACATTCACATTTAGTCTAGATTAGAACTACAGTAAGATCATGTTCACACGGCGTACTGTCAGTCAATAAATGGGAAAAAAGTAACTCAGATATTTTCTTGTAAATTAAAAAAGTAATGCGTTACTTTACTAGTTACTTGAAAAAAGTAATATTATTATGTAACTCGTGTTACTTGTAATGCGTTACCCCCAACACTGGTCCTGTGTATTCAAGAGAAACCCAATTTATCTTGAAGGTTTTATTTTTTTCTGCTTTAGAAAGTGAGGGCTTAATGCCAGTTATTGCAGGTGTGCTGGTATGAGTCCCAGTTGGGACACCCATGGGAAGTTGAGTCAGTACCAGAGGGCTGCTGATATCGTGCCTTTAGCGGTACACTTAACCCTGATTACCTCTGCGGTCTTGAACATGTCATCACACTTTGTGGATGTGCTAATAAATGCAAATTTATCAGTGCTGTTCGCTGAATAAGAAGCATTATAGTCAGATTAAAAATCCTAAACTACATTTAGTACTTTAAAAAAGAAAATGCATGAGGTCACTTTGATCAATACTTTTAGGAGATATTAAGTTGAAAAACCAACTATGCTTAGTATGTTTTTGATTCATTAAATGAACTAGCTCTATAAGAGTCATTAGTTTGATAATTTGACCGAACTGGTTGTGCTGTATGGTTTTGATTTACTAAAGTAACCCGGCTCATAAGATTTAATAGTTTGGGAATAGGTCTTGACTAGTTGCACTCTGTTTTGGATTCACTACAATAAACTGGCTCTGAAGAGTCAACACTGGTTGCTGTATTTTCTACTTTTAATATTCAACAGCAGTGATGCAGTTCAGCTGAATAATAGTGCAGGAAACACTGTCAGAGGCTTTTCACACTGTGCTTAACTCCGGGCTATCGTCATACTTAACCCTGTTTTTAACCCCGGGTAGAGGAACATTTCACACTTGTTTAGAAGCGGGATTAGCACTGCTTTTTAACTGGGGTTCTGAAACGCTGCGGTGTTAACCCTCCATTATGGTGCCAAACTTATGCGGTGGGAAATGATGCAGTGTTAGAATGTTACGCCTAGATGCCTAGCAACGAACTCTGTCGTGTGCCTCATAGTTCACATGCTTTGGACAGTAACGGAAACACTGTGTTGCATAAACAGACAACAGTTTCAGCGTTTGAGGGGAAAAATTTATATGGTACCCAGGATTCTGTTTACCCAGGGTTTCAAGTGTGAAAAGCTATTCAGAGTATTATATTCTGCCCACATTGCAGACGTACATACTTTTTTTTAGAATTTTAAATGGAATGATGGATTGATTTTTTTTTTTTCAAGAATGGAACTGGTTCTTATTGTTGGTCCCCTACCAACTGTTTTTGTCTATGGAAAGGTTAATTCTTTCCCCAGATTTGTGTCTTTGGAGAGCCCTTTATTTAAGCATTGCCCAAAATGATTTCCATTCACCACCTGACCTGTTCTATTGTCCTGGAGCTCTGCAGTGTCATGCATCTGCTCCTCTCAAGTCAGTATGCACTGAGAGAACACAACACAAGTCATTAAGATTACAGATTGATCTGCTTTTCCCAAATTGGATTTGATCCAAAGCCTTGGAATGACTTCTGAGCTTTTGTTAATCTAGCTCTGAAGATTGAAGTGGTCTGGGCAGCACATTCAGTATGATGGATTATGTATCAGAGTGGGTCTGCTAACTGTCTTTGAGGAAAATCTGTGGACTTTATGGAAGAGAGACTAGCTAGCGTGATGTACAACCGTCTGTGGGACTTTGAGTGGTTCGGTTTAACAAATACATAGGATCTTCAACGTTGAGTCCAGTCAAGATGTTGTCAATGTGCCAGTCTTGACAACAAAATTACTTTTTCTTTTATTTTGTTTATGATCATTAAGATGAGACAAAAAAGCATGTTGAGATAACTAAAAATGATTAATTAAACCATGTTGCAGAAAATATGTCTGTTTTTAAAAAAAGAAAAATCTAGAAAGAATATGATTGTTTCATATAAACTAATCTTAGTCATTATATACGAGCTGAAGCTAAAGAGCGAACGAACACCTGTTGAGCGGAGCATTTAACTTAAAATGAATGAGATTATTCTGGCAATATACAAAAGCTAAGCGTAATATCAACTTCTGCACAAAATGATGCAAATACACAGGTGAAACTTATCAACACGCTTGTCAGAGTGTTCAAGTCATATTGTGAACAAACTGTTTCTGGAACAACACACTACAAAACAGACAATAGACCCTTTTCACAGACTCTGATTTCCACGTTTCCAGGGTTATTAACATCGTAAATCGTAATTTTAATTTTTTTATTTACTAAACTATTTTCAGCAACTAAAATTAATATTAGAAATTTTAAAGTTTATAAAGTTTTTTTTTATTATTATTAATGTACAGTGCGGTTCAAAAGTTTGAAATCAGTAAGATTTTTTATGTTTTCTTTTAATAAAGTTTCTTATGCTCATCAAGGCTGCATTTGTTTGATCATAAATACAGAAAGAAAACTGTAATTTTGTGAAATATTATTGTAATTTAAAATAAAAGTTTCTTATTTGAATGTTTTAAAATGTAATTTATTCCTGTGATACAAAGCTGAATTTCCAGGATCATTAAACCAGTCTTCAGTGTCACATGATCCTTCAGAAATCATTCTAATATGCTGATTTATTAAACAGTGTGCTGCTTAATATTTTTTGGGACCTGTGATACTTTTTCAGGATTTGTTTATAAAAAGTTAAAAAGTACAGTGACGGTCTTCATTTAAAATAGAAATGCTGTTACAATATACACTACTTTTCTAAAGTTTGGGGTCAGTAAATGTTTTCTTTCTTTTTTTTTTATTTTATTCAGCAAGGATGTGGTAAATAGATGATAAAGTGTCACCGGTTCCAAAAAATATTAAGCAGCACAACAGTTTCAACTCTGATAATAAATCAGCATATTAGAATGATTTCTGAAGGATCATGTGACACGTGCGTGCGTACGTTTTTTTTCTAAGGTGCACCAGCACAAAAGTTGGGTGCACCCAAATTTTCATATTGGCAATATTGACTTTTTTTATAGGCAATATTGAATACTGACGATTAACTAACAATCTGGTCAACATAAAGTTCTTTATTTGAAGCACAATTCTACAAGAAATGTAACTTACTGAAAAAGTGAACTGAAATTTAATAAATGAAATAAAAAGAAAATCTAAATTAAGTTTTAAGGGTGTCAAACTGAACATCTCATGGCTCAATGTCTTATGGACTATCCTCCATTGCAGTCACATGCCCCTCGGATGGCCAACTCCTGTAGTTTGGCCTTCTTGATCTTTGGCCTTGGCTAAACCAGCTGGCCACACTCTCTCTAGCATCAACATCTTCCAGACTTGACCCCTCTACACTGATTCTTATCAGATCTTCCACTGTGTCTGAATGAAGGGATGCTCTAGTGCAGTGCTTCTCAAACCCCCCTTAAACCTATAAAAAAATCCGGCGCCCCATCCCACCTCAGACTACCAAATAATTTCACTAAACATTATGAAAAAAACGGGCTGCTCCTCTCAGACGCTCACTGAACAGAGCAGATGCAGAGAAAGAGCTACGTGCGCGCTGATCTCGCGCTGTTGCGGCAGTACCAACGAGATCTCACAGAGTATCACAGAGACTCGCTAAAGTTTGTTCAAGAAGTTGCTAGATTTGTCACTAGTCGCTTATTAGGAAAAAAAAGTCGCTAGGGGGTCTGAAAAGTCGCTAAGTTGGCAACACTGCACGCATATCTACTACTCACCTCTCTCTCTGTCTGACTGCAGCAGCGCACGCATCAGACGTACACACACGTACAGGAATATCTGGACCACGGCCAATCAGAGGGGGGGTCCGCCCTTCACCATCTCTGATTGGTTAAGACCACGATATAAGCCTAATGTGTGTCTGTTGTTGAACCACAGAGAGACTTTCAGAGTCGCAGAGACTTTTCTTTTTTTCTCGAATGGCTGGTCGCATCAGTGCGACCTCAGATTTTTTTGTATATGAATGAAGTATTTGAATATTTGGTTGAATGTTCACTAAACTAATGCTATTTTCATCAATTAAAATTAGATTACATTTTTAATACAATTTTAAATAAAACGGACTGAAATGAACGGATACGACATTATTAAATATCAACTAAATAAAAAAAATATTTTCATCAAAAGATAAACTGATAAAAAAAAACTGCACAAATTAACACTGGACTTCACAACGTTAACCTGACATGTATGGCCTTGCTAAAATATTCATCCTTTTTCTAGGTAAGGCCAACATTACAGCAAAAGAGGCCGTGTCGAGGTGGACGGGTAAGTCGTTTGCATGCCTCACCTCAACAAATTCCAAACCAATTATTTTCTTTGATCGTGTCATGTGATGCATCCACAAAATATTCTGAAATGTAGGCCACAGACAATCCTGACAATCCAGTTTGGTCAGATCAGGCTAATATCCAAGGCTGTTTTAACCATAGGGCTAGGCGGGGCTGAAGCCCCGGGGCCCGAGCAAGGAGGGGGCCCGTGATTGGCTGTTGGGTACATTGACTGGCACGCCGATCGCCAAAGCCACCACGCCTCCCATTTATTAGCGCTGTTATTTAGTTGAGCTTTTCCGTAAATTCCATGCATCACCATTTGAGATTGAAGCGTAAAGTCTTAATTTGGTTTACCAATCAAATGCATTTATTCTATATTTGACTTTTGAACGATATGTGCATGCACGCATCTATCAGGTGATCGCTGCCCAATATGTCAGCATTCACCTCCATTCTTCACTTCGTTCTGTAGTAATGGAAATGGTTGCACAAAGAACAATATTCAATAAGTAAAAATGTCAGCAATTCTGAGAGAGGGGCTCAAAAAATTAAAACATAAAAAATACAAAGAACAGAGAGAAAAAAGCCCTGGGGCCCAGTGCAGTCTTAATGCGGCCCTGCTAATATCAGTCCAGGCCGATCTTAGATCTGCACCTGTACATTATTTCATATTCTAGGCTGAATAAATAAGCTTTCCATTGATGTATGGTTTGTTATGATAGGACAATATTTGCCGAGATACAACTATTTGAAAATCTGAGGGTGCGAAAAAATCTAAATATCGATAAAATCGCCTTTAAAGTTGTCCAAATGAAGTTCTTAGTAATGCATATTACTAATCAAAAATTAAGTTTTGATATATTTACAGTAGGACATTTACAAAATATCTTCATGGAGCATGATCTTTACTTATTATCCTAATGATTTTTGACATCAAAAATCAATCATTTCGATTTTTGACATCAAAAGTAATCAATAATTTAGATTTTTGACATCAAAAGTAATCAATAATTTTGACCCATACAATGCATTTTTGGCTATTGCTACAAATATACCCCAGCGACTTAAGACTGGTTTTGTGGTCCAGGGTCACAGATATCCTGTGCAGTGTTGTGAAAGACAAATATCTTGTCACTCTGTAAATAAAATGCTTGTTCACAAATGTTGGTGTAATGCAGCGCTGATTCGTTGACTTCGATACCATGGCCCAGTTCCAGTCTTGTTTGTGGCTGAGTAAAATTAACTTGCTTGTTTTTATAACTCTTGACTCAGGCAGTGCAGTGCCAAGCCCTCAGTTATTCCCAGGCATGATTTTTTTGGGAATGCGGCAGACACAAACATGCACACCACTTAACTTCTGGAATAAATTCCTTTTATGCGCTCTGCAGACGTGGTCTCAGTTGAGCAGTGTATGAAAACTTTTGGTGCAGGCATGTTTGGGAACACAGTAGACATGCTAAATGGCAAGGTTTTAATGGTCTGTTTACATTTAACAGATCAGATTTCAGCCAAGAGTCAAACACAACGTACACTCTACACTAGGCAAGCGCAAACACATGTAGGCTTCACTATATTACTGAGTGATCTCATAGATGGAATGGTTAGGATAAGGGGATGATGATTTACTGTACCTTTCCCGTAAACCAAACCCTCACACAAACCTGATAATATCAGTAGATTTAATGCAATATATGATTTAGCAAATGTATGAGCCTTTTGAATAGTGAGAGCAATTTCAAATGCCTTCAAGCCAACTTTCAACAAGTTAACAAACCTATATTTGTAAAGACATTTTTACAATTTTGAGCCAAACCTGTGCACATACCATGGTGTCATGCTGTAGTAAGCCATCAGCTGTGAAGCCCATAAAAATAAAGTAGAAAAAATATATATATGAACCTTTAAATTCAATACATTTTCATTTCTGTAAAAAATAATGTGGTATCTTATTGAAAGAGATGCAAAATCTTTTAAGTGAAAGCAAAAACAATGCCTCTTGTTTTTATTTTTATACTTAACCATGTTTCTGTTTGCACAATTATAAATGGCATTTCTGAGTTGAGTAGTTTTCATATGAATTCATTTTTGCATCATATGTGTGTCATGTTTTACATTCATTCTTTTCCAGATAATGTTTTTGCGATCAAATCCTGGGCAAAGAAGAAGTTCGGCTTCGAGAACAGCAACTTGGACAAAGCTTTCGGAATACCAGAGGACTTTGACTATATTAACTGACCAAAAATTCACAGCCTCTTGGATCGTATGATAGTTTAATCTGTTCAGCGATGCACAGTCAATAAGCTTTATTGTCTTACATTAGTTGGTTTTACATTTTGTTATCAGTTCTGCATGTTCAGGACACAGCTGTGACTGACTTGCATTGTGAAGAGTGTGGTGTACATTGTCAGCAGTGCCCCACCCTTGAAAGTTTAACCTTGTCTAGTCTAAGGAAAACGTTATGATTGATTTGTCCGGGTAAAAACCCTCCTGGTGTGTAAGCGGAGAAGGTGTTGTGTTAACCCTTGGCTGCTCAGAGATGCACCCTATAACCAAACTGACTGTTTGGACACCTGTTGATAGAGAAACTGAGCCTTGCAGATACTGCTGGGATGATAAATTGAGGTGCACATCGAAGGTCAATTCAAGGAAATGAATCACAGGTTAGAGTTTGTTTTAAAGAAAGTAAAATTGTTTGTGTAAAAAAAATTCTGTGGCAAGGACACATGTTTCTGTATAAAGTAGTAATGTGTTATGAAGATGAAGTCATTTCAGATGTTCAGGTCACTTCAGATGCTTACATTTCTTTTGTTTAGTTTGCTTTTTTTTCATTAGCGCCCATTTTTCACAGTGCACATGTTGTGTATCTTGTAAATATGAAAATGGTCAGTTGCTTTGTGTAATATGATTTAATAAATGTACATTTATCAAGCACATTGTTTGTAATTAAGCATTTTGTCCTGCAAAATAACACTGTCCTATTTAACTGTAATGTCCTATCGATTTGCAGCATCATTAACTGCCCTTAAACATGAAAAAATCCCTTAAATTAATTTTATGGATCAAATTTAGTTTCTAAGTTTGTTGAAAAAATGCTTTTGTCTGTTGCAACACAGTGATGTTGATGCACAGTATTAATATATAAGTAGATCCTGAATAAGTTAAACTATTTAAAAGACGTTATATTAATGAGCACATTTAAAGATAACAATATTTACAAGGTGCATAATGTGCCTTGAGTGTTTAGGTGTTAGCGGGATGGGTGATTAAATAAAAAACATCACCGTTTCTGTGCATTTCATGAGTAATACCTGAAAAATACATTAAAAACATTTAAGTAAAAAAATAATTGTTTTTGATATTTTTGTTTGTTCATTCTTTCCCAAATATAGTTGGATAGGTTTAAGGTTAAATTTAAAACGATTTATATTAATCAATAATGGAGTACATTCAAATATAGCTCAAAATCAAGGCCCTTAAAGATAGTCTTGAGTATTTTGATAAAATAATTTTTTCATAGACTTTTCCATTTCGAAAAAAATATAGGGTAGTTTAGATGTGCCATTTATGTGTGTATAGCCTATTACAGAAATATGCCAGTACCCTTAAAAGTATGAGTGGATTATCTCTCCCCATCTACAACACCATCGACGCGACAAAACAACGCTGAAGTACAGTTGTAGATTGTTGCGTCTGGCTCTAGTGGGCGCACGTAGTTACTGCTGAGAGAGAGAGAGAGAAGAGAGAGAGAGAGAGAGAGGGAGGGTGTGTGAGAGAGAAGAGAAAGAAGTGAAGCCAGAGAGCTCAACACAGCCAGCATGGCGAGCCAAAGGGACTTCACACACAGAAAAACATGGATTAATGTCCTTCTGCGACTCCTACAGCTGTTATTGCCGTATATTCAACACGGAGGAGCTCAGTTTCAAGGTGCGGGGGACAGATTCGTCTTATTTATTTAACGTAGTCCACGAATGCAACGCGAGTGCGAAAATGTCGGAGGAACTGCCGAGGGCTGATTTGACAAGTATTCAAGTGCACTCGTTGTGCTAAAAGGGCACAATAATAATTGAATTTACACGGAATCTGACCTATTTCTCGCGGGTTTTCACCCGTCTGTCTATCTGCTTAAGGATTTACGTTTGGATTCAAATCTGAAGAAAGACGGCTTACGCTTTTTTGGCCAAGTTATTGGTTTTGTTCGATTTCCTGTGTCAATGCATTATGCTACAAAGCTCATATAGCGTCATACAGCTGCATTCAATGCAGTCTTAGGGAACTGTCGGATGGTCGCAGCGGAAAACACGAGTTTAGAACAGCATTAATGCACATTTAAATGCGTTTCCAGCTGAGTGTATTTGGATTGTTGACATGGTGCGAGCTCTGGACTAAAATAGCTTGTCCGTTCAATTTCACGCCTTTGTCATCCACGCCAGCTCATCTTCTGCTTGCTGTTCAACTAACGTTACTGCAAATATATTAGTGAACGTATGCGAGATAAGCCGAGCACTATAGGGTCATTTTCGGATTTCCTGTATTTTTGTTTAGAGACAGGGATTGATCTGCTGTTTGTTGTTGATCTGCCCGCATGATTTTCTTTATGTTTATGTCATTCTTTCCTCTTGAAGCTCTGACTCCGATGTCCAGCGTGGTTGAAGTTTGGAAGGCTGAGGACACTGACTTCTTCATGCCATCGCAGGTATGTGAGCTAGTAAAAACATGACGTCACGAGCGGGACGTTTTTATCACTGTTCAGCTTCAGTTCATTGTGAGCCGAGAGCACGTGCGAGACGTGGGCAATGTGCTATTGTTACGTCTGCAAAGGTGGCAAACATCTAAATAAGGTCTTTCTTTCATTTGGATATTTAGGTATAATTTAAAATGTGTTGGTTTATGCTGTTCTTATATGGCCAGGCCGAGTGTTTATTTAGCTTGGTGAAATGTGTTTCCATGTGGAGGCGGGAACAGGACGCACATTTCTCTGGGATCATGAATGGACCTATAGCATAATTTCATTTTTATACGGTTTCATCACACCTTTTAGCCAATGCTTTAAAGTTTGTGTAATTGCTTACAATTAAGTAAGTAACCAAAAAGTGGGTTAATCAATATATATCTCAAGGCATTCTTTTTAACATGGTTATTTTAAGGATGGAAATAACATTTTCAAATCTCTCAAAGCATTTTTAAGAAATCTAAATTGTAATTTTTAGGTATTCTCATTTTGGTAAAGGTTAAATAAGAATTATTATTAGTACAGTTCACTCAATAATGAAAATTGTCACATTTGACTTAATTTCTGCTGCAACACAAAAGAGATTTTGAAGATTGTGTGTAACCAGAGAGTTTTGGTGACCATTGACTTCGGTTGTAATTACAACCAATAATGAAAATCGTTATTTTCCAAACCAGTCACATTTTGAATATAATTAGAGATGTTAGGCAGAAAGAAATCCTGTTACCATCCACTTGCATGGTATATTACAAAGATGCAGTAAAAACGAATGGTGGCTCGAGACCCAGTCCTTAACATTCTGCTTAACTTGGTCTTTTCATTTTTAGTGAACTATCCCTTTAAGTCTTTCCTGCTTTTTGTGCATTGTCATGACCTTTGTTTGACCTCATGAAATGTTATATTTAATGTTTTGTCTGTGGATAAGTCTAATTGCAAGCTATATGTGAGCTTGAGACAAATTTATTATAGTAAACGAAAACTGAAATAATAATATATACCATATTATATTATGATATAATTACATTATATTAAATAAAATAAGTTAATTGGAAGAAAAATAAATACAATTAAATAATTTTTGAAGAAAAATAACAAATTTTATGCTTATTTCAATTCATTTTTTTTTTACATTTCTCATTTTAATTTAAAACTAATTAAACTAAAACTGTAGTAACCTTAAACTAAAACTGAAAAAAACTCTAAAAGCTATATAGACACATAAAAAACTATTTCAAACATTAATATAAGCTGTAACAGTATATATGGTACTAAAATAACACTAGTTTGTGGTCCACAGAAAGTTATTAGAAAGTAAGCATGATCTCACACACAAGGAATCTATCTTTACTATGCTTCCAGGTCTCAAGGGATATATAATATAATAGTGGGACACAGAATAATAAAATAATAACATTTACAAAAGGGTTGCTATGCAGAGAAGGTAGTTGGGTATATTATATGATTCAATATTAATAAACATATATTGCTCATAGGTCTATAGAAAACATGATGCCATTTAAAACCAACACCTGGGACAGTTACAAAGAAGTGCTTTTTGTGGTAGTGGATGTTTTGTTGATTATGATCAAGTACACGAGACTGATTCAAGTTTGATAAAGATTTGTTTCATGTTTCTTTTGGGGCAGGAAGCTAATGCCGCACAAACATGTATAGAAACTGTTGCTGCTTCAGAGGCTGACAGACAATTTGCCACTTTTGTGGTTAACAGTTACACAAGAGACCTGTCTTATGGCTTGATAATGGCCTCAATCAAAGGGATGGAAAATTCCATTTACAGTTCTCCATTTGTTTAAAAGGGCTTCGTTTGTTAGATTGACAGTAATGGAGGTGGTAACATCTTATTGCATCAATCTGTACTTGTATTTATATGTAGTAAGCATGTTTTATTCCCGATGGAAATGTCATACTGAAACTGAACCATTGCTTGACACATTTAAAAAAAGAAGATATGTAGCATGGGAATTGACTATCACTCCTTTTTTTAACCAGTTTCCAAGGCAACATCTCTCATTTTCATTTAGTTTAACTTGATGTACTAAAATAACTAATAAATAAAGAATTTAAAAAACAAAACAAAAACAGCAAAATTACTAAAACTTTCAAACAAAATGTACAACAAATCTAAATATTAATAAAAGCTATAATAGTACCTCAGTGATACTAAAATAACACGTTACAAATGTGTTTATATGTGTGCTGTGGTGGTGATAGAATAGTCAAGCCTGTTGTATGTGAAATGCAGCATGGACATTGAGTAAAATAAAAATACACCATCAGATTTGAATTTTTGAATGTTATTGAATGTGTTGATGGTACAGGGAAGTCATAAGAAAGGGTAACACTTCTTTACAGTATAATTGAATCATTCTAAAGTTCAATTATAGAGCAACTTTATATCCTCTATGCTCTGTATCAGCTGGCGTCCATGTTATTAATAGCATATATAATAATAGCATATAAAACAATGTATTCTTTTTCTAAGATATTGTTGGGCTGATTATATGGGAATAAATTATTATAGATTAAATAATGCCTTGGTGTTTTTTCCTCCCAGCATGACCTTTTATTACTGATGTGTTAAATGAGAAAGATATGGCTTGCTCATTCATGAATAATCTGGACCAGGGGCGATTCTAGGGTGAGTGGATATCCGGGGCTAATCCCAAAGACATTCAAATATGTGTCAGAATACATGGGATTATAGCCACAGACCATGCTAACAAAACATATAATCCCTCTAAATGCCTGTCTCCTAGAAATACCGTGTATGTCTATAATATAATACTATAATTAATAGCCTAAATATAGGCTATTTGTTGCTTCAAAGTGACAGGGCTCAGTAACAAACAACGTAATTTGACAGATGGCAAGATCTGTTTTAACTTCTTATCGATGGTTGGCCAGTTTACATGTCAGTCAGAAGTACGAGCTTCAGTGGGCGGTTCCTGATGGGAGTAAACTGCGGTTCGTGATTTTACTGCGCATGAAAACTCAGTGATGATTATGCTTACAGGGCATGGTAATAAAAACATTCGGGGCTTTTCTGAAAACGTTCGGGGCTTCAGCCCCCTTAGCCCACCTAGTGCCGCCCCTGATCTGGACTTATACAATTTCAACCACTTTCAAGTAAAAAAAAAAAAAAACACATCAGTTGGACAACCGACTAAAAGCAGACCCATAAATAGACTTTGATTAATTTGTAGTCAATATAGATGTCAGGAGTTATTGAGCAGACCAGCAGCATTCCAAAGAGAACCTCACTCACCCGATGATGGATGGGTGCCGCATTTACTCAATGAATTCTAATAGTGCTTGTAAGTGCTACACTGAAAATCTGCAGATTCACAGCATGCTTTCTAGTTTGAGAAAGACTCTTACATTTACATTTATGCATTTAGCAGACGCTTTTATCCAAAGCGACTTACAGTGCTATACATTTGTATTGTCAGTAAATGTGTTCCCTGGGAATCGAACCCACAACCTTTGCGCTGCTAACGCAATGCTCTAACCACTGAGCCACAGGAACACTGTGTGAATAAGTTCACTCTTATTGAAATCTCTTGTCAGTAGGTCTGCAAATTTATCCTATCATTGTAAAATGTGTACTTAAAGGGATAGTTCACCCAAAAATTTAAATTCTGTGGTTATATAGTGAATATAGATTTGATTTAACATCATTCACTCACCCTCAAGTGTGTAAGGGTCGTTCCAAACCTGTATGAATTATTTTTTTTATGTGGTGTTATGTTGATAACTGCCGAATTTTAATAAAAAAATATAAATATAATGTTGATATTTCACAAAGGAAGATATTTTGTAGAAAGTTTGTAACCAGGCTGTTTTGGGGCACCATTGACTTCCATAGTAGGAAAAAAAAATACTATGCCCCAGAACTGATTTGTTTCCCACATTCTTCAGAATATCTTCCTTTTGTGTTCAGCAGAATAAAGACATGCATACAGGTTTGGAACTACTTGAGAGTGATTAAATGATGACAGAATTTTCGTTTTGGGTGAACTATCTCTTTAACAGTCATCTGACACCAGGCAGCCAAGTGGCTTCCATATACATCCATTGTGTGCCTGGAGGGCTATAGTTCCTATAGAAACGCTGTTTTTAACAGCGCACATAGACACTCATCAGGTTATCGTGGTTTTCAAGGCTCAGTAAGATGGCTATTTCAGTAAATTGCCTATAATGTGCTACAGACAGTTTATGGAATAGCATGGTTATACTATGGCACAGTGTCCCCTTTCACTACTGTTGCTTTAAAAACAAGGTCAGGTCAACTACCTGAACTCTGAATTTACAGGTGTCTGTTTCAAGGTTTTTTTTTTAGATAACACTTTAAAGTGCAGTGCTAAATGAAGGAATGTAATGCATACATTTATTTTACTCATGTTTACAAAAGTTTGAGGTCAGAACAATTTCTTTGTAATGCTCCTGAAAAGTTTGTAATTTCTGAAATGTTGTAATATTTAATTTGTAAATATTTTTTTTTCGTTTTAATAATCTTTCAAATGTAATCAGTTTTTAGCTGCCATTACTCGTCCACAGTGGCATATGATTTTTCAGAAATCATTCTAATATGCTGATTTGCTAAAGACGTTACTTATTATTGTGAGTGTTTAATAAATGTTCTTTCTTTCTTTCTTTCTTTCTTTGGAAACCATGATTGATCAATTTAATGCATCCCTGCTGGATAATGTATTAATATTGCTTATATATAAATATATATATTTACACTGTACCTATGTAATATGCTGTTACCAACTGAATCTTTTTTCTCTCAGGCAGAGGAGCACCACAGTGAGAATGTTCCTCGAGACGAGAGGTGAGAATTTCTCTTAAAAGCCACAATCCCTTTGAGACTTTCATGAAATATTTGCAGTTTTTATTTAGTAACATTTATTCAGGCGTGGTTAGCCACAGTGTTTTTGTAAATCCACAATCTGTTTTATATAACATAGTTTACTAAATTAACAAACGTAAAAGTTTTACCTCTTTATCATCTCATATAATTTTCGGTGGTCTACATTGTGTACATCCTCTAAACATTTATCTGAAGGCAGGGCTGGTTTGTTCCATGTTTCAACAGTGCATGGAAAACTAAGCCTCCTGAGGACACCGAACTTTCTGTTTACTCTACATTTGCATTCATGTGACTGGCATGACCTAAGATCAACATACATTGTTTTATTAACTACATTTCAATAGCAAGATATGAATAAGAGGGTGGCTTAGAACTCATTGGCATTTTGTTTATATGGAAAAATACCAAATTTTCGCACAAGCCTGCAAGGCGGCACATGGTTTACACAGGTGTGTTTCAGAAGAAAAAGAGCAGCATGCAACACAAGATATGAGATAGAGTAGGTGCAGATGCAAAAACAAATTGCCAAACATTACCGAAGATCAAGGGATTTCAATTGCGAGTTTTATGAGTGTTTTGTCTATTATTGCTGTGGTTTGTCTTATACACAAAGGTAACGGTTTTTATGCAAGTTGACTTTTTGGTAACACTTTATTTCGATAGTACACTTTAGACATTCTACTAACAGTTAGTAACTTTGCAACTACATGTCAACTAGCAGTCATTAGAGTATTAGTAGACTGTCTGTTTAATATGTAAGGAATAATTGACAACGGGCCGTTGAATAATTAGAAAAATAATGCACACCCGAGGTGGTGATGCGGTCACGACGTAAAGTGGAGTAGCCGTTACACCTCAGGTGTGCATTATTTTTCTAATAATTCAACGGCTCGGAGTCAATTATTCAGCTTATACTTGGTTGCCACACTTCAAGACATCGATCAGATGATATATTTCAAGGTATTCGTCTGGTTTTTCTACTTAAATCGCTCTTGTGAATGTCTATAGTGACACTATAATCACACTACAAACATCAGGAAATGTAGTTATTATCTTTACACTACAAACATCAGCACTGTAGTTATTATCTTTATGAAGAGATGTATAGACTTTTTAAAAGTTAGTATAGTACTTTAAAGACTTGTTCCTTATATCTGGGAGCAGTAGCATGCCATGAAGAAGGCTCCAGCAGTGAAGGGAACTTTTTTAATGTTAAAATACACTTGTATTTCTTCTTAAAGTCCTTCATCAGAGTATACAAACTAATGTTATCCACCACTCTTAAAAATATTTAATATTAAGTTCAATACTTCATACGAGTGTATACATTTTGCCCAGTATGCGTTTTAGAAATTGTATTTGCATCTTGATGTTTCTATTTAAAAATGTTTAATGCAATATTCCATTTACATTAAAAATGGCCGGAAGTTTGGCTAGTGTTGAAGATTAGTGTTTCATTCGCTTACTTGGCAATCGACTGCCACTAAAAGCAGTTAGAGCAGATGAGTGATTCATATATGAGTTGATTGAATTCTGCAGGAGAAGAATGTTGACTTCATTAATTGGTAAATGCATGAAAAAAATGAATTGTGGACTCTTGAGCAGAGCCAGTTGAGAGAGTTATTGTCACCATAAACTGAAATATTTGTGTTTTATCATTCAAAAAAGCATCTGTGGCTTTGCATGCAAATTTAGGTCTCACTCTCTAAATAACTGGAACTTTTTTATTTTCTTCATTTTCCCCTCTTCATTGTCTCTCTGCCACATCCTCTCAGACGACTCGTCACTAACTCTCTAGATCTCATTCTGCTATATGCACATTGCAGATGTTTCATAGTTCACATTATCTTTTCATTGTTTTGACATGACTCAGTGTAGCAGCATGCTATGTGGTTAAGTCTTAATCAGACTATCACCGAGCACAATGACTTCTTTTAACGCAGCAGCATCAACAAGACCCACTTCCTGTATAAACACACAGAGAAGTTACATGCATGTTGAGTTAATATAAAAACATTCAATGCAGAAAATAATGCCATCTTAAAAAATAATGTTTTGTGTCGGACTCTGGACATTATTTTTAAATCATTTTTTGCTCCATTTTATATGGAAATATTGCACCTTTAAATGAGCTGAGGGTGACTGTAGGCTTTAAAACAAGGAAGCAGAGATGACACCTTCACTCTGATTGGTCCAAAGGGAGTTTTTGAATGAGCAGAAATTACCAAATTTGGGTAAAATCAGTCAAGCAACCTGTCATACAATAGACATACTACTCATGTAGTTACAGTTGAGGTCAAAAGTTTACATCCACCTTTCAGAATCTGCAAAATGTTATTCATTTTACCAAAATAAGAGGGATCATACAAAATGCATGTTATTTTTTGTGCACAGCATTGCGGTCACTGATTTGTCTCTCAAAAAGTCTTAGCTTCACAGCAAAGGATTTCAAGTGCGCATACATTTCCGATATTAGCTGGTCCTTGCCTTGCCGGCTTTTATTCAGTGCATTCAGGTGACTGGTCTGCCAGCCAGCCAGGGTCATTGAGTTGATCAAGTGTCAGTTCTTTTTTTTTTTTTTTTACTGTTCAATTGTAGACCGCAGCGAATAGAACTGCTGTAGAGCAGAGCCGTGACTCAGCCACCGCTCGTTGGAGTGATATATTACGTCACCATATTCTGCATCAATATCAGACAGAAGTACCAGGATTTCTCTGTGTTTGAGTGCTCTTGAACGGATCAAGTTTATAGTTTTCACCACAGTGGTCATCACATCATCCATCTGGATGGCTTTGCCACAGAGCACTGATGTAAGATACGGTGCATTTTCACAGCCTCACCTCCACTTTCGCAAACTTTGTTGCATACCATGGAAGCCATTCCATTCTGCTAGCCAATAATCGCTAGCGCTCCATCCGTTGTAATGCCACAGAGCTTGGCCAAAGAGAGATTCATGTTTTCAATCACACATGATACAGCTTCAAAAATATATTTTCCTGTTGTTGTTCTCCTCAGGCTTTTCATATCAAGGAGCTCTTCTGAAATGCAAAAATCAATTGAATAAAAATCAAACGTGGGTACTTTGTCTGTCACTTGTTCTTTTAGATTTGCCGACAAGTCTTCAATTCTCCGTCCGACTGTGTTTCTTGAAAGACTGATAATTTTTAATTTAATAAAAATGCCCTTTTCTGGGCAAATTATAGTGTCAACTTTCATCAGACACTCCTTTATAAGTTCGTCTTCAGGGAAGGGTTTTCCGTGTCGCGCCATTAGGTGAGCTACCTCATAACTAGCTAATGTAGAATTTTCCTGTGCTTTATAAGCACGAAAAAAACTGTTGTTGAGCTAAGTTTGAGCAGCTGCCAATTGTTTCACCTTTGGATCGCGCTCGGCACCAGTGTAAGATTTGAAAGACTAATGTTTTGTTTCATAATGTCTTTTAATATTATATTCCCTTAATTTGAATGTAGGCCTACGTCTGACCAACTGCATTGACTGCATGTGATTGCGACACCTGATGGTTATTTAGTGAATTTAATCTATTTTTCCATATAAAGGGCCAGATTAGTATTATTTTTAAAATCGCTCGCGGGCCGCCACAGGAACGATTGCGGGCCGCAGATGGCCTGCGGGCTGTAGTTTGGACACCCCTGGATTGGCCGAACACCACAAGCCACATCAGAAATGTAACTCCCCTTTCCATAATCGCGAGCTTCAGCTTTCAAAACTAAAGTAAAAACAGTTAATAATGTCCTTAGTTTTACCATCAGTTCAAGCCGAAAAGGGAACAAAGTTGTGTGACAGACACAGTGATGAAGTTCGTTTGTGTTTGCACACAAACCGTGGTTGTGTGACCTTGTCTCCCTCTCTCACACACACAATAGCAAATACTTAAACTAATAACAAAACATACAGTCGCTGATTCAGAAGTGCCAGATTTTCATAGCAAAGTCAGAATTACCTCCTCTCCTAGGTTCACGAAACGGTCGTCCATAAAATGCGTTGCTGTTCTGTAGTAAGTAATCTTAATGATTCCTAAATACATCTACTTTCGGAAGGCCAAATAAAGTGATTTTGCTTTCGCCTAGAAACACACAGTCTCCCTGTCATGGCTGCTTCAACACTACTGTGGTTACCGAAACCACACCTTCTTTCTTTGCGTAACATTTGCATTAGGCAAATATTTCCACATCGTGACGTAGACATGTAATGTCATTGAATGAGCCGTTTTAGGGGGCGTGGCAAAATGTTACATTTGATAAAGAATATCTCTTTGGTTTTGAGACTTTAGTCTTTGCAACTTCAGGGATCTTATGAAACAGCTTGTAACACTCCAAAGAGAAAGCAAAACTTGAAATCGCATCATATGACCCCTTTAAGAGCCAGGGGATGAAAACTTTTGAACAGAATGGAGATGTGTACATTTTTCTTATTTTACCTAAATATCATGTTTTTTAATTTAATACTGCCCTTCAGAGGCTACAAAAGTTAGTTGTTTTCCAGAAGACAAAATAAGTTACATTTACCCTGATCTTCAAATTGAAAAATGTTCACCCTCCCGGCTCCTAACGCATGTTTTTTCCTACTGGAGCGTCAGTGACCATTTGTATCTTCTGTAATAGTTGCATATGAGTCCCTCAGTTGTCCTCTGTGTGAAAAGATGGATCTCAAAATTATACAGTCATAGTTGGAAAGGGTTCAATTTGAAATGCACAAAAATGCTGGAAAACCAAAGAATTTGTGGGACAAGAACATTTCACTATTCAGGACAAACATGGGACTTGTGAACAATTATCACTAAATAAAAAAACATCTGTGGATAATTCAGGTAAGAGCACAGTATTATGAATCAAGGGGATGTAAACTTTTGAAGAAGGTAATTTTTATAAATTCAACTATTATTTTCTCTTGTGGACTATATGCAAACATCTTTTATGTGAAATATCTTATTCAGGTCAGTACTAAATAAACAATAAATCAAATGTAATTTGTTTGATCCCTCTTATTTTGGTAAAATAATTAACATTTTGCAGATTCTGAAAGGGGGATGTAAACTTTTGACCTCAACTGTATATAATAAAATTGTTATGGCTAAGAACTTATAAAATAATAAATCACAATATGATATTTATTTAATTTATTATGATATTTACAAGCACATTTTCAACTGTCTTTGCAGGTATAGGGAAATTGTATGGAATTATGACTATTTAAACCGTTTTTAATTTGCTCAACAGACTCACACTTATTGGAAACTTTATCAGCATTATCAGGTTAGCCAAAATATTTAATAAACACAGTGAATTGGGTATGTGTCAAACTTAATAAATTATATTTTAATTCTGCAGGCTGTTTTCTGTTGTGTACAGTTCCTGGAAAGCAACAAAATGCTCATGCTATTATGCTTTTTGTGAATTCATGGAAGCACTGAATAGCTGTCTTTTGCAGGAGAGCAGAACAGCACCAGTGTGGGTTGTCTTGGGCTCCCGAATAGAGAAATGAAAGCCAGAATCGTTTGACCACACTGCTTGTGGATTAGAAAAAATATAGATTTAAACTTAAAATGTAAACTTGTTTCTAAATCATTTACATTGATCTGTCCAAAACCCCCAAAAATGTACACCCTAAACATAGAGGTCATGTGGAGGCGATCTTGTAATGAAGAACTCTCCGGAAATTGGCTCATGGGGTTTTAACGTCATCAGGTATTGAGATTGTCAAGGCTTTGGACTTAAGATAGCAGTAATGCAGTGTTAAGCAACAGAATGTTCATATATGGAAAGGAGAACTAGGGTGCATCCAGGATACAAAGGCCTGAGAAATTATTGCATTATTAATATTTTTGCTTGCTTCGTAATGAACAGATGGAATGGACCATATTCATTATTTTTCTTATGTTTTTAAGTAAAGATTCCAAATGCATTTGTTTTTAGTCCACTGTTGGAAGAGTGTGTAATGCTATTACTAATACTGCTTGTATTCAGAGTTTACTCTTTGAACTTTGGCCTTGTGTTTGTGCGTCTATTGGTAGGGTGGCTGTGATGGCATCTGTCGTGTATTGGAGATTATTTACTGTTTTACAGCATGCAGCACAAAGAGAATGTGTCATGCAGTTGTCTGAGGTCTATTGAGGACACATAGATTTGAGTAGCTATAGATTTTGTAAATAATTTATGGATGGTTTTATCTCCTTATAAAATACATTATTTCATATTATGAAGTAATTTTTGGGGAAAAACTACTTCATACCAAGCACTTGACTACGTGGTTATAAAGTAGGGGTGTAATGATTTATCGATATGGATCGATATATCGATACAATGTATGACGATACGATGCATCGATGCCACGCGTAAAATATCGATATCTGTAGTATAAAAAGGCACCTTTATTTTGGCACTGTCCACATTTTCATATAATGTCCGTCTATGCATTACCACCAACGCACGCATTCTCATTCAATCTCACGTATCAGGACTCGATATAAGGACTGCCCGAAGGCACAAGGCGAGCATATAAGACGCTCGGGATTGTTGGCGTGACAGTCGCGCGCTGTGTGAGAAGTTTTCCGCGCACACATCTGAAGCGCGTGCACACACATCTGAAGCGCACGCACACAGACAGCTGCGTCAATTCAATTGGTAACACTTTACAATACGGTTCATTAGTTAACATGAACTAAGAATGAACAATACTTCTACAGCACTTATTGATCTTAGTTAATGTTAATTTCAGCATTTACTAATGCATTTATAAAAATCACAAGTTGTGTTTTTTAATATTGGTAAATGCACTGTGAACTAACATGAACAACTGTATTTTTATTAACAAAGATTAATATATAAATGTAATAAATGCATTGTTCATAGTTCATTCATGTTGTTAATTAATACATTAACTAATGTTAACAAATGATACCTGGTTGTAAAGTGTTACCAATTCCTTATACAAATAGATGTATTTGGCACACAAAATGAGATGATAGAGAGACACTCTCTCACCGTTTAATTAGCTACAAGAAAAAGTAACTGAGTGACATCATTCTACCAAACATCTCCTTTTGTAAGTCATATAGATAAATGTAAAACAAAATAAATGTAAGTGATAAGACGCTTTGGATAAACTATTTTATTCACAAGTTCACAACATAATGTCTTCAGATACCTTATAGGGTTATGATAACCAAAACGGTCCTTAGCTAGAACAAGTGTTGATCTCTACAAGCCAAACTGTCACTTTTAGGAAATAGTTTTTTTCCCTCTAATAAAAATATTTGATCATTAGCTAGCTCCACACTGGAGAGCTGGTTTATAACAGAATAACAAGTTCTAATTCTTACTGAAAGTGACACTGACTCTGGTTTTTCATGTTTAATACCGTAAGGCTGCTTGAATTGAGGTTATCTATTGCATAAAGTACTAACGTATATAAATAAACATGAAGTGACCGGACTTTACTGGAGCACGTTATTGAACTGCAGAGCTCATGCAAACATCCACATCGTTGTAATCAGATGCATTTAAAACTTTAAAATTAATTTTAAAAAAGAGTTTTTGTTGTTTATTTCATTACCGGGAGGAAAGCGCGCAGTTTTTTTGTCATCCGGGAGCAGCTTCAGGTTCGTTCGGTGAAAGCGAAACGCCTTCCTTTTATATCTTTTTCTCTATCGCAGGCTCTTGCATTAGGTCAAATGAGATCTCTAAAACAACAGTGAAATTGATTCGATTCGATAATTATGACAAAAATTTTCTTAATACGCTTAATTACGTTACGTTATGTTTACAGAAGTAGTGCGAGTGTTTTTGTTTTCATTTTAGTGTAATATAACTGAAAGATATACTCTTGCCAAATTGTAGATCTTTCTCGATTGCGTACACTGTACACTGTGTCATTTTAGCACTTCGTGCAGTGCTTTCAGGATGTTTCACCATGTTTATCACACAAGTAAAGGCCAGCTCGTGTGAGAACATTTGTTCTTTATTGCATAAAACTTTCATGGTTGGGGGAAGTGATTGTGACTGTGACTGCACGTCATGGCTTGTATTGTTAATTTTTAAATATAGTGAAAGGGTTTTATGAGTGCTCTCAGCCAATTAATCTAAAGAAAAAAAAGTCATAAAATGGGTGATATGCATACAAAAAAAATAAGATAGTCATAAGATTGCTGTATTAGTGGCCAACCTCGGTCGGTTACTCAGTTGTAGAAGCCGGACGGGGAACTTGATTTGAAATATATCCAGGAATATTTTTATACTAGTGTTATTGTATCATGCCTACCTACAGTAGCTCCTCCCTAAACCCTTGGAATCACAATATCTGACTTTGATCATGGTTGCAACAACAGACAACTACACCTACAAGAGAACAGTTGAGCTCAAATAATATGCAACAGAAGAACTAAAGTTAGTACAAATTTCTAAGCTTTGTTTCTGCATTTAAAGTTCTGCATTTAAAGCATGAAATAAAAAGTCTTATTGTGATTTATTGTGACCTAACATTTAATCCGTGCATAAATTTCTTCTTTTTTTTTTTGACTTTGTGATGGTTAATCAAAATGTCATAAAATGGGCTCCATTTTTGGGTCCATATCACAAAGTCCAAACAAACAACTGCCATGTGGAACCAAGTTCCTGTACTATGTTTTGTTTTGTTTTTTATCAAAAATCTTCTACACTTGGATGTGTCACAATATGGAGGAAAAGATCTGTCACAACTTGAAACCCTCCAAAATCTGTCTCCGTTTGCGTGCTTTGCAAGTTCCTTAATGTACTGGGGACAGAGTACAGTTCGTCGGTTCAGTTTTTTACTTCAAATTGTACGCTTAATTCAGTGTTACTTGCCATATTTTGAATTTATTAGGGACATTTAATAGCAGTTTGAGTGAAAATTGTTTGCAAGTATATCCTACACCAATTTATGAATTTTTTTTGCAACATCTTGCAACAAATGCTGTCAAATGTCTCACTGACGCTGAGTGGACTCTCATCTGTGAATGTGGTATAATAGCTTCCTGAAGTGGCAATTTAAAGATACTGTATAGTATGTTCTGCAGTTCTCTCTCTCTCTCTGGTCACTAGTGCTAATTTTCACACCTCCTGCTGTGCTACGCCCTCTCATCTCTTCCCCTGCCCTCTGCCAACACCACAAATAGCTTCAGCTCTGGCATCAACGACATTCCATTAAGCCCAAAACATTCCACAATGTTTCTTCTAGATCTTGCACACTAATATTTAGGGCAGCGTACTTGTGTTATTGTGGATGAGTATTTCACTGGAAAAAGAAAAACAAAAAATGTCAAAACAATTTTGTCATTGTTCACCATGTGCTTATTGTGCTTTTCTTTTTTTCTTAGTTGCATTGTGGAAGGATGATTGTGTTTCTGTGTTTGTTTTGGCAACCACGATATGTCACGTTGACGCCGATTTATTGCTTGTATGTTTATTGCTCCTGTCATGTGACCGACTGTTGTGTAGTAACCAGTAACCGTGGTCACCTGTCACAAAGCCATGCTAAATCTAAATTAGATCTATTGAAAACAGAGCTGATAATTTTCATTTTGTTCATGTAATCGTCTTTGGATTTTGCCATCTGTTATTTGATTGGTGGAATGCTGTCTTATCTTTGCTGAATTTTGGTTAAAATGTATTGCTTCCCTTGAAATTGTTGACTCTGACAAACCACCAAGGTCAGAGTACATCAGAAATGGTGACAATGTCAATACATTTATTGATGGATAGAGTATAAATTTAATGATGAATAGTTTTGCTTACATCTTAAAAAAGCAACAAAGCCAATATTTATTTTTAAGATATTTTTATTACGAGATGGGAAAAAGATCAACCTCTATACAAATATAATATAAACAAATATAGGTTACGACACTTATTTGATTACTGTATATAATGTATAGGAATCTAAACTAAATAATATATATATACATTTTGATTGTTTAACATATTTCTACATTGGATCTTAAATCGGACATAACTTTTTGATATATTTTTTATTACAATAACAGTATTATATTATAATATAACTGCATAGTAATATTGGTAACACTTTATTATAGGGTTTCTTAACTAGTTGCATATTAGCATGCATATTACTAGAATATTAGCCATTTATTAGTAGTAATTAAGCACATATTAATGCCTTATTCCACATGCCCTTATTCTACTTCCCTAATCCTACCCACTACCTAAACTTAACAACTACCTTACTAACTATTAAAATTAGGAATATATTGAGGGAAAATTCGTAGTTAATAGTGAATAAGTGTTCCCTATTCTAAAGTGTTACCGTAAAAAATGTAATTCTTCTGTATTGTGCAATGCAGGATAGGAAGTGTTAACTTCTCAGGTTGTACCACAAGTTTATTCTTAAAACCTCCGTAATTGACACAAAAGATAGGTATTGTTTTCACAAACTGCTGAAATAGTTTTCTGGAGTAATCACATGCTGTCAGTAGAGCTTAATGTGCTTCTACCACAGAATATTTCTTGAACATTCACAGTTGCACCTCGAACAACAGTGTATATAAAAATACCAGCAGGCGCTCATGTCTGCTCTTCATGGGACAATGAATAACCAAAAACACACTGCTGGAACGTCAAGAGAAAAGTCAAGAATCCATTTGAACAGATATTTTACTTGCAAAGCATCCAAAACAAGAAGGATCTTCAGAATACAGTGTTGATTGAACAGTGTTTTTCTTTCTGCTTAAAGGGATCCTTCAGACAAAGATGAAAATTGTTTCCATTTAGTCACTCTCAAGTTGTTCCAAACCTGTATATTTCTTTCTTCTGCTGAACACAGAACAAGATGTTTTGAATATGACAAAATAATTTGGGAACCATCAACTGTTTGTTTACCCATGTTCTTCAAAATATCCTTTTTTTGTGTTTCGCAAATGAAAGAAATGCACACTGGTTTGGGTGAATAATGAATTGGGTAACATTGACAATGATTTCTGAGTATTTGAATATCCTACCTCATGTTTTTGTTTTCTGTGCTTTTTTTGCATACTCTTTGAATGTGGTGAGGCTGTTGGCTCCTCCCTCTGCTCATCATCAGACTCCACAAGCAGACTAGTGATGGGAAGTTCGGATCGTTTTACCGACTCGGACCTTTGAGTCTCGTTCAGCAAAATGAACGAATCTTTTTTTCGAGTCATTTTGTTCTTTTTAGCAAAAGATAATTAAAATGTTTCGTGTTACTTCCCTAACACATCTACTACTTATGAAAACATTGATCACACTACAAACAACACAAAACTATAATGCTATAAGAAACATTCATGAAAATTAATTCCTTGTTTACCTGGGTCTTTAGTCTATGATTAGCTCACCTCACCGCTTATCTGACATGTCTCCGGGTTTGAGTCATTCGTTCATCACGTGACCGCCTCATACGCTAAACCTATGCAGTATGAGCTGGAAAGAGAATTGATTCGTTCATCTCTTGATTCTTCGGGTTTGAGTCATTCGTTCATCACGTGACCGCCTCATACGCTAAACCTATGCAGTATGAGCCGGAAAGAGAATTGATTCGTTCATCTCTTGATTCTTCGGGTTTGAGTCATTCGAGAATTGATTCGTTCATCTCTTGATTCTTCGGGTTTGAGTCATTCGTTCATCACGTGACAGCCTCATACGCTAAACCTATGCAGTATGAGCCGGAAAGAGAATTGATTCGTTCATCTCTTGATTCTTCGGGTTTGAGTCATTCGTTCATCACGTGACAGCCTCATACGCTAAACCTATGCAGTATGAGCCGGAAAGAGAATTGATTCGTTCATCTCTTGATTCTTCGGGTTTGAGTCATTCGTTCATCACGTGACCGGTAGAGAATTGATTCCTCATTCTTCGGGTTTGACGCTAAACCTATGCAGTATGAGCCGGTAAGAGAATTGATTCGTTCATCTCTTGATTCTTCGGGTTTGAGTCATTCGTTCATCACGTGACCGCCTCATACGCTAAACCTATGCAGTATGAGCCGGTAAGAGAATTGATTCGTTCATCTCTTGATTCTTCGGGTTTGAGTCATTCGTTCATCACGTGACAGCCTCATACGCTAAACCTATGCAGTATGAGCAGAGAATATTCGTTCATCTCTTGATTCTTCGGTGAGTCAAGAGAACGCTTGATTGAGCGGAAAGAGAATTGATTCGTTCATCTCTTGATTCTTCGGGTTTGAGTCATTCGTTCATCACGTGACAGCCTCATACGCTAAACCTATGCAGTATGAGCCGGAAAGAGAATTGATTCGTTCACCTTTCGAGTCGTTTGTTCCGTTTGTCTTTTGTCACGTGACGTGACCGCATTGGATAGAGAAATTAGTTCATTTGCAAGCTTCCTTACAAACGGGTGCATAGTTATTATTATTATCATCATCATTATTGTTTACTCTTACATTTACATGATGCGTTTCTGGTCTCAAATTATAGCTTTTTATTTCTTGCAGTTTATAAATGTGAATTTCTGTCATGATGGTTCTTTTTTATAACACTGAATGTGTTAACAATGTTAATAAACTATTGAGTTGGTTATTATTAAGTCTTTTTCCCTCAGACTGCATTGGTTAAGCTTAAGGGGCTTTCACGTGATGAATGAACGACTCGGAAAAACCCGAAGACTCGAAACAGGTGAACTAATTCCAGTACAGAACCTATAGGATAGTGCGCTTGTGCGACTGAACGAATCCTTCCCTGAGATGACTAGTTCTTCAAAATGAACGAATCGTTCAAGAACAACCCATCACTAAAGCAGACCATAATATGCACACTGGTGTACACTACAAATGGCTTAAACATTGAAACATGAAGCTGAACTCAGATCAGCTACTAAGTGTCATTTCTACACTCCTAACCCCTGCATTATTCAAATTACCTACAACTTCCTGTTTCAGTACACACAGGAAATGAACACTACACCCTATTTCAAACAGCAGTATTTTTTTTATTCTGTGATGGGAAGTGATGCTACTGCCAGCAAAGTGATGCGTAGTGTGAGAAATGTCAATGGTTAGCTTTAAAGAAAGGTTGTAAACCTGATTTTTTTACACTGTAAATTAAAGTACTAAAGTGTTGGTAACATTTCATATACGTTTTAACTGTTGTGAATGTCAGAAACAAAATAAAAGTACAGTTTACATAAAAATATTACACCGCTCAACTGTTTACAACATTGATAATAATACATGTTTCTTGCTCACCACATCCAAAAAATTTGAATAATTTCTATAGGATTAAGTGACAGCGAATAGTAATGGCTAGCTTTGAACAAATTACATTTCTAATTAATTAGAAAACTGTATTTTGGACTAAATGAATGCTGCCTTGATAAGCAAAAGAGACTTATTAAAAAAAAATGTAAAACATCTTACACAAACTTTTGAATGATAGTGTTTTTGTATCTTAACTACATGTTTTCATATAAACAGCCAGTCAGCAACCACACCGAGAGAAGTCTTGAAAGCTTAAATGCAACAAAGTTGTAAACTGTATGTGTTTGATTCACTAAAAGAGTAAGTTCATACTTAATTGGTTGCACTTTGTGTCTCATAACCGGTTCTCAGTTCCCACCCATAACAGAGTTGCGTAACCAATAACGAAGTGCATTTAATTTACATAGAACTAATAAAATAAATTCACCTGAAACTCTTAATCTGTAGTTCCTGTTTCACCACAGACAGGATGAATACCCACAGGTGCCTTGATTTTTAACTTGATAGTTGATATTATAATCTGATGTTCATGCAGTTCAGTGATTCAGCATTCTCCAGACATTGCTCCCACTCACACCAATACAGGTGAAAGACAGCCGTCATGCTATTCCCTGATTCTTTACTAACTCTTGGAGCCAGTACACAGGTTTTGTTTTACCTCTAGGCATACTGTACATTAAGGGTGTAATTGAGCTTTTGTTACCATTCTTTGACAGAATCATTGGATGTTCTGGAACTTCTATAGCTGTGCTCACCACCCACCGGCAGGCATTTGATAACATAGCCGGCTGTTTAACTTTTGGACCTGATATCAAATCTACCCCGTGTCTTTTTATAAACTCGCTCAGTGATATCTGACCGAGGGACATGAATTCTGTGTAGTCCAGAATTTAGATTGGGATGACTGCCATGAAATTGAACAACATGAATAACTTGTTTTACTAGTGTGATAATGGCCAGACAGAAACCTGTAACCATTTTATTTCTTATGAAATTTTTTTTTTTTTTTTTTGAAAGTCAGTCCATATTTGATGCTCTTCCAACTTCTCTATGTTCAATCTACTTTGTTCATTTCCCTTTTATGGAGAACTTTGAAAGCAGCTCAAAGCTATAAACATGTTCTCTGAGGTTTAGAAGTATTCATAGAAGTATTGTTGTTTTGTTTCATATGTTCTTTCCTGGAACTGTTACAGAAGTGATAAATACCCTTGAGCTCTCCTCTTTCTGTTGGTCATCAGTTATGAAGGCCACTGATATGTGTATTCATGTCAGAGGTCCTAGCTGTTGAAAGCCTGGACAAGCCACTGACGTTTAGAGAGGATTCCGCCACGACTCAACTGATGGTCTCTTCTACTCGCTGGAACCCACCTAGAGCAGTGCTTTTCAAAGTCCGGACTCTGGTCCGGAACCCGGAGGGAATTCAATCCGGACACGCCTCCATTTCATATCTCAAGAGCACCAATTATATTTCCTACTTTGATAAACGCATGTTAAACTTTTAAATAATTTGTTTAATTTTTTTATGTATTTTTGGAGATGGTCCTAAATGAAAGCAAAGGCGAGATATTCAAACTTTTCCTTCGTGACATGACATTTGTTGTCATGACATCCAGTGAGCTTATGACGTTTGACGTAATCGGGTGACATTTCACCACTAATATGAGTATTTATTTATTTTGTTATCACTTATATGGCCATTTGACTTATAGCAATTTTCCAAGTGTTTCCGAGTTTTTCAAGTGGCCCGTCACTATATCAAAACTGACCGGCACAAATACATTTACATTTAGTCATTTTGCAGACGCTTTTATCCAAATAGCTAGATTTTCCAAGAGGCTTAAACTTCGTTGAAACATGAGCATTGCACGTTTCAAAATAAAAATGCAGCGCAGGGGTTCTTGTATGAATGTATCTTTGAAAAGAACTGACCGTTTTCAGAAAAGCTCTGAAGCTCAAAGTCTTTCTTTCCTGTAATGTAGCGTTTGTGAGCACAGCGCTTATTTGATTACAGCTGTTACTGTGGAAACCATTATATCTGTGCTCCAACAGTGCCTTCTGCTGGCAGAGAATCAATTTGCATGTGCAAGTCTGTGGGAAACACTGCTGTCTGTCAGCAAACATAAACAAAATGCTTCAGAAGTGTTTTGAGAAGGTGCTTAAGTTTTGAGCTATGTATTATTACTATGAATTAGGCTACTACTTCTCCCACTACCATCTTGTGCCCTGCAATAAATAATTACTCTACTTCTTTTATGAGATAGGGGGGGTGGCCAAAAAAATGGCATCATATATATCGATCGCTATCGAAAAACCATAGCGGTCGACCTCTATTATTAATTGTTTTGCCACTTGTTATTAATGTATTTTGAATGCAAAGGGCACTTTATTAATTATTTTTATTTGTGTTGATTTGTTATGCATGTTATGTATCTTTATTAAAAAACAAGTTTTGTATTTGACACTGATGACAATTCAGTTTGGACCTTTAATGTAGACTTTGATGCCCTAGAGCTTTATTAAATATTCAATTTACTTAAATTTGTATTTCGTCCAATTAAAATTATATAAGGCAAGTGGGTGGAACCCTCAAAGTTGACCCTACCTTTGATACTGGTTGTGAATGTTGTCAGTTAAATGATAGAGAAATACAATTGTGTAAGCGTATGAAACTTCAATGTAGGTTTATGTTGTGAAGCGTGGAGTAAATGTGTTCCTAATATAATAAAACAATGACTTACATCACGCTTCACAACATGCTACGTGTTGAAGTCATGAATGTGCATATGACTGTTGGAAGTGGAAGAGATGGTGTGTAGTTTTGGATGGAATATTCCCCTAATAAATAATTAAGCGATAATTGGGGGGTTGGCATTTTATTAATAAAAAAAGTGAGTTGTCGCATACATTTCAGCTGGTTTAGTACACATTGTTTACACAAGATGACTTCAACAACAGCTTGATAGTGTGCACACCAAAAGCAAAGTGAATGTTTGCATCATGTTATCGCTCCATATACATTGCATAATGCTCTTCTTCATTTTCTGATACAAATTGTGTCATTTATTTATTAAAATAATTTGTTTAATTTAAATAGTTTTTGAAATCGCGAAGGAATCGATGTGGCAGGGATTAGGACCATTTTTTGAATGTGCGAGTAAAAATTTGACGTGGTCGCACTTGTGCGAATGATGGTCTGCTTCAGAGCGCTGCAAGCACGTTATTGTAGCACCCTGTCATAGTTTTCAGCACGTGGGTAGAGCGGGTGGCAGCGGACAGAGCGCAATGGAGGATGTTTCTAAAACTAACGTGAACATGTTGGTAATTGATGCACCTGTCAGCGACAGCCATTTTACACAATGTTACAACGCTTCAAACTGCTAAGCTGAATTGCATATGACTGTTGGAAGTGGAAGAGATGGTTGTAGTTTTGGATGGAATATTCCCCTATAAATAATTAAGCGATAATTGTTGGCATTTTATTAATAAAAAAAGTGAGTTGTCACATTTCAGCTGGTTACAATGAATGAACTAATATGTGTACACAAGATGCGATAAATCTAGATCCAAATTGATGTATAATAATTTTTGAAAAAGCCTGATTAGAAAAAAGGTCTCATCATTTTGAAAAGCCACGTCAACAAATTGTTATAAAAAAAACATTGTATTTTACTCTCCCATTACCAAATTTTGCTAAAAAAGTCTCACAAATAAAATTAAAATGCAAACAAGTCATTGGGACATCATTACATGTGTAAAGAATTAAAATGTATGTGCACATGGATGAATTTAAAACAAGAATCCATTGCATGGACCTGAAATTATATTAATACTAAAAATAGTTGAATGAACAATAATAATGAGAAAATAAAAGTGGTGGTTATTATTTAATAATGCTTCAGTGATTTTGAAAAAGTAACAAATTAATAGGCTACCACTGTTTTAAATAGCAGCTGTTTGAGCAAATGCGTGCGCTGTATGAAGCTGAATGAACACCGGTAAACTGAAAGCGCTTGTTATATCGGGTTAATTAGGCTACATGAGAATCAGATATTTATAGAACATAAACATAATATTTTTGGGTGGACTACTTATATATGCTCAAAAATGCACAAGTTATTTTGAACTAAGTTATGCACTAGTCAGATGTGTAACTCGTGGACGCGCACTTGGCTTCCCGTAACAACGCGCTGTGAACACTCTTGGCAAATAATTTACCCAAAGAATTCACAACGTTTTCAAGAACTTTATGAATGTTATATTACACGACAGTCCCAATCATAGTTATTAGTTGTGCAAGGAACTGGAGGCAAGCAGAGTATGGCTGTTAATAAGCTGCGGTGCGCTGGGCTAAAGATGACCAAAACCATCATGGCAAAGCGCTTTACATACTTAAAAATTATGAAGGGTTAAAAGAACACAAAAAATACAGGAGTAAAAAATAATGCATATATTTATCGGCTTAAAGAAAGTAATCACAGAAATAAAAAGCTAACCTAAAAAAGTTTTTTATCGGACCGATACCGATAACTCAGAGAAAATGATTGCACAGATTTAGGCCGATACCGATCACCCATAGTTTTTAGCGGAGTTGTTTGAACAGTTAAAAGACCATATGCTGTTAAAAACTAAGCTCCGAATCGATTCCAGAGAGAATCGCGATGCATTCGGAAAAACACAGAATCGATTTTTCGTCACACCCCTAGAAACATCTTTTAAATGTAAAGTCGGCAACACCAAAGCTCCAAAAGCATCAAAAATGTGTTTAAAAAACTTTCGCATAGTGTGTGACGTTTCGAGCGCGCAGGCTCTTCATCAAAGTCTCATTATGTAATAAATGGGAGGTATCAGTTTGCTGACGTGATGTGTCGTCACGTCACACTGTGCTGCATCAGTGTAAACAACATCATTGATTATAATGGGTTCTATAGTATTTTGTCTTGTCTCACCATGCCGCTCGTATCCGGTGTAGACACATTGTGAGACTTATTTGTATTATGACTTTGAGACTTGTTTATTCCAAGTATGAGATAAATGTGCCAGTAATGTCCTATTTTCAACCCTGCATATGCACACGCATTGAGCATTTAACTGCAATGCCAATTCACAAAATCTTTTGATTCTTTTTTATTTTAATTGGTTTTGATTAGATTTAGATACATTTGGGTAATTCATCTTTTTGAAGGATTCGTTAAAAGAACCAACTCAGAAGTCATTCATTTCAGGAATTGGACTACACTGCTTGCGTGTGTGTTTTTGATTCATTCAAAAGAATCAGATCATTCGAGTCATACACAGTGTTTGTGAATCACACTACACTAGATTTTATGTTGTTATTGTATGCAGCCCTTGAGGACTTAATAAAACGTAATGAAGCAACTTAATAAAAATGTTTCTTGATATTTTTTTTTTTAAGTACACAGTATTCTATTGCATTATATAAAAAATATAATGCAGGCTCACAATCATAACTCTGATAAAATATGATTTATTTTGCCATTGTGCTCAAGAATATGCTGTGGGGAATACTGATACAGGAAAAACTTCTATTTTTGCACTAATTCTGAAACGTATAAACTATTAACTGAAACTTCTATTTTTGAAAGCATGACGCAGTGATGGGATGCAATATTTTCAAAAACATTTTCACACAGCCCCTGAAATTAAGCACAGAGTAGAAGATCAGTGTTGGGATTTTAAGAATGTACATCGCAAATAATTGGAAAATGCTTTTCATTTCACTGAACACAAGATCAAGTTTATCATCTCACAGTACCAAAACCTATTTAGCTCATTCATCTCAAAATTCAACACGAAAACTTCTTAGAAGTTAATAGCCCCTTTTTTGCACAGTTTCCCTTCTTCAGTTGGTGTTTCCAGATGAACAAGTAGTTTATTAAGCATTAGGAGAGTATACAATGAGGTGTTTATGATTTGGTCTGCTTTGCCCTGCTGCCCACTTTAATTTCCTGTTTTAGTTTCTTGTTACCGTTTTGCACACTTGTTATGTTTGGTAGTGTTTGTTACATGGTTTCGGTGTCTGAATTTTGCAGCCTTATAGCTTAGTTTGGTGTTTTTGTTGAATTCATAACAGATGGAAGTTAATTTAGCTTTTCTCAGTCTGTTTCTAATGTTCATATAATATATGATGATATTCTCATGTATCTTAAGTGTATTACGCAGACGTGTGTCTCTCAAGAACAATGAAGTCATTCCCTGAATACTGCCAACAAACTTGCTCTGTTTGTGGTTTATGAACATTCATGCATGTGAAAGATGACATTGTGTGATAAAGTCAGTTCCCTTTTGCTTTTTCAAACCAGTGAAATGTCATTTCAGGGCAAAGTCTAGGCACAGAACAACAAAAGTAGTTTTTAATGCAGATTTAAATCAGGATTTTACATCCTGAGATCTTCATTTAACTCAAATGGAGTTTAAAGTGCTTCGTTGTATATAAATACTACACAGTAGTCATATGTTTTGATTTGTTCATGTGTGTATACACTACCCAGCACATCATACAAAGTTTCCCTTCTTCCCCAGAGTAGAGCAAAACCTTTTCTTGTAAAAAGCGTCAATCTGCCTGACGTTCACATGTATTTCTCTCTTTTCTCCTCAGCTCCTCGTTTTATGTGCAGGAGAGTGGGAGACAGCTCCTGTTTCAGCCGCCCACACTGGATTTCGGACCACAGTAAGTATTTTATATTTTATACATTACACCCTTAATATCAGCAAATACAATAACCAGCATGTTATTTAGGTGTGTATATATGATCTTATATCTCCATAATAGGCTTATAAATATGTAATTTATTTTCAAACCATAATATATTTAAAAGAGGTCACATGATGTAAACAATGACATGTAAGTGTTCATGTTCAAATGTGGACATATTTTTTTGTGTGTTGTTTATTTATTAGTACTTTTATTTATTAGTCATTTTGATAAAAGGTGCATTTGTAAGTGCATTTTTTTGTGTACGTGTGCAGCAGCATTGCTGTAAATTGCCTTTTGTGTAGAGCATGTGATGAATGTAGCAATAAACAGCATATAATCTTTATATGAGATTCACTCTGTGAGTAAAATGGAGAAACAGATGTGAAAGGGTGGCAAGGGGTTTTCAAACCATGTTACTTTGTTACAGAAAAATAATGCGTTTTGCACATGTGAATATTCATTTATATTCATCCAGACTTGACTTTTACTTAAAGGCATCTTTTGAGTTTGAACAGATTTATATAATTCAAAGATTTACAAATCATTTTAAGCTGTTATGTTTAGCTATTATGATGTTTAAAAATATTGGTTTTAACTGAAAATAATTTTAGAAAAAATCATACTTTCAAAGCTAAACATCTTTTGACGGTCACGTAGTTTATAGCACCTGGCTAGGCATCCATTGTAAGTGCATTGCTATAAACATATATCATTTTTATATTTATAAATTGATGGTTAGTCAGTTGTTGCCTCAGATGTTGTTCATGAAACGTAAATGGTCTTCTAAGGTCTGTTCAGTTTTAAAAGTGTAGTTGGCTTCCTCTGCAGACAGGATGACCAAATATGGCTGCGATTCTTTTCTTCTGATGGAAGAAATAACAGTGGCAGAGTTTTAGTGTACTGTACTGCTTTCAGTTTGACCTTAGAAATAACGAGTTGGAAAGTTGTAAAGTCTGTTCCAATGCTGCTAGTCCCAGCTGGAGGGAGCATTACTGGTGGTTGTGACCTTTTATTTGGACACTGAGCCAGATGGTTTTCTTGGTGTGATTTAGAGATGCAGAAACTAATAGATCAAACTAATAATAATTATTAATGAAAATAGTGATTTGTTTAAAAACTAAAACTGCTTTTGTTTTAGGTTTTGTCTTCGTTAGTGAGGTCACTTCACAGGAATTAAAATGTTATTTCTGTTTAAAAAAACAAAGTATCTAAAGCTTCAAAGGTCACGGGCATGTCATTTCATGCAGTCATTGCTGCATCAAGTGCTTTGGCAGAGTGCTGGTGCTGCTCAATGCTTTTGCAAGGTATTTCATCATGGGATAAATGGAGTAAAAGTAAACACACACCTTAAATAAGAAAGTGCAGGTCACGGCACATATGTAAAGAAGAAGCACTTGCATTTTCAAATGCAAAGAGTTTAAATTGCCAGCAATGGACCTTTGTTCAAGCTATCACTTTTCGCCAGGACGTAATTTACATTTTACTGTTATATTTTTATTATCCGAACATTTCCGTTTTGCAGAAGGCTCGTCCTAACATGAAGTGTGTATTTAAATGTTTGTGTTGTTGTTAAACCTGAAATACTTGAAGCATGTGCATACATGTCAATCATACGTAGTGAAACAGAGAAGGTGTGTGCAGTCATTATAATATGAGATGTCAAATTTAGGCTTTAGTAATTATTTATTATATAACCAGTAGCTTTAACAGTTCCATATATTTCTGAAATGGAAAGTTTATTAGATATTCAAAGCTTTGTTTAAATAACGTAATTCATGTTTGCTGAATATTATTGGCCGTATATAAGCTAAATTCTTTTGTATATGTTTATTATTAGAGCTGTTAAACTGAGAAAGTAAAGTAATGAAGTGTGTGCTCAGGCGCTGTCAAGATAAAAGTCCTCAGAAAAATTGATCTTATGATGATAATAAAAAAATCCCAAATATCCGATATATATGAAGTATTTATGAAAAGGCTTTGAAAACATGACAGCTTTGTATGTTTAATAGGGCTGTAAATATTTGCTGACAGAAGATCCATTTGATTCATGATTCTTTGGTTTTCAAGAACAATAAAAACATTGTAAATGTGAGTGACTAGAGATGGAAGCTCTTATCTTTAAAAAAGTGCACTTCAATATTTAATCAGTAACACAATCTAGACATTACAGCATGAAAGTATTTACCTCAGGAATACCTCAAGGCTACACATGCAAATAAAGAAAAAATCAATATTGGCTAAATGCTTTAATGTGTTCTGAAAGCCATAAAAGTGTTAGAAATGTTGCTGTTTTATCTTTTACACATTATAATATAATATGCCTATTATATTTTTATAATATCATATTCCCCCACATAAATATTAAATATGATATTATAAACCAAATATGAATATTTGTTGCTAAACCAAATAATTACTATATTTTATTTCTTTTTTTATATTTTTTAAACAAATATTTTGAAACAAGCTGTTCTAGATACACAGTGTGTATTGGTGTATTGCATAATGTTTCTCTGCACATGTATGCACAGGTAGGTAATAGGCTACACCTTGTTTTTCTTGGTACATGTTCCTGCAGTGATGTAACACACACTAGTGCTTAACCGTTCTGCAGGAGCGAGAAAGAAACAGGCGTCTAGCAGCTAATTTCATCAGCACTTCTGCACCACCATCCACATGTTATTATCTGTCTTAAACACTCACACACACCCCTCATTCTCCCATCACTGCTGCCACTGGGACACATAGAGAGACAGCAGCTTAGACCTGGAATGACATTGCTTGGGCAGTGTTGCATCATTTTATTTTACTTCTGCTTTCAAATTTGGGACCCTTTTGAAAACAAGAGATTGCCCAGTTCTGCCTTTTTATGACTTATAACAAATACACACATCTATTTTTTAAGAGTTTCAGTTCTTCATTTTTTCTTTTTAATTCAATAAACTAAATGATCATAACAAAAACCATCATCTTCATCATCATTTTTATTTATTTGTATTTGTTACAGTATGTTTATTTTCATTAAATATTATATCCTACATTATTAATAATGATAGTAATTGTTGTGGTTGTTATTTTTAATATTATTTTAACTTCAAATGATTTTTTCTGTGATGCACCAAAATATTTTTTTTACAGAAATGCCAAAAACTAAATTCTACTTTTCTTTTAGCCAAAAATCTAAAATAATGTTGGATAATTTTTGCGTAATGTTTATCGTTGTATGGATTAAATAGACTCTGTTTTGGTTGAATATTTTTGGTTGCCAAAAGTTCAGTGCATCAATATTTTTGTTGTATTTCAGTTGTATTTTTCTTCTTTTTTTTTTTTTTTTTTAATGTAATTGTTACATGTCATCTTGGAATTATGGTAAAAAAAACAACAACACGTGACATTCTACTCATAGCTCTCAGAACATAATTGCTTGTAAGCTGGGAATGTTCGGAGTGCTACAACTTGGACAGTGTGACTGCTGCCTGATTCATTTAGGCGCTGCTTATGTGCTACCTCTGAGTCAGAGGACGTGGACAGCTCTGAGTAGAACGTCACGTGTTGTCATCTCAGAATTACGGTAAATACGACATGGTGTGAATGCTGCTAGTGTTTTAAAAGTTGAGTAATTGTCCATACAGCTGTTGGAGCACTATTATTTAGAAAATTGCCAAATTCCATTTATCAAGGCAATTTATCAAGAGACCAGATAATAAAGAACTAATGACTGAAGTTTACAAGTTAATAAACTAAGTCTGTCCAGTAGCAGTGTTAAGTTTTAGTAACTGAAGATGTAGTGTGCCTAGTCGGTCACATATGATCACTTGAGATTCAGTATTGGTTTAAATAGTGCAAAGGATCTGCAGACATTTTTATTGGCTGCCGTGTTTTACATGCTAATATTCTCGCACCTCTTTCAAAGCTGACTTTTGACGACAGGAACATTATATCATAAAGATCTGAGCTGCTAAGCTTTCTGTGGTTAGAATCAGTTTTGAAAGGTCAACTCGAGTCTTTTAGTAGACGTATGTGGCTTTGAGTGACATTTACTTTCATCTTTGCTCAAGTGTTGTAACACTGATCCGTTCTCACTGTGATGCTTTGGGGAAGTGTGCACTTTGAAAGTCTGCATTTTTAGTCGAGAGACTGAAATAAATGATCTCCATTTGAGTATGGTTATAAGGCAACAAAAGTTCATAAAACCATAACATTCCCTGACATATCAGTCATTTAGATCAAGTTTTCCGTTTCACAGTGGTTGCATTTACAGTGACATGCTTTAACAAAAATATTCTGATGAAAATGATTTTGGAGTCTGCAATGCTGTTTTTCTCTCTGTCATTCTGCAGGCCGGTGGGGCTGCCAAGAGCTGAAACCGTATATATCCACAACCCCAGCCCAGAGCTCCCTGTCTCTCTGCTGTCCGTGTTTACATCCAGCAGACATTTTCACATGCCTTCCTTCCACAGAAGGGTAAGTATGCACCTCGTTTCCCATTTGGGCTGCTTTCTCTGTTCCTCCACATCAGTTTAATCACTCTCATTGTCCCATAGTAATGTAATCCAGCATTCCGTGTCATTCAGTTTCTTATTTTACTTTTTTTTTTTTTTGCTTTACAGGTGATTCCACCCAGAGGGAGAACATCTTTTAAAATCATTTTCCTCCCCACAGTGGAGGGCAATGAAGAAATCTCTTTATTTATTAACACATCAACCCATGGGGTTATATCATACCAGGTAAGTTTTATAGAATTATACTATTACACAGTCATTCTTTCACTTAGGGGGTTTCATAGAGACATATTTTTACTCAGGGGCATACTAAGGGGACATGTGGGAGAGATTCATATTTGAAAGTGGTTTATTTAGCTTGGCAGCAGTACAAAAGCAATTGTAGCCGGTTGCACAAAATGACAGTGGTAAATGGTATTCCCACAGTTAGGAATCATTTAAGAATTTTTTTCCTCAACCAAAGTACATATTACAAGACAAATTTAATATTCATGACCAGAGCTCGGCCTGGCAAAAAAAATTTTTTTTGTTCATCATAAAGCTCTTTCAGGAGTTTGTTAACTGTTGCTAACTGAATCAAGGTCACACTGTCTTTCTAGAAATGTAGGGAAGTTATGTATGTTACAGTACATAGTAATGAGTATTAAGCTTAAATAGTACTGAATATTTTGCAATAGTCAGAATAGTGTGATACTGTATGACTGTCATCAAACAAATTCACTTTAATCACCAAAGCAACCTACGTTGGCATATATATTAGTATTCAGGTCATGTAAACTGTTATCTTCTGTTGTCATGTTTTCATTGTGAGTTATTTTCTGGTGACCTGATAAAATTTGCAACAACACTGTATCAAACTACTTCATGTATGAGGAAACAAAGTCTTTAAGTCTACTCTACCAGTCCAAAGTTTAGAAACACCTACTCATTGTTTTTATTTTATCGCATTGTTTTAAAAGTTGGTTTAGTTCTGTACTAAAGCTATATTTACTTGATCAAAACTACAGTAAAAACATTAATAGTAGGGATGCATGATATGAACAATTTTTACCTATACCGATAACCGATAATTAAGTCCTTCTCACGGCTGATACCGATAACCAATAAGTTAATATTTTTATATTATAATTTTCATATAATCTGCAGTTTGTGCACCCAGGAGAATACAAAATCTAAGATGCACTGATGAAACTGACATTTAGTAGCTCTGGCCTAACTATAATAGCAAACATCAGTCCTGACTCTTCAAATGTTTTTATTTTTTGTGTAAGGCACCACAATACTTAGTGACAGAAATGGTTTGACAGAACTATGGTTTATCTGCAATTAACAACTCATTAACAACAACTTTATATTCAAGTATTTCATGCATAAAGAAATGCATCTATTCAACCTTTTTAGTGAGGATGAGGAAGTTATATTAAGGGACTTTAAGCAATAGCTGCGAATGGAACGGCTACGCTGACCGGAAAGTAATCTGTTACAGCACCTTAGCCGAGAACATAAAAATCATTAAGCAACCGTAAACAAGACGGTGCAACACGGCATTCAGTCATTTATTTAAATACAAATGATGGATTATGAGGAGAATGTTTAGGCAATAATTACATTGCTCTCTTCACATATCTTTAGTCTCAGTGCTACACGAGGTGCTGTTGCTAACAGCAGACATATCTTTGTACAAACGAAAACAATCGTTAAAATTAGCTTAAGTTTAAAACATACTCAACACAGATTAAATGAAAGACTAATGGTAGAATCGTATACAGATGGAATTAAATAGTATATAACATAAAACGCAATATTTTAACTACATAAGCTGTCACGTTGTAACGACTACGGCAAAGCAGCTGTTCTCCTGTAGTAAACGGTTACAGAACGCCATGAAGTAGCAGCTGAAGTCGCGAATGTGCAATATGACGTTGGAATGCCGCTACCATTCCAACAGTGTGGAGGCTGCTTAAAGTCCCTTAATACAGCTTCGCCGCGATGACGACCTTTCAAGTAAGATATAAGATTTGTGGTGTTAAAACTTGACGGATTTCATTTATTTATCAGAGCAATAAAAATGACGTCATTTTCACCCATATCTTTCGATAATTTATCTGTCCGATAAATATCATGCATCCCTAATTAATAGTGGCTAGTAATAGTAAATAGGGCTGTCAATCGATTCATATATTTAATCGCATGATTCTCATGAGTTAATTCGTGATTAATCGTATATTAATCTCACATTTTTTATTTGTTCTATATGTTCCTTAAATTAATACTTTTCAAGTTTTTAATTACTGTAATCAACATGGGCATTGACAAATATGGATGCTTTATGCAAATGTATGTTTATTATTATTATTGAAACCATATTCAATATAGAGCATGAAGAACAACACTGTGCATCTCCATTTCTCCAACTACGGGCTAGGCCACGGGTCAAACTGAAAATGCGCGCTGCATTAATCGCATGTTAATAAAATTATTACCGTTAAAATACATTTGCGTTAACGAGTTAACTTTGACAGCCCTAATTTTAAAATGTTAATTTATTCCTGTGATGGCAAAGCTGAATTCTCAGCAGTCATTACTCCAGTCTTCAGTGTCACATTATCCTTCAGAAATCATTCTAATATTCTGATTTATTGCTCAAGTAAGATTTGTGATTATCAGTGTTGAAAATAGTCTTTGAAATGTGTTTTGTATCTCTCTCTCTCTTGTCAGGTTTTTGGGGTTGGTGTCCAGGGGGGATCAGTCAAGGACGTCCATAGAAAAGATAGCGTTCTGATATTTCCCCACATACAGAGCATTAATCTAACACAAACTCAGGTATCTGTATTGCATGTGGAAATGCTCTTTGCTTAGTTGTGTGCTTAAACATGCAGATGTTCTTTTTTGTTTACTGTTCTTTGTGCTGGATGACACATGAGGTCCAGCAACAGCTGAGTGCTTCTGTCTCCTATTACTGTCATAACCATTGGCACACACACACACACACACACACACACACACACACACACACACAGGACATCATACATTAGAGTCGGTGTAAAACAATATTAAATGTGTGTTCCAAGTTTGTAATGCCACATAAAAATATGTTATTAACCACCTAGCCAAATTTGAATGATTAAATAAACAATAAGTAAATAAAAAGTTATTAAAATCTTGATAAAAGAAGCAGTATTCTCTGCTCTCAAATGTTGGTGATGTGTCCGTTGTTGGCACTGAAACCACGCCCACTCTTGGGAAAGCTGCTGCCTCCCTCAACTATTAAATACAAATAAATTTAAATAAGGAGACCGAGCTGTTTTGTAAATTATCGCTACCAGGTAATATGAATTTATAGGTATAGCTAGCTAACGGTAATGACAGTAAATCGCTATTGAGCGGGCGAACCACTGATGCTAATGCGCTCTAGTTATTATAATGTTAGGGGAGGGGCCGTGCTCAGTGGCTCCAGTAGCTTTTCCACGGGGTTGGTGCCATGGTCTGTTTTATCTCATGGCATTCTACTTCTGGAGTTCTGCAGTGTCTCACTTATTAGCTCTTGCGCAAGAAGAGTGTTGAAACAACCATTAATTGTTTAATGTTGTTAATATAGATGCTTGTTTGAGATGCTTGCTGTTGTAGAGGCCACAATTGCTTCAAAGTAATTGACTCTTTTCATACTACTTATGAAGTGTTGAGATGGATGATTTTTGCTAAATGCCAAAATCTCACAATTAAAAGCAAAGACTTTCTCCACTGAATTTATTAATACACGAGTTTCTCTTGTGCTGAATGATAACTGAATATAAATGGCTGTTCTTAATGGCTTAAACTCTAAGATCCAATAGATCCAATGGCTAAGATCCAACAGACTGGTCTGCTGGCACAAGATGACCCCCATCCTTACTTTGATAATCTGACAATAGAGGAGCATGTGTGAATGTAATGTGAACTGACTAATTTGAGATGAATTTAAGGTGGTTATATGTGGCATGACGCTGTGTTGGTTGGTTCTACCTTATTAGCTAAAAGTAGGGATGCAAATTTCTGTGATCCTGATAAATCTCTAAGTTATTAAGATCGATCCAATGTATCGACTGCTCCGATCCGGATCTATTTCCTGTGGATCGGGCATCGGTCAGACAAGACCGATCCAAATCCGATATTGTGTGTATATTAGTCTGTGTTATTGTTAAGCCCCACGAAAGCACAAAAACATTATAAACCACCATAAAGTCAAAGTCCAAGTGTTCTGAAGCAGGTCCATAGTTTAATGTGAGGTACAGATGAATATTTAAGTCGTTAAATTCAAGTTCACGTAAACTCTTCTCTTCGCTGCGTCTGTCTGTCATCCTCCATTCAGCATTCAAACGGTGACACGTTCGGTCAAGACGATTAAACTCTACTAAGCACAATAACTAAAATGTTAAACTGTTACAAGAAAGAGCTCAATAAACTATCGCAGATTTAATAAGCTACGCATCAATATCTCTTTCCTTTGTGCTTTGAGCTTCTCTATCCGGAGCTGCGTGCTGTGACTCCGTGCTGCCTTAAGCACATCATTCTGCGCACGGGAAGAGCATAAGCGCTTTGTGCCGCTCTCTATCGGAGCTTTTCGTATTATAATACTTTTGTGCAATGAAAGATTATTTATAGCGTTTCTTGTTCTGTCCTATCAAGGCTATTAATAATCATATGTATAGCACAGCAATGAAGGCAGCGACATATGATAGCTAGGACTCCTCTGTCATATGTTGCTGCCTTCATTACTGTGCTATACATTTAAAATAAATGTATTTAATTTTGTAGTTTATATTTATAAATAAATGCATATTACTTGTTTTCATTAATGTATTTTACAACGATACAAAGAGCAATGTGTAACATTTTACCAGATTTAGTCCTTCACATATTCACTTTTATTTGTTCCCCACTAAATAATGCTATTTCACTAAATGTTTAGATTTTATACAATTGTGCACTCGTGATTTTTCTAGAATAACTTTTGCTGTTAAATTATCCACTAACCTAGTTTTTAATAGCCTAGTATTTTTGTCATAGATTATGAATGGGCCTGTTTACACCTGGTAATTTTTCGCTGATCGAATATATATATGATTTATTAAAACGTTTCCATTTACACTTGGCCGCATAAATGTCTTCGCAAAATGGATATAAATCCGGTCTTCAATTCCTGCGCTATATTTAAATTTAACGAAGTCGACAATCAAAAGCGCTGCATTTTATTAATTATCAGCTCATTTCAAGATCAAAGACCGCAATAGGAGAGTGCGTGGCATCAGCACTGGAAAGATAAGTTTGTCTTACTACTTTTAATGAAGATGATTGTGTTTAGCGTCTGCGTCTTACTTTCAGTTTCATTCGCAGCAGTTTGTGCTTCTGCTTGCTGAAGAGATACTCAGCTACTCGTCTGCGGCGATACGTGTTGCATTAGCGTTGTCACATCTGACTATATAGCCTATAACACGGTCTCACACGTTTTATAATTTTTTTAATTTTGAAAGGAGTAAAATTTACATACTGTATGTGGTTTCAACAACCAGATGCATTTACACTTGTCCAATTTCATCTGGAATGTGGCCCAGACCACCTCCAGAAGTGGTTTGAGCGATCGGATTTCACAAACCGCATGACCAGTTACCAGGTGTAAACAACCCATATATATTTTTTCATGTTATCTTTCATTAAAATTAAGTTGTCTAGTAGATTGTGTTTAACACACAAAAGAGTGACACAGAATGTAGAAATTCTACATTGATTAAAAAAATTTAAAAACTGCGCTGGTATCGGATCGGCTGATACTCAGAATTTTCTGGATCGGATCTGAAAAAATGGTATCGTTGCATCCCTATCTAAAAGTGAGCATGGCCAGATAATTACCACATACATTTTTGAGGAGAGGGCTTAAACCTGCTATTCACTTTGATGAATAGCCTGCTATTTGGCTAAGTGCTGTACAGCTGACTTGTAAAGATACTGTATTGTTGAAGTTACAAACTTGATAACAGTAAGGGATGTTTCACCTGCTGAAATCTTGCCGCTCTTGGAAGAAGGGTGCTTAATTAAACGGGTTCTTCTGACATTTCACACCGGTTCGCTGTCATATTGCAGTGCCTCTTTTTTCACCATGGACCATCAGTGTCTTTCTGTTGTGTTTGCAATATGTGCATAATTTTTTTTAAGGCGATAAGCCTCCTAAGGCTATTAAGTGTTACAATTGAGTTTGTTCTGTCATCATTTATTTACTCTCATGTCTTTCCAAACCCGTATGAATTTCTCTTTTTCATGGAACACAAAAAAAACGTTCAACAGAATCTCCAAGGTGCATCTACAGTATATTACTTTTAAGTTTTATTAGAGATTTGTTGTCTTATTTTGAGCTTGACAACCTCTAGCTAACATATACTTTGATTATGTGGAAAAAAATGTGAACATGCTACACCTCATTTTGTGAAAGTCATACAGGTTTGGAATGGCATGAAGGTGAGTTAGTGGTGGCATAATTTTCGATATTGAGTGTCTTGCTCAAGGACACAACAGTGATGGGTTTGTTATTGTTCACATATACAATCACATACACATCCTACATTTAGATCCCTTCATTTAAGAACATTTATTGAAATAATCTGTGCAAAAATCACTTGGTAAGCCACTAGCTTTAGAGTGTAAATTCAGTTCACTTTTGTAGATGGAGATGACTACCTGTCTTTTAAAGGGGCCCATCTTAGTGACTGATGGTTTTGAAGGTATTGAATTATTCATGTTGCCTGAAGAGGTAGAGGAAATGAAAGTTAACATCTTTAATGGAGAACACATAAAGAATGAACAAAAAAGTTGCACTGGGCCTCTGAAGAGGCATTTGCTGCCTTAGAATCAGTTAAAACACTTTCTTTGTTCTCTGTTGAAACTATTGAATTTTTTTGCTTTTTTGTATTGTATTATATATAGTTATAATAATATTAAGTAGCTTCTGAGCTAATGAATTTGAATGGTCTTTCTCTTTTGCTACTGCAGGAAGATGCTTCGAATGTAACAATTTTAGGTCTGCTGCTTGACTGCAGTTTACCAAAAATGTTCTACAATCAGCCCCAGGTGAGATGTAATCCCAGTTTCAGGAACTGTTTTAAGGCCTGTTCACAAAAAGACTAATATTCGGGGTGAAAACGGTGCGATAAACATTTGTGAACCTTGACCACAAAACTTCAGTCTTCGTATTTGTAGCAATAGCCAAAAATACATTGTATGGGTCAAAATTATTGCTTTTTCTAAGTAAATCTCATGTTCCATGAAGATATTTAGTAAATTTCCTACTTTAAATATATCAAAACGTAATTTTTTATTGGTAATGTGCATTGCTAAGAACTTAATTTGGACAACTTTAGAGGTGAATTTCTCATATATATATATATATATATATATATATATATATATATATATATATATATACATACATACAGGTGCATCTCAATAAATTAGAATGTTGTGGAAAAGTTCATTTATTTCAGTAATTCAACTAAAATTGTGAAACTCGTGTATTAAATAAATTCAATGCACACAGACTGAAGTAGTTTAAGTCTTTGGTTCTTTTAATTGTGATGATTTTGGCTCACATTTAACAAAAACCCACCAATTCACTATCTCAACAAATTAGAATATAATGACATGCCAATCAGCTAATCAACTCAAAACCTGAGCATTCAAAATGGTCTCTCAGTTTGGTTCACTAGGCTACACAATCATGGGGAAGACTGCTGATCTGACAGTTGTCCAGAAGACAATCATTGACACCCTTCACAAGGAGGGTAAGCCACAAACATTCATTGCCAAAGAAGCTGGCTGTTCACAGAGTGCTGTATCCAAGCATGTTAACAGAAAGTTGAGTGGAAGGAAAAAGTGTGGAAGAAAAAGATGCACAACCAACCGAGAGAACTGCAGCCTTATGAGGATTGTCAAGCAAAATCGATTCAAGAATTTGGGTGAACTTCACAAGAAATGGACTGAGGCTGGGCTCAAGGCATCAAGAGCCACCACACACAGACGTGTCAAGGAATTTGGCTACAGTTGTCGTCAGAGGCGTCTTACCTGGGCTAAGGAGAAGAAGAACTGGACTATTGCCCAGTGGTCCAAAGTCCTCTTTTCAGATAAGAGCAAGTTTTGTATTTCATTTGGAAACCAAGGTCCTAGAGTCTGGAGGAAGGGTGGAGAAGCTCATAGCCCAAGTTTCTTGAAGTCCAGTGCTACGGTTCCACAGTCTGTGATGATTTGGGGTGCAATGTCATCTGCTGGTGTTGGTCCATTTGTGTTTTTTGAAAACCAAAGTCACTGCACCCGTTTACCAAGACATTTTGGAGCACTTCATGCTTCCTTCTGCTGACCAGCTTTTTAAAGATGCTGATTTCATTTTCCAGCAGGATTTGGCACCTGCCCACACTGCCAAAAGCACCAAAAGTTGGTTAAATGACCATGGTGTTGGTGTGCTTGACTGGCCAGCAAACTCACCAGACCTCATCAGGTATTGTCAAGAGGAAAATGAGAAACAAGAGACCAAAAAATGCAGATGAGCTGAAGGCCACTGTCAAAGAAACCTGGGCTTCCATACCACCTCAGCAGTGCCACAAACTGATCACCTCCATGCCACGCCGAATTGAGGCAGTAATTAAAGCAAAAGGAGCCCCTACCAAGTATTGAGTACATATACAGTAAATGAACATACTTTCCAGAAGGCCAACAATTCACAATTTTTTTTTTATTGGTCTTATGAAGTATTCTAATTTGTTGAGATAGTGAATTGGTGGGTTTTTGTTAAATGTGAGCCAAAAAAAATCACAATTAAAAGAACCAAAGACTTAAACTACTTCAGTCTGTGTGCATTGAATTTATTTAATACACGAGTTTCACAATTTGAGTTGAATTACTGAAATAAATGAACTTTTCCACAACATTCTAATTTATTGAGATGCACCTGTATATATTGCACCCTCAGATTCCAGATTTTCAAATAGTTGTATCTCGGCCAATTATTGTCCTATCATAATAAACCATACATCAATGAAAGCTTATTTATTTCGCTTGTATAAATCTCAATTTTGACAAATTTACCCTTATGACTGGTTTTGTGGTCCACGGTCACATTTTAAGTTGAATGAATGGCTGTTAATTTTTAATGCATCTGTTCAGATTGAAACAAAAACATTTGCATGTTGTAAATGCAGCAGTTTTTTATGGAGATATGTTCTCATTTCTGTGAGGAAAACAAGCCAAGCTATATGATTTACGCTTATGGCCACATGCCCAGACCTGCTGCTGTTACATAAAACTACAGTTTTGGAAGTGAATAGCAGAGAAACATTTCGGAGTCGGCTTTCTTAAATCTGTACTCTTGTAGTTGGTGTTTTATAAACACCGCAGCATATTCAAAAAAATGTACAGTATGAAATCATGTAAATTTGGTTTGAATTAATTTCTTCTCCTGGACAAACAGGTGTCAGAAACTGAAGGTTGTGCAGTGCTTTGTGTCTCAGAAAACTGTTATATTTCTGCTTTTCTATAAGCGCCACCTCAGAAAGTGAATTTACATTTTCCTGCAGCCTGTTTTTTTATGAATTGGTTTGAACAGAAAAACAGCATAATAAAATTTGAAAAATTTTCATACCAAACATTATTAAAAATGATTATTAAAATGCAAATAAAAACAGCTTGTCAGTTTTCTCCCTTTTAAACTAATTTGATTTTTGTCTCTTACCTTAGCAGATCCATTGTTAATGGAATAAAACCGACAATATATCCAGAGAGTAATGAAACCTCAGGTCCAAACATGACATCCTCTATCGTTGCTGTTGCATGAGGGATAAAAAAAACTTTTCTTCCATTTAATGTTTAGCATAACCATATTGTTCGCAGAAACAACATCTCTAGATTGAGTCCCCGTCGGTTTACAGTATCATTGTAGGTGCGAATGCAAGAAGGAAAAGCCTCCTTAAGTATATAGCTCCTTGTAGAGGTCTCCTTCCAGTTAGTCCTTGTTGGAAAGTCCTGGAGCTTCATGTTGGAACGCAGCTGATAGCTCAGCGGGGAGTTGATGATGCTGTTAACACCTATCCACTCAAGAGGCCATGCACACCAACATCTAATTCTTTTCAAATTAATCTTGCACGTATAATCATCTAGCATTGATTTACAAGTTATTTGGTGATTGATTGCTGGGACATGGCATGCCTTGTTTAGTTGGAATGCTTGGCTTTCCTGTGATTTGTGTTGACGGGTGTCTAGCGTGTCGATGAATTATGTGTCTTAACGTATCTCTCTCTTTCCTCAGGGTTGGTGTTTAGTATCCGAGGAAGGCAGAATTGCACTTCAGATCAGTCTTTCTGAAAGAGGGGAAAGGCCGACCCACTTGGACAAACTTAAGCCATACGTGCTTGAGAGTATTGTGGTGCTGCTGGTCCTCCCACCACCAGATGCTGTCTGTATGTCCATTTGTACATTTATCCATATTTACGCATCTAGCTCTTCACACTTTTAGATTATTAATTCATTTGTTTTCTGCTGCAGATACAATAAATGCATGACTTGATTTTTTATTCATATCCTCTTAGCAATGTTTGTGAATTTTTGTATGCATTTTGCTTGCTTTATTTATTGGCTTTTATTTATTTTTTCCTGGTGATATTTTACTTTATTTAAACCTTATCAGCGTTTGTTTATCTTTTGGTAAGATTCTCATACAACACACACCAAAAATGTTTTTCAGTTTGAGCACATTTATAGTGTCACTGGGCAGTTTGTTGCTTGTGGCCGCTGTGTCCATCGTGTTTTCACACTCCCCATGTGAGATTGGCATGATTCTGTTTTAACACGTTTCCAATCACTTTTTTGTTTGGACTCCTGGATTGCACTCATGGGTTCGTTGGGCCCTAGGCGAGATCATAAAAAATGCATCCTAGTGGTGTAAAAATGTCATAACATATAAATAGCCTCAGATTTACAACAATATATTTTTTTATTTAATTTTTTTAAGAGAAAGCACAAACATATCACTCTCTATATAACTATATAATTTACCTAATGCAACAGATTAATTGTAAACAAGCAACAATTAAGGCATAGATATGCAAAAGCAAACAGGCCGGGGTTTTGTTTACACCACACCCAAATCAATTTGTTTTTGAAATTTTTTCTTTAAGACAATGTTGTCTTTTAAAAACTTTTTACATAATATTTTTAATTCATATAAATGCTGTTCTTTTAAAAGTTCTGTTCATTAAATACTCCTGAAAAAAATTATTCCACCAACTTATTAATCCCCACAACTGTTTTCAACGTTAAGATTAAGAAATAATATTTCTTGAGCACCAAATTAGCATATTAGGATGATTTTGAAAGGATCATGTGACACCAAGACACCAGCTTTGCTATCACATGATTGCATTACAGTTTAAAGTAAAGCATACAGTTTAAAATAAAAAAACTAAATACTAATTAATTATAACAAAATCTAACAATATTGCTGTGTACAGTATTTCTGTACAGTAAAAATATAAATGCAGTATTGGTGAGCATAAGAGTCTTAAAAGAAAAATCACATCCATTCAAGCATTTAAACTTTTTAATGTCAAACTCAGTTCCTGGAGAGCCCTGCAGACTTTAGTTTCAACCCTGCTCCAACTCACAAACCATGTAGTTTTCAAATAAGACTGAAGGGCTTGATAAGCTGGATCAGGTGTGTTTAATTAGGGTTGCATCTAGACTCTGCTGGGCTCTGGCCCTCCAGGAACTGAGTTTGACACCCCTGCGTCTACTACATTTGAATTTATTACATGTACTTATGTCTGTTTCATTATTGTAATTGGAAATACGCATTTTAGTTTAGTTTTAGTAACATACCATTGAAAATGAATGCACACTCAGGCGTAGTAATGGGACTCAAAGCACCTTGAGTTTTTCCATTAATTTTCAGTATTGAATAATCTGAGTCTGTTATTTCATCTATACCACAGACATGTGGAAATAATTATTCACCTGGAGACATCTTGTCATAGATTTCATCTCTGCTTTCAAAACCATCAGCCTACTTGAACTTTTCAATAAACACTAAGATAATGAGCATAGACTCTATTTCACTTCCTTATTGAAATGTTTTTACTCTTATAAGATATTCTTTGTATCTGATGCATAATTGCTTAATCATCTGGTATGAATGAATGAAAAATAATTTAGTATGAAATTACAGAATGATTTGAGTGAATTAACCCAACAGCGTGTTCATTTTCAAGGATATTTCCGCTCTGAAATGTCCTGGGCTAAAGTGTCATTCAAACACCGATAATGAGATAGAAGGGAACCATAACTTCCTAGTTCAGGCGTCACACCTACCTGGATTTGAAACCTTTTGCTGCTTAGCCACCAACGCCCAACAAATAACTTTCCCTGGTATCATAGCACCACCTTGTGGCTTTCCTGCTGTGCACTTTTTTTTCTTTCTTTTTTTCAAGTTATGTGTAGTATTATTTATAAATTATATTTAATAATTATGTATTTTATTCCAGCAGATCCCAGAATAGGAGTTTTTATGTTGAACTCGGGGGTTAGAAAGCTCTTTGTTAAGGTATGTGCACACAGAACAGCACAGATTCTAATGAGGTTAATTATGCATGTAAACTGATATGGTTTATGAACATGTGGATCGTGCTGCATGACATGACTTGTGTCTTTTTTTAGGAGATCCAACTCCTGTCAAGAACAGACAGCAGTGTAGAACTCACTGAAGTGCTGCTCGAGCCTTCCGCTACTAATTTCACCCAAGTGGCTTCACTCTTCTGTAGACGTCAGTAGACTCTAATTCTCATGTGTATTCTGATTGTTCATACTGGACATGCTATGATGTTTGCCGTGTTTATTTCATTGGCTTTCACTTTTTTGTTTGTAGGCTCTTTGTCAGCTAAAAGTCAAAGGTGTTCAAGTCAGATTGGCCTGCAGATTTTAGCAAACAGAACAGTGAATTTATATCCACTGCTAAAAAGCACACACAGGTAATGCTTTCTGTGTTAAGAGTGTATTTACTGCAAATTACCATAATGTATTTATTATTAACATTATCTGTTTTTAAATCAATTAAAATCACCATTGGACAGCAAATGCACAATAGGCCAAAATAACTTTCTTTTTCAAATGTTACATAATAAAAACATTGTATAAATACATAATATATAATAATTGCATAAATACACTACTGTTCAAAAGCTTGGGGTCAGTACTATTGTTTTTAAAGGAAATTAATAAGCAAGGATGTTATAAATCGGTGAATACTGGAACACTGAACACTGCTGAAAATTCAGATTTGCCATCACAGAAGTAATTCATTTTTTTAAAATCTATATTAAAATAGAAAACGGTTATTTTTAATTGTAATATTTCATAAAATTGCTGTTTTTACCGTATTTTAATCAAATAAATGTAACCTTGCATTTATTAATGTTTTTAGCCTCTAAGAATTAATAAGAGTTTATTTTCTAAAACGTTTTATAATCTTACACATTTTAAACTTGTGTAAGTGAATGGGAGTGTACTTCCTTCAACTCTGTATAATTAGGAGATCAAATATATAAAGTAACCTAGTAAATGCTGTATTCAATGTTTTGGATGCAGTTCTACTAAATATTGGGTTGCTTTATTTTACAGTACGTGTAATTACATGTACTTACAGAAGAAAGTACTGGCAATATAAGGTAACTACATGGGGTAGGGGTAGGTTCAGGGTTAGTACCTAGCTATTACCTAGTTATTGTAATCACTACAATAAGTACATGAGGAACAGGACTGTAAAATAAAGTGCTATCAAATATTTAGCCTTGTTTTTACAAAGTTGTTCCTCTGTTTCAGATGGTCCAGCTCTGAGCGGAGTTCTTTAGTTCAGCTCAGACAGAAGCAGAGAGGCTCAGAGCATGTTGAGCTCTGGCTGTCCAACCCCTTCCCCATCACCTTCAGAATCACTAACATCTCCCTTTCCCAGCATAAACTCTTTAAGGTAATGTTTACCTGAACAGAAGAGACTTAATGTCCAGTGACCACATGACTTTTGAACAGATGAATGGATTGCAGGACACTTGGCGACTAAATAAAGAATGTGGATTTTTTTTTTTTTTTGCTTTGAAATTGAGATAATGAGTAGTTGGTGGGTTAATGACTCTATTTTATTATTTAATTGTTTTACTTAATGTAGTACTTAAAATACACAGTAAAAACTCAATTATATTATTCCTTTTAATAGTATACAAAAGTACAATTCACAAAAATAGAATCCTTTATTAGTCCAAACTATACAGTTTTTACAGCTTTAAATTTTTCCCTATTTATAGATTGTAAATTTGACAAAGTCCCTGGAGGTGAGCCCTGGTAGCTGGAAGCTTCTGTCTCTTCAGCTGCTCAGAAAATCTTTAGCCACAAACCTCAAAACCACAGTTACCCTGACAACCAATGTAGGGGTTCCCATGGAGCTTCACCTCCAAACTTATTCTTCTGCCTCAAAGGTAAAGCTCGTCTACGTCAGCATGAACACTCTTAAATAAGAGATAAGGTTCACATCCTCTTGCTGTGTTGACGGAAATCTGATGATGGATTAAATTCATTCTTTACTGCATAGACAGAATGCATTGCATTTTTTTTCCTCAGCAGGGAGGTGTTATGTTTGAGTCTTCTGAGGAGTGTGAACGGCTCTGTCCTCTCCGTTTGTCCAGATCAGGTAAAAAAACACACCTGGACACGTATAAGTGTTTTTGTAGACCAGTGGATCTCAACCTTTTTGACTCCAAGGTCCACCATTGTCCTAAACAATATTCAAAGTTTATGTTTTGAAAACTTGTTTTACTTTTACATGACTTACAGTCCATCATGATTTACTGGACAAGAGTTAAGTATAAAAGATAAAATAAAAAATGATTCACAGCTTCTACGCAATAAATTATTTTAGAGTTTGGCATTGATAGATCATGGGATTGCAAGATTTTTTATTTATTTGCATAATGTATTCTGGTTTAGTTTTTATTAATACTTAAGTTCATTTTTATGAATATATTTTTCATTATAATTTTAAATGTAATGTATTTTTCCCCCTTAGTTTTTTTTCTTTTTTTTTTTTTTTTAGTAACACTTTAGTATAAGGACCAATTCTCACTATTAACTAGTTCTCTATTAGCATGCCTATTATTAACATATTTGCCTTTTATTAGTACTTACAAAGCACATATTGTGCATGATCATATTCTACATCCCTTATCCTACCTTATTAACTATTCATAAGCAGCAAATTAGGAGTTTGAGGCAAAAGTCATAGTTAAAGGTTTGCTAATAGCAAGAATTGGACTTTTAAATAAAGTGTGACCATATCTTTCTTTAGTATTATAGTACATGTAGTTAAACTACATAATTAAACATGCTACATTGAACTAGATGAAATAAAGTTTACATTTATTTTATTTATTTTTTTTGTCAGTTAATATGTATTTCAAGTAACAATGTTTTATGGTTTCAGTTTGTTTTACTTTTCTATAAAACCCTCTGAGGAAGTAAATTTAAAAATAAATATTTAATTATGAGTTGTTTCAACTTATTTTATTGCTTGTTTTGCCTTATTTTAAGTCATCTTAAGTCCCCCTAGTAGCACTGTTGTTGTCATATCATAACCTTGTACTAAAAATTGATTGAATAGTTTTTGGCACACTAGTTTTTGCAGTTTGTATGTGTATGAACTTGCAGGACGTGTTGAGTGGCAGCAGTCCCTTCTCCCAGAATCCTCCTCATCTCTCTGGAGAGTGGACAGCAGTCTGGCCTCTTCACTCTGTAGCCGTTGGCACAGTAGCAAAGAGCTTTCTTGCAGGTAAACGTGCTTGAATGTAGAAACAAACATGTGAGGACTACTCATTTTGAATGCTGTTTAAACATATGTACACTCACTCATCTTTTATTGTCTTGTGTGTGTGTGTTTTATTCAGGTGGCCCAGACTTCCTGCAAACCACTCTTCACCTCTGGATTTTGGGGCAACACCTGTCAATGATAGTAAGGTATGCCAAACACTAATAAAAGAACAAAAGGAGCATCTTTAGTAAGAATCTTCAAATGTCAATCAAACATGCCACCTTTTGATGCATTTCATGGATTTTTAATCATTGTTTGAACTATTAATGCAAATCACTAATCCAGGTGAAGAACTTCACTCTGAAAAACCCGACGGGTTCAGTGGTGTCTGTGGAGATCCGAACCCTGTCCTCTTACCCAGTTCCACTTGAAGCCCTCGACATGTTGACCAAATGGTACATACTGTAAACACACACTCATTTGGCCTAAATTCTGTGCCAAAAACCTTCATTACAAAATTAAATATAAACAATATTAAATTGAATATTTAGTACATGTAAATAAGACATGTATTTACACATAAATTACACATTTTTATTTCAGTTTTAGTCATTTTAGTACTTCAGCTTATTTTGTTTATGTTAGTTGCCAAGGCATTTATTTCTTGTTTAGTAGTGTTAGTTAGCAGTAACAACATTGTTAATGAGAAATAACATCTGAAATCATATCATGTATGTATCTGTTTCTAGGTTTAATATTAGCCCTCTGTCTGTGAATATCACTACAAAAGAGTTTCTTCTATTGGCTTCTAATCACAAGGTGAGCTCATGATCTTTAAATAGCCTTGTTAAGCACATTGAGTATATCTTGGGTAGTTAGTGTGTCTTGTGGTAACTCTGGTTATAGTGTACTCATGTTTTTGCAAACAGGAAAGTGAGAGAGGTAGTGTGTTGACATTCCTTCTTCAGCCGTGGGAGTCGAGGACGGTTTCTGTGGCGTACCAACCCACAGAACACAAGCATGTTACCTCACTGCTCCTCATCAGGTACTGCTCTGCCCAAATGAGTTGTAACTGAGGTATTAAAGGGATAGTTTGCCCAAAAATTTAAATTCTGTAATTAATTACTCACCCTCATGCCGTTCCAAACCTGTAAGACCGTTGTTCATCTTTGGAACACAAATTAAGATATTTTTGATGAAATCTGAGAGCTCTCCGATCCTCCATAGACAGCAAGGATATTACCACGATCAAGGCACAGAAACGTAGCAAGGACATCGGTAAAATAGTCCATGTGATATCAGGAGTTCAACTGTAATTTTACGAAGCTACAAGAATACTTTTTGTGCGCAAAGAAAATAATAATACAAATTTTTCTCCCCGAGTTGCCGTCTTCTGCCATTTTGGAGAGTATCCCAGAACGTAATCAACATAATCAGCGTTGTTTACATTCAGTGGACTGCGCACGCATACGTTTCTGTGCGTTGACCGTGGTAATATCCTTGCTGTCTATGGAGGATCAGAGAGCTCTCAGATTTCATCAAAAATATCTTAACTTGTTTTCCGAAGATGAACGAAGGTCTTATGGGTTTGGAACGACACAAGGGTGAGTAATTAATGACAGAATTAAAATTTTTGGGTGAACTAATCCTTTAACATAACATTGAGCTGTTTAATAATACATTTAACAGATTAAGGGGGAAATAATATTTGCTTTGCTGGGATGTTGCTATGGACAGGACTGCAATGCATGGTCATGAAAATTATCAGGAAGTTTGTTTATGTAAAAATTTCATAATTGGTTCACAATTTGGTCTGTGTTAGTGATCCCCATCCACTAAGCACATGCTATAGGAAATATCGTGGGCATTTATAGTAGGAACTTTGTATGTATGATGTAATGACATTTTTTTCACTTTAACAATTACACACAACATTTTTTGGCTTAAGGTGCGGTCACAGAATGCTGGTTAGTCTGAAAGTGACTTCTGTGCATGTAGTTGCATTACACAATTGACTGCGGCTTTCCTTGTTGTGGTTGTTGTTGTTTTCTCAGTGTTGCTATGAGTTTCTATGCTAGTTGTTAGCTCACAGTAATTATGGCTCTGTCTGTTTAACAGGAACAACCTGACCGTGTTTGACATGGTTCTGGTTAAAGGATTTGGGGCAAAGGAGCTCCTGAGAGTAGGAGGGAAAGCTCCCCGGGCCTGCAGCCTCACTGCGCTTCAATGTGCCCCAGTCAACCCTCATGGAGTGCAGAGATGGTGAGCTGAGCTTCTCCTGTCATATCTAAGAGTTTGATGAAAAACACTAGTGGTGGTAGAAGTAGTGATTGTTCTCAAATTAATTGTTCTTATGGTTTTTATTTGTAATGAATTAATTCAGTCATTTCAGTTACATTGAATTACACTCCTAATCTAAAATACTTACTTGAAGTACCCTTTCAGATTTTAAGTTAATATTTTAATAATTTTACAACACATTCACATGTCTTTAGCCTGTGTAATTTCAAACCATATTATATCATGGTTATACTTGGCCATACATTATTAATGAACAAAAATCAATAAAATGCATACAACTATACATGCTTAACAGATCAATTATTAAATATTCACATACCTAGAAATATGCGATAATGTGCTTGTTAATGTTTACTAAGGAACTTCCGAAACATTACCTTATGATTAACGGATCGTTATTCAATCCAAATTAAAATGTTTATGAATGTCATTAAATTTCAATTAATATGATCATGTACTTGATCATGGAATGATTTTGACAGATGGTTTACAATTATTAAAAGTTTGTTTAACAAATCTTTAAAAAACATAATGCTTAACGGATCATTAGTTAATGCTTACAAATGTCGTTAAACTTTCAGTTCTTACAACCATGCAGTTTTTAGAAATATACAAATTCTGAAAATTAAGCAATAATTAAAAGCTTGTTTGTTAATGTACTTTTAAATACTCATTTAACTTAATTTTATTATATTACCTGCTGCTCTTTTTTACGTTGACAAATGTTGTTCAAAAGCTTAGTAATTTTAAGCACTTTACCAACTTTTAATGTTAACAATATTCGTTAACTCATAATCACAGTTTGTAAAGGTTGTATAATTGGTCTGTTTGTTGTGTAGACTTCTACTATTTTCACATCTTAACAAATAATGTATTAATTATTTCTTCATGTTTTTGCAGTACCCAATCAAAAGACTATTCATTGTTTATAAATGTTTACTAATCATTACTTTTATGAGCAGTTATCTCGATGGCAAAATGTGTCCCAAATGACCTGAATTCACCCTATTTATGCATGTTTACATGTCATTTATTAATAATTTGTTAAGGTTTTTGCAGTACCCAATCTAAAGTTGAGACTATTCATCAATTGTAAATGTTTAGAAACTTTTACTATTCATTTAGTGTCTTTATGGGCATTGGACTGTTAGCTGCTAGAACAGCGTTTGTGTAAACGTGGTTAGTTAAGTTTAGCTAAATGCTTGCTAAAGACATCAAACACATTGTAATGTGGGTGCAAATCATGGATATTCCGTATGCACCCAGTAGGATATTCCTTGAATCATACATACATCAACAGGAGAAAACAAAACTTTTTTCAAGAGAACATTTATTTATCAAAACAATGTAATGTTAAGAGATTGAATCATGTTCCCTTATAGTAATCAAACTAACCCCTATACACTTCTGACCCCTTAATTGCATTAACTAAAGCTTTTAATCATTGTATAACATCTGTTAACATCATTTGTAGAGTACATTTAGGTAACACATTTGAATATGTATTAACTAGCGATCCCTTAAGCATTATAATGTTTGTTAGTGATTTGTTAATGAAATTATTATTACAAGAGTGTTACTGCATGTTTTATTCTCTTTGTTGTCTTTTCACAGGTTTAAGATCAAGTAAGCCCTTGTTTGCCATCCAGAAGAGCTTTAAAGTGGAGAATGCAGGCGAGTTGCCATTGACTGTAGTATCCATGAACATTAATGGATATCAATGCCAAGGTTATGGCTTTGAGGTGCAAGACTGCAGATCTTTCAGAGTGGACTACAACTCGTCCTCAGAAATCACAATTGCGTAAGTCTTAAGAGTGTTAATGCGAAAGTGCATGTGCCTGCTGATTTTCAGCTGTTTACGCTACTGTGCAATATTCAATATCAGTATTTTAACCAAAGTGCAGATCTCATTCCATTCTTTTGTTTTTGAATACGATAGAGTTTTGAGATTTTATATATATATCTGTTTTACAAGTGACTTTAGGGTGGAAATGTGTTACCTATGTTTTCTAATGCCTGCCCCTGCTGGTATATTTATATCTACATCATCTGGTTCTATTGACGACCATTTAAGAAAAATAGCTGTTTATTCTACTGATGTGTACATGTTTTGCAAGCAACCAGTTTATTTGGTAATATTACATTATTTTGTAAGCCGAGTCACTACCATTTGAATTTTGTATTGCAAAATGATAGGTTTCTCTAGGTATTAAATAGTCCTCCTTTGCTGCTAATTTTCCCCATGAAACATGGTTGTCTTCTTCATGTGGCAAATTCTCAAATGCATTGATAGCAGTGTTGTGATAACATCTTGTATATGCTTGTATATTTTAATAATTTAATAGTAAATGTATGATTTAGACCCAAATTGCCTGACTGATCAGACAACGTCATATCCCTAAAACCCCATTTTAGGACCCTTTTTATTTTCTCCTCATCTCAACGGTTCTCTCCGCATCTCTCTAGATTTACTCCAGACTTCACATCTTCGTGGGTGATCAGAGACTTGACCCTAGTAACAGAACGTGGCTCCCTTTTCCACTTCACCCTCAATGTGACTCTTCCTCACCACATGCTGCCCCTGTGTGCTCAAGTGGTTCCAGGACCCAGCTGGGAGGAGTCCTTCTGGATCATCACACTGCTCTTCACCTGGTTAGCAGTCCATATACATACTTTAACCCACAAAATGTTACCCAGTGCATGTAAATGTATTCTATGCATTAATATAAACCCGTTCTCTCTGCAGTTCCTCTCTAGCTGGTGTGTGTCTGATGGCTTTCCATCAAGCTCAGCACATTCTAAGCGAGTTCTTCACACCAAGTCCACGTAGCAACCACAACTCTGTACCTCGTGAAAATAGTAGTGTCAACCACATCTCCTCAAATGGTGTCAGGTGAGACAGCATCACTCTTTATTATTAGGGAATCACACACATACAAACTTATTTTCAGTGTCTTAGATTCATTTTGTTGACTGTGCTGCTCTATAGGACTCTGGTCCTTTGAGTTTGGTTGTATTTTGGTTTGTTTTTTAACATAGCTTAATTGTTGTAACTTTTTTTGGACAGGTTTACACCATTGGACTATATTTGAAATATGTATTAATAATTAATACAATATAATTGTTATTATTTCTACTACTAATACTATAAAATAAATATATAATATTCAATTAATATATTAAATAATTTAGTTTATTATATGAATACTATTATTATTATTACATTGCTTGTTAATGTTTTTCTGTGTGATTTATTTTATTTTTTACCTGGAAATTTAAGCAGCAGTGAAATCTGATGTTTGGCAGAATCATATTGCAATATATTACAATTGTTTATTTATATATTTTTGCTTGATGCTTTATGGCTGTATATTATAGCCAACTGTGTGAGTTAGATCCATTTTTAATTACTTGTTGTTGTTGTTTTTTTCTTTAGTAGAGGAAAAGGCAGTTGTAAGAACTACACTGACACAAGCCATCCCTCTGGCAAAGGGAGAGGGTCTCCAGCCGTGGCCAATGGGACAATTCGGTCACAGTCCTCATCCAAGAAAACTTCTGGAGGTTCATCCCAGCCTCCAAAGAAGCAAACTAAGGTGTCGTTCCTATACAGTAGATATAAAAGTAGCGCTGCAACTGCTTCTGCTAGTGTTCCTGCTTCCTCAGACATTTGCAGTCCTCCCACCGATGAAGATGGAGATCGCACATTTGAGCTTGACCCAGAAGTTTGTAATAACAACAACAATAACAATGACATATTAGATGAAAACCTTCTCCCAGCTGAGAAGAAAGAGCACTTTAGAGAATCCAGAGAGGACAAGGCATTGCCAGCTGATATGTTTCCTATGGAAACACTTCCTGGATTACCAGAAAACCTCCCAGTAAGCACAGTCCCTGAGCCTGGAATGGAAAACGAGGAGTGTAAAATAAAAAATAATGCAGAAAAAAGGGAAAATGTAGATGAAGAGGTAAGAGCCATAATACAACATAATTTTTTACACTGCTAAAATTTGCCTCTTTGTGAATGAATATTTTAACAAAAGATTCTCAGTGTTGATGTTCTTTCTAAGACAAATGAATTGTTTTTGCCCCTCACTCAGAAGACAGAAATAGGCAGCAATCAGAAGAAGAGACCAGAGAAAGATTCAGAACTTGGATTGTCAGCCATCAACACCAAAGCAAAGAAAAACACAGGCAGGAGTCGCAGGAAGGCAGCTGAGCTCATTCCTGGGTAAGTATCTGCACAGGGAAGTCGTGGCCTAATGGTTAGAGAGTCGCACTCGTAATCCAAAGGTTGTGAGTTCGAGTCTCGGGCCGGTACAAATTGCAGGTGGGGGGAGTGAATGTACAGTGCTCTCTCCACCCTCAATACCACGACTGAGGTGCCCTTGAGCAAGGCACCGAACCCCCAACTGCTCCCCGGGCGACCGCAGCATAAATGGCTGCCCACTGCTCCGGGTGTGTGTTCACGGTGTGTGTGTGTGTGTGTGTGTTCACGATGGTGTGTGTGTTCACTGCTGTGTGTGTGCACTTTGGATGGGTTGATAATTTGGATTATCATATAATAGTAAATGTATGATTTGTATGATTATTATTGGATGGGTTAAATGCAGAGCACGAATTCCGAGTATGGTTCACCATACTAGGCTGTATGTCACGTCATTAAGTTTTTTCATTTAGTTTAGCTTTATACCTGCAGATGATAGTGTAGGAGTGTGAACTGACAGCAAATTGACTTGATTCATGATTCACTGGATTTTGATTTAGTTCAAAAGCAGTTTATTTACGCTAAAAAGCATGGCCACACTATGATTGCTTTAACTGTAATTGTAACAGCTTATTTTGTATATATACTAACAAATACACTATTTTAATAACTCATGATTAATTAGATTTTTGTTATTTTAAAATCAGTAAATTAACTACAGTATATAAATCACAGGTAACACTTGAATGGGTTTGCATAAGACTGACATGACACTTGTCATGAATATGAAGGAGTTTTTATGCATGTTTATGACAACTGTCATTAAGTGTAATTCGCTCAGTTTTGTCATTTTTAATGCAAAGATGACATTATTTGACCTACCCCTACCTTTACCCCTAACCCTAGCCCATAACAAAGACATATCAATCAATGTCATCTTTGCATTAATATGACATAACTGAGCGAATGACGCTTAATGACAGTTGTCACAAACATGCATAAAAAACCTTCATATTCATGAAATGTGTTATGCCATGTTTATGAAGGTGTCATGTCAGTCACCAAATCACAATTTAAAAGTCAGATTTATGCATATGAATAATGAGAATTTTAAATTATTACTGAAAAAAATACATAATACAAAAATAAATGTTCGAGTCCTGGCTCGTGGACCTTTCCCGATCCTGCCCCCCCCCCCCCTCTCCCACTTTACTTCCCGTCACTGCTATGCTGTCCTATTAAAATAAATCCCCAAATGTCTACAAAATAAATAAGTAAAAGAGCTCTGAGGCAATATGTTACATAATTAGTTTTATTCTAAGTTGAATTTTATTAAATGTTTGAATTTAGCGTAGAATTTATTGAATGTTGAATCTGTGTCTGCCTTGAAATAGCCTGTGAAGAGATGGCAAAATACTTGAATACAACAGATATTAATAAGATATATAAATACAATTTAAAAATTCAATATACAAACATGTTAAGACATTTTATTATTGTTAATATTACACACACACACACACACTCTCTCTCTCTCTCTATATATATATATATATATATATATATATTATGATGTATGTTTCATTCTGGTAATCCAACAGGCTTCCTGAAAACAGCATTTTCATGGTAACAGAGAGTGAAAGAGAATTTCTACGTAATGCTGCTAGAACCCGCAACACGAAACCTGAACTACCTAAAACAGGAGCCATCCCAGACAGCCCTCTCAAACACAGTGGTGAGGAAGTGATTTCCAGCTGTTCCTGTGTCTCACCACTGTATGTGCATTGCAGTGTCCCTGAACATAGTAATGGCACTGTGACTGCAGTTGTTGAAGACAACAAACACATTTCAAAGTGCATTTGATTTGGATGGGGAGGGACATCTTATATCCATGAGTATTTGATTAAACCGTTTGCTCGTGTTATTTTTTCCTGCCATATGAATTGTATGTTCATTGTTTTCTATTTTAAAATGTAATTTATTCCTGTGATGCAAAGTAGAATTTTCAGCAGCCATCACTTCAGTCTTTAGTGTCACATGAACCATCAGAAATCAGTGTGAATTAGAAATCTTTTGTAACATAAGTGTTTGAGTGTGTCTCGTCAGTTTTGATTAGGTTAATGTGTCTTTGCTGAATAAAAGTATTTATTAATTTTTTTACAATAAATCTTACTGACCCCAAACTAGTGTATTCTAGTTTCAATAAAATAAAATATTAAGCAGCACAACTGTTTTCAGCACAGATTCTTGAACACTAAATAAGCATATTAGAATGATTTCTGAAGGATCATGTGACACTGAAGACTGGAGGAATAGCTGCTTAAAATTCAGTTTTAGCATCACAAAAATAAATCGCATTACAAATTACAAAAATAAAAAAATTATTCCAAACTTTGACCGGTTGTATACTCAGCTGATCTACTCTCCCTGCCAGTTTTGTAAAAACAGTTTCCTTTTACACAAACACAGGCACGTGTTTGAGCCGACCTAGGCGTAAATGTCCCGAGCGACGTCTGCAGTCGGAGTCAGGCTCTGATTCAAGCAGTTCATCGGGCAGCGTGAGAGCCAGCCGAAGGTCCTGGGGCAGCTGGAGCAGTGCCAGCAGCATAGAGGGAGAAAAGGACCCAAACAGACATCCCTGCAGGAGTAAGAGATCATGCGCTTGCTACACACTTATGTTGAGCTGAAAAGAAAACGGACACTTTACCCACTGCAGTTTCCAGAACAAATTAAATAAAATAGTCTTTTAAACAAAGTTATTTTTTTTGTTTTTTTTAGGAGACAACATCCAGTACAACCCATATCCAAAAGATCGGGAATGTTACATGAACATGAATTACACCTACAAAACTCAAAGGTAAAATTCCCAGATTTTCCTCAAAGGATTTGTTCACTTCCAGAATAAAAATGCCTGATAATTTACTATCCTCATGCCATCCAAGATGTTCATGTCTTTCTTTCTTCAGTCGTAAAGAAATTAAGGTTTTTGAGGAAAACATTCCAGGATTTTTCTCCATGTAGTGGACTTCATTGGGAGCCAATGAACGGGTTGAAGGTCCAAATTTCGGTTTCAATGCAGCTAAAAAGGGCTCTACACGATCCCAGCTGATGAACAAGTGTATTATCTAGTGAAACTATTGGTCATTTTCTAGAAAAAATAAATTCAAATATATATACTTTAACCACAAATGCTCGTCTTGCACTAGCTCTAAGATGCGCATCTGTGACTTCTCACATTACGTAGTCACGTTCTTCTTCTGTGTACTCCGTTTCAAAAAGGTAGAGTAGGGCAAAAACATCTCAATTTTCTCCTCCAACTTCAAAACCGTCCAGCATCGTTGTTTCACCTTGTTCTATAAAGGGCGTTTGGCTTTCTTTGCATGTTTGCTTTGGAAACACTGGGTTGGTACTTCTGCCTACGTCACACGTGACCTTTCCAATGTGATTACGTGATTTATGAAGTCGAGATGCAAGACAATAAAAAAAAAAAGTGAGAATATTACCAATCCTTTCACTAGAATAGACCGTCATTCCTCAGCTGGGATCGTGTAGAGCCCTTTGAAGCTGCATTGAAACTGCAATTTGGACCTTCAACCCGTTGGCACCCATTGAAGTCCACTATATGATATATATGAAAGGATATATAAAATCGTTGAATCTTTTCCTCAAAAAGCTTAATTTCTTGACGACTGAAGACATAAACATCTTGGATGACATAGGGGTGAGTAAATAATTAGGACATTTTTTTTTAAATTCATTTGATTTAAGAATTCTAAAAGTGATTGATAAGATATGAAACGCGTTTGTCCACAGCATGAACAATCTATATGTCAGGGAACCATGCCAAAGTCCAGAACACACGTCTGTCCCGCCCCTGCACTCCCTCACAGCTTCGCTGATGTAGCTGCAGGTGGGGACAAAAACATTGGTGAGGGACATTCACACGTTATACTTAAAGAGAATCACGGTTAAGATGCACGATCATGTTTTATTTTTGGGATTTATGCATTTTGGTTTCACCAGACATAATCGGCTCTAATGTGATCGAAGAGACGTGGTCACCGGCCTCAGTTCCTCTGACCAATGAATTCAGGTACAACATGACCGAGTCCCTCCCGTTCGTCCCACAGAGTCCCTCATCAGGTTATGAAAGGTATGTCTCATAGGCTTTTAATTATTTCTATTATATACTATCTATTTAATTTTTGACGTCATATTATGTGTCCATACACAATCAGATTTAAAATTCTTATGTGTCATTACTGTGAAGCTTCCCTTGGAATAACATGAACAGCCAATATGCCGGTCAGTATCCATATAGTGGCCAGACCAACTACATGCCAACAGGTGAGGAGTTTTCTGTCTCGGGGAGTAAAATATATCACTGTACTACATGGTAACTAAAGGATGTGTGAACGTTTTCTTTGTTTTGTTTTGTTTTTTCTGTGAAGGTAATGGCAATTACCAAAATGCATTCTCATGCCATCAAAGCCAAACCGTGACCCACAGCCATCAGCCAGTGTGGGGTGAGAATGGAACCCATGACATGAACTCCACATGGGACACTGGCAGTTGTGTGGGCAGCAAGGTGAGATTTACATGAGTGTTGGGTTTTGTCAAGCACTTTCTTAAAATCATAAGACAACAGAGTCACCTTGAAAATAATTGATATTTGAGGCAAGACACCCCAGGTGAATAGAATAAGAAATTGAAGTAATAGATAACACCATACTTCCCCAGTTGATTGATTACATTAAGAATTGCTGGCATTTTATGTATTAAAAGTTTTTTTCTGAAATGTTATGTTTAAATATGCAAATTAGGCATACATTTATTTTTATTGACATCTTACAAGTTTTTTACAGTGGGATTTTGGTTATGTCTTTATCATCTCCATAAATCAGAAAAAAACTCTTAGCAGCCAAATAAACAATGTTTTTGCCTGTAGTATCTTGTTTTAATACAATTTATGATGACAGAGAAATGCTATAATTAAGGGTATATGATTTAAACAGTATCTAAATTATTGTACTTAACTGTAAGTAAAATATTTTCTTGTTTACTGAAACTGTAACAGAGATTATGCTCAGAGGAGGTTAAATAATAATACTAATAGCAGATATATTATATTAATGGAGTTTATTGCCATTTGCACAGGTACATTATAGTACAGGTAGATTGGAATTCTTGTGCATTTCTCTGAGTCGGCTTTAAAAGTAATTTAATTTAAAAGAAAAGTGAGAACAGCAAATATTTCCAGAAGTGCAAAAAAGAGACTATCTACAAATAGACTTTCTAAATAAAATGTAATATATTATTTCTTGGGTAAAAATGTGTTAATTTTTGTACTACAACTGCACTGTAGTATAAGTATAGTAATTGTTTTACTTTACACTGCAGTAAAATTACAATATTTATTACTTAATTTATTTTATTATATATTAATTAATTGGCTTTTATTTTGGCAGAAAACTAGAGAGACCTTTGTTTGTTTACAAACACTTCCTACAAATGTAGTAAAATCTTCTGTCCACAAAAAATGCTGGAAATTGTGTGAATGTGAAACTGCATGTTAAGCTCGCAGCACATGCAGAGATGGAGTTTGCTGCATTCACTGTGAACCGAGCTGAAAACGCTGGGTCATGAGCTGCTCGTGTAAAAACACTGACGCTCGACTCTAAAACACACAGCGCAAAGGTTTATATACATGTCTAATACAAATATGCACATTATGGCCTCACTGTTGGAGAGAGGACTTGTGGAGAAAGCATAGCTGACAACAGTGCATCCAAACTGCAGGAAATGTGTGAAGTGTTTTAAATATTTTGAATCAATATGTATCTCAAAATCAATATTTCTGAGAATACTATAATGCAGTTGTAAGAGTTGGAGTTTCATGTTAACATTTAATCTAGTACATCAAGTGTGCAATGTAAAGAGTTGCAGATAATTGAACTATTAAAACCCACAAATTGCAAACAAATGCAGAAAAACTGTTTAAACTGGCATCTTGGTTTAAAAATTGTTTGGACAGTATTATTCTGAGCTCCTTAGAAACACATTGTTCATTATCCAGCCTGATAAAATGTGTGTAGTTTGTCTTCACTGAGAAGTAGATGCTTGGAATATTAAAGCAATTTTTCCCTAATCTTTTTTTTTCCAGCCATACTTTTCAGGAACCAGAAGTCTGTCACCCATGTCCAGTCTATTTGGCTCTATCTGGACACCTCAAAGCGAGCCTTACCAGAGCCAATTCCACCCAGAGCGTCCCGTGCCGGTCTCGCCCCACACGCCCATCTTCACCCGTCGCACCCTTCAGCCGCGAACCAGGCGGCGCCTGCCCGAGAAAACAATACTCCAGCTTCAATCCCTTTGGACCGCACATGAATTTAGACATATGGAACTCCTCTTCAAACCGGAGCTCCAACTCTCAGCTCTCCAACGATTCGGGCTACTCTGGGGATATGTGAGCGAGCGGTGCTTTTGTTTTGAATAATAAGGAAAAACAGATTGTGCTTTTATTTCTGATGGGGGAAAATGTGAATATTCTTCTTTCTTTTATGTTTGATGTTGTGGTAAGGTTCAGCATTTTGTTGTATATTTTTCTAGATGTTTTGCAAGTTTGACCATTGGAAAATTAAAAAAAAAAAGTTTTGTACTTGATTTTGTGTTGTGAATTTCTTTAGGTTTGCTTTGTCAGTGGTTTAAATACTATAACATGCTAGTGAAACAATTTAAATACACTCTTGAAAATAAAGCTGTTAAAAGGTGCTTTTTTGTCTAAATGGTTCCAAAGGACCTTTAACATCTGAAGAACCTTTCAGTTTCACAAAAGGTTCTTTGTGGTGAAAGAATGTTCTTCAGATTATAAAAAGGTAAGAAAGAGATGGTTCTTTAAAGAACCTTTGACTGAATGGTTCTTTGTGGAACCAAAAATGGTTCTTCTATATGGCATCGCTGTGAAGAACCTTTTAAGCACCTTTATTTTTAAGAGTGTACATGCTCGAAACATGAGCAAAACAGAATATTTGACATTTATACCATCTAAAAATGTTCTAAACCATTTACATGTTAGACATTTTTTACTTAATCCATTCACTATACAAATGGACCCTGCCTTCATGTTCCTTCTATTCGTTTTTGCAGTTTTAAGCAAATCGAAACATGGACCTGAAATGAATCGTGAATTGATGAATGGCTCAGGAGAAGGTGATCTTGACTGGAAATTAAGGCCCATATAGTCAACTGTAGGTTATCAAACTGACTCATCTCACTCAGTAAAAACAGTAGACCGTTTTAATGTATTTCAAGTAGATAAGCTTCCAGTGTTTGTCTTAAGTTTCTTCCTGAGATTCTAGATTGCTTTCATAGTCATAAAAGTACAACGCAGAACAAATTACGCATCCTTATAAAATTAAGTGCACCGTCATTCTATAGGTATGTTTAGTCAATTAATGACTAGAATATATTCAAAACATCTCAAATAATGCAGTTTATTTATGAGCTGTGCAGAAAATGATATAACACCGGTCAACTGAATGTGGCATTAAGATCTACAAATGGTAACAGAGGAGTAAAATGCAAGATTTAATCCTACAAAAGCAGGTTTGTGGATATAAAGGGAAGAAATACATTTTGGAATGTACATCATGTTATATATAGTGTATTTTGTGCAAACAAGTAGCAATAGTTCCCTGTGTATGACAATCGAACTGTACAGGAGAGCAGACATAAGACAAGGAAGATTTATCTGTGTGGCATAAATCAACCCTGGGCACTTTTTCAGTTTTTTAAGCATTATGAATATGAACACGAAACATGGTTTGTCAACAACACAACACACCACACTCACAACTACTTGAAGATCAGTAATTATAATAATGCATGTTTTCTGGTAAACCTTTAACCAGGGGGCTATTATTAATAAAACACTACACATATTTTTTGTGTTGCTAAGTCACAAACTGCATCTGGTGATTTGAGCATGCAATATTGTTTCTCTGAAAACACATGAACATTTATGGTTTAGAGAAACGACCACGGCTGATTTTTAAATGAACAGTGCAGTGATATTAAAAAAGGCAATTGTTTACAATCTAAAAAGCATATCAAATGATGTTTCTTGCATAATATAGGTGATTCAAGAGACTTCATTGCATTATAAGAACACTGTACCAACCACAGTTGTGCACATCACAGTCAATAGCAAAGAAGCACATATATTGTTGCATATTTTATGAATATTCCTGACATCACTTTTAAAAATAGACTAACTCTGGCCAAATATTATTGATACTAGCCCACCATAGTTAGATGTTTTGAGGGGGTTGTCTATTTGTTGTGCAGATATATAAGCTCAATAGTAGTTTGGAATCACATTACTTGCATTCTTATACATGCCAATGCTTTGAAGAGTTCCCTTTTTAATCATCTGAACATTCAGATTTTTCAACATACAGTAGAAACATGAATGTTTTCCCTAAATGTGTAGCGGTTTTTGAGTCAAAGGTGTAGAACTGCATAACTTTCAACCAAGAATTACATTTCTGTCGTCATTTACTCACACTCATGTTGTTCCAAATCACTCTGACTTTCTTCCATGGAGCACAAAAGGTGATTTCTTTCTTTATATAATAAAAGTAAACGGAAAAGATGTGTATTAATTTGCATATCAAAAATCAAAGCAATTGAAAAAATACACTATTTTATTTGCTAAATAAATATATAATTAATATATATTTACATTGCTTATCTTCCTTCTCTCTGACACTCTAAGATAACATTATTAATGGCAAAATTTTGATTGAAGAGTTCAAGCAACCAGGAAGATTTTGATCTTTTCCTCCCACAATGTCTTTGTATGGATTGGAACATGTTTATGGTATTTATGGTGACAAGTCACTTTAATTACATAGACAAGAACAGCCCGGATATTCTTCAAAAAATTCCCTTTACATCCCACAGAAGAAAGAAATTCATATTGGTTTGAAACAACCTCAGGCTAAATGACAGATTTTAATTTTTTGGATGAGCTATTCCTTTATATTGCAAAACCAAAGAACCGTGGTCAGGGTACAGAGTCTGTTCTTCTGTCCAAGGTGAGGGTGTCACAAATAAAGCCACAACAACACAACTTCAATGCTATATGAGGGTCCCATTTGGCACAAGGGCAGCAGCTTTAAGGAACAAGTGCAAGTATTTATATTTCAGAGATGAGAGTGCTATTGAAGATAACGGTATACTTTAAAACAATGGTTCCCAGAGTCTGCCACCGCAATGTGGCCGTCTGAGGTCAGAGCCAGTCCTTGTGGGCCATACAGAGGGTCTGCGGAGGTGTTGATATAGGACAGGAAGGATCCACTGCTGTCAAACACCTGGAGTCCCACAGACAAGTGTGATGATATGAAGATGCTAAACCTTTATCTGACATGTGATCACATTGTTAAACATATTTAATTAATCCAAGCCTGTATTACCTGTATCCGGCTGTTGCCCCAGTCAGCCACTATAATATTGCCATTGGCATCTACTGCCACACCTGTCGGTGCATTAAACTGCCCATTTCCTTCGCCATTTGACCCAAACTTCAGTACGAACTCGCCCTCTGGACTGAACACCTGCAATTTGATGCATTAACTCATCAGTATTTAAAAAGACTTGTGTTTGATGATCTTTGAACAGATATGAGCAAACTGTTATTCAAAAAGTAACCACAATTGTGGCTAAAAGTGACTAACATAATTTAGACAGGACATGATCTTTGAGGAACTTGGTAAAATATTAGAATAGGTTTTTACCTTTACAGAATGATTATGAAAATCGGTCACAATGATTTCATTATTTTGATTCACTGCGGCAAAGTGTGGACCTATGAAAAGGAAAGATAAAGATTGTAAAATTCAGCATTTGGTAACCTAAAGCCCTCGTCACATTAGCCCACCCAATATGACATTTATGAAATGTGGCTTTGCCTTTCAGTTGAAAAACTGACTAATGGTTTTAGACGCTGCATGAACGGACAGATGAAGCAATTTGAAAAGCATGTGGTTGTTAGATTAATGCTGCTTTCATGTGCTTTTTAAATGTTCTACTTCACATTTCTGAAGTCTAATTATGATTTTATCAAGTTCAAGTACTTTGCTGTCGGAAAGAACAGGAGTCATGGAGGACATTCATGTCTGAAAAAAAATAATTATCTATTCTAGGATATTCTTGCCTATTTCGTGGGAAAACCTTATTAAAGCTAAAATGTACAGAAGATATTTAGTCAATATCCAACATATTTTGAATAAAACATAGCCCTACTGTATACTTTCTACATAGTAAAAGAGAATATAAAGATAGCTTGCTAATTTTCCTGGGTTTTTGTTTAAATAAATACTATATCTCCTGTGTGAAATGCATACAATATGCATCAAGTAGTTTTTTATATACCGTATGTAAATAGCAAAATATAGATGTTTTGGGAAAAACAAATGAAACTTAACGGTCACTACAATAGTGTCACTACAATCTGCCGTGTTTAGAGCTTATGGCCTGGCCAACTTACAAACTCGGCTATCAAAATCATCTCAGTCTTCCAGTCATAACTTGTACATGATTTTCCAGTTCATGCCCACTTTCTGATTAGAAAACTTGTATTTATGATAATTTAGATAGCACGTGAGGACTGCATAAATGTTAACCCAGGTAAGTACCTGCAAACTGCTTGTCACTGTTGCCTCGGTTGCCAAACTTGGAGACAAGTTTTCCATTGGGCTGGAAAATGAAGACGCAGCAGGATTTATTGTCAACCACAATGATGTGGCCATTTCTATCAACCGCTACACCCTTAGGACCCATGAGCTTCCCTGCGCCAATCTTAGTCTGTAAAAACACACAGAGAACACAAAGAGAAAAAAGTTACCAAAATTCAGTCTACTACAAGAATGTTCCCATTTATAAAGAGATGTTAATATGTTTTTGATACTACGTATTTAATAAAAAATAATAATAATTTGCCATAAATTCTGGCACCATAAACATAAAAACTCGCAGATACCTTAAACTTCCCATCACTGGAGAAAATGCTGACCCATTTGTTATCATAGTCAGCAATGATGATGTCACCGTTAGGGTGCACAGCAACACCAGTTGGCCGCTGAAGTTGTCCCGGTGATCGGCCCCTCACTCCAAAACGACTCTTAAATTGTCCATCATTTGAAAATATCTATAAATAAAACAATTTATTTTCTTACAAATGTTTCATCTAAATTCAATAGTTAATAAGCAACCTGCAGGATGATGGTAAAAAGACTGGCTCTTGAAATGGATTTATAATGTGATTAAACGGGTGCAGCAGCTATTACCTGAACACACTGATTATTACTATCCGCTATCAGGACCTTGCCAATAGAAGAAGCAGCAACTCCCTGCAGATTGGTGAATTCACCCTTATTTCTGCCTTTAGTTCCTTTGGGACAAAAAAAATACATATACGTGTTTTATATATTGTATATTTTACTTATATACATACACACACACACATACAAATATAAACTACATAAATCATAATGGTCACACTTTATTTTAAGATTCAATTCTCACTATTAAAAAAACATTAACTATGATTTTTGCCTCAATAAGCTCCTAATCTGCAGCGTATTAATAGTTAGTAAGGTAGTTGTTAAGTTTAGGTATTGGGTAGGATTAGGGATGCAGAATATGATCATGTGTGCTTTATAAGTACTAATAAACAGTCAATATGTTAATAATAGGCATGCTAATAAGTAACTAGGTAATAGTGAGCATTGGTCCCTAAACTAAAGTTTACCATCATAAACATAACTATGTATATTTACTACCTATATTATTATGTATTCATATAACATTTGAAAAGGAATATTATCCTTCATGCTTATTATATTATTGTGATGCCTATATTCATTCATGTTTTTCTTAACAAATTAGCATAGATTTATATCAATACAAATCTAAAATAGATTATATAATATATATAAATGTCTTTTTTGCCTGACAAAGACCTTGTTTGGGTCAAAACCATATATTACAGGAGCAGATAAAGCCCGTTTTTTTGTTTTTGATTAGGTGTTACAAAAGAGATGCGTGTTCATCATACCGATTCGGAACATGAGGTCATCTTCAATTGGGTTTTCTTTCCGTTTGCCCGTGCTGTACATGCTGGCAGGGCGCTTGATAGCACGCTGTTTCACATGGCTACTTCCTGGAGATTTGAGACGTTTCTTTCCTCCGTCTGAAGTCAGGGAGATGTCTGTCAATTTGCAGGCACGTATGCTGAACGGGCTGCCCCTAATATGCTGATCATAGAGCTTTAGCGAGAGCGTGAAGCGGCCCTCACACGGGACCGTGTATACAAACTCATAAGTGCCATTTTTATGATCCGTCACTTCCCCTTCCCTCACCACTGTGCCATCAGAGGCAGAAAGATCAGCTATCAGCAGAGCATTTCCTGTCCGGCACAGTCCGCCATCTCTGTCTTTTGTTGTTATGGTCACAGAAGTAAGCTGCCCCACGATGCAATGCCTCAGGCCTTCACCGGTCGCAACAGTTTCTGCAGCAACAGCATTGGTGGTTATTATAGCACCAAGGTTGTGGATGGATTTGCGAAGACCGTCAGTCTCCACCAAGAAGTCCAGCTGGCTGTTCTCCTCTGGCCGAAGTGGGAGTTCCTGACTTGCCAGCTCATCAAGACGCTCACTCATCTGCTTCTTGACCAACAGGACTTCCGCTTCCGAGCCGTGATTGAGAGCCTGCTCTGTGAAACTGCAGCTGCTGCGAATGCCCTCCTGCCCCTGCAGCAACGACTCCAGCTGGCTTGCAACACCTGCAGTAATACATAAGTGATATATTCATCAACATACATGTACAACATTTACAGAACCACAACATTTACAGAACCTGCAGCATAAATATATTACATAATCTGCATTAACTCATCAGTATTTAACATTTTTGATGATCTTTGAACAGATATGAGCAAACTGTTATTCAAAAAGTAATCACAAATGTGGCTAAAAGTGACTAACATACAATAATTTAGACAGGACATGACCTTTGAAGAATATAACTTGGCAATATATTAAAATAGTTGCATTTTAGTTGCATTGCTATCTATGCAAGGTCAGAGCTCTCGGATTTCATCAAAATATCTTAATTTGTGTTCCAAAGATGAAAGAAGGTCTTACAGATTTGGAACGACATGAGGGTGAGTAATTAATGACATCATTTTAATTTTGGGGTGAACTATCCCTTTAAATCCTTCGTATAGATAAGAGGTAAAGCACAAGATGATGAAACATTCTCAAATAATGCTGGACAACATGACGTTCAGGTTCCCCTCCGGGAACATCGAGCTGCGTCGAGACGCTACGGGGAACGCCATCAGCTCTGAATCATATGTGGCCGAGGCTTCGTCTGTACGCCTTTCTCCCGGGAGTTCTAGAGAGAGTTAGTAGCCCCGGTCGGGCCGGCTGAGTAGTGGTTCTGGCCGGGCCGAGTATGGTTCTCTCCTCGACGGCTCTCCATGGGAGATTCCAGTCAGGAGGGATCTCCTCTCACAGGCGGAGGGTATGATCCTTCACCCCCGCCCGGAGTTATGGAAGCTGTGGGTGTGGCCCCTGAGGGGGTGCAACTCATAGCCTCAGGTCTCTCAACCGAGGTTGTTGAGACCATTCTCCAATCTAGAGCTCCCTCAACGAGGAAACTGTATGGCCTCAAGTGGAGACTCTTCACTTCTTGGTGTGGAGACCACCAGCTCGACCCAGTTAACTTCCCAGTTGGTACAGTACTGGAGTTTCTGCAGGCTCGGTTCTCCGCAGGGTTATCCCACTCCACCCTGAGGGTTTACGTGGCAGCTATAGCGTCCTACCACGCCCCTATGGGTGGACAGTCAGTGGGTAAAGACCCCCTGATTACACGTTTCCTCCGCCAGGGAGCCTGACCAGGAAAAGCTTAATTGTATGTGTCCAGTGCGAGCACTGGACGCATACGTCCACAGAACTGCCCTGTGGAGAAAGAAGGACCAACTGCTGGTATGCTACGCTCCTCCTAAAAAGGGTCTTCCAGCTGCTAAGCAGACCCTTAGTCGGTGGATAGTGGATGCCATCATAATTGCCTATGAGTCCTCTGATCTCCCCTCACCTTTGGGGGTCAAGGCTCATTCAACCAGAGGTATGGCGGCCTCCAAGGCCTTTCTCGCAGGTGTTCCTATTCAGGACATTTGTGACGCTGCTGGGTGGTCTACGCCCCTAACCTTCGTCAGATTCTATGACCTAGATCTGCAAGCCACTCCTGGCTCTTCTGTTCTCTTGCCGTAGCTGTGCATTCCACACACTAAGCAGGGATTTACAATTCTGGCGGCATGGACATCTCGTTCCCCATAGCGTCTCGACGCAGCTCGATGTTCCTGGAGGGGAACGTCCCAGGTTACGTATGTAACACATGGTTCCCCAAGGGAACAAGACGCTGCGTCGCAGGGCCATACTTCCGGCATCCCTACTAGAGCTATGCTTCATTCCTGGCTGCACATCACGTGCTTTTAAGCATCCTGGTCATGACGTCACCCGCACCTGACGTCTGGCCGTCAATTTTGACTGATTACACATATGATTCAGAGCTGGACATCGCTGATGGCGTTCCCCGTAGCGTCTCGACGCAGCGTCTCGTTCCCTCGGGGAACCATGGTTACATACGTAACCTGGGACGTTTTCTATAGAACTCCTTGATATACTTGATTTAACATGCTGTGAATTTTTAAAAAGTAAGGCATAGCTAAAACAAAAACTCTGATATTCTTTAAAAAGTTTAACTGTTATGCTGACAATATAATTTGTAGAAACTATACTTTATTTTACACAAGTAAATACTATATAGTAATTATTTATATAAAGTATAGAGCATATATTTACTAAAATAAAATACTATAATGCAATAATTATATTTAATAATTATTTAATTTACAATATAATAATAATGTATAAGGTATATTTTTTATAATATATAAATGTTGACATTAGAATGATTTCTGAAGAATTATTTGATACTAAAGATTGGGGTAATGACTGCTGATAATTCAGCTTTGCTATCACAAGAATAACTTGCATTTTAAAGCATTAAAATACAAAACAGTTTACAAAAATACAAGTTAAATAGTAATAATATTTCACAATTTTACTGTATTTTTCATCAAATGAATGCAGCACAAGTAACTAAGTACTAAGTACTTAAAATAATTAAAAACTAAGCATTTGAACTAGTGGACTCCACTGTATGTGTTAAAGAAATATAATAAAGTTAATCAGGGCTAAAAGAATGTACTGGACAACATAACAGTCAGCTCTAAATGAACATCACTTTCTGACATGCACACTCAGGTCTTCATTTACCGACTCTGCCATATCTATCAGAGAAAAAAGGGGTCTGATACATCAGTCATCACAGAATGACGGTGACACTAGTTAAGGACCAAATCCACTAAACGCTTTGACAAATCCATTATCCACACACAAATAACAGCTTACACAACAATCATAGAAAACATCAACTTTCTCAACATCAAAAAGTTGACATCCAGTTTGATTCTCAAACGCTAAAAACAAAACTCCATAAAGAAAACTGAATTCAGAATACTACTTCACCTCAACTTGTTTATCACAGTCCTCTTCCATTACAACGCCTCAAACTATGTGTGCTTGTTAGCGGTTAGCTGTGCTGCCTTTGTTTACTTTGTGTTTAAGAGCTCAGGTGATTTTGTAGTTGGTCTGGTTCTCCCAGATGAATCATTCCCATGTGACGCACTGCCAGCTGCCAGGACTGATGTCAGACCCTCACAGAAGCATGTGCTACAGTACAGTTAATAATTGGTTTAATCATTCACCACAGCAAAACAGTGTGAATGATACCGGAGGAGCCAAGATGGATGGGTGTAAAATAACAGTGCAGGAAATAAAGTCTGGTCTGCTTTGCAACTTGTTCCAGTCAAGAACTGCCTAATTAGACAGGAAGAGGCAGGCATATAAAACAGCCACTCACAAATCACTAGATTTTATGCAACGTTTAGGGGTAATTAAATCTGAATCTATTGATACTATAACCAAATAAATAATCTGACAATGTGTAGAATTAAGACTATTGTTGAAAACAAAACAAAATGCTGAATATTTTGCTAAATATTTGAGGGAACAGCCTGGTATATTACAAAAACAACATTGCAAAAGTTATAGCTTCTAGATAAGGGTACTAGCCTTCTGTTTGAGTCCGTAGTTGACCTCCAGCTCCATCAGCAGAACACTTTTGCGTACGTTTAGGGTCTTCTGAAGCTCCTCAAAAGTTGCATGAATCACCTCTTCTATTGAACTCTTCTGATTGCTCAGTTGCTGCAGAATATCTGATAAAACCTCCAGTGCAGAGTCAATTTCCGGCAGTCTAAAAAAGAGCACAAATAATCTATTTTATGTTACTTTTGTTTCATTTTTTGTACACTACCAGTCAAACATTTGGACAAATCCATTCTTTCTTAGTCATTTATATTACTTATATTTCCCACATAGTAGAATTATAGTAAAGACATCAAAACTATAAAACAGGTGTGTCCAGTTCTGCACCTGGAGGGCCGCTGTCCTGCAGAGTTTGGCTCCAACCCCACAATGAACTATCTACTTAATATCTGCTTTCTAAGAGGCATGTATATTGTCTTGTATTTATTGGTTAGGGTTAGTTTATTTTATAAACTGCATATGTACTGTAGGCCATATTTAAACAATTTAATGCTAGTCATAATTGTACATGTTTTGTACTTGAATAGTACTGTTTTTATTTAGTTTTTTTTTACTTTTGCACTTAGTTTTGTCTCACTTATTGTGTACACACTTAAGCACATTCATTTGCTGCACTGAATTAGTGTTTATAATGTAGCTATGCAAACAGTTGACATGAAATTTAAAGCAGTGAACTGTCAAATTTTTAAAGTCAACCTTTAATTCTATAATAAAATATTTGTACCAGCAGTTTTTATGACCTCATATTTTCGCTATATGATTTGTACTTTGAATATAAATGAATTATATAGAGATTAATATGCTGGCCCTAATTTTAATAATAGCCAAGATAGCAAGCAACCATTGAAACAATGAAAGTCAATGTTGATGCATCAATGCTAACTGCACTGAATTAATGTTACAAAGTGGTGTTGGTTCAATTGCACTTCTGCACCCGCAATTAATGAGATTTTAACAGAAAACAAGCCTCTGAAACAAAGAAACAGAGAAATAATAAAGTAGATGCAAAATTGTTCAAATTTCACCAGAGAAGTCACGTAAACACGCCAGGTGATTCAGCAAACAAGACTTCTGTATAGGATGCATCTGTTTTCTCTTTAATGAGGAAATATCAGTTTGACTACTGAGAAGTGCATATGCAAAACAAAAATGGGTGTTTTCAGTAATTATACAGTAAATCAGGTAATTTGAAAATGTCTATTATGTTTGAAAATGCCCCACAGATTGGGTAATACCCACTATAATTCCACAGATTAGAAACAAATCAAGGTAACATCCCTGCAGTGGAAAATGTTCTACTAATTTCAACCCAGGAGTTGGATTGTGTATTGCTGTCTGGCTATTTGTGCTTTTATTCATTCTTTCTTCATTTTGCATAATCAACCCTATTTTGAATGAGTTATTTAGCTGCTTAAACATAAAACAACAAATTTCAATTCTGTAGCAATGTGTACATGAGCGGATGTTACATGCCTGTTTTTGACGGCGTCAAGCTGCTCCTGTAGCGAGGCTTTGTGCTGTTCTAGAACATCCTTGAGCGGGACGGTGGCGTGTTCTGCATGTTCGGCGCTAGTACACTCCTCACACATGGCTGTCTCACATGGTGGACAGTAGAACTCCATTCTCTGATGACAAGAAAGGGGAACAGAATATCATACTGAACATGAATGCCCTGATATAATTATATTATTATGTTCTCCCTGTGCAAAAACTGGACAGAATGCTACTTGCCTGGAGGAAAATACTTCTAACATACAATATCATACGGCGTCTGTACACTACAGATATTTGAATGTTTTTAATGCTGTGCTGCTGTGTGATTCTTACATTTCCTCCATGATTGGGACAGGAGAGTGGTTGTCCAGTGGCCACTCCGTTGATAGCATCAGTGCAGTCCTCACTGAGGTTAGTGTCTGGGCTCCTCTTTAGCACCTCCATCAAGTTGGTGATGAAGAAATTACTCTGAAGTGCTGCCACACCCTTCTCCGGCAGGATGGAGGTCTGACGGCACACGGGGCAAGACAGAGTCAGACTGTGGGCGGGAATGTAGTTCTGCAGACACTGGAGAAACAGGAACAGGCTATTGAAAAAACAACTTTGTTGGCAACAACAAATACATATTAATTTGTGTACTAAGTGTTTCTGTGATAAATCAAACATTGGGCTGTCAAAAACAGACATTGTGACCAACTTTTCTTCTCCATTGTTTGTGAAATACTGTATATCTGAGCAAAATGGAAACCAAGCAGGAAAAAAATGCAGGGTAGGAATTGATCTTGTCCATCGGATATTGACTGGATTATAGAAGTTTGGTGACATTGAAAACTAAATGGATGATTGTAACATGGGGCAAAATAAATATGTTAGGGCTGTTCAAACAAAACAGCCTGACTGAGTAAATAATATAAACACTTAAAATATTTTTGGAATTATTTTAGATCTAATTTATTGTCATACTAAAGTAAGGTAAATGTGGTTTGTGCTGTATCAAAGCATATTAAATGCAAAGTTGACTGGAAGGAAGAAATTGGGTTGGAGGAAAATGTGGCACAAGCACAGGTTAGGAGTCGCATCGCAAGCTTGAGAATACTGTCAAGCAAAGCCGATTCAAACTTGGGAGAGTTTCCACACAGTACTGTGATTATTTAGGGCTGTCATTTCATTGCTGCTGTTGTTTTGGTCCAATGTTTTTCTGTGTTTCTGAAGTCCACAAGTCAACACAGCCTCTAAACCAAAATTTTAGAGCACTTCATGCTTCCTTCAGAGCACTGACAAGCTTTATGAGATGGCCTGATTGCTCATTTGTCCAGCAGGAGCTTTATTGGCCCCTCCCACACTGCCATGGTACGTGTGATTTCTGGTTCAATTGTCAGCAGGATGTGGCACCTGCCACTGTGCCAAAAGGTTGCAAAAGCTGGTGGCCAGCAAACAATGACCATGCCTGTTACTTGTGGTTGCTTGGCCTGCAACCCCATCGCCTGACCTGAACCCCTAGAGAATCTATGGAGGTATTGTCAGAGGAAGATAGGACACGAGAATACCCAATCAATGCAGATGATCCTGAAGGCCGCTATGCTTCAAAGCAACCTGGGCTTCCATTACACCTGAGCAGTGCCACAGGACTGCATCCTCCATGCCACCCGCATTTGATGCAGTAATTCATTGCAAAAGGAGGGCCCAACCAAGTATGAGTGCATAGAAATGAACATACTTTTCAGAAGCCTGACATTTATGTTTTAAAATATAATTTATTTTATTGATCTTATTTTGGGTTTTCATTATCTGTAAGCCATAATCATCAAAATTTCAAGAAATAAAGGCTTAAAATATTTCACTCTATGTATAATAAATCTATATAATATATGGGTTTCACTTTCTGAAACGAGTGACAAAGAATATTGACCTTTTTCATGATATTCTAATTTTTGGAGATGTACCCGTATAGGAACGTCATATAGGTTTGGAATGACATGAGGAATATTCATTTTGGGTAAACTATCCGTTTAAGTCGTGCTCTGCATATTACAAAGCTATCTGATGAGTAAAATCACCCTTACAATAATGTAAAGGTTAACGTAATAATTAATGTCATTTGCACTCAGGTTTGCAAACTATTTTTTTTATAATAATAAATAATCTGAGCAATAAAATAAATTGAAGTGAGAAATATAATGTATCAAAAATGATGTACCTTTCACAGAAGGTATGAAGGCAGGGAAGGACCTTGGGATTGTTGTAGCGATCCAGACAGATGCTGCAAATCAGGAACTGTTTGTCGATCTGACGCACCACAGGACTTGGGAGGGTAGAAGCTTCAGTTGCCATCCTAACACTCTGTCAAAGACCTCCCTCACTCCTTCAGCCCGGACCCTGTGGAGAGGATACCGGAGTTAATACAAATAACTGAAAAAAAATAATAAATGAGATGAGATGTTCTTCCTGGGAAGGCCCGCATGGTGTAGCTGTTTCTTTTGTGTGAAAATACACTCCATTAATTCATACAAACAGGGTGCTAGAGGCAACAGTATATATCACATCACAACACTGGAATCCCAGTTCTCATGAAATCTTGAGTTTTTAACCATTACAAGGCAGATTAATAATTAAAGCATGCTATATTTACTTTATGTCTGTGTTAAGTGAGCAGCAAATCCAAATGAATAATCTGAAGGGTAAAACATCAGCCATGACAGATGAACAGCATAAGATATAATAGAGTGCTATAGGGATGCCATTATTTTTGTAACCCAAAAGTCTGAAAAGGGTTTTAGCACTTCTGGTTCCATTGCCTTGAAGTCAATAGGTTTTTGAAACTGTCTTTGGTTAAATGCTTGAAATACAATCTGTGGTTATCACAAGCAAACACAAGATATTTTCACAGGTTATTTTACAGCATATCAGTAATACCTATACTTTAATTCGTTTATTTTTTAAGCTTACGCTTTTCTTGAAAAAGCCGTTTGCTAACAAGTATTTAAACAGGACTACAGGACATTAAACGTCATCACACTATTCTGCTTTTACAGTCTCATTGTGTTTATAATCACGCTCTTGCAAACTATTTTTTTTTATATATCTGAGTTGTCAGAAGTTTAATGGTGGATGTTGAAGAGTCATGAAACCATAGTTTGTCAATCTCCTGTATTTAACTACATTTAGCTTATATTTAGGTTTCAAAATTCAAATAGGTTTTCTTTTGTGAAGATTATCATAATAAACAAAATGTGTAAGAGTCAATTTTATTGGTCACAGAAGTTATTTTCTGCAATAATCCAAAAGCCAATTAAAAACTCTTATCAAGAAATGTTATTATTATTAAATTTATATATAAAAATGCAATTTTATACAGTGAAGTATGAAAAATTAATAGAGCCTGTTCATTTTGAGGTTTGATTTATATTACATTAGATTTGATGTAGATTATAAATATTACATTTAACAGCGTTATTAAATAGTGCTTTTAAAGATGAACTTTAAGTGAACCTTATGGCAAGGATAATCTAAATGGGATTTTTTTCACAGCTCTATTTTAAGGACCCTTTAAAAAATGCTTGATTACTTTGTTAACCGAGCAGAGTTGTTGCCAGTGTAACAACCTATCACCAGTTTTGCAAATATCAATTTTATCTACTTTTCAGAGTTTTTAAGAGCACAAAATGTTTTCTGAACAGAGACAGTCATAGCAGTAAATATTAAACTAGACGTTTAAAAGCTGTCTGTTTTAATGCACACATTGCTGAAAGTCAAGCAGAAGAGCAGTTCAGATGTCCTCGGTGCTGAGCAGAGCAGAATCATGCATCTGTGAGTCGATCCACTCACCACAAAGTGCTCAGTGAAAGTCAAGCTCTAAATATATATCAATATCCATGTAACAGACTGGAAAAGATAGTCTGGTGTGGCATATGAATGCTCATAAAAGAAAATGGATAGGCTTGTCTGCATTGGATGCTGTATAAGGTAATAATTTTAAAGTGAAACATAAATCTCTTACATATTGGGAAACCTCTTCAAGTCTAGCAAAGCAACATACTCTTATTGTGGTTAGATCGTAACCACTGAGAAAAAAAAACACTTTCACATACAAATTCAGTCACATTAAACGGATGAAAACTCTGTGATCATTAATTCACCCTCAAGTTGTTCCAAACCTGTACACTGAAAAAAATTATTCATTGAATTTACTAAAAATGTTTAAGGTAAGTTGTTGCAATCAATTTATTTTAGCTACATTTAATTAAAAAAATATGTTGGAAGTCAGTCAACTAAATTTGTTTATTTAAATGTAGCTAAAATAAATTGATTGCAATAACTTACCTTAAAATGTTTTAGTAAATTCAATGAATATTTTTTTTCAGTATATGAGTTTCTTTCTTCTGTTGAACACAAGAGAAGATATTTTGGGGGAAAATACTATAGAAGTCAATGGCTACCAGCAATCCCTTGGTCACCAACATTCTTCAAAAATGATATAGTACTTAGCACACCCGAATCTGTAGTATGTGCGTCGAATAAATGTTCAAATAAACCAAATCTATATGTAACCAACATTTTTCAAAATATCTTCTTTTGTGATCACCAGAAAGAAAAAAACAATTCATACTGGTTTGGAACAACACTTTACCTTATCATGAACACAAATACAGTGATAAAAACAAGTTCTAAAATTAGATGTTTAATGACAAACACACAGCTCGTCTCATCCATTCTCAGTGGTGAGGAAAATTGAGACTTCATGCTATAAGATTAAAATGCTTCAGGTTACCACAATACCAGCATGCTTCCACTCAAACCCATTTGTTCTGTAATTGCTATCATTTCCTGTGGGGAGTAGATCAATCCTTTCTTTTCTTTTTGTTTTTCCTTTTCTTTTGCTCTGCCTCCAGCACTGTTGATGATCTTGATCATAAGCTCTTCTTCTTATCAGTAGCACAGTTTTGTTAAGCATAGCTACTGTGTGAGTGTTTTGTCCTTGTAAACTATTTCTACTTAATTCCTAATTCCAATACTAAATATCAAAGTTGTGCAAAGTCAATGGTACTGAAGGGCACTGCTCTGTACCAGTGTTGTTACTATTAACTAAAATTAAGCATTACAATTAAAATTGTTTCTGTAATTATAATAAATCTGAAATGAAATAAAATTAAATATAAATATTAGATGAAAAGCTTAAACATAAATATAACTGTGCTAAAACCACTAAAACTACAAAGGGAATAAACATTAATTAAAGCTATAGAAATATTGAATACAAAATATAAAAGTAAAAATTACTAAACCTTAAACTAAAATAAAAACTGAAAATATAAAAACTAATCTGATATATAATTATAATTATATACAGTATATAATGCTAAAATAGTTATGCACTATGTAAATATACTGTATAAAATCATTCTCCTGAAACTAAACTGCAAATAGCTTGTTCTGTACTTCTGCAATTTCTGACATGAGCCAGATGAATGCACTTTAACGCATGAACACACATTTACACATCAACAAAGCCTATTTATTATTTATCAACCTGACATGAGGAAATAGAGAGGAAGTAGTGCATCATTGATAACATAAGAAGAACTAATGATAAGAGTAAGTTGTGAGAGCATCTGTCAGACATTGTGATGTTCCTGACTATGCTACTGTACATATCATACAACTGAAAATCAGCTGAAAAAATGGCTAGGGAGAGCAATTTATGAGAAAACATCCACAAACTGCCATCTGAGATTTGATTCAAAGGAAGTGCAGATTAGCTTGCAATGTAGGGCATGTCACAAATACTTTAGATCAGTAAGATGGAAAGAAGCAGGACACAGCCACAGTGCTGAAGTGGATCCCTCAAGGGCATCATCCACCCCCTCGTTCAGCTGGAAAAGAGCTTCACAGAGACTATATTACCATAGCAACACTGAGAGACGGAAGGCGGCCGAGAACATCTAAACCAGAGCATAAGGGGGCGTTCACACAGGGCAATTTCTTAAATTAAAATCAGCTGCTAGATGGAATGCAACGGAAGTGCTGCTAGGGGTGGCACGGTACACAGATGTCACGGTTCGGTACGTACCTCGGTTCGGGGGGTCACGGTTCGATACGGTTTCGACATACAACAACAAAAAAAGAAATCTACTATGCTCGGTTTCTTTTCATTTATTTTGAACAGACAGTAGTGCAAATTACAATTTTTTCCACCTAGATGTGAAAATACTAATTATTACTATTATTACATTTATGTTATATAATGTATAAAATCTGATTTTTTTCATTGTGAGTGTACACAAATAAAAGCAGACCTTTATCCAGTGATTATTAATAAGACAATAAGTGTTTAAAGTTGATTCTGCTGATATAAGGAAACAGTTGAAGTGATCGCGCACTGCTGGAGCACACACACACATACTTTTTTATTAACTGTATATATTGAACTTACATTCAAAATGATTACAAAATGTTACAAACATGATCACGTTTCCTAACAGACACAAACATATCAGTTCCAGCATTGCTAAAGTTGGTAACGTTAGGCTACTTTATCAAAATAAAATAAAAACATCAGAGCACCCGCCTCGGTGTCACCGTTGGAAAAGCGACTGAATTGACTAACAAAGCCTATAATTTACATAATAAATAATAGTTTAGCATTCCGATAAGTTACATCGCAAACATGGAAATATTCTGGAATATTTAGATTAGTGCCGAATGAGAGAGGTAGGATACACAAAGCTTTTGTCAGTCCATGTGAGAGACGGTCACTGTCTAGCGGGCTTTGTTTTCAAATGCGCTACTCACAGCATTCGCTGTTCTTCTGCTGGCGGTTATCAAACAGCGTTGCATTACTGTGGGGCCCCCCTTCTGGATTGGGGGTGAATTGCCTGTATTCGTCGTAAGGCCTCATGCACCGAACCGAGAGGTCCGTACCGTATCGGTTCGGTACGAATACATGTACCGTGCCACCCCTAACTGCTGCTAATATGACAATATGATAAAATATTCTAATATGCTTTTATATGTATATATGCTTATCCTGCTCCCAGATTGATTTGATTTGTTCATCATTTTAGAATTGACACTAATTTGATGCCCTATTTCAATTATTGATTAATTTGACATGGTGTCAATGACAGAGCTCATGGTGGAAGATGCTGAAAAAACAATGAGACACGGGGCATTTGGCAAAAATGTCTGTTTCGCATTAATATACCAACAATTAAAAAAATAGCACAGATGGAAAAAATCTGAAAAACGCAGAACTGAGATAACAAGGCTGAAATTAAAGAAATAAAAGGCTGACAGTTCGAGAGGGAACGCATGTGAGATTTTGAAGAAATATTAGCAAATAAGTTTTTTTTTTTTACTTGTGTGGCTAAATTATTTTGGTAACATTTTACAATAAGGTGCTACATGTTAACAATTAGTTGATGCATTAGCTTAAATGAACTAACAATGAACAATACTAATACAGCATTAATTAATGTTAGTTCATGTTCATTTTAGCATTTACTAATACATTGTTAAAATCAAAAGTTGTCACTGTTAGCATTAGTTAATGCACCATGAGCGTTTGCTATCAACATGATATGGAGGAGAGAGCCATATCAGAGTATGAACAGCCGAGCCGAGTGACAGAAAGATAGCGGATGGCTAGATGAAATATATGATTTACATGGGAATAGGAATATATATTTACACGGGATATAGGAATATCAGCTTTCCAGCTCTGGAGAGAACTCAAGGAGCTTGTGAAGTCCGAACTACCGAGGATGCAAGTCCGAAATTTGCGTTCTTGGTCACCAGACTATTCGCCTAATCTTCTCGGTACTTAGACGGCGATGGAAACGCAACAGCAACAGGTCTGAGGGAAAAAAGTTCCTGGGACATATTGTTCAAGGTAATTTTGGTGGAAAAGCGCCTTGTGTTTCACAGAACTAACCGTTGCCTGGGTTGCGTAGGCTACGTATATGTGGGGCGGCTCTATCAAAATAGGGGCGAGACCCGTTTGGGGTAGGGGCGTGTTTGTTTTGGTTATTTCAAATATCAACATTGGCTTCCAGAAATGGTTTATCCTGCCTTTAATAAATGCTGAAAAACGAAATTGTTCATTGTTAGCTAATGTTAGCAAATGCATTTATTACTGTTAACAAGTAGCACCTTATTGTAAAGTGTTACCATTATTTTTAAGCAAAAAAGTGTTATACAAAAAAAAACTTACTATATACACTATCTGTCCTTATGCTGAAGACAAAAAAAAATTAATTCATGGGTGTACAATTTCTTGATTGTTGAAACCAAAATATTAAGATTAAGATCATTTTTAAATATGTAACTTAACTACTTTACATTTTTAGCAACGTAAAGTTGACAGCAGCTGTATATTTATTTTGATAAATAAATATACATGCATAAATAATTAATTAAATCGCACACACATATAATTATTTTGTACTAAATTGACATCAGGAGTTCCCTTTCAAGGCAAACAACGGTGTGGACTCTTAACTCTATGTATGTATCCCACCACTCCTAACTCCCACCACAAATGATATTTCTGTCTTTACCATTATAGTTGTAACAAAAGGTCTGAGGCACGGGGATCCATTTGCAGCTTTTATTAAAGACAACGTTAAACAGGCACAGATCGGATACCAGCGACAGGGATGATAGAGACAGGTTCAAACTCATAAACGTTTACCAGGCTTAGGTCGAGGCAGGCGGCAGACAGGAGAAGTAGTAGACAGTCCAGATATCAAATCACAAGGGCAGGCGGCAGAGAATCACAGGGTCAGATAAACAGTCCTAGGTCGTACACAGAAGATCAGTAATAACAGGATGAATGCTCAGAAATGTTAGCCGGGGCAGAAACAAGACTTCGCAATGGATGCCTGATAGGTGGCAGCTTAAATAGGTTACAGAGATGAGGAACACCTGTGCAGCAATCAGTCTCAGGTACAGGGCATTATGGGAGATGTAGTTCTAGGGTTAATACTCTGGTGACGGTGCCCTCCGGTGGTGTTCGGGAAGGGCCACAGAGACCGAGTTTGTGACAGAGCCCCCCTCCTGCGAGCGGCTCCTGAAGCGAGGGGCGAGTCTACGCCGAGGCCTTCCACGGGGTCGAGGAGCGGGTCTGTTGGGGTGATCGCGATGGAAATCATCCGTGAGCGTAGAGTCCAGGATGTCCGGGGCATTGATCCAGGACCTTTCCTCAGGTCCGTACCCCTCCCAGTCTATGAGGTACTGTAACACCCTGCCTCGGCGTCGGGAGTCCAAGATCTCCCTGACTCGGTACGCCTCCTCGCCATCCACCATGATGGGAGGGGTGCTCTCCTCAGCGGTCTCCTCCTGGTCCCCCTCCCCTCTCGGACCACCGGCGGGCTTGAGCAAAGAAATATGGAAAGTGGGTGAGATCCGGTAATTGGCAGGAAGTGCTAAACGATATGAAACTGGTGTAATTTGACAAATTATTTTGAATGGACCCACGTACCTGGGACTGAGCTTCTTGCACTGGAGACGAAGATCTCTGGTGGACAACCACACCCACTGGCCCGGAGCGTAGGGAGGACCTGGTCTCCGATGGCGGTTGGCCTGTTCTCTAACCCGGCGTACAGCATGTTGGAGATGAACGTGAGCGGTATTCACTGCGGTGTAACCAGTCATTGACGGCGGGTAGATCCGAGGGTTCCCCTGACCAGGGAAAAAGCGGAGGTTGGAAACCAAGGACACACTGGAACGGTGTAAGACCAGTGGACGGCTTGCGTAAAGAGTTTTGTGCGTATTCAGCCCAAAGCAGATAACGACTCCAGTCGTTTTGGTTGTTGTGGCAGTAGGATCTTAGAAATCGTATTAGTTCCTGATTAAGCCGTTCTACTTGACCATTGGATTCGGGGTGATAGCCTGAGGTTAGACTGACGTTTATGTTGAGCTGCTGACAGAAAGCAGACCAGACTCTGGAGGTGAACTGAGGTCCACGGTCTGAGACTATGTCTTCGGGTAGTCCATAGAACCTGAACACCTGTTCCATCAATGCCTCTGCTGTTTCAAAGGCTGTGGGGAGCTTAGTGAGAGGAATGAGGCGGCAAGCTTTCGAGAATCGATCGATGACTGTAAGTATGGTGGTATGATTTCTTGAACGGGGAAGATCAGTTACAAAGTCAATGGCGATGTGAGACCAGGGGCGTTGAGGTATGGGTAGAGGTTGAAGTAACCCAGCTGGGCATTGATGAGATGGTTTGGTAATACTGCAAGTGGCACAGTGCTGGATAAACGTGGTAACATCCTTTTGTAATGAAGGCCACCAGAACCGGTTGGTAACGAGATGAGCCGTGGCTGTGATGCCCGGATGACCAGAACTGGGAGAATCATGAATCATCCGAAGGATGCGTTGACGAAAATCTGCGGGAACATAGGTTAAGTTCGGTGGGCAGTCAGGTGGTGTGGGGTCATTGGCTTGTGCCTCAGTAATCTCGGTTATGATGTCCCATTGTACAGGAGCGAGAATAAGAGATGTGGGAATGACCGGTTCATTGGGGACCTCCGGGGACGTTGCGAAGTCGAATTGCCTTGAGAGGGCATCAGCTTTTCCATTCTTTGATCCGGGGCGGTATGTGACATGAAAGTCGAATCGGGAAAAGAACAGTGACCATCGTGCTTGGCGGGGGTTGAGACGTTTGGCTGACCTAATGTATTCCAAATTTCTGTGATCTGTGAGTACAATGAAAGGTAGTTTGGCGCCCTCTAGCCAATGTCTCCACTCCTCTAAGGCTGCTTTCATGGCTAGCAGTTCTCGATCCCCAACATCATAATTCCTTTCGGCTGCATTGAGTTTTCTTGAGAAATAGGCACACGGATAGAGCTTGGCAGAGTTACCCTGACGTTGAGACAAGATGGCTCCAATACCCGTGTTAGAGGCATCCACTTCAACCGAGAATTCGAGTTCAGGATGATGAAGAATCGGTGCGGAGGTGAAACGCTCCTTTAGTTGCTGAAAAGCCTCTGATGCTGCTGTGGACCAGACGAAATAGCGCTTGCCTCCCTTAAGCAAGGATGTCAATGGTGCGGCTATGGTGCTGAAGTTGCGGATGAAGCGTCTGTAGAAGTTGGCAAACCCCAGAAAACGTTGTAGATCCTTCGTGGTTTTAGGTGTGGGCCAGTTTAAGACTGAGTTGATCTTCTCTCATCCATTGCCACTCCGTCAGCACTAATGATGTAACCCAGAAACGACGTTAGAGTCTGATGAAACTCACACTTCTCCATTTTGGCATACAACTGATGATCAATGAGGCGTTTTAGTACTGCTCTTACATGTTGCACATGGGAGTCATGTGTCCGAGTAGACTAATATATCGCCCAACCACCGACCCAGCATGTCCCGGAACACATCATTGATGAAAGCCTGAAAGACTGTTGACAAGCCCGAACGGCATAACCAGATATTCGTAGTGCCCATTGGTGGTAGAAAAGGCGGTTTTCCACTCATCTCCCTCTCTGATGCGGATAAGATTGTATGCATTGCGGAGGTCAAGCACTTGGCAGAACGGAGCATTTCCAGGGCGGCTGGAACTAGTGGCAGAGGGTAGCGGAATTTGACTGTAATCTCATTGAGATGGCGATAATCAATGCAGGGGCGTAATCCTCCATCCTTTTTCTTAACAAAGAAGAAGCCTGCTGATGCTGGTGATGTGGACGGTCTGATGAAGCCCTTTGATAGCTCCTCCTCTATGTAAGCTTTCATGACCTCAGACTCCTGTTGTGTTAACGGGAAAATTCTGCCTCTGGTGGGTACTGCCCCAGAAATGAGATCGATCGCACAATCACTAGGACGATGAGGAGGAAGTTGTGAGGCTTTAGATCTACTGAAGGCTTCACATAAATCATGGTATTCAATGGGTAGCCCCTGAATAACTGGACTTTCCTTAAGAAGAGATTCGGGTGATATAGGTGAGTGAGAATGGAGCAAAAGGCAGTGCTTGTGACATGTCTCAGACCACTGAACGATCTGTCTTGTGGACCATGATATACAGGGATTGTGTCTCTCCAGCCAGGGCAAACCGAGGATTATGGGTTTCTGGGGTGATTCGATGGCAAACAGGCGAATGCTTTCCGTGTGAAGAGATCCAGTTCTCATTGTGATGTCCTTGGTGGTGAATTTGATGTGCCCCGTGCCCAAGGGACGGCCATCTAGCGCTGCCACTGCCACACCAGATTCACATGGAATAAGAGGAAGAGAGTGTGCCTTAGCAAAGTTAATATCTATGAAATTGCCTGCAGCCCCAGAATCGATCAATGCCAGAGAATCAAACATTATGGTTACTGGAACTTCGAGTGTGGATAAGATAGACAAATTGGCACTCACCAAGGATGAACCCCTAGAGGTTGGTCTCGTAGGGCAGGAGATCCTCATATGGCCTGGCAGACCGCAGTATAGGCATAGACTCTCACGGCGTCTGCGCTCTCTCTCCTCTGACGTGAGGTGTGTCACTCCCACTTGCATAGGCTCGGGCTCTGGCGCGGTTCTCCACGTGACAGCAGAGGGCGGTGTAGCGGAGCGACGTAAGGGGCGTCTAGAGCGCATCAGGTTGTCAATACGAATGGTGAGTTCGATAAACTGTTCCAGTGTTCTTCCCTCGTCACGGCAAGCCAATTCAGATTGGAGATCGGTCGTGAGGCCCTTGCGGAACAACAGCTTTAGTGGATCGTTAGCCCAGCCTGTTTGTGCAGCGAGAGTACGAAAGGTGAGTGCATAATCAGCCGCCGTGCTGCTTCCCTGGCGTAAGGCTAATAGTTGTTCCCCAACTTCCTTTCCATCAACTGCATGTTCAAAAACCTCTCTGAATTGACGCATAAAGTTTCGGAAGGAAGGGAAAGCCATATTACCTCCTTCCCACACCGCCGTAGCCCAGTCTAGTGCCCTCCCCGTCAGCAACGAGCATACAAAAGGGACACGACTGTCATCAGTGGGGTAGAGATGGGGTTGTTGGTCCATGAATATGGTACACTGGAGGAGAAACCCCTTACACTTGTTAGGAGTGCCATCGTATTTCTCAGGAAATGACAAACGTGGGCTGGTCATAGATTGGCTGGCGCTTTGGCTTAGAGCGGCCGGTGGTGGTGTCGGAGTAGGCGGAGCTGCAATGTTACACAGAGCCTGGAGTGTTTTGCTTAGCTCCTCTGTGAGGGAAGTGAGGCGCTGTAGTTGTTGGTGATGTGCTGCTAGCATAGATGCTTGGGCTGAGACCTCGGTGGTGAGCTGGGAAACAGCTGCTGGATCCTGAGTTGGCGAAGTCTTCTGTAACAAAGGGTCTGAGGCACGGGGATCCATTTGCAGCTTTTATTAAAGACAACGTTAAACAGGCACAGATCGGATACCAGCGACAGGGATGATAGAGACAGGTTTAAACTCATAAACGTTTACCAGGCTTAGGTCGAGGCAGGCGGCAGACAGGAGAAGTAGTAGACAGTCCAGATATCAAATCACAAGGGCAGGCGGCAGAGAATCACAGGGTCAGATAAACAGTCCTAGGTCGTACACAGAAGATCAGTAATAACAGGATGAATGCTCAGAAATGTTAGCCGGGGCAGAAACAAGACTTCGCAATGGATGCCTGATAGGTGGCAGCTTAAATAGGTTACAGAGATGAGGAACACCTGTGCAGCAATCAGTCTCAGGTACAGGGCATTATGGGAGATGTAGTTCTAGGGTTAATACTCTGGTGACGGTGCCCTCCGGTGGTGTTCGGGAAGGGCCACAGAGACCGAGTTTGTGACATAGTGTTTACCAGTCATTTACCATTGCAGATATATATTCCAGACTATATTGCAGATATACCAGTCAGACTCTAAAACAAATTGTATGATCCCCTGTCATTTTCCGCATGCCATCCCAGCTTGGTTCTGTTACATAATATTTATATAAGCAAGCCTGGTGCACAATTTCTCCGTAGCATCAAAGAATGAATGATAAAGACATCTGATTTTACTATAAGACTGATTAATAACAGTAATTTACCCCTAAAGACCCCAAAAAGACTATTACACACTAGACTAGCAGCACCAGAAGCCACAATATAATGTAGTTGGTTTTTAAAGTTGTATCAAGAGCAGATATATATCACATATGAAGATGCAGTGTGTGAACATTTTTCAACAAATTAGCAATAATAAAGCATTACTGTATCAAACATCAAAGTGTCAAAACATTGAGTATTATCTGCTGTGACTAAATGTTACCAGCAGCAGCACTGTGAGAGAATCAATGGAGCATCTGCAGTGTATATCAGAAAGAGTTCCACTGAAACCTACCATCAAGCAGCGGTTCTCAAGGCACCATCCCACATGTTGATACCCAGAAATGCAGTGTTTCCGTTTTGACTGAGCAGGAAAGATATCTGAGCACCGCTAAGCCAGCAAAAAGATGACAGCTCATTTCAAACTAGCACATGAGGAAGGGGTTTACTGGTCTCTCGCTCTCTCTGGATCTTTAATCAGGCCCCACCTTTCTTTCGTTCACTCTCGACGTCATTCATAAATTCACCATGTAAACATTCACTTTTCTTCCCTACCCTTTTTCCTCTCATCAGCTCTCTCTCTCTAAATGCTAACTCACTGCAGTTCCCTTGCAAAGCATTGTGGGATTGTGATGTAATTCTGAGTCTTAGAAGAGATAAAGGTGCAGATGCCGGGACCAGTTCTCAGCCAATAGGGCATTAGGAGATTAAACTGAACAATGATGCAGAAGCAAAGTCTGAGAGAGAGAGAGAGAGAGAGAGAGAGAGAGAGAGAGAGAGAGAGAGAGAGAGGAGGGGGGGAGACATGAGAAAGCACAAGCCAATGAGATACGGCTGCTTTTGTCAGCATGCACTATTAGTGCTGACTCACAGTAAGGCAGTCAGAAATGTGAGAGGGATGCTGTGGGGCTGAACACACACACACACACACACACACACACACAAACTAAACAACAACAAAAAAAATTTACACTTTAAAGCATAAAAGCCTTAGAAATATGAATTTGGTTAATAATTGAGAAATGTGACCAAGACCCGATTGAGGTATGTAAATGTTATCAAGGAGCATACATAAAGCTCATCAAATATGTAAACACGGAAACATTGGCCTTGAGCATCAATCGAGCATGAGCTTCCGTTTGCCATATTTCATATTTATATGTGAATAAAAGTCTATATTAAATCAAGAATTGGTTTAAACCACTCGATTCATATGAATTATGTTCACAATGTCTTTATGAACTTTTTGCAGCATCAAGATTTTGGTTGCACACTGTTAGAAAAAAACAATTCTGAAAGTGCATGGACTTTCAATTTGAGGATGTATAAAAGTGTTATGGGTTTTGGAATGACATTATGGTGAGTAAATTATGACAAATTATATTTTTTTGTTAATTACACTTTAAAATAATTGTTGAAATTTTAACACTACTGAAATTTTGCTATCAGTGCAACCCAATGTGTCAAAAAAGCAATTAGGTATATTGAAATAGAACAAAAGCATAAATGGAGAGACATAAATTCATATCTGCAAGTAGTTATAATTTTCCAGTCACTCAAAAAAATAAATATTTAAAAACTATAATACCAACACAACTTCTGATATCTTAAGTCTATTCCGTATATACACACACTGAGTGCTTGCATAACTGATAAGACACATTAACAAAAAACATAAACCTTCATAATCAAAGCAAAAGCAATCATGACACATCAATATAAGAACATATATGGTTGGGTTTACTCACACTCATTTCTACAGAGAAATCCTATAGTTTTCTTCAGCGTAGCTAGCAAAGCACTACTGCCAAACACACAGTGCTGTCCAGACACTGAGCTCAGCTGTTTTGTTTATGACCCGCCTTGGCAATTGACCACATTAGCTTCACACAGCCGTACTGACCAGTGACCATGGAGATGACCAAGACCCTGACCACATCAGTCCAAACAACAAAAACAAAGCTCCACTTCTTTTAGCTTAATGTAGGGTAGATTTTTGAGTACTACAAGTATGAAATCAGGTATTCCATTGTTAAAGATGCTTTACTGAAAGTATTTAGGCTAAATGTATGTTTGTTTCAAACATTTGACTCTCTCTAAACTACCAATACAACAGCATTCACCATACATACACCAGCTCTTGAAGAAAATATAGGCCTATTATACACCAAAATTATCAACTGAAAGTTAGATTTCCTTTTATTTTTTTCATTTGGCACTTTTTTCAGTAAGTGTAAGTGTAAGAGTAAGTGGCACATTTTCAAAACTCATAGTTCTAATATCCTAACAATTAGGTAATCAAAGGTTATGTTTTTGTTTTCAAAATAAATAATAACAAATAATAACTTTAATGGTGACTTTAATGGTTAATCAATAATTAGAATAAATAAATACTAGTTTCAGCCTCAGACGTCGTCTTGCCCATGGACTGTTGGCTGAACGTCTGATGCATACGTCACACTTTACTGGAAACACTTCAGGAATTTGGAAGTCATCATCTGATTGGTTTAATTCAACAGAATTTCCGGGTGTCACGTTCTTTAATGTTCTGCCTGGAAACAAAGATGCCATGGCACCAAACCCCTCATTGAAAACAAAACCGTCATGTTTACAACTGAGACAGTGAGCGCTTATCAGGATCAACTAAATGCTAGATTTTCAAAAGTCGCCTTGACCATTCAAAGTGGCCAAGTTTCCCAGAACTTCTGCCATCAGTCTGAAGGTCTGGCTACGAGAGACTACATAAATATAGACTTTCAACATCTAAACTACATGTTCAAAACCAATTAATTCATTTTGAAGTCTAATCAATACAGTTTACCATAAACTGTATGAACAATAGAAAGTGTTTTGTGAGCATTAACAGTTTGTCAGCTTATAGCAGGATGGACTGCATGGGAGAGAAACCAATCAATGACTTTATGTAGAGACTCATCAGAGAGGTCAAAGAGACAGGTCTGGAGCTTCTGAAAGAAGTGGGGTGGAAGAGGGCAGTGACTGTTGTATCAGTATGGAAAAAGGTCAACTCTCAGTTTAGTTGTGCTACAAGAATATGTTGAAAAATGAAATATGTCACAGTAAGAATGAACAATATACACTTTTTTGAGTTCATGTACAGTACATCTTATGAAGAAGTGAAACAGTGAGACACTGTACACTTACATTAAATAGGATGTTAAATCTATATTACATTTAAGAACTGATACTACATCATCTCCTCTAAAAAAAATCACAGTATACCACATTAGAGGTAGTTTAATGCCAGCGTTCTGTAACCAGGCAACAACAGCACTTCCTGCACAGCAAAATCACCATAATTAGCATAAAATATCATTGATTTATTGACAGACAAGTGACTGATGTTGTGCCTTTGTGTGTCAGAACCTGAAAGATAAAAAAAAATCTAAACAACTCAATTTCCAAGTCCAAGAGAATTACTCGGGTGCTTTTAGTTTCTTGCTTCTCCATTTATTGAGTGATTCACTATAATGTACCTTAAATATAAAAACAGTAAAGTGCTTAAAGCATACTATTAAAAAGTGTGTGCGTATGTACCAAAGAATTTAAATGTAACTGTTCACTAACAAATTACTGAAGTGAACAGAGCTGCGTTTCCCAAAAGCCTTGTAAGTAGATTCTAGACATCAGCAATGCACCGAAATTTTGTCAATCAAACATTTTCAGATAAAAACAGCAATTTCTGGTTTAGTCCAAAACAGTTGGTAGGAGCCGAAACTAGAGAAGAGCATTTTGCTAAATATATGCACATAGTCCTTATATTTTTACTTAACCTGCTATTTTTTATGTATCTTTGGATAAATCTGTCATGAAAACACGATTAAATGTTACATGTTTATACTGTATAATAACAAATTGGAGTAGTAACATATATCTATTATTAAAAGGTTGATATAAAAACTGCCTTATGAACAATGTTTGTACAAACCATTGTGTTCTGAGTGTTGATTATTAAATATATTTTATTAATTAATCGAATATTACATTTTTGATTAAATGAAAACTTTAACTTTGGTTTTTGTGTTTCGGTTAAAAAAAATTGTGAATCAAAGTAACTATAAATCTGAAGCTTTTATGAGCTCTTAAATAATAGAAGGGCTATGTAATATTTGTCACACAGCTGGAGTATTTGCAACTGCAGATTAAATAAAAGATGCATAGATAGCACACAGACATGTGACCTTTGCCATACATTCATAGCCCATCACAATCCATGTCACACAGTGTTGACTCTTTACACAGCCCCTCCTCCACCACTTTCATCAGCACTAATCATCTCATCAGGGCTTTAACCCAGACACACACACACACACACACACACACACACACACACACACACACACACACACACACACACACACACACACACACACACACACACACACACACACACACACACACACACACACACACACACACACACACACACACACACACACACACACACACACACACACACACACACACACACACACACACACACACACACACACACACACACACACACACTGCCAGGGCACGTGGTGCAACATCCAACACTAGACACAGGGAGAAACCACAAAGCAATAGTAAAACATAGAAAATGATCATTCATCGTGCCATAGCTTTACAAGAGGAATGGCAACTTTGCTTATTCAATTCAGGTTAGCCAAATTCATATTTTTAAGAACCAGAAAAAAATGTGCGACTATATAGCACAGAAGCATCAGCTTCACAACAGAATAATAATGCAAATCAAATCCGTTTATCCACAGCCTTTGAGTCTATGATTTCAGTATGAGGACAGAGGGTAGACACAGATGCACTGCATATCTGTCAATTTCACCATATGCCAATTTAATATTGATTTATGCCATACTCAGCCATTGAGTATAAGTAACTGTAGATGAGATTGAGTTACCAATATAATACTGTGATACTGCACTAATAATACAACCTGCATGTCTCATTTTAGATTGATTGATAAGTCTACATTTTGTCCAAAATTACTCATTTTTAATACTCTACATACTAAAATTAATTATAGTGAAAAGATTAATCATGGTAATCGCTCAAGTGTCAATTTAAATCATGACACTTGGGAGAACAGAACTTTATTAGCATACAGCCAGACGTGCAGCAGAGTAGACACCATGATAATCGAGGAAGAGATTAAACTGTGCAGGAACATCATTTGTTTTTGCATGCGTGTTTGTAGCAGATTTATTATAACTTAAATATCATTCTTTTGCCACACAAAACATTATGCCTACTTTTATGGTCTTTTTTTGGACCCAGTATTTCAAATCACCAACCACTTTAGTGGGTTAAAAAAGAACAGCGAGGACATTTTACCAAATTTCTCCTTTCATGTTTAATCAAAAAATTATAAATATTCACACGGGTTGTGCACTGCATAGAGGATACATAATTGTGATTAAAAAAATGTGGGGTTAATGTGGTCATTTCAGTGTTAAAACAATAGAAAACATTCTGTCTTTAGTGCCACTAAAAATATAATGAGCTACTGCCTTCCTGTATGCAAACCAGGACACTGGGCCAGTCAGCTTCCTGAGAAGGACAATCTGCTTGAGTGTGTGCTCTATGGCCCAAGAAGTTAAACTGATCTTGTTTATTATCTAAGACAAGCAGTACTACACAATGCTTGTCTAAAATGATGTGTTAATTCAGACAAACTGCTGGCTTGAAAGTATCGCAGCGTTAAAGAAAGCTGTTATTATAACTGTAACTGCGTGTGTGTGTGTGTGTGTGTGTGTGTGTCAGCATCTTCAACTGATTATATACATTATAGTGATAATTAAATTTGCAACCTCTGAGTGAATTACAATAGGAGAGCAAGGATCGCCAACAAGGTCTTGTCTAACTGTCAAAAAGTAACATAACAACTATCTCTCTCTTCTCTCTCTCTCTCACACACACACACACACACACACACACACACACACACATACGTCGTGACTCGTCTTATATCAGAGTGGCATATTTTCCTTGAACAGGCGTCAGTGCACAGTCTGCAAGTGTTGATAAACTCTTTCCAGATATGCAGGAAGGGAGCTGTCACGTTACATTGAATTACCACAAAAGAACATGGCTTGTGTATAGCCATTTTGATTCTGAAAACGGTAGATCATATAATTCCTAATGCAAATACTGTTTACATTAGGAATGATCTGATCTAACATTTTCAGAATACATTTACTGCTATACTAAATAGGCATAAATTAAAATTGTGCTTTTTTGAATATGTTAGTAGGCTACAGGCGAATTAAGGTGACCCGAAGCATCTGAACACACTAGTTGAGATGCATAACTAATAAGTAACTTTGTAATTACATGTCAACTCAACTAATTGTCATCAATTTGCAACTACATGTCTAACTCGACTGCATATACTTGCAAAGTTTCTCATAGTCAGTATGTTGTATGTTGTGGACTAAAAAATAACAGTCTACTTAGACTGTAGTTTGTAGTTGCAACTTACTGTCTGCTTAATTAATATCTTTATTGTATGTTTTTATGGGTCCACAACATACAACATAATGACTATGAGAAACTTTGCAAGTATAGGTCAACTTATTTTACTAACCCTAAACCTACCCTAACAGACGAGTTAGTAGACATGTAGTTGCAAATTGATGACAATTAGTTGAGTTGACATGTAATTACAAAGTTACTTATAGTTAGTAGAATGTCTAAAGTGGACTATCAAAATAAAGTGTAACCATATAGGGTTCTAATAATAACATATTTTGCTCATAAAGTCCCAGAAAATTATTTTTAAAATAGAAAATGTAGTTGTGCACTAGGTCTAGTAAAAGTACCATCAAGTAATGTATCATGTAGCCTTTGTATATATCATCATGATAGATAGATAGATAGATAGATAGATAGATAGATAGATAGATAGATAGATAGATAGATAGATAGATAGATAGATAGATAGATAGATAGATACAAATAATTTATCAAGTGTTTTATGAATAAATGTTTAAAAAATCAATGAAAAACTCATCTTCTGTGCCATACAAAGTTGCATGCATCATAATTTATGAAAATTTTGTCAAAAACTCACAGCCACAGTGAGTATAAATGCACATGTCCCTGTCATAGCAGAGAGCTGATAACAGCAACACAACGTTAAGGGAAATTCCTCTTTCTCTGCCCCTTCTGTTTTCTCTCTATTGCTGAAAATACTTACGTGATCTCCATGTCTGCACTCCAGCTCAAGCCGATTAATTCCACCAAATAAAACCGTCAGATTGTCTCTGTCTGTCCACTCATTTTTCTCTTGATGAAACGTAAGTCACGGAAAACAAAACTCACTGTTGACCATTGCCGTCAGCTTCTGTCAAAAGCCAAAGGGAGGAGCCGTAGAAAGTGGCCAATCGGAACGCTTGAATGACTGTAAGGGCGTGGTTACCTTTACTAACCGTGGTTTGTGGCCAATCGCATGGGAGTATCTCAAATTAGGGCGGGGGAAGTGAACAGGTTTGTGAGGTGTGGGGACTCACTGACCACGCAACAGGGATGAGAGGGTTTCAGAGTTACTGTAGTTCAGGTTGAGTACAGTAGTATGTGTAGTGTATGCACGTGTATTCCTACTTAATCATATTTATTTAGGGTACACATTTTTACCCAGAAGTAAGCAAAGTCTGATTACCATGGCCTTATTTTCTCAAACTGACTGTCCACATGAAGTTTTTTTACATTTACATTTACATTTATGCATTTAGCAGACGCTTTTATCCAAAGCGACTTACAGTGCATTCAGGTTATACATTTTTTTGTCAGTACATGTGTTCCCTGGGAATCGAACCCATAACCTTTGCACTGCCTTTGCATTGCAACGCAATGCTCTACCACTGAGACACAGGAACAGGAACACAGGAATTTTTATATATATTATTTTACAGAGTAACAAAACCAAATCAGATTATGGAATATACATTATAACAAAATATCAGTGCAGGTATAAACGTTCTTGTTTAACATAAATGGCAAAGTCAAGTGGGCAAAAAAAGGATAAAATACAGAAACAAGCAAACAGAAATGCATTACAGTAATGCAATATAGTCCATGTCCCAAGACCATCACAACAATTATTTTCAATATTAGACCAGAGGTTGTTTAAAAAAACAACACTATTCAAGGATGCCTTAAGGTATTCAGAAACTGTAAAGCGAGATAAAAAAAAAAACATTGTGCCTTTATTGGGGCAGTCTTTCAAGTCTTTAAATCAGGAAATGCCTGTCAACCTACTGAAAAATCTGTTGAATGATTAAACATGCCAATTTTGACAACCTGCTCATAAATCATTGACTGTACACCCCTGTTTACCCAAAAACACAAAACAAATATCAGCAAAAGCAAGTGGAAAACTGTGAGCATCCCAAATGCAGGTATATAGAAACAGGACAATCTGAAGAATGTGTTTATAATTCCCATTTGTTTCTGTCTCCGAAAAATAAAGTTTAGAATGCAATAATGCAAGAAGACATGACCACTGAACTAACATTAAAAGCCACTAACGAGAAATTAATATGCTTTGAGCTAAAGATTTATCTTCACATCAACATCAATGACCACTGAACTAACATTAAAAATCAAAGATGCTTAGGTGGCTTGTTTCAAAAGTCCCAGAGGACTATCATGCCGAAATTAGCTGAATTAGCTGAGTCCCCCTGGGACCACACACACATGCACTGACACCCACACATGCACACACTGACACTGGAGTCACACACGCCCACACATGACAATAACACACAACTTGGCACACGGCACACACACACTGAGGGTACAAAACTGTTGGATCAAGTATCAAGAATTATCAAAAATATTTGTGCAAAGCATTGCAAAGTAGTTTACAAAATGCCCTTTGGTTTGTCAAAGGAGTGGTTGACTTTTGTCTTGTGCACAACATTGGTATGCAATAATTTACGTAAAAAAAAACGTTTCATGAATTTCTGATGTTAAGAAGTTACAGCATTTAAATGACAAACCCTTTATTAATTTATGACAAACCCTTCAATGTTACTGAAAGAAGAACTTCATCTGTAATAGTTTTTGATTAAACACTCATAATTGAGCTTCACGTGAAACAGATACTTCATTGTGATTAGATATTTGTAACGTTACAGTAACTCTTTGTCTAGGTTTTCTATTTGTGTTAGTATTTCTGAATACATACTGTGTTGACCATTTAATCCGTGTCGCGTGCTTTGGACATGTTTGGGCTTTGTACTATGAGTTTAACTATCTAGATTGTACAATAATAGACCGTGTGTATAATCAACAACAATGTCGTATGAGCTGCAGCCATGTATCTAAACATTCTATTACTATTATAACGTCATGCATTGGAACACAGAAAGTGTAGTCTTTAGTTCTAGTGTGTGACTTTCCATAGACTTGGACAAATGAATACTTATGAAGGTGCATTTTTTAGAGATACAAAAAAATTATAATTTACTTATGTTCAGATTATACTGGATTTGTTATTTCTGTGCATGACTCTTACATTCCACTGTTTGAGCTCCAACGTTTGGTAAATGTGACAACATTATTTACATTAACGTTACATGACAACATGTTTCTTTCAATATAGAATCAGATGTTTCATTTGAATACAACATAAAACCATTGTATTTCTGATTCTGGTCTTCTATGTTTTTGTTCTATGTTTGACCATGTTTTTCTTTATTTGTTCATGCTGGACTCTCTTCATCTACATGTCAATGTCTGAGTCCCTACTATGGTAAATGTTGGTCATGTGACAACATTATATTAACAAGGTGAGTTCGATAACCCAAATGTTTCTTAAAATCTAAAATCCATATTATTTCAATATAGAATCAGATGTTTCATTTAATTACAACATAAAATCACTGTATTTCTGGCCTTCTGATAAATACTGGTCTGATAAAATACTGGTCTTCTGTGTTTTTACTGGTCTGTGCTTGACCCGCTTCAAGTACTGTTTGAGCCCCTACTATGGTAAATGCGGGTCGTGTGACAACATTAACAAGGTAATTTCAGTAAACCAAATACTTATTACAATATAAAATCTGAATGCCATTCTTTTAAAGAAACCGACAATTGAGTGTATTTCTGATGGTTTGAGCTTCTACCATGGTAAATGTGGGTCATAGCAACATTAACGAGGTAAGTTCAATAACCCAAATGTTCCTTTCAGTATAAAATCTGAATGTTTCATTTAAATACACCATAAGTTCACTGTATTTCTGATACTGGTCATCTATGTGTTTTTCTATGCTTGACTCTCTTCATCTACATGTCACTGTTTGAGTTCTTACTATGGTAAATGTGGGTCATGTGACAACATTAAATTCACAAGGTTAGTTCAATAACACAAATGTTCCTTTCAGTATACAATCTGAATGTTTCATTTAAATACACCATAAGTTCACTGTATATCTGATATTGGTCTTCTTTGTTTTTTTCAATGTTTGACTCTCCTCTTCAACATATCACTGTTTGAGTCCCTACTATGTCAAATGTGGGTCATGTGACATCATTAAAAGGTCATATTAATAATCAAAAAGATTATTTTAATTTAGAATCAGATGCTTCATTTGAATACACCATAAACACTGTACATTGTACATTTATTTCTGATAATGGTCTTCTATGTTTCTTTCTATGCTTGACTTCCTTCATTGACATGTGAGTGTTTGAGCCTATACTATGCTAAACATGGGCAGTGTGACACTAGTAAACAACAAGGTAAGTTCAATAACCCAAATGTTTCTTGCAATCTAAAATCAATTTGATTACACCATAAAATAAAAGTATATCTGATACTGGTATTCTGTGTTTTTCCTGTTATGCTTGACTCTCTTCATCTACATGTCACTGTTTGAACCCCTGCAATAGTAAATGTGGGTCATGACTCATGTCAACATTAACAAGGTAATTTCAATAACCAAAACGTTTCTTTTAATATAGAATCAGATACTTATGGAAGCCCGTTTCTGCCACTGAATCAGTCTTTTCCCCCCCTCAAAACTGGACTGTAACTCGCAATTGCGAGTTTATATCTCACAGTTCTGTGAAAAAAAGTCATAATTGAGAGAATAAAAAAGGCAGAATTGTGAGATATAAACTAGCAATTGCGAAGAATTGTTTTTTTTCAGTGGCTAGTTCTGTCAGTAAACAAAAATAGTACAAACAAGCGGAAGGCCTTTTTGTGTTCCTTTTAGTACTTTATCCAGTATTTTGAGATTGTACAGTATGTCTCTAGCTATACAGAAGCAGTAGTCCTAGTTTGACAGAGGTCTAACAGGAGCAGGAAAAGCTCTTTCTGTTCATTCAATATTAAACCAGAACATGATGTGGCTTTTACTTTGCCAGTTATTTTTAGTCTCTCAGTTATCAGGCAATATTTAAACCAAGCTGGATGTAATTTATAAATTATTTGTGTTATTTTTATAAAGAATGTCAATCGTATTACAATTATTTTACACTCTGAATTAAACACTGAATCAAAAATATCTAAAACTGGCCTTCCTTTCCTTCCCATGGAAACCATTTAAGGCAGACACTAAAGCCAGACAAGCATTCAAGACAATAATTGGCCCACATGTATGAGTTTATACACATAACAATGAAAGTAAATACACACATAGCCTACATACACACAGTGCATACATACTTTCATGTGGCATTCCCTATTTATAAAGAAAGCTGCTAACTAGTTTCATGGGGCATTTTATCACCCCATGCATTGCCAAAATAAAATCATCTTGAACCAATCTGGTTGCTTTAATGAGAGTAAAATAAAGGTCAGTCATTTAATCTATTGGCACAATGACATTGACATTCATCACAATAACAGAAACTCAAGTCAATAGTAAATAAACCATTTAAAACCAGAATGAGAGTTCACAGTGTCCTTCTTTCATTTAGCAATACTTATTATAATACACATATTATATCAGAGAAGCACTAACTCATTTAACATAAAGCCATGAAATTACTCTTATACTTGGCTTTGTGTAGTACACAAGTATTTGTGTAGTTCTGCTTACACAAACATGAATGTGTACTATGTGTGTTTTTTTAGTGATTCAATAAAAAATAAATACAATATGTCAAAGACAGCAACAAATTCAATCCACAGCTCTTTGTAAAAGCTGCAGTGTAATGATGTGATGCATGATGACATCTGATGACATCGACTTTTTAATGATTACGTGAGCTTGGCATGCATTAGAAATGTTTAAAACTTACTTTTACTACGTAGATATCCAGCAGTCTAAAGAGTCCCTTTTGCGTAGAATTCTAACGGTCTTGTCGAGAGAATAACTCTATTTGCACTGCACACAGCACTCGAGGTGAATGTGTCATCTTGCTGAGTACTCCCAATAAATGCTTCATGTAAGACCAATTTTACATGAATTATTCAACTCTTTGTGAGCTGGGAAGTAAATATAAATAAATCATAGATGAGGCCTTTCATGTTTGCAGAATGTTTTGAAAGAATAAAATCAGTGCTGCCAGGATACAGTATATTCTCAGTTACTGACATATTTCATGAAACCAAAATTAACTTTAAAGTGTGTCTCTTCTATGATCTGTCCTGTTATGGTTTGTTTCTTTCATATTCATCCAGACCTTCCAACATGTCATTTTGTATGTGTCATGAATTTTTTTTAAAACCATATTAAACCAATATAAATGCAATACTTTTCTAAGACCGTTATTTGAAACTTTATTTTTTTTAGATGTTTCTTCTATCAGTCTTATTTGCCTGATAGAATCCCTCTTTTGCTTGCTTGTTTGGTATTAGCAACTTGTTTGAATGCCTCATTTTACATTACATTTTGTTCCAGGTTCAACTTTCACCACAGCTGGAGTTTTGTTTTTATGTGAAGCATGACACATCCGTCTTCTTGCTAAGTCATGAGAGGAAAGCGTCTACAAACCTATCAGTTTCCACAATTTAAACATAACAGTTATTGATGCTACTGGAGGACTGGTACACTTCAAGTCAATGTTCAAACTCGATTTAGTGGTGCAACTTTTATATTTAACTCTTATAAAATGTCTATGTGATTTATGCTTTAGGCTGGACACTTCTCTTCCTTTACTCTTTGACTGTTCCTAAAATGTATACAGCTATTAATGGACTGGAAATCGTTTTGTTCAGATTTGTGTTTTTATCTTATGCTGTGGCGCCTCCTGTTGGATGATAATTGTACTGCATTAGTAGTTGCCTGAAGGTAACAGCCAACTAAATGGCTTGTAAATAATACCTTCAGCTGTCACTGCTTACGCTATAGTCTTGTGTATTGCATATTAACTCTTCTGTAAAACAACTTTAAGCTATTCTCTAGAGCACAGTTAAAGGACACAGTATTTTCATGTTGTTCTGGTTTCTTCAATTAAACTTGTCTCTCTTTGTTTTATTGAGGGTTACTTATTTCTAAAAAAATATCTGCATCTTCTCTGCATTCATTAGGTGTTAAGATTACACCTTCCTTTGTCAGGAGATGTAATGATGCCATGTGATGTCTGAAAAGCATTGATCAAGATTGTTAGCTAACTGTGCAGCAAGCTAGATGCTGTCCTACAAGCACAAGGAATATTGTCATATTTAGACACAATTCAATGTAGAATATCTAACATTAACCTTTGTATATTTGTTCAGGGTCAAGCGTACAATGATTAAATGTTTTGCTTTTTAGCATTTTTGCATATTCCATGATAGGACAGTGGATTATTTGACAGGAAGCGAGTGGGAGAGAGGGGGGCGGGATCGGGAAAGGTCAACAAGACTGGATTTGAACTCGAGACACCTGAAGCACAGCTGTGCTATATATACTGTGTCTGTGTAGCCCACGAGGCTTTCGGCATGTAGTGTTTCAAACATGATATTCAACATATGATTATTCGCACAAATGATCTACAAATTAATGTATAAATGATTCTTGTAATGGTTTACTTATTTGATTAGACCCCTGATGACCTGCAAAAGGCATCAGTCATTAGGCAGTCGTGGCCTAATGTTTAGAGAGTCAGACTTGTAACTGCAGAGACTGTAGGTGCTCTCTTCCACCCTCAATACCACGACTGAGGTGAGAGGCACCGGTCCCCCAACTGCTCCCCGTGCGTCACAGCAAAAATGGCCGCCCACTGCTGTGTGTGTGTGTGTTTGCACTTGAATGGGTAAAATGCAAAGCACAAATTCTGAGTATGGAACACCATAATTGGCCACACATCCTTTCCTTTTCCTTAAAAGTTTAATTCCACTTTAAAAAAAAATATGTAGGTAGGCTACAGGAAAATGTGTATAATGTGCTCTCTTTAAGTGCTATGGAAAGGGGTGTTTTCACTTAGTTAAGCTGTAGTTTGATATTTAGAGAGAGATACAAATGAAAGTGCCTTTAAGGGTAAATAGTTCTCTTCTGGAACACCATTACCATGGCAACTTAAGAGCCAGAAGAGAGACCACCATAAAAGTCAGGCGGTGGGAAAAGCCAGCATTAACCAGAACTTTTTATGCTTCTTCAAAGAATGACCAGGAGGTGGCAGTCTAGTAGAGGAAACGTTTAAAACGAAGTTTTGACAAAAAGAGAGTTTGCTCTGAGCTACAGTGGTGTGCTGATCTTGATTCTTTAGTGCTGGTAAAGTGTAAAGAAGAGGGCACATGAAAAGTGTATTATTTTTGTTCTGTCCAATTTTTTGTTGTTATCTGGGTGATTCGGAGGTTCTTTCTTTTTGTTTGTATTACTATGCTTCATTTGCATCTCTCTCTCTCTCTTTTTCTTTCTCACACACCCACACAACTAAACACTAGGTGTGGTTCAACTCCAAAAAAAGAAGAGAAAAAAGTGACCAGTCAAAAACAAACCATGGCTGGCTAAATAAATAAGCACTCCATAGCTCAAAAACAATCCTTTTTTTTTCTTCACAACTGTAATTCACATTCAGCGAATTTAAACATTCTTAATATATTTTCACATGTATTTTATTGATTAGCTTATATTGATTGTAATTGTACAATCACATAGGACAGGGCTCAGAAATAACATTCAAAATAGAAAATTCAAGCAATATCAATGAAGGTACAACACATTGACATATATGCCCAACTGTCTGACTGGATGAATGCACATAAGGTTTCATTTCAAAGTTATAGCTTAAAATGATTTTGCTCCAAAATTTGCATGTTTTTTTTAGGTTAAACTATCTACAGCTGGAAGAAGGATTCCATTGTGTCAGACTAGACCATGTTGCCATGGATGCATTCTAAAGCATGTTAACCAATCAGTGCTAAATATAGAGATACAGTATTTCAATACATATACCTGTCTACAAACACACACAAAAAAGGCATTGTACATTGTAACTGAGGTACACCTGCAGAACTTTGTGAAAAGCCAATGATTCACTTGATGAGTGAGCCATCAGAATGTACAGTAAGAACCAGAGGTGGCAAATATGATTCTAGAGGTAGAAATAAGGATTTTTCTGTTGTCATTGTGTGACATCAGTATTGATTTCATCAGCTGACAACAGTCTATCATTGTTTACCTATTCATAATTTTTTTGGTATTTGTATTTATAATAATTTTTTCAAACTTATCCATTTTGTTTTGAGTCAATTATTCACTCCCTCACCAACTTAGTAGGTGCTCGAAAAGGAGTAGATACGCACATAGAAGGGTAAAAGCATGTAAAAGGCCTTCCTGTGCACCAAATACTTCATATTGCACATCTTTTACCACTGTATTAATCACCACTAAATTATGCTTAACCAGTAACACTTTACAATGCAGTTCAGTTTGTTAATGCATTTAGTTCTCTTAGTTCTAATTAGTTAATGCAATAGGTATCTAAAACTAACAATGAACAACAACTTTTATTGCATGTATAAATCTACAGTAGGTTCATGTTAATTTATTAATATACTATTGTTCATCGTTAATTCATGTTTATTCATAATACATTAACTAATGTTAATTAGGTAAAATATTGTTAATTTGTATTTCATGTGAACTACTGAATTAATGTTTAGAACCTTATTGTAAAGTGTTGCCACTTATTATAACACTGATTTGTTAGTTTTGAGCAACACATACTTTTGTTGACTACCTGTCAACTTCATTTCAAGCAGATACTCAGAGAATATTTGATGCATACAGTGTATGTGCTTTCTGAGCCTTTCCTCTAGCACCAGGTTTTGCCACTCCTGGTTAACAGTATGGCTTTAAAAAGAAAGAACTAGCAGTATATTCACAGAAAAGTCACAAATAGTGTCATCAGCAGCAAGACAGTGTACAGCAGCATGTACTCTGCATAAAAGGCAAATTGAAAACAAGCAACTCGGCAGCAAAGATTTTGAACACATCCAAAAACATCACTGGCGAGGCATCTTCGAACTACTAGCTGTAGTACTCATTGCGTCAGCTACACTAAGGTGTATTTAGATAACATTCATAGACATAATCATCAAACAGTCTTCAGCTTGATTTGTCATCATGCTCATGTGAAATGTAGATGAATCTTTGAGTGTTCATGAAGCTGTTTTAATGGAAAATTACCCTATTAAACAGTACATTTAACTTTACTACACATTTTATAAAATAACAATGCAAGCATATGTATGACAAATTGTCTTCTATTTTATTTGTTCTAAGCAATTTGTAAGAACAGCTCACAAGATCTTTGTAGAATTAATATAGATTATAAAATATATGGTTAATCTAACACTATTACAATTCGTGATTGATGTGTTTTTTGTGACAGCTGATAATGTGTCAGCTATATGTAAAAAAGGCCATCAAAACCATCCTTGTGTGGATGTGGAAGTGCTACTAAATGTGCTGTCAAATGGTGACAGTAGCTCGTGTTAATTCTTGAAGCTCTTACTGAGCATCCAGCGACACAACTTCAGCTACATTTTAAAGGCTGTAGATACATTCAGAACAATTTAAGAGGCTTTTGTGCCTCTTTAGTAAGTTCAGTATATGCAGAAAATTTTGATCATCCATGTTGAAAGTTGCTTTTAGAGCCATAGTGTAATATGTCCACTCTACTTCCATGTGGGCTTGTTGGTCCTGCTCGAGATGGAGTCTCTAATCTGTGTTGATCTCTCTGAGAAACTGCTACTTTTAAGGGAGTGCTCTCGTCCAGACTGTGGGGGAGGTGTGTCAATGCTTCGACTAGAAGCCCTTACACTCTGAACCCTCCTAATAGACCCCCCCAGTTTATCCTCACTCCTAGGCAAAGTTCCGCTACTGACAGAGTCCGTTCTACCACCAGGCAATCTCTGAGAACTAGCTCTGGCTACGCTCTTTGATGGTGTTCCTGTTACAGCTGGTGAGGGCATGTCTTTTATAGATCTGGAAGAAGATGCCACAGTGTTGCGAGCAAAGCTAGGCAAAGGCGAAGAACTTTTCAGGGTGTTGTTGGGACTGTCAGGTGCACTTACTTCTGAGGTTCCTTGGGCCTGAGCTTGGGCCAAGGCACGCATAGTAGAACGACACATCTTTTCCTCTGGTGCTGGTTTTGAAATGTGACGAACAGGTTTAGGATTCGTTTTCTTGATGGGGGGTCTGTGTTGAGTCAAGTCCCTTGCCCACCGAGAGCTGCTTGGTGTCGCTCCTCGTTGTGCCCTGGGATCCTCTGGAGGGAGGCTTGAATGTCGTGCGGGTCTACCTTGCCTCTCACCTCTCCTGGCTGGCATGCTTTGGTCACGAAGTGGACGTCTGGGTTCAATGTTCTCATGTCCAGAAGGTTTTTCGACTTTCTTCATGCTTTTACTAGAGCGATTCTGCCTTGTAATGGGCACCACCTTGCGCATGTTCTGAGTCTCAGTTGCTGTGAGGTTTCTTGTCGGACGGCTGGCATGAGCAATTACTTTGGATGTTGTCTTGGTTTTGACAAGTGTTGTTTTGGGGCAACCGGTCCGGACTGCTTTCTCGTCAACTCTTTGCCCTTCAGCTGTGTCACAGCTATCTGTCTCTGCTTCTTCAGCAGTTACAGATGGACTGACTGATTTTGGACATTCTTGATTTACCCTTCCGGCAAGAGGTTCATCACTTGACGTGGACACAAAGTGACAATCGGTGGACTCAAAATTGGAGGAAAGGGAATTGGTGTCCTGAATAACTCTTGGGAAGTTGGCACTTAACTTTGGGTTAAGTTCAGATCTTTCTTTTATAATAGAAGAACTCTCAATCTCAGAACAGTCCAACACAATGGAACAATCGGTTTCAGTGCAGTCCATGACATTCAACACAGGTTTCTTACTGGACACAGAGGGATCCAGGGGCAATGGGGTGTCACAAGTTGTTGAGGAAAAGGTACTTGTGTCTGATTCCTCCCTCTGTGATGAGATCCTTTTGTCACTCCATACTTTGTCTGGCTCCTCAGAACTCCTGCTAGATGGGGGTGTATCAAGGACAAATGCTTTAGGAGAGTCTTCTTCCCTTTCCAGATCGGTTACAAACACTTCATGCTGGTTGTCCACAGAAACATGACTGTTATTATTGATCTGGCTGGTTATCTCAAAGGGTTGAAGGCCAGTAACTAGTTTGTGTTTCTCTACAGAAACACTCATGTGTCCAACACTTTGACCAGATGTCCCCTGAAAGACTTGCTTTGCGTTACTTAATTGAGGTGTAACTCCACCTTCAGAGCGAGAAGTGTAATTATTATTATTGTAGGGATCATTGTTCATGTTATAGCCAAAACTTGAGTGTCTAGCTAAAGGACTGATGGGTTCAGTCTCAGCCCTTGGTGAAGTTGCCAGCTCCTCTTGGCAAACCTGACTCTGTGGACCCAGCTCTCTATTATCATCCTGTAAGACAAGCCATGGCATGGTCTTTCGCTGATGGTTCCTGCTTGAACGTGGCAGGCTGCTGAATTTTGTATAGTCACTTGCTGAAGACCCAGATATCAGCTCTGTGTGATGGTATCGGTGGGCACTAGCTGAGCGCCCCAAAGGACTGTGGGGGCTTTGAGGTCTTGATTGAAGCAGGAAGTCCAGGAGGCCTTCTTTGGTAAGGATGTCAACATCGTTTTCGCTGCTGCTGCGACCAAAACTAGCTGCCTCAGCATTGGCTGCACCCCAGGCACACCGTCTCTCCTCCAGTTCCCGTAAGCGACGCTGTCTAGCTTCCTCGTTTAGTTCCCTGTCCTGGTTGTCCTGCAGGAGAGTGGATAAGAGATCACTATAGGAGTTTGTGTTCACATATATATGATCTGTAGCATGATCCATAAATGCCTTTGGGTCAAATTTACTAAACAGGGCAAATTAGCATTAGAAAAACGCCAATGGGAGGTGGAAAATTCTGCAATTTACTGACAAGGTGACAAATAAGCTCTTAATTATTTTATATACAAAATTTGTAATGTATTTTTTTTTTTACTTTTGCATGTTACTCATTGTGTGATATTTACCTTTACGGCTTTTTTGAACTTCAGGCAGAAATCTTGGAAAATTTTAAAGCACTCATCCAGTTTGAAGGTTTCTTTGTCTTCACAGAAGAAGTCAATGAGGGCATTACCCTCTTTGCGCAAGTCCAGCCTGCGATGTTTAAGGTCCTGCAGGGTCTGTGTAGAGCTCTAACAAATAAGAAGAACGCAGGTGAGTCATTCTTATTGACGTTAAAAAAGTTAATTAAACCATTATAGCTAGTATAGTAGAAGAAATAAAAAAAAGATAAAACCATACTCTAGTATGGAATTCTAATTGAGGGAATTATTAATTTACCTGCAAAAATGTATCTAGCTGCTTGTGCAGCTCAACGTCATCCTGAATCTTCTGTTCCAAGGAACGCGTTTTGACATACAGAGAGGAATACTCTCCTTCTATATTTTCTACTGAAATTCTTCAACAATAAAAATATGAGTCAGAGAAAGACTGAGGAAGGGCTCATAGAAAGTTTGAGTACATAATGGGCCTCATTTACGAAATGGACGTCCAACCGAAAATTGGGCGTACGGTCGTTTCTACGCAAAACTTGGAATTTATCAATATGGACGTGAGCGGTGGGTACGATCAAATCTCACGTCAGGTCTGAGCTCGTGTACGCAAGTTTTTGAGTTAGCCTGAACTTGTGTGCAGCATAGAGAATTTCTGAGAATTTTATAATGACAGCATTTTGTTCATTTATATTATTTTCCTAAACTGACAAAAAAAGCTTTTTCTTTTCTTTCAGGGCTTTAGCTTTATATGCTCAAATGCATAAACAAAAGACCATGAGGAATCACACATCTTCCTACATATCACGCACCTGCAGCGCTTCTGTGAACATGGAGAAAAACAAATTATAAAAGGAATAAAATAAATAGGGCTACCCGAAATATATTTCTCTTAATTAACAGATAAACAAAAGAAAAGAAAAACAGTGCAAAACGTATTGGCCACTTTCATTTTTGTGACACTCTTAATGCATTTTATTTGTTTTCTTTATATCTTTAGCTTTAAAAAGTTAACTGATCGGTGATCACGCAGGTGCCTCACACACACACACACAACATTTCTGCGTTACTACACTGAAAAAAAATTATTAATTTAATTTACTACATTTTTAAGGTAAGTGGTTGCAATAAATTTATTTTAGCTACATTTAATAAAAAAAATATGTTGGAAGTCAGTCAACTAAATTTGTTTAATTAAATGTAGCTAAAATAAATTGATTGCAACCACTTACCTTGAAAGAATTTTGTAAATTCAATGAATAATTTTTTTCAGTGTAACTTGACATTTCAGCCCTTAATCAAACTAAAATGCAGTCAACCAAACATAAAAGTTACACAGCTCAATTTACAAGGTCCACAGTAAAATCAGCGTGCAGCGCCGAAATAAACAATTTTGCGCATGTGAAGGGTGATATTTTACGTGGATATTGGAACAAAAGTAAACAAAGCCTTGTTTACATCATAGTAGATAATAGTTTAGTGACCAAATGTTATATGGCAAAAATGGAAACATTTTGATGTCGAATGAGAGAGAGACTTGAGAGCCCAATGCCGTTTAGTTCTGCTTTAATGAATTCATTTTAGCTTGACGTTGTAGGCTATTCTGTTGATAATGAATGCCACTATAGCCCAATTTGTGTTTTACTTCATAGTTTAATATAACATTTTATAGCAACTAATTTTTTCATTCGTGCTCTGTAATACCGTTACATTTAAAAGATTTGTTGTGGATGAAGGCTAACTAAATAATCTATATAGTGTTTATTATGTTTATAAATGTTTTGTTATATTTACTGGTATTTAATACACATAAATGAATGCCATCGTTTGCAATTATAAGGTTAACGGGTGTTTTTAGAGTAAGATCAATTTCTCTTTCATGAGATTACTTCCTCTTTTTGGCCGTGTTTCGTTTCTCCGTGTCGTAAACTCTAAGGGCGAGGCTTCTAAACCGGGGTGTTTTTAGGGGCGTGATATTCAAATGACGATTGTTTTCAGCCGCCACATTTATCAACGTACGATCTTTCGATGGGATTAGCGGCATACGAATGTTTCATAAATCATACATGAACTCTGTCGTAAGTTGATTTGTGCGCTCGGATCTGCGCTTGTTTCTACGTTAGATTGATAAATGAGACCCAATGACTACATTTCTAAGAAAAAGCCAAAAATGTAATCAAATAGTTGTTTGGTAGTTTGGTTTGACACTGCTGTAGTCATAATAATAGTTAATACAGTATTAATGAATCTCCATTTAAGGTGTTATAAAGTTTCATAAAAATAATGGAATGATTATTATTGAGAGAAGTTACCATCCACTTTTGTTTGCAATATGCATGAGAAACTAACACTGTTGTTACCTGGCTGCACTCTGAATATGCGTTAGCTTCTCTGGGAACTTCAAAAGAGCCTCATCCTTTTTCTGTGCTTCCTTTGTGGTAAAAGTTAAAGAAAAATCAAAGTCAAAGCAGTTAAAATAAAATGTTGGTGTTATTACAATGGCTTTTTTCTTAAAACATTTACAAAAATGGATCATTAAATCTGGAGAAAACTATAGTGCATCTGGTTCTGTTCCACTTACTAGTGCCACAAAATGGAGCAGGTTCATGCCAGGCTTGTTGGCCTTTGTGTCAGCAAGAGAAAGTAGTGAAGACAGTTTGAAGCCCACAGCATTGCCTGCATAGCCACCCTATGAACACACAGAGAACATCAGTCAATGTCTGGTCAATGCTGTAAAAGCCATCAACCCTTCCTGATTTAAAAACACCAGGGCATGTTTTGGAGGAGTAGTTGAAAAGAAAGAACAAAAGTGAAAAGAGGATTGAGGGAAATGTCCACAAAAAAGGGGGAAGATGGGGGGTAAAGGGTAAGGAACATTGGAAATACAAATAGAGAAAAAGACTTACTGCATTCATGATATTTCCTGCTTGGAGAACCAAATGTAGAATGGCATGGAGCTCTTCACAAGTCATCAGTTCTGTGGAATAATCAATAGAAACTGAATAATCACAGGCCATTTGTTAAATTACACAACACTCTAAATGCTATTACTATCCTTCCTACAGTCTACAGACTAAGATATTTAAAGGAAATCTGAACACTTGAAGCCACATTTAAATTAGAAAAAAAGTCCTGACAGCATGATCTATCATGTAGATCAAAATAGACTGCTAGGATTAGTTAATGCAAGATTAATACAACTCAATTTGAGTTTTGCTAAAGGCTCCCAGAATCAATGTAATGATTAATGGAGTGCCAAATCTTTACGTTTCAATAGTTTTGAGGTGTTGAAAGGTCATGAGCCAATGTTTTCTGAGGCTAATACAGACACAGCAGAGTGACAGAAAGTGACTCAGCAAAATGCACTCAACAAGAATTGAATCCTGCTTAAAGTTCACTTTACTGTTTATAGGTCCATACTTGACAGCAGATCTTTTAAAAGTAGTGGAATAGTGCATCAAATTACAGGGGGATGATGAGTTTGTGTACGAGAGAGCAGGCATGAGATGACTCGTTTTTTCCCCAGTAACCTACAGTACTGTATGTTCCACAGAAGTCAAAATAAAAGGCATGAATGTCAAAATGTTTTGCCTGCTTAGCTAAAAAAATAACAATTATTACTCTAGATTAATGAAAAAAAAAATCAAAAATATGATATAAATATCAGAATTTAGTATGTTCTTACCTTCAGTAGCCTGACGCACAACGTTAATCTCACGACTCATGATTGCACAGGATGGAAGGAACTCTTCCTGAAGTACCATGGCCTCAATACGGACATCATAGCTTTAAAAGTGAACAAACAATAATAATTGTCCTGCCTTTTGTGTATTATGAAATCTTAGATTTGTATTTCGTTGATAAGAGAGATCTCTTACCGTGGCACTTGAATCAGCAGGAACATGAAGGAATCAACCAGTGTCAACTTATTTGGGTCTCCTTTGAATTCCTTCAATCTCCTCACCTAGTGAATATACGTGATTTAAACCCAAAGAGAAAGCATACTACAGATGCCCAATGTATTTGTACCATTTTTTATTTATCAGTTGATTGGATTCATTGTAGATGTAATTTAAATATAGAGACATTTACTGTCATCTAACACTTAATGTTAATTTTTAAAGCACTAATAATTTAATAGCATTGGAAAATTAATCTTCAGCCAGCTTCAAACTTAATGTCCATTTTCATACTTTAAATTATTATGTTGTGATGAAACTAGTACACATTTAAATTTCTGCAATTGATCAATTACTGTATATAACACACATAATTATTAGCATCAGTATTGGCCAGATTGGTAACAAGTTGCATGCATAATTACATGCAACTAACGCTAAACCAAACCCTTATCGAAACATTATTTTACTGTAATGATCATTTGTTACATGAGAATCTTTTGTCTTGGCATGTTGTTAACTAAAAGTAAAAATTGTTTCTGACTTACATTATACAGAAAACAAATACAAATACAAATAATAATAATTATTATGGCATATTCAGCAAACACTTACATTTATATAGCGCTTTTCTAGGCACTTTTGATGTTGTCAAAATTATACAGCAAATACAGAAATTTAATTATTATTATTATTCATAAATTTATATAGTAAGGGGGGGGTATCTCCTCATCTTTTTCACCACCAGTGTGTAGCATCCACCTGGATGATGCGACGGCAGCCATTGTGCCAGAACGCTCACCACACACCAGCTTATTGGTGGAGAGGAGACAGAGTGATGAAGCCAATCAGTGTATGGGGATTATTAGGAGGCCATGATGGTCAGAGGCTACACCCGTACTCTATTTCGAAGGACATCCTGGGATTTTTAATGACCACAGAGAGTCAGGACCTCAGTTTAACGTCTCATTCGAAGGGCGGTGCCTTTGACAGTATAGTGTCCTCGTCACTATACTGGGGCGTTAGGACCCACACAGACCACAGGGTGAGCACCCCCTGCTGGCCTCACTAACACCTCTTCCAACAGCAACCTAGTTTTCACCGGAGGTCTCCCATCCAGGTACTGACCAAGCTCAACCCTGCTTAGCTTCAGTGGGCAACCAGTCTTGGGCCGCAGGGTGATATGGCTGCTGGCTCAATGTGATGTGGCTATGCATCTCTGACTGCCAGCGAATGTGGTTTGAGAGATTTAATTATTTTGTTTATAACACACATGGTATTTAATTTACTCCTGTATACATTGATGTCCATTTGTGATGAGGCAGATGTTAATAGCAGGTGCCATACACACCAAAAATGGGACTATACACAAATATGGTGTGGGTTCAGAATTCTCACCTCCTCTGCTTCAGGGAGAAGTTTGAGAAATTCTTTCAGCGGTTCAGCTCCATATTGCTCACTGTTGCCCAGACGAATGTCTTCTACTATTGCATGATTGGTCCTGTGAGAGAAAAACAGAAGTATAAACCAGACAATCAGTTTTTGACTCAGTCAGGGTATGATCCAAAGAAAGATGGGAACAACACATCTTTACCGTCACAAGGATGTGTGTTATGTATATAATGCAGGTATTTTGGGTCCCACTTCATATTAGGAGTCTTTAATTACTATGTACATATACTAAATTAAGCATACGATAAGGTTAGGGTTATATTACACCATACAATAAAAATTACACTAGCTCTATGAACTATATACAAGTCTGTATGTTTAAGGAAGGTATATCATAATAGCAAAAATTTATTATTATTAGGTAATTGGCCTATAGATTATAAAGAATAATCAAACTACTTAGTTGTTCATTAAGTTACTGCACAAATCTAAATTGAATTACGGTGTCCACAAATCCCAAACCCCAAATTACCAAACAGACATAAAAATGTGTAATATTCAGCATAAAAAAATTCATAGATCACTATTATCTAGTGATTAAAAAAATTATAATTTAACCTCAAAATTGTTGAGACAAAATAAATCTCACAAATGATGATGTTCAGATAAAAACGATTAATAAGTGCATAACCACTGCTGTGTTGAGATGATATTTAGTGTTATCTTATGGTCAAGGGGAAATGATCTTACACTGCATTTAATCTGCATATCCTGTTAAAAATAAAATTCCGTCATCATTTACTCACCCTCAAGTTGTTACAAACCTGTATGTCCTTCTTTCTTCTGTTAACTATACAGTTGACGGTAGCCATTGACATTCATTAGTTTGGAAAATGGCTACTGTCAACTGTATGGTTACCAACATCTTCAACGGCATGAGGCTTGAAACGACTTGAGGGTGAATAATTGATGATAGACTTTTCGCTTTTGGGTGAACTATCCCTTCAAAAACACCTTAAAATACAGATTTTGAAATACACACACACATACAAACAAACACAATGAATTTTAACAATTTAACTATTGATTTATTGATTGCCAAAAGTGTCCACATGTTGTGCACTGTCCCCCAGAAATCTACATTGTTTTGTTACAGGTTTCAGTGATTATTTCTCTTAATAAAACACTAAATGATTACGTCTCTAAACAATGACTCATCCAAATGCGTTCTGAAAGTCTGGGACTAATTGTAGCATTGTCTCCTGCATGAGTGACTCAGCAAATTGAATGTGACTCAGTGTTTGATCAGCTCTACTATACATGACCATCACATACACAGAATACACACACACATCGAAGACTGACATAAATAACTAACTGATCACAGAAGAAAGCATTGTCTTTTTGCATAATCATTTATAGTCAAGCTGCCTTGGAGGATATCGAAATACCTGTTCAAAAATAAACAAAACACACCCACCTTCGCTTGCCCATGTTACATTGCAACAGGTCTGACGTAAACTTTTATTGTTTTATGCTTTTTTCTGTTCAAAACGTATACTGAGAACCAACAACATACCTTGTGTCTTTGTTTATCTGTACCTAGTACTTGTCACAGTGAATGTATACGGGATCATCATGTGAACGTCCAAGAATCAATCAGAACCTGAAAGCTATTGAATCTTTACACAAGAGCATCGGATTTCCCTTGACCACCAGATCCTATTTCTATGCTGGAGCACATGCACACATATAGGTTTTTACATGATGACACTGAGAAACTTACTTCTTGAACTGTTTGAGGAAAATACCAATGTTCATTCCTCTCTTGGAGTCCAAGATGCTGATCTGGGAAAACAGAGGAATAGAGATGGAAATTAAAATGGATGGAAAGAGACACAAAAGACAGACTGTGTGTGTTCTGACAGAGACGTAATTCCATTCAAATTTTTAGCCTTCAGGTTTTTGTGGCGTGTTGATTTGAATGCAGCTTCCAAATAAATAAAGCTATACCATCTCTGATGTTGCAAGATTACCATTGGCAAAAGAAAAATGAGGTAAACCTCTTTACACGTTACATAGACTTATAATAACTACAACAGTAAATTATGCATATTTATATGTAATTAACCCTAAAATCAAACCCTAATCCTTCCTAACCCAAACTCTATATTAAATATATTGTTCTATAGAAATACATTGTTCTATAGAAAGTTAATTTACTCAGTACTTAAAGGTATAATTACACCGTAACAAGGACACCTAAAAAAGGTGTAACCAAAAAGCTCAGATTTTCAGAACAGTTGCACTCCAAAATATAATATTTTAAGTGTCACAGAGTTCAGTTTGTGGTACATTATGAACACAAAGCTCTCCATTGTTCACTTTGTTGTCACATTTACTTTTCCAAAAAAATGTTGGCTTCTGCAAGTTACCATACAAATTGAGCAGAGTGACACTTTGGAACCCAGTTTATTTGTAAACTATTATTGCAAATATAATAGCATTGAGAGTAACTGGACAAGACTGGAATGCAACATGAAAGTGAACAACTTACAAAAGAAATACATATCATAATAAAATGTAACCTTTCATTATTATTATTTATAGTAAAATAATTCTAAATCTATGTATTTAAAGGGATCGTTCACCCAAAAATGAAAATTCTGTCATTAATTACTCACCCTCATGTCGTTTCAAACCCGTAAGACCTCCGTTCATCTTCGGAACACAAATTAAGATATTTTTGACTGAATCTGAGAGCTCTCAGACCTTCCATAGACAGCAAGGGTCCTTATATGATCAAGGTCCAGAGACGTAGCAAGGAGATCGTTAAAATAATCCATGTGACATCAGGGGTTCAACCATCATTTTACGAAGCTACGAGAATACTTTTTGAATGCAAAGAAAACAAAAATAACGACTTTATTCAACATCTCCTCTACGTCAGCATAGCGCTATTTTGGAGAGTAACCGCTGGATGGAAACTGCGTACGCGCTTCTGTGTCAGCCGCATCACACGGATACGTCTTCTACGTATATTTATGCTTTGATTTGTACGAAAACAGCACATCCAGTATGCGGCTAACACAGAAGAGCATACGTAGTTCCCGTCCAATGGATATTCTCCAAAATGGCACTAGGGAGATATATTTTACACACAAGATTCAATGCCGCGGAATTTACATTTTTCACGCCACAGAAATTTGGTTTCCAGGCAGAAGGTTAAAGAACGCGATCTCCCGGAAATCATGTATAATCTAACCAATCCGATGACGACTTCGAAACTCCTGAAGTGTTTCCACTTTTGTTTTGTGTGCCATATGCATCAGACGTTCAGCCAACGGTCCGTGGGCGTGACATCTGAGGCTGAGACTATAATATTGTAGACCTAACAATGTGTTGTGTTTTGCTTAACATGATGTTAAATGGCAGATTAGTGGGCTTTTTGCTGTTCAATATCTAACTAATAGATATTCTTTGTAGACGAAACCTAAAATACTATGTGGAGGATGCAAGATAACTTAACAATTATAAAAAGACTGCGTGTTGAACCCATGAACCTAACTCAACTATTGCTTTGTGTTGTTGGCCAGATAAAATGAGAGAGAAAAGAAGAACAAACATAAGAAAAACATTTTAAGTGCACAAAAATGCCAAATAATTAGTCCCCATAGAACAATTTTGGCTGTGTTATTTGTTTCCTCTTCAAAAATGGAAGTTTTTGACGCCAACTGCCAGACGAAATTGGGTACCTGCTTGACAATTGAAGGACAAACCTTACTGGTTCTCATGTGTCAGGCAAGGATGTTTGTGCAATGTTTATCTGTGAATTAGCCTAGATTATATTGGTTCATCATATAAAACTATTGTGTTTCTTTAGAAGACTTGTATTAAAATTTTACATTCATATGGTTTAATTTAACAAAGTCTTTAGGAACTTTTTGAAGCATCAGAATTTTGGAGCAATGGATTTTCCATGGATGGTCAGAAATCTCTCAAGTTTCATTAAAACTATCTTCATTTGTGTTTCGAAGATGGAAGTAAGTCTTATGGGTTTGAAACGACATGAAGGTGAGTAATTGATGACAAAATTGTTGTTTTTGGCTGAACTATCCATTTAAATGACACAATGCTATACAGTAGCATGTTTTTCTCATTAACATCAGCATCAGGAAACCCTTGGTGGTAGTGACTTTGGGCCCGTGGGATTATTAACTAACTAACTTGCCATTTTAGTGACAACTAAACAGACACAATCTGTAGCTCTCTCTCTAGCACACACATCTACGTGACCCATGTGTGTGATACGTGTAATTTGTGCCGCTTCACGAACTCAAAGGAGAAGCTGGGCGGTGTCTGAAATTACAAACGAGACCACATGCATGGTCCATGCCACCTCAGACAAACAATAGCTTCATTAGATCTGCACAGGTACACTTGGTGCCTTCGTGGATAATTACAAAGCTACTCAGACCAGCAGCAACCACACAAAACAACACAAAAACACAGCTGGTCGCTTAGACACAAAATGACGAGCTCACGGGAGCATATGTTTTGGGTAATAGGGACATGTTTGCTTTATGTAGAGGTGGAAAACCGAGTTGCACACATCTAATATTTCTTCTTATAAGCTAATGAAAAAGATGCTTCATACATGATAGTAAATGTTTCGTATGTGATAGGTACATGCATTCTACATTTATAGGAATTTGTTGCATACAATTTGATCAAATAAACCACTTTGTTTGTTAGGGATTTGTATATGATGTTTACACTGGATATAAACTGAAACGAACAATTTGGAAATATTTACAGCAACTAAAATATAAAAGCTTTTACAGGATGTATGCACAGCTTTTGAAATGTAAAAAAGAAAAAAACGTTATAATTTTTTTATATTATAACATTTTACTGTTATATATTTTTTCACAACTATGTTGAACCTAAAGGTTTCTTTGCAATAACAAAAACATAAGTGTTATAAACTGTTATAATAACAAATCAGGTAAACACATACAAATTTTATGCAACTGAACACATTCAATTATAGATTAAATGCAATAAAATCATCCTGTGCACTCCATTAATTATTGTATGAACTTAAAAATATTATTTTATATTGATTTCTAAAGGTGCCCATACTGTAAAGAAAATGCTTACTCTTTTTATGTTGTTAAATATGTTCTAAATACATTAAACATAAATGTTTTGTTGTCTGTGCAAACTTATAAAAATGTATGTGTGCTAGAACCACGCTTACTAACAAATACTATCAAATACTAACAATTACTAATAAAACCATGTTAAATTTAAAGATGTCCCATAGTATCTGGGAAAGTGACTTGTAGACTAGATAGATATCAGAAAGGAAAGCAATCTTAGCTAAATTATAACAAAGCAAATAATTCAGCAATATAACGTTTCTGTTAGCTTGCACTTACAGCTTGCTTTTTCAATCATCCATTTTTTTTATCAATAAATCATCCCGATCCTCCATTATTCATTTTTTTATTTTTTATTTTGCTATATCTGGGAAAGTTATATTTATCATTGTGCTTTTATAAAAGCAAATTGACCATAGGCATGTATCATTCTTTGTGCCAATGGTTCATTGTAGGCCAACATTTGCTACATGATTGTAGAATAAGATTTTTATCTGTATTGACTTTTCACATTGGTGCATCCCTAATATCTGGTCCTAAAATTCAGTTTTGGGCAATCTTAACACAGTTTGACTTACCTCACCCTTGCTCTCTTTAAATGAACCTCTGGATCTTCCAGCACGAGGATGTCCACTACTTGTCTGGGTTCGAACCTCCTCTTGCTGGCCGAAGAGCTCCTCCACTGTCCTCACGTCAATTTGATACTGCTGCTGTCTCACTGCTTGAGTCCAAATATTCGGTTTTCCCCGAACCTTCTCCTCAGGAATGGTTTTCCAGAAGAAGCTCCGTACCCGTCGTTTCTTACGTGAAGCATGAGGATGGCCTGGTGCTTGAGGTGGTGGTGGAGGAGGTGGAGGCGGTGGTGGAGGTACTGCTGGAGGGCAGGAAGTGCTGTCATGTCCATGACTAGGGTCATTTGAGGAGGTTGTAGAGGGCAGTGGATTTACTACTGGTGTGGTACGGTCGCTTGCCGACTCCTCCGCAGCAGTCACACTTGCCATAACAAGCATTACATTAGCAACACAGTCCTGGAGGGCCAGGCTGTGAGGGGAAATTTTGCCCTGTTTCCCACAACACCTAACAAACCGGGACAGCCTATTTGCTTGAATCTAGGTGGTGTCTGTTGACGTCCCAATGTCTTTCTCACTCATAGTCGGTTATACAACTGACAGCCAGGTAAATAATGAGTCTTTCCTCTAGCAGAATATGTGCGGAAATCATTCTTAGTTATAAATTTGTGCAAATAATTTAGAATTGAATGTTTTCACCAAACTGTCAACTGACTCATGTCTCTAGCAATAATGAGAAATGATGGGCACAGGTGTTTCGCAATTCCTTTAGGCCAATGTCTTGACATTCTCACATATTTATCTTCACTTCTTCTTCCTGGCCTACAATGCAGAGCTGTTGCTTCCAAGATTTTGCCCACTGCGGTGTGGTCAGAGGTCAAACCTTTGGAACTGCAAGAAGGACAAAAGACACACACACATAAAAAATCTAAATTACTGAGGTTAAGTCAGGCGAAGGAACTTGGAACCTAAAAACAGAGGAAATGAGAAAGTAACAGACATCAAAAGAGATGTGGTTGTACACTCAAGGAAAGTCCCAGTAGGAAAACGCCAAATGCTATTGTTCATTGGGGACAGCCTGCTATGTGTAAAAATGATCTTGACAGATGAATCAAATTTTCACTAATGAAAACTCACAAAGGGAACTTTCAAGGGATGTCATGGCAATAAAATGTCAACTTACCACCAATTACTTTTACATAACATACTGTAGATACAGCATGTAGTTTTTATTCAGTTTGGTGCTAAGTTTAAAAAAGTTGTATATTTATTAAGAAATACTTTTTTTGTCATTTTTGTGAAGAGTCATCTAAATGGTGTACACTCATACTGTATATAATAATACTAGTTTATTATAAAAAGTGTTTTTATTATGGTTCAGGTCACCAATGTGTTTTGCCAAGTTGAAATTACATGCGTTTCAATAAAACATTAAAGGAGACCTATTATGCCCCCTTTTACAAAATGTACTATGTGACCCTGGACCACAAACCAGTCACTAGGGTAATTTTTTTTAAATTGACATTTAATAATTAAGCTTTTCATTGATGTATGGTTTGTTAGTATATCTGGAAATCTGGAATCTGAGGGTGCAAAAAAATCTAAATATTGAGAAAATCGCCTTTAAAGTTGTCCAAATGAATTCCTTAGCCATGTGTTGTAATGCATTACAAGTAACGCGGGTTATGTAATAATATTACTTTTTTCAAGTAACTAGTAAAGTAACGCATTACTTTTTAATTTGCAAGACAATATCTGAGTCACTTTTTCAAAAAAGTAACGCCAGTTACTTTTTACAGGGATCCCAGTTACAGGGATATTATCTATGCACAAACAGCTTGTAACACTTAACTTGAAATCGCATCATATAACCCCTTTAAAACAGTGACATGCAAACTCAGAATATGATGCAAACCTGCAATAATTAAATATGTTAAACAACACAAATGTATCTAATCCAATTTTATTAACCAATGTCTTTGCTGCTGACCTTTGATGATCCAGTTCAACCATACTAATAAGCAAAAATGACTTTAGATAAACTAACATTGTTTTTTTATTGCTGAAGGGTGTTGAACCTTCTTCTCCTGCGTTCTACTGTACAGATGTGATTTACTCTTCCTTCAGCCTGAGGTTTATTCATTACACTTTTTGGTGTGAAAGGGCTTTTATATTTGCTATAAATACAGGTGCATCTCAATAAATTAGAATGCCGTGAAAAAGTTCATTTATTTCAGTAATTCAACTCAAATTGTGAAACTCGTGTATTAAATAAATTCAATGCTCACAGACTGAAGTAGTTTAAGTCTTTGGTTCTTTTAATTGTGATGATTTTGGCTCTCAACAAATTAGAATATAATGACATGCCAATCAGCTAATCAACTGAAAATAAATTCAATTTGAGTTGAATTACTGAAATAAATTAACTTTTCATAAATGAACTGAATAATTTATTGAGATGCACCTGTAGAACGTTTTATATTAAAAACAAACAATCAAGCCCTATAAGTGTAACTTACTAAAAAAAATACAACTGAATGCAACTTTAAATATTTAAGGTAAAATGTGTCCTAATGAACAAGAATGTTGCAAGAAAGGTGTAAATGATTGAAACACTATTTTTGTTTATTTGCAGATTCAGTTCTGGTAACTCATTGTACATTACTATAAATTAATATAATATTTAATCAAATAAATCATTGGTAAATGTTTAGCTATTTAATGCAGAATTACAGAATTAGAATAGTTTTCATACTGGCGATTCACTCGTGCTACATATGTTATTTGAATATGCAAAGCAGCCGACATCAAACAGCCTTCAAAGTACAGTGAGGTTGTCAAGGAGACCAGCCAACAACCAATCCGCAAAAAAGAAGCTATTTCGCATAAAAATTGGCAAAGACATACAACCAAAGCTGTAAAAAAAGGAATTGCTTAATTTCTAATATTTTGATATATATGATGTACAAGGGCCTTGTGAGCAGCTTTCTCTGGTCAGCACATTATCAGTATGGCTCAGGGCTTGTCATGCAGGTGTCTTTGTATCTCAGATACTGAGAGAGCAGAGACTGCGGTAAATGGCACTGGGTTTTATCTTATGTACTACTGTCAGGAATGACATACTGCCGTCTGCTGGGAGAGGCCACAGCAAAATGCCACAACACTTTTCTGACTTGGAACAGATTCTGTTATGTAAAGTATATTTCACAGAGAGGCTGAGGGTCATAAAAGTCTCATTTCAGGGAAAAAGCAAAAACATTGTTGCGGCATTGCTATTTGTGCGGTTATCTTTAATGTAGGGATTGATCAGTTCAAAGTTAGCGTGTTAGTACAACATGTTACTTTTTACTGACAAAGCTGATTGTGGTGAAAGGATGTTCTCGATACAGATAATACAAGACACCAAGTGCTGTAAACCAGAGCTCATCATACTGCAACAGGGTCTCATTTGATCCTAGGTTTTTACTTATTAAAAGACAATTGACGTCACAGGAAGACTCTGTTTCCGTGCTGGTTCAGCTGAGTTAAGTGTAAGCTACTATGTATAATTTATTCATATGTAAAAGTAGATGTATTTTTCCTTTTAAAGTCATCTTCTTGCTTGATGTTTTAACGTTTTTTTTTTTTTTTTTTTTTTTAATAATTGGAATATATATATATATATATATGTGTGTGTGTTCAGATCCTAAATGTACATGCACTGTGTTGTCTAGAAAAGAGAGTAAAGGGTTAACACTCTGCAACACATTCTATCTCACCTCAGTGGTGTCTTTGCTGCAATGTCAGCGACAGTGTACAGCAACACACCTGATACACAGCACCAAATCTGTTCATGATTATAACCAACATCATATTTACAAACATTACAGAATGCTGGAAACCCATTTGAGGGAATATTAAAGCAACATTATTTTAGGATGAATCTGACACTATAATAATGTGATTAAACACAAACACTTCAAGTCCAGCAAATCTAAAGAGCACTAGACGTTCAATTGGCCATTTGTGAGAAAGACAGATGTGGATGAGGGAAACAACATTGTTCATGAAATGAATGAACGAAGGTATAGTTCACCCAGGAATAAAAATTCTGTCACCATTCACGCATCCTCAAATCATTCCAAACTCTTCATCTTGAACAGAAACAGATATTTTTTATATTCTCTCATCAATTTTGTCCATCAATTGAAAATCTATGCAACCAAAACACTAATGAATCATAAAAAAACATGGTAAAAGTAATCCAAATTAATTAAATGGTGTTCTGAAGAGACATGACCACTTTATACATACAGATTTAATTTAGGCTTTTATAAATATATAAACATTGATCAACGAACATACATAGAGCTCATCAAATGTGTGACACTTGATGCATGACAATGGATCAATGGAGTGGTACGATTTCCCCAAAACTTTTTTTTTTTAATTGTTAAAACAATGAATCATGTCCATGTTTCCATGTTGAATTATTTTTAAGTACATAAATAATTCAGATGGCTATGATGCATCACATGATGTAGACAGTAGAATACTTGTTTACTAAAAAAAAGAGGTAAGCCTCTTTCTAATTCAGAACTGCAGCTGAACTAAAATCTACCTTGTCACAAATCTGATTGCTACAGACATTTTTAAGTATAGTTGATGGATTTTTGAGCATATTTGGAAAGAATGGGACAGAATTAATAAACACTGGTACGCTGTACCCAGACCATTAGACATCTGTTCACATGCTTGGCTGCCTAGCAAATTAATCCTCCTTAGGAGAAAATCTCCTAAAATGTCTCATTGTTTGTTTGTTAGTGATTAGTCCTTTGGTATAAAAAAGATATCAGCACAAAATCATCTAATAAAGTAGATGGTGTGTAGGTCAAATGCTTAAATTTGGTCTTAAATACCACATTTCCCAGGAAGAATACTCATTTATTCTATTTCAAAGGCTCTGTTCAACACTGTAAAAACTTCAATATTTATATCTGATCTACCCCTTACATTTAGCTTTCATGACTTAAATAACATGAATTTAGATGTCACTACATGCAACATCTTTAAATGACATCGTTTTTTTCAGTGAAGTAAACAACAGTGTAAAACTGAAAGATGATCTGGCAGTGATTCTTGAGCAGACCTTCAAGAGGCAGCAGAAGGTACATAAGTGTATTCATTTTCAACTAACATAACAGTAGACTTGCTTGCCTTTAGGTCTGTCTATGCACAAACACACACATAAATAAACTTTTCCTACACAAACACAGACAACCGTACATCTTCTACCCTACCACAACTCTTCAGACAAAGTCTTGCCCTGTTACCTGATTCAATTGATACCGCACTTTGAAACACTCTGCTCGTAGATTGATTTCCAGTACGTCTGGTAAATGAGCCCTGAGGCAATAACCACACACTGGATATCTAATACCTTCAGTTGAATATTTGGGTGCAATGAACAACACCAAGACAAAGAACCTTTGAGGAAACACAGAGATTAAGAAATAATCCGATTCAAGCATTAATGTCTTAATGGTGCTTGTGCTTTGGATTCAGCATTTGGCGCAAGTATCTCTGTGAGCCAGCCACATATCAAAGTCCAAACATCCACAGGGTCTTTAGAAGATTAAGCTGCTTTCATAATCGAAGGAAAGACTGGCAAGCTAAATGATCTAAAAGAACAGTGATAGAAGCCACTGGTTTTGTTTAAGACCCAGACATACTGACCCATACACTGCCCACGGTATGACATCATCTGCTATGCAAATCATGAGGCCGTTCCTGTATCAAAGATTAATTTATTGCCAAGTGTGATGTTGATTGATGATGATGGTTGAAAGCTGTTAATGATTTAAAAAGGCTAATTAAAAGGGAATCATCATCTTTTGCAGCCATAACATGTGATCAGCAGGTGCTGGCTTTCTGAGAAAGTGTGAGTCTTGTTGTGACTCAGTAACTGTCAAATGCATTCAGCAGTTTTCTATGTTAGGGGAATGAAACATCCAGGAGAGGCTGACCATCTATATTTTGTTTAGCAAATATTACAGTGAATGTGTGGCCTTTTATCATCTACAGTGCCAGCAGTCACATTTTAGACCTTGCAAAGGGGAAACACAGCTTGCTTTAATTTCCTTTTAGGTCATTATAATCACACTGTAGTCTATATAGTGTGTATGTGTAAAACATTGGTGAGGCCATTGACGTCATCAAAATACTCTACCAGTCAGTAACTAGTCCACAATGATCTACTACACTAAAAAACAGAAATTATTTCAAATGGAATATTATTGTTGTAAATTGTGCTGATAGAAAGTAGTGTCATATCTTATACTGTAAAACCAACAGACATAGTTGAGGTTTTGTTGAAATAGGAATCAACTTTGGAAGCAGCAGTAAGTGAATATGTTTTATGTTGTATTTTTTTCAAGAAATTGTTTATAAATATTGCTTTCACGTACTCTATAGCCAATTAATTGTCAGATATTATTGCGAATTACAAAAAATATGTTTTGTAACAAAAGCTTAAAAGAATAGGTTACCCAAAAACAAAACAATTCTGAAAATGTACCATCCATTGGTGAGCAATTGATGTGATGCTAAATGTTTTTCCAAATCTGTTCTGAGGAAGAAACAAACTCTTTGATGGCCTGAGGTGCGGAAGCAAATTTTCATTTTTGAGTGAACTGCTCCTTTAACATTTAATGAAAAATATAAATATTTTATATTTTCATTATATATATATTATATATATAGTAAATTGTTATCAGTATTTCTGGCACATAAAAAAGCTAGTAAAAATATCTTTGTTGTTGTGCCCTGATATGACTCTTTTCATAAGGACACTACAGAACTTCTTATTTGATATGTGAGGTGTTGGTCTGTTTGTGAACGTGCTGGCTTGGCTGCATCAAAGTGTTCTGTATGAACAAAAGCTATGGAGATATTTACTCATCCTCCTGCTTTCATTCACAATGTGGAAAATAATGTTTCATGTTAAAGGTTTTTTCATAGCACAATGATTTCTCCACTGACAGCTATAATGAATCTTCTGCGTATCAAATTTAACCACAGCTGGGGGGCAGGGTGAGGCTTGACCCAAATACAGAGTGCGCGGACGGTATTACAGTGAGGAGATAGATACAAAAATATAAATATATCAAATATAAAACACATCTGGACATGCATTCGAGAGAACTTCATGAGAATATAAATTAAGCTAAAACACTAAAACAAGGCATCAGTCATCTGTGTAATAATGTTACAATTTATAAATGTATGTATAATTGTATTCATGTAAAGACAGATGTTTTAACTGAACCAGTGTTGCTGGGAGGTGGTGAATATCCAGCATGAGACAGCTTGCTTCTCAAAGCCTAGTGATCTATTGATCACAAAGGGCCATTAGAGAAGGTAAATAAAGCAGCAACAAAGACAGCTGGACACAACTACACAGTAATCAAACAGCACTCAGGGAAATCTTCAAGAATTCTTAAAAATACAAACTAATTCTAGAGCTCAAAGAAGTTCCAGGATGATCTAATTCACAAAGTACAACAATTTCTGTCCATCACACACAGAAGCATGATCTAACGCATCAGGCAGAACAAATGCGATATGAGAAGGAAATCTGAATGTGTCCTTTCAATTTCTGGGAAACCCACGAGGGTTAATTTTTAAAGATTTTTGAGCCATAAAGATCATCCTGTACACATGGGACCAGGACTCAATATAGCTTGAAAAGTGCACTGACTGAGATACTGCACTAATGTAAATGGACTTTGTTGTCAACCACTGAAGCTGCATATTGGCTTGTGGGCATTTATTCTAATTCTACACATGCTTCACTTTAATGTGAACTGAACAAGTGTTTAGGTCACATGTGCTAAAATGGACCCAAGATGATAACTAGAAAAATACACAAACATACACGCATGCTCATATTGCAGTCACTCCTCAGCCAATACATGGCTCTGTCTTGTTCTCCACCACAAACAAGATTTTCTGACTCCCACAGTCACTACAAATTCCACTAAGTGGTTCAGTCCCCATAGGAACAACTAGTAATAGTAGAGAGTGAAATGACCGCAATAAAATATAAATGGCCTCATGTGCAAACAAAGAGAGCACACTGGTGTAAATCAAACCTCTCAGAATACCAAAACCATCATAATACATCTTGATATATAGTAAAAATACATTCAGTTAATGTAGAGTGTCTGTGTGTGCAATAGAACAACCTATGTTTTTTCCTATTTTTCAAACCATTTTATACAGGAAGTGAATCAGCCAGTGGCACAGACGGAAGGACGCACTTTGGTTGTCATGATGATGAAAGCAGGTGGGAGGGGAAGTCCAAACACCTGATGTTTACGTGTGTGCAAATGAGAGAGCTAGACGCTTACTGGTGAATTTAGTCCCTTTAGAGCTTATTAGAAGCATTGTGACGGATTAAGAAAAACAGCAACCGGAACTGTGATGACGACGGTGTTGTTGTTTTTAACTAAAACTATTAAAAACTGTTGTTTTGGTAACCAAATAAAGACTAAATAAAATAAATGATTGAAATACTGATGAAATATTATAAATCTAGATAGAACGTTTGACTTAAAAAATGGGAAAATAGAAATGTTGCACTGGGATCTAACTGAAATAAAATAAGTTGAAACTAAAAAAACTAAATAAAAAAAGTATAAAAAACTAATAAATGACTAAAACTTAAAGGAAAACTGAAAATATAAAACATATTAAATATTCTATATTAGTAGACCATATAAATAATACTAAAACATCGCATAGTGAGCCATAAGACGTATTTCTGTTATTTGAATAGAAATTGAAGCTTTAATGTGTCTGTGTTTGTTATTGATTACAAATTACACTGCAATATTCTTTGTACAGTTAGGAATAACTAATAAACCACCAAATATTTACCAAGAAAATTAAAAGGCTACACTGTCAGAACCCGAAACAATCCACAAATTCACAATCATGCTCAGATAGTGTTACCACGGTAATCTATCAGGTCAGTACTTTGGGGGCGCTTGCACCAATTGAGTTCCCCCACTTTAGGGTGTGTTACCGTGGCAATGTGACAACAGACAACCACCCTCCCCCGTTGACCTCACCCTGAGGGAAAACTTTTCCCTAAGCTTTGTTCCAGAACTCCTGAATGGATTGTCAATTCATCTCACCACGAGAAATGGGATGGGGTACAAAAGAAGCTGGCTTCAGAGGATTACAATAAAGCACATCACAGTCTGTGTCAAAGCAGCACAAAAAGCACTACTAACAGCCCTAAGGGTTTCTACGGGGCATTAGAAAGAGCTGGTCAGCGGCGGAAACCATCAAATACATACATTTGTACTTTACAGTTGTCCTGTGAATCTACATTTATAGGATACTGACAATGACAGATTTCAGATGATGTAATGTTTACAGACCATGGTCCAATACAATAAAGTTATATAAAGGAGGCACGGAAGTCTTTTGAGCAGGAACCGTGCTATAGTTTCTTGTTAAAGTCTGAACTCATGTTCAGATTACAGAGGAGCTGACTCGTGGGACCAGTGAGGTTACATGAGTAATAGTGTAATCGTTAGGGATGTGTCCTATTGCGCGACAGCTATCACACTAAAGGCTACAGAAATAAAACTTGAGTGTTAATGAAACGGAAACACAGAATGGATCGATTATACCCAAAGGAAAGACAAGGGAGAAAGACGGGCGAAATTGTAGAATCAATAAATGACTACAACTGTCAATCCACAAACACACACACACACACACACACACACACACACACACACACACACACACACACACACACACACACACACACACACACACACACACACACACACACACACACACACACACACACACACACACACACACACACACACACACACACACACACACACACAGCATATATAGCATATAAAGCGGGAATATCATTATATGCGACCATGCGAGAATCACAGGGAGAATATTAAAATTATTATTTTAGTCATTCAATGAATGCATGGTCTAGTACAGTACACTGCTAGAAGAAACAAAATCATTCAGAAATAATTGTAAAAACCTAAACGTATTTTATAGAACTAAACGTGCAATTTAAAATGGGATAAAGAACTTACCGTGTAGAATCTAAGGGAAAGACGTACTAGTTTTTTTTCCTGTTGGGGCAGGTGCGTGTATCCGAAGGTAGGTGTGTGTCGGTTTCACCGACATTCTGCGCGTCCAGCGCTGCAGCGACGCTCAAAGATGCAGTGCATTAGAGCTAGAGGACACACTGCGCATGTGCGTGTGGTGTGTGCTGGGCTACAGCGCATGCGCAGTGCGTGCTTTGACTGGCTCAGGTGAATCTTTGGGACCGACAGGGAGTGTGACGTAGGCTGTCACCCGCTGGTGACGAGTGTAACATAACACCACTCAGGCACAAATATTAATATTGACATATAGCGTCGCTGGCTGTTTATTAAACATAAGCAGGTCTATTTGGTAACCACGGAGATGATGGAGCATTGTCCAGATACAAACAGTAATTTAAGGGTAATTTTAGAACCATTGACTGAAATGTATTCTATTTTATTTACAATACTGTATTGAGCACGAATCTCATTAACCTTTTTTTCCAAATCCAGCGGCTAGGCTGTAGTAATTTGCATGTATTTTGCTTTTTAGGGAAACAAAATGAAGGTGCTTTTAGGCACTAGAGTTAAGAATTATCATAGCCTATTTATTTATGTGGAAAGGATTATTTATTTATTTATGTTAAGATACAAATATGTTGTATTTGCGTAACTCTTTTCTCATACAAAATGTTTCAAACAGTTTCAGAAGAAAATCATCCCGTAATGTCCCCAAGGCGACTGTGGGAAGAAATCTTCTGCAAGCAAGGCACATACATATAGAATATAGCCTATCAAATGTTTTAGAGTTAAACAATGAGTTTATTCAATATTTTAAATGATTTAATACGTAAAATGGTGTTATGCAGAGATGGGCAGACCTACGAGGATTACTTCTCATGTGTAGCCTACTATTGGTCACACTGTACTCAGACCAGTTATATAAAGTCTTTGACGGATTATAATAGGCCTTGCAGAAGAAGGTCAGAGGCACCATTTCCTTCACTTAAAATCCATCTAAACATTCACAGCGTTATCACTAAATGAGCTTATAAAAAGCATACTAGGACCACTAGAAGACCTCGACAAACTTCCAGGGGAGCCCAGATAAGTCTTAAAATTATGTATTTAAATCTAGTTATATTAATATAAAAACGGTCAGAAAATAAAGATGTAAAAAAATTACACTGGCATTATATTTTTGAGTTCATTGTATTACAGCTGAAGTAGGCCTACTACAGGTACATATCAGTTCATTTGTGGCTTGGATTCCAAAACATTTTGAAACACTGTGAAAACGCTAAGTGAACTAGTAAGAAAGCCAACAGTGCCCTCTGTAGGCAGGATTCTGTCTTGACCGTATAAGAAAGCATGTGGTAATAATAGATGCTGTCAACTGAAACAACGCAAAACTGTTTTAATTGCACCAGAAAGAGTGTCAGATGTAATGGGGGGGGGGGGGGGGGGGGATACTTATCACTGAAAGGCTTTAATACATTTTAATAAAAAGAGAGTTATACACAAGACTTAAGAATGAAAAGTTTTATTTTCTCCCATGATTCAACATTCAGATCTTTTCTGCCCTTAAACACCTGATCCATCGATTATCAACAAATCACCAAAAAAGCAGCACACAGCAAAGTTATTTTATACCCAAAGTAAAATACAAGATTTTACACACATATATATATATATATATAGAGAGAGAGAGAGAGAGAGATGTGACTAGGCATGTCAGTCAGTTCTCACACATTTACTGTACATTGGTGTTTGTCTGCTGCTAAGACAGAAATGAAAAGTCACACAGAAACTAAAGGTTTATTGTACATCAAATGAAAGAGGCAAGACAAGGAGAACCAGGAGTGCAGATGTTTTAAGTGTCTCCAAGAATAAACAACTCCATTATTTTGTATTCAAGATATAAATCTTAACGTTCCATTTGGCATCCATATTTTTTTTATAACATTTTGTCCCCCCCCCATGTATATATTGCCATGTAGAAGCTTTTTTAAATGCTCAAATCTAAAGCTTTTCCAGGTTAGCATGTGATTATTTCACCATGAGTTGATACTGGGGTAATCAAATTTGATGTTACACTTCTGTATTTAAAGAGTTAAACTCATTGAACACGTATAAGAGGGGAATGATTTAGAAGAGCTCTTCTTCTTCTGACATGTAAAAAAAAAAAAAAAAATAATGAAATTTAAAACATAATAAAGAAATTAGAGATACACAGAGAAAGAACAACAAAACCCAAACAGATATAAAGCCGAGGCAGCTGACAAATATTTAATGTCAAATTAATTTGGTTTACATTTTGAAAAATAGTCTCCTGGCTTAGTTATTGAAGAAATTGAATGCAAAGAAAGGTTGCTTAAAAAATAAACAAAAGGAAAAAAAAGATTGTAATTTCAAGTTAAATAGAGGTTGCTGGTCTATATGCATGTGTGATTATCCTGGAGTGCAAATATGGCTGTTTATTGGTCCATTCTGTGGTCTGTAGGATGGTACTGAGAGTATGTGTAATTCATAACTCCTGACAACACTGAAGAGGATTGACAAAGAGCAAGGCACATCAAGTCAGAAATGAAGACCCGTTCCCTTTCAATGGGATCTACAAAAGGTTCACTTTAAAAATGTATAGCAAAAAAACTCAATAAATTGAGTTTATAACCTCTGATTATCCTGCCCTTTTTGTGACAGTAAATGCAGCATAGCAAACTTCAAGTTAGAACTAAAATGGCCAACATTTCAGCTCAATGTGCCCTTTAAGGCATTTGATAACAATATAACAGTGCAGTTACATAAAAAAGGGTTAGGAGAGGTTGACACCAGTGAGGCCTAGAAAAAGATGAAAAGTCAAATTTGAAGTATAATTAAGTGTCAGACTGCTTTTTAGTCCAAGACAAATATTAATTTGAAGTCTACTTTAAAGTCTGTTCAACATTCACAAGGACCCTAATTTCTTCCTGCTTCCTTTTTTTTTGTCTGTATTCCGTCTACCATTAAAGTGCTGGTAGCTTGAATCAAAAACAAGATTGTTTTTGTTGTGCAAGAGAGTGAAAACCCTCAGAGAAAAGAAAAGGCATTTATTCCAAAACTAAACTTCAAGTGTAAAGTCAGACATAGCAAGGACAAAGAGAGGAGCTAAATATTTCTCTTTTATCAAAATGGTTCCTGTCATACATTTATTGACAGGTTTTAGTGTCCTGAAAGTTGTAAAAAGGGAAAGGAGTGATAGCGAGACATTTGAGCTTTTTATGGATTTGGTTTCCTTATGGAGTGGTGTGCTCTGCCCTCCGCTCTGGATTATACCACCTGATGCAATCAGTGCTCCTCTAGCCAAGAGGGGGTTTCTCCTCCGGGTAACTTTAGTTTGATGTGGAACTGTTTAAGGGTCTGTTCCAGCTGCTGTTGGTTGCCTGCGAAGTATGCTGCGATGGCGTTATGGAAGAGAATCAGCTGATTGTGTAACACCTTCACCTAAGGAAAATTAATTTATTATTATTATTAATTTACACTTGACCAATTAATTTACACGTTTTATCTGGGTGTTCCTAATATATATATATATATATATATATATATACCTATGAAGCAAAACTGAATTTTCATCAGCTATTACTCCAGTCTTCAGTGTCACATGATGCTTCAGAAATCATTATCATATGCTGGTTTTTAATCAATGTTGGAAACAGCTGTGCTGCTTAATATTTTTTGGGACCTGTGATACTTTTTTCAGGATTCTTTGATAAATAAAAAGTTAAAAAGAACAGTGTTTATTTAAAATATAAATTTTGTGTTACAATATCCACTACTATTCAAAAGTTTGGGGTCAGTAAGTTTTTTCTTTCATTATTTTTTAAAGAAATTCATACTTTTATTCTGCAAAGATATTTTAAAATGGATGAAAAGCGATTGAAAAGCGACATTTTTAGAAAAGATTTCTATTTTGAATAAATGGATTTTTAACATTTTATTTATAAAAAAAAATCTAAGAAAAAAGGGTCACAGGCTCCAGAAAAAATATTAAGTTTCTTTAAATATTAATCTTTATATTAGTTTCAACTCTGTTAATAAATCAGCATATTAGAATGATTTCTGAAGGATCATGTGACACTGAAGACTGGAGAAATGGCTGATGAAAACTCAGCGCTGCATCACAGAAACCAGTTATATTTTAAAGTATACTATAACCAGCGATAACCAGCCATTTTTATGTTTATTATACATCATCTGAACAGTAAAGATGCCTCAATCAATTTGAGTTCATCTTTTTTCCCCAACAGGATATCTTAGTCAACTTGAAAGGGCCTTTTCAACATCTTTACTTCTGTAATGTGATGCGTTGTCTCCAAATGAGCAGGATATTGAACAAGAAAGGATGAAAAACAAGATAGTTTAGTTAGGATCAGCCAAAAATGAAATTTATTTCAGACGTGAAGCAAGTTAATAATTTTGGAAAAATGAAAGGAACATCAGCACCACATTTCAGGGTGTAAGACAGGGATAGGCAACGTTGGCCTGGAGTGCCGCTGTCCTGTAGAGTTTAGCTCCAACCCTAATCAAACACACCTGAACCAGCTAATCAAGGTCTTCAGAATTACTAGGGCTACAGGCAGGTGAGGTTTTTTTTTCAGGGTTGGAGCTAAACTCTGCAGGACATCGACACTCCAGGACCGACGTTGCCTACCCCTGGTGTAAGTTAGATTATGCTACAATTAGCACTATAGGTACAGAATAACCTATATAACCTGTTAACAGTTGCAGTGTTTGGGAAAGCTAATTATTTCAGTAATTACGTTTGCTCCCAAGAATTACGTTTGCTCTCAATTTACATTCAATTTGGTCAATATATTGAAAAAAGTACAACAATTCATACCAAATATCAACACATTAACTTAACTGATTTTATTATGCAGGTATAAAATACATTATTTATTTATAAGATACATTCACTTACCTTGTTTTCTTCCAGAAACTTGAGTTTGACTGAGACGTCGTTGCGCATCTTTTCATATTTTTCACGGTGGATCTGGAACTGTTGCTGAGACAGCTCGATCTTAGGGAGTGTGTTGGCGTCCCGTGGACCCAGATTGAGCTCCTCTAAATCTGTGCGATATGCGTCATACTCAATCCTACCAAAAGAGCACAGACCTTAGAGAATGAGAATGGTGTTTCTCAATAAATTAATAGAACAGTAGTATACAGTGGTTTGTAAAGATATATTCAGACCTCGCTGCTTCATATTGCTTAATGTTGATCAAGGTGTCCTCTATAGTTTTATCCACTAGAGTTTTAACACTGGCGATAAAGAAGCCGATAGCTCCCAACAGAGTTTCTCCATTTTTCGCCAGGAGTTTTTGGGTTTCAGCATTGTAGCCAAATTCCTCCTAAAACACACAAATAAAAAGAGTTTTCATCTAGATTTGCTTCTACTAAAAGAACACACAGAAATAGATAAACAGCTAGGCAGCAAAACACAGCAAATACTGCATTGAGACTTTGCCCTCTCTGCATATAAATGAATTAAAATGAAATGTTACTCCCCAAGAGACCAATTCACTTTCTGGTTATAGTCCAGTCATAAAGTATTTAGTATTCGTGGTGGTTCTGAAAACATCAATGCTAAAGTGTATCCAAAACAGTCCATGAATAAATTATACTGTATGGAAGGCATCCAGTTATTTTGTGAAAACTGAAACCGCTGAAAATCCATATATGCCACGCAGTCTTCACAAAAGCATTTGTGTTGGATTAAAGTGAAATATTCCTGTACTTAAATTACTGTATTTATTTTACATATAACTTTTTTAATGCTGCCAGCCTCTATGGCCATTTTCATATATATCCAAGAAAATAGCTGCTATTATATATAAGTTCTGTCAATCGATTAAAAAACATTACAGAATTAATCACACGTTTTCTGTAATTAATAGTGATTAAATGCATGTTAATATATTTATACTGTCATAATTTCACACTGAATCTCCAAATGAATGTAGAAACAACAAATTTGGGTATATTTTAAATGCGTTTAATCAATGGCATTTTGAAGAAGTGAAAAGTAAAAAGAAGTGCATCCATTCATCATAAAAAGGGAACTGATGCGTTTGTGTAAGACAATATCCATATTTAAAACTTCATAAAGCATAATCTCTAAATTCTGCCTCCTGTCGTACACATGTACACGAGAGAGTGGAGTTCCAGCGGATAACGTAGGATGTAGTATAAGCTCCGGTGAGAAGTGACGAACAAAACAAAACACCGGTCACGAATTAGAAGTACAAAACAAGGATTTGTAAAGAACAATGTTGAAGGATTTCGATATAAGCCAAGAGGAAACTTCTAGCAAGACTACCACATTCTCACCGGAGCTTATGCTACATCCTGCTTCATCCACAGGAATGCTACTCTCTCATGAATGCGCGAACGACAGTTAGCGGAAACTAGAGAGTACCATTTTATTTCTTTTTTAAATATGGATATTTTTCTTCCGAAGGCCTTAAATTAACCCTGGGCCATGTGGAGCACTTTTTTTTATGATGGACGGATGCAGTTTCACTTCAAAATCTCAATCATTTCACACCATTCACTGCCATTAAAAAGCTTGGAAGAGCCAGGACATTTTTTATATAACTCCGATTGTATTTTTGTCTGAAAGAAGAAAGTCCATATACACCTAGGATGGCTTGAGAGTGAGTAAATCGTGGGGTAATTTTCGTTTTTGGGTGAACTAACCCTTTATAATGCATTTTCCCCCCAGTTGTATCCATTAATTATAGCCATTCAACATTACAGTATAACTGAAAGCCATTATTTTTTACATTTAATAAGCATGAAAAATATAACTTTCAAGTGAACTTAGAACAATCTTCACATAGACTATTAATTGTATATGCATAAACTAAATATAGATTAATTTTATTCAAGTAACAAAAGTTAATCTGTAAGCAGAGCATAGGTGATGGCATATGGCACAAATCTGACACGCATCCGATTTTCTCCCAATACTTTACAGTCATTTCAGACTTTTTAAAAATGAGGCCACTTGCCAAAAATGAGCATTTTGACATTATATTTTGTCTATTGGCACACTGTCTGAAGCGACTATGTCTGTGCATGCATGTGTTGGATGCCCGTGTTCTCAGATAACTTTTTCACAGACAGTATTTATTTCACTGAATTAAGTTCTCTTTTGCATCTTACTTATGCTTGATAGCATATCTATATAGTCTACTGTAACACATGCCAAAGGATGTCAGGGAAAAATGCTACGTTAAATATTTTTAAAGGGGTCATTGGATGCCCATTTTCCACAAATTTGATATGATTATTTAGGGTCTTCATAAAATGTCTGTAACATACTTTGGGAACAACATCCTTTTTTACCTGGTCAAGAACAGCTCTGTTTATAGAGGCCAATTTCGGTGCATGTTTCTTTAAATGATAATGCGCTACTACCCTACTCCTCTCTTTGGTGGGGCATCAACACAAGACACGTGAATATATTTTCAGGGGAAATTGGGAACTCAGATGTGGTCTTATTCAAATAGCTAACTATCTACGTAGAAACTGGCTGCAAATTGAAACAACTCAGGCAGCCCATAACAAACTGGCTGCATATTTAATTTCTAGCTTCTTCTGAATCAAAAAACAAAACAACCACCCCCCCCACTATTGGCCATTAAAATGTTTTTAATGTGACTGGCATTAACAGTAAAAAAAACAGCACTTATATATGTTTGAATAAATATGGCATTAAAACAAGTATCTATGAAGACTGTTATATGCTACTAAGTTGTATACAGATATTTGAATTTTTATTTGAGTGTAATTATGGTATCTGAAAAGTTAATTATAATAGATTTGTTCTTTATAGTAATGAACCAAATGAGAGGGTCTCCTGTATAGTATACAGCATTGGTTAGGAGTTATTTACCGATGTTAAACTGATACTGATGTTTTAAACAGTATTGTTTTGCCATTTAAAACCTAAGAAAACATGTCAGAGTTTTGAGATGGTCTGAGATTGATTCAGAGAATAAGTGAAGAGTGAAAAATATTGAAATGTGTGTACATCTTTTATAATCAAATTTAAAGAGCAAAATAACTTTCCACTGTGTGGAAAAATGCATATAAGATACTTAATATCCACTTTATATAAACACTGATTCTGATTTTGTATAAAATCAAAAGTACTTGCATGTAGCTCAGGTGTCTTGAGACTAAGGTCGGCAAACACGTCACCCAGTTGTCTCTGCGTCTGCAGCATCTGTGCCAGCTGAGCGCAAAGTGTCTGCGCCAGCTTGATAACATGCTCATACTTTTGTTTGTTGTCACGAAGAACCTCGATCTGCGCCTCCAGATCCAAATCAACTGTACGGGAGCCACGACCTAACTTCTCCGACAGAATTTGCTTAGTGCACTGTGGGGAGGAGTATAAGAGACAAAAATTTTAACAAAATGGGCAATAATAAGAGGGGGAAAAAAACATTGAAAATAAGATATATTTACAGGGCTACACAAGCTTGAGATGGGCACAGAAGATACACAGAACCCTGTCACTTTTTTTGTCAGCAATATTACAGAGAATATATGAAATTATGGGGAACATTTTTTAATTTTTGCATGACTAGAAAATGTCACAAACCAGACTAAATTTGTACACCACAATGATTTTTCACCATTGTGCTCTGTTCTGTTTCAAGTACCTCAAACCCAGACTTTTGAGACATGGATGCTTGAGACATTTTTTAATGAACACAGATGCTATCATAACAACTATGGCAGGAATCACTCACTTTGTAAGTGTTGATGCTCCACTTCCTCATCAGCTCCAGTTTCTCTATGGCAGGACTCTTTATGTCATCAGCAAGGACCACCGCTCCTTCCATCTGCTGCCCTCTCAAAGCACCTGATGACAGAATGACATCTGTTAACTGACATGAGAGATGACTGTGCTATGATATTACTCATTGAGACTCACAACTATTAAGACTAACATGTCATATTATATGATAAGATTGTGATAATTGGAAAATAAAGTCAGTCAAAATAGAGGAACTCCCAATATTAACATCCAAGATAATTATGTTTGACAAATCACATTAGTTTCTACTCAAAAAAAAGTGTTATCATTAACAAAAACTATTGAAAAACATTTTTGTTAGGAAACCTAAACTAAATGGATATTAGAAATGTTGCCTTGAAAACTAATTAAATATGTTTAAATTGACATACTATAATTACTAACCAAAATAGAGAAAAATATTAAGAATGATAAAATTGATCAAATTTAAGCTAAAATTAAATTGAACTAAAGATAAGCTTAGGTGAAACATGCTTTTCTCATTTAAAACGTCAGACGGCGGCAGAAACAGTGGGAAACAACAAAAGCAGTGTAATGTTTTGCATCATCAAAGTCCTGTGAGGGAAAAAAGGTGAAAATTATTGATACATCTAAATATTATATTTTGCGATCAGTCAGGAAGGCAAAAGGTTACAGGGTGGTTAGCCAAGATGAATAAATGAGCCCCAACTCCAAAGTCATTAATAAGGGAAGCAACAAGAGGGAAGAAAACAGGCCTTGAGTTGGCGGAATTTAATAGAACACCATTATAAACTTACAACCTATCAATCTAATGCGCTACAACTACACTAAGTGGAAAGCGATGTCAATTTTTACATCTGTTGAAGATTTTAACAGGCATCACTGGAATCTACTAGAAAAACAATGTCTTTTTGATGGTACAGACTGAAACTGGCAGTGCAGCGTTAGTAAGGAAGAGATGAAGGAATGCAGATCCATGCATGACGTCTTGTGTTACGCTATGTGGTACCTTTCTGTGTCTCCACCTGACTATCGCTGATGCTGCGAGCTAGCCGGCCGGCTGCTGCAGGACTGGGGACAACTTTAGGTGTGGTGGCCTGGAATGGCGGCCCTAAAAATGGTCAGTGATTAATTTTTATGATTTATCCACCGATTTTTTTGTAAACTACAGCCACAGAGGAAGTGTCCATCCATCCATCAAAATCAAAATAAATAAAATCTACACACAAAATGTATTTATTGTTTGACCCATGTTGTTTATGGAAAGCATATAATGCAAAAGCATGTCAATCAGAGTGTGGCTACAATATTTAACCTATTATACTGAACTAATCTGTGGCATCTCTGTGTGATAAAACTGCACATTTTAGAGTGGCCTTTTATTGCGGCCAGCCTAAGGCACATAAATCAGGATGTGTATTCTGAAAAAAAAACGTATCACTGTTTCCACAAAAATATTAAGCAGTAAATTTGTCAACATATGATATGAGCATATAAGAATGATTTCTGAATGATCATGTGACACTGAAAACTGGAGCAATAGCTGCTATTTAGCTTTTCATCACAGAAATAAGTCATTAAAACAGAACATTTTATTAATTAATTTACTTTTAAATTGTATTAATATTTTACGATATTACAGTTTCTGTTGCATTTTTTATTAAATAGATTCAACTCCTAATTATTAAACATATGTGCAGGTTTTAATTATTATAGGGCTTGTTTAAATACACAAATGTACAGTGTTAACATCACAAGAGAAATCTGAAAAATCGAACTTTTAAATAAAAATCAGTTTCATTGCCAGTAGGTTTGCTGCAGCACACTGATGAAATATGCTCCATAGTCTTCTAATCTAACAAGTGAAAAGGGAAATATAGAGGAATAATAAAAAGGGTGGTCAGCAATTACACCCAACTAATGACAGGTTGCCATGTTTCCATCCTAATTAATTCACACAGTAGACGAGGATGAAATAATGAAAGGGGAAGCAGATGTAAAAAAAAAAAGATCACAGACAACTCTGTAATGAGACAGGAACACCTTTCTTTTCTAATTCAAATTCTCCCTCTCTCCACAAAACACTCAAAGAGAAACACAGACAAATAAACATGGGTTCACATTAGATGCACCAGATAGTGAGAGGATATTGAAGCCATTAAAATAGTTTACTAACCTAATGAGTGAAAAAACCCACCCTAGCATCATCTAACTTATTACAATGAAAGAAAGTGTTTTTAAATGATAAACATTTTACCATTGTCTCGGAGCAAATTGCTAATCTGTATGTAATGTTGTTATGTAAGCACATACGTTTGTAACTGTAGCATGCCGAGTCATTGTATGTACGTGTGTGAAGGACAAAGGCGAATTATATTCAGGTTCAATGCATGCTTAGTGTTGTACCTGTATATGGCTCCACTTGAACCACTCCCTCATTCATTGCATAGTTTTCAGGTGAATTGTGGGAGTGTGATGTATTTGGTCCAGAAAAGACATTGTGTGGCACATCCTTGAAAGAAAAACAGGCAGAAACAAGAATAAAAATGAATAACATTCAAGACAGATATCATAATGCAATCTGCACAACAATGCAATGTTTTCTACTGTTTTCCTCTTAGTTTTAGCTGTTTAGCTCATCCATTTCAAAACAGTATAATTTGTGCTCAATTCTGTGGAAAAATGTACTTTTGAAATGTTTTAATTTTAAAATGGTCTAAACTCTGTAATTGCAGGGTTAAAGCATTTAAGGCACCAAGCATATTATCTATGAAAATGTGGCCAAGTAACTCTGCCCGGTGTGTTTTAAGTTTAATAATGCGTATAAAAACAAATTAAAGCCTCTACAAAATGTTTTTTTTCTCTCCCTCAGACACTGAAACTAAATACAGTGTGTGAAAGTTTCTGTGACTGTACAAGGTTCATGAATATTTAATAACAGTAAGCACTAATTAATTTATGATTGGTCGTCTGTTGCTAAACAACTCACTGTATCATTCTAGCGCCATTGTTTTACATTTGGCAACACCAAATGAATGTATAATAATAAGGGTTAAAAGAAGTACTAGACATCGTTTACAATTATTTGTGTGAAACATTTCTTTAACCAGGTACATTTTAGAGATGTCTTGGGATTTATGTTGCCTAGTTCTTCAGTTTAAAGGTGCCACAGAATGGAAAACTGTGTTTACCTTGGCATAGTTGAATAATAAGAGTTTTGTACATGGAAATGACATACCGTGAGCCTGAAAAAAACATTGTTTCCTCCTTTTGTAAATCTCGTGAATAAAAAAAGACCACTGATAAATAGGTGAATCAGAACATAACACGACTGTGACGTAAGTCGGAATCACTAATAGTTACGCCCCCAACATTTGCATAACGTATACAAGCCCACGTTCTATGCCAGACGCCAGCTGAACCATCAGAAGTTCTGCAGGTATTGTGAAGAAACAAGCGAGGATAATAGCGAAAATGGCAGATGATGGAAATAAATGTTATGTTCCAGGATGTGCAGGCGATGTGAAGTGCAGGGATGGGTTGGTGTCTGTATTCAGAAAGGCACGGAAAGCAAATAAGCCACTAAAGGGACATGGTTAGCTCCTTGCCAGCGGTAGCCTGCTCCATTGCAGTACATACGATTTCACTTACCACATAAACAGAGTAAGGAGAGATGACCGAGGATGATGGCGAATGATTTACAGATCCTGAGCACCACTGACAAGCATCTGATCTTGTAAAATGTGTGGTAAATACTGCCACTCCATAGTATAAACACAGTTCGTGCGATCTCGAAAGTGAAAGTAAAACGCGATCGTGCATTTGACAGCAGTTTCAGTGCCCAGCACATTAATAGCGGCTCTCTGATACCCGCATTTTTTTTTACAGTATAATTACCCAAGGATATAACTGCGCGAGTATTGAAATATATATTTTCCCTGTGTTTCCTTCCTGTGAGCTACTGAAATGAGCTGCACTGTGAAACAGCCAATCAGAGCAGAGCTCAACATTATTATTAATGACCCTTCCAAATAAGCCAATACGTTTCATTCTGGGGAGAAATACTAGGGTTGTAAATGGACATGTAAAACTGTTTTAAACTGTAAAAACGTGCCCTTACCCAAGCCACATACCTTCTATGTAGATATCAGAGAACAATTTACAATATTGTATCAATGCATTCTATGGCACCTTTAATGTGAAGAAAGCCCACACTTCAGACAATTTCCTCAAGGTTAAAGACTACAACTACAGGTAGAAAAAAGAAAATCAAGCTAGTTTTGCTGTTGCTGCAAAACAGTTAGTCAGTAAAAGTAGTACAGTACATATAAGGGTGCTATAGACATGACAGCCTTTTAGTTTAAAACTAAACCATGAGCTCATTGGCTGGTTGGGATGCTGGAACATTTTTGTGAGTTAAGGAGAAGTCAAGCTAAGAATAAATGCCAACCCGAATATATGGAGGTAGGGCTGGGCAAACCGACATAATCCATTGAACAATATATTCAATAATAGCAACTCTGGTTTATCTGTCTGTCTATCTATCTATCTGTCTGTCGTCCTATTAGACTGCAACAATATAGTAGTCTGTCAAATATTTTAAATAATTAGGAACATAACTACAGTCATGAGACACATCGACACTTATATGATTGTCATTGTGTGTCATTGAGTTTCACTTTGGAAACATTCATATCCAAACATTCTGTGTTCAAATGGAACCATTGTTAGTTGACTTCAATTCAGGGCAAGAGCAGTTTATAAACAGTGGTGCATGATGGGTGGTTTGTTCTGTGTAGTATGTCTTACCCTGTGAAACACTTCCTCATGACTCTTGTCTGCTTCTCCGTTTCTGGTGACTGAGATTTGAGCAGCCGGGCTTCTGTTGGGCCTCCTCTGCCATAGCCACCTTCAATACACACACGCAATATCAATAACTAGGAGAACGTGGAAAAATCAATGTTAAAGCTGTCAAACAGAGAGTTCAGATGCAGAGTGCTACCACCACCAGAAAGCTTTGCACAACCGTAGATTCCCAAGACTTGTGAAGTTTTAACTGCAGCACCACAAGCAAAGAAAATGCATCTATAGAAAACGAAATGGATCAGGTCTGCTGCTGTTTTAGAATAATTATTTAACAGCAACAGGGAAATAGAACTATTAGTGAATCAAAAATTCAAACTACAGGGAGAATAGCCAAGTCTAACTACACTGCCATCTGGTGATCCTTTTTTATCCGGGACTGATAAACACATTTTAATAAACCATAATGTTTAAAAGTTTGGGATGAGAAAGTTATTGTTTTTTTTAAGAAAGAGAGAAATATTACCCTTTTATTAAAACACTATTATTATACTCTTTTAGAAACACAACACTTCAATATGTGTCCAGGTCACAGTCACAGCGGAACAGTAGCACTTGTCACAGACACACACACCTGGGATGTCCCAAAACCACACCCTCTCTTGCTTCCCCTCCTTTCCTGTCATCAAACTTTGTCACATCAATAAAAAAGCATAGAAATCTGATAAATAAATAGTAATAATGATTATGATATTTAATAATGAACAATTTTGATAAATTTTTTGTAAATAATTGATTTAAAATAAATACTGAAACTATTCTTTGTCCATCTACATAAAATCACACAAAGAATTAAGTGATCACAAGTTCATCAATAATCCTTTAAGGGTTAAAACAGCCTAGTGACTACAGCACAATGTGCCGGATGGTGGAATTAAGCATAAGCTAATCAGACACCCAAAGATAACCTCGACAATTCAGCTCCTACCACTCTTTCAACGACAAGCTGAAAAAAAATAAAAATAATTATATCAGGCTTTGGGTTCATTGTAAGGACAAAATAGAAAAAATTAATAAAAATCAAACCTCACTTCTAAACCTTTACAATGACAAGAGTAAAATGTGATAGTGATAGCACGTGAAAAGTCATTAACAAGATAAAGCATATGTGACTTTGCATCAGAAGGTTGTGTGCCAAATGGTTAAGAAGACTGCTGATGAGCTTTGTGGACAGTCTTTAATATGGGTGGGACAATAAATCGATATGGCGATATATCGCGATTCTTCTCAGTGCGATACGAGAATCGATATCTGGCGCCAAATACTGATATTTTAATTAATACAATAAGGTGCTCTAAATAGATTTCCCTGTTCGTATAGCATCTCGAATAACAGATAAAACCAGTGAACATTGACATTACAAACAGCAGGTAAAAATATAAAAAACTAATTTCTGGCCTATGCCTATTTTGAAAAGATGGCATGTGGTTAAAAGGATGGGCCTGTGTGGTCTTAATTCAGTCTTCTGGTTATACTTTCAAAACAGTGGGATATTTGCATATTTTACATACTGACGTATGGTACAGTCCACTTGTCTGGTAGGTTTCTACTGTAAATGTATTACTGTTATATTCAGAGAATTGTACAGACCTGTCTATACTATATTGTATAAAATAAATCTCTGCTACAGATTATAATTGACAGTGTTAATAAATTATTAAGAGTACGAGTGAAAAAGGGTGGAAATGAGCATTCACAAATTGATATCCAAATATATATATTGACTGTATTAAAGATTTACATCCTACTACAAACACCAGTAAATCCAAAAGTGCCTACTTCAGTTACATATGCAAATAAAAAGCAAGACACAAGCAGTTTGTTGTCACCATTTGGTTTCAGGTTGCAATTTAAGCAACAATTCCTTATTTCAAGGTGGTATGACTTTATAGTGCCCTTGCATGAGGCTTAATATGTAACTACAAAAACGACTATTTACGTTTGTGTTCTGCTGCGCGGCTCAGTGATTTGAATCTTCAAGACAGGCAACTTGTTTGTCTGGCCTGGTGAAAACAGCACACAGTCTCCAATAACAGCGCATGAATCTTTCAAAGCCACCTGATGCCATCATGCCAGAAGGCAAGTGACTCTAAATTCATTTGATGACTCAAATGACAATTGTGGTTCTCACTGGTTACTCCTATGAGCGATTCAAATTTGGATAGAACTGGCATCACATTTTGTTTTAAGTGAGTTTGTTTGTCCTCAAAAGACTGTCAGGTTTATCTTTTGCAAGCACAACTCTAAAAGCCCTCACTTCCAAATGCTTCACAGTCTGTCACCAAGCAGATTCGATGATTAAAGCGGCACTGATGAACAGTGCCTCGGTCAAGCCCCGCAGATGAGTTCCCTAGAGTTCAGTTGCTTAGAGACATTAACAAAGAGACCAACAGAAACAACTGCAATCTAATCAGACATGCCTCGGTCAAGCTGTAGAAGAGTTCCCTAGAGTGAGTTGCTAATAAATGCTCATTAACAAAGAGACCAACAGAAACAACTGCACGAAAGATGGGTAATCAGACATTATAAGACGAAAAGCTGTAAAGACTTTTATGAAAATAAATGCTCAAAGCATACGAAAGATAAACACTTTCTTAAAAAAACCTCTTAGTTACAGGCTGTAGAACAATTTGAAAAGGAAAGACTTTTAACAAGATAAAGCATCAAGTAAACACTTCCTTATCAGAGTTAAGAACAATTTGAACAAGAAGTGCAAACAGTGCTAATACTGAGAAGAAATAAAAGAGCAGTTGAGTTAAGACAAGCTTTTGACATTATTTTTTAATTATTGTGAAGCAGAGTAGAAGTATACCAATAATTTGTTGGGATAATTATTGATAAGTAATTAGAATTGAAAAGAATTTGATCATTTTTTTCATGTTATGGCTGATGACAAATAAATGGTTGTTATTTAAATTCTATATTATATATACTGTATAAAAATAAATGGCATAATGTAGTGGAAAATATAAATATATCATGTAATTAAATTATATACAAAAATGGTGCAATGTGCCTCATGCACAGCAATAACAAGACAACAAACTAAAGAGCACAAAAACGTAAATTATTTAAATGCAGTAATAACAGCAACAGCCAAGCAAAATTGACCAGAATATGCTAAAGAAATGCACCATCACCTTAAAAACATAAATAAAGGACACCTCAAAGACAGAATGAAAGATATGTGCCTCATAATGCTGGAGCATTCAGGGAGAGGTCTAGCTCTTTTAAATTCACAGATAACTTGGCTGATTCTGATAAAGAGGTCTAGCTCTTTTAAATTCACAGATAACTTGGCTGATTCTGATTATATTTACCTAAAACAAAAATCTGAAAGAATGGCTGAAATCACAGCAACATGTATGAGCGAGATCAAGCATAAGCCAAGCTACAGGTCTCACTATATCCTTACTGTCACCTTCACATCAGCTTCTGCTGCCACACTGCTTGTTGTTTCAGAATCAGCATTATCCTGAATTATTCCACTAGTTTTACTCTGGGTCTGAGAATCCTCATCTTCATCATCCTCATCCTCACTGTGAGTGTAATTGTGGTTTCCAACTTCCTTGTCCTCATCGATGTCAATTTCAGTCATGTGTGCTTCATCCAGGCTGTTTTTTCTGGCCTTTGATTGACTCACAGAGTCAGCAGTATTTTGAGGGCCCTGTTCATTAGGGTCCGATTGATTATCCTGTGAGGCTTTCTTCCCAGAGTCAAAACTAGCTTCTGACATTCCTGAAAGTAAACACACATGTGAGCAACTGACCAAGATTTTTTCCTTCTTGTGCTGAATTCAAGTAAACGTTTATGCATGTCACACTCAATTCCATCGAGTCTGAAGTTTCAGGAAGGGATTCTGGCATTATGCTGTACATCATGGAACAAACATCTAATAATCATCATGGTACAAAAACCGGTAATTGTTACAAGTCAATACCCAGGAACAAATGAATAAATGACAGCTGATGAATTTTCAATGAAAGAGCTTGCAAAAAATGGGTTAGTAAATCAGCACAGGCACATTCTTTCTGACCGAATGTTAGTTTTAATTGCCTTTCAGTTAATATCGTTTGACAGAAACTCACATACGATCCTTCATATAAACTTTAGACTGCATCCTGCGTTCCTTTACTCAAAGGAATTCAAATTCAGGCCTATACAGGAAATAAATGGTTCAGCTCACTAAATTTGCAGCACTTTGTTTTTACATCAGTCTACACTATCTACACCACCTACACTACTCACATTCAAAATGTGTATGGTTAAATAAGGAAATAGTTACGTTATAAAGCAAACTAAACTCAAAGGAGAAGAATTAGCCAAACGATTTTATAATGAGCTACAATGCTGCTTAAATAATAATGAAATCTATGTCTTTATGTCTTTGCACACAGAGACTCTCCTATGATGCTCATGTATCAGTTGAGTTAACCTAGAAAATGGGATTATAGGTTTGTATAATAAAGCTCCAGTTACACACGGTGATATGTTTTCTACAAACCAAGACTCAAATGTCATTTAATTATTGAGTTCTACACATTTTCATAAAGAGCAAATAACAATACCAAAATTGACAAAAGCAACTCCATATTTTTATTATTTAACAACACTATGTTTTGAAGATTGTTAAACCATCAAAGGAAATTGTGTGCTGGGATACTTCAGTCATTCGGTCAATAACTGGAATAAAATATTTAGAAAGTTTATGGATTTAGCCTATCTACTTTTAATAGAAGGAGGGAAAATGCAGGCCATAGACAATCGCAGGAAGAACCCCACTTTTCTTGAAAAAAAATAGAAGCCAATAAAATTATGAAAGCTATTACGGCCAAGGCTTCGCATTTTCTTATCAATCTTTTTTTTTTTTATTATTCATTTATAATGATGTTTTATATTTTACTCGGAAATCGATATGCGAGCAAAAAATCACGCAAGAGTTTGTTTCGTTTGTGTTCGACTCCGCGTTGATTTGGGCATCACTGATTCACGAGCCATTCATAAAAACAGTCATTTGATTCGCTCCTGAGTCACCGTTTTGATGAATGACCTATTCATCACAAACTTCTGCCACCTGCTGGCCGTTTTATTTCCCGTCTATTATTACATATTTTCCAACTAATATTCAGAATTTAGTATTTAAAACATTAATCTTAACATTATTCATGCAATTATAAATATAGTCATAATAAATGTACTTGGATTCATTAATTTGCGTCATGGACACGTAAACGTTTTTTTTTTTTTTTTTTTACTATTCAGTGTTAAGCAACGGAACAACACGTACAAACCCAAATCAATGCAAAGTGTATATTTAAAAACCATCAGCTTTATAAACAAAGTTTTGTTGTTTAATTATATAGTCTTATTCCTTCCTGGAATTCAATCTTTTTTTTTTTTTTTTTTTTACTCAGTGTTGCCGGAACAACACGTCAAACCCAAATTGTTATATTTAAAAACCATCAGCTTTATAAACAAAGATTGATTCCTTCCTGTTACTTCAGTGTTGCTTTGCGATTGAGTTACTGAAGCTCTTCAGTCGAGTTATGCGTCACAAAACACAAGAAGCCTGCAATTCCACGCTCTATATACCACTTGTAAGTTATATCAATGATGCGACGACCTTCATTAAGCATGAACACAATTGACAGCAAAAATTATGAGTGGGTTACATTCAGATTTTTTTGCCAATACTCTTCTCTTCATCTACAGCGTGAAACGATCTGAACAGAAAGTCGACAGTCTGTTATTCTGTTTGACAGCCTGAATTAATTTCCTTCAGTCACTTTTCCCAGTGGCAGGGGAGGCAGAGGATCAACCCTGCATACTGAAGCCATCATGCCTGCCATCACACATACATGAACACCGAAGCAACAGTTGATTATTCAGCAGCACTCACCTGCACACAGATTACAACTGTTCTCTTTCTTGTTGCACAGCTCTTTTCATAAAAATGGCCTTGGCTTGAGTTTGAGTTGCTGTGTGTCTCATTCGAAACACAGCGAATCCCTCCACGGTTCAGTGAAAGTCTTTTCAAACACACCCGGAAGAGGACGTGTGTGTCAGTAGATATAATGGAGCCACAGCATGTCTGTCTCCTAGTGGTCAAACTAACAATGCCAACATCGATAAACAACAATAATACAGTAACTACAGAACCAACAGGATAAATGAAAACTAGTTTTGTTTTGTATTATTATTATTAGTAGTATTATTAGTATATTATTATTATTATATCAGCCTATTTATTAATATTTCGAATTTGCTTGTTTTTACAATTTTATGTTTTTAATGTTTGTTTTTATTTTGTCATTTTTTACTTATTATGTACTTCTGTCGTTTTAATTTGCTTTACATTTTTAGAACTCTAACTTATTTTTTCAGTTAGTTGACGAGGCAGCATTTTTCATTTTCGTTTAAGTTTAATTTCAGTAATTCAATTAAAGGTAAAATACGATGCAAATACCCATTTTAAATAATTAATTAAAATAGTCTTGAATCATGAATAATAGGCTAATAATAAAAAAATATTGGTTTTCCTCAGTGCACAAACTCTTATACACCTGTCTTCAGAAAAGAAAGTGTGTACATTAGCTTTACATTTACTCCAAAATAACTTCAACTGTCATTAGATTGATGACAAAAAAACTCACTAATATTAGCTTTTTGGTCTTTTCAATGATACTTCTAAAACACAGAATAAAAATCACTGTTATGTATGTCTTGTAAAATTTGCTGCACCTTGGTAGACTGATATTATTTTTCTTATCAAATGATTTATTTTTAGATTGGAATTTCTTCAGTATTTTGAGTGCAAGTATGCATATGAAAAATTTCAGCCACTAGATGGAATAGTATGTTTACAGCAGTCTACACTCTGGGCAAAGAACACCAAACCAGTTCTTTACCAAACCAATGGGCCTTTACCAAACCAGTTGGCCAGTGACGAACTTTGAATTGACCATTGACTCGAGCTAAATTTCATTGTTGTTTTATCATTGTTAAAATGTACATTTTAATATAATATGGGTGAATAAAATGCATTTTATAATTTCTGAATTCATAGCCATCCACTAGGGGGAACTAAAGACCACAAATACCTGCAACCTTCTGACAGTCTGTTTACTGTTAGTTAGCAATAGAAAATTATAATGTGATCCAAAGTCAAACAATCTTACATTTTGCTAAAAACAGACATTTTTTTGGAATAAAAAACACACCACCTATGATTTTCTTTTGAAATGTATTTGCACTTATTGTGCGTCGGCTGAAGAAAAATGATACAAATCATCAATGATCAAATTACAGTACATGGTGGTGGGTGTAAATAAATGCATTTAACACTAATGAAATGACAACATATTGCTACTGTGACGAACAAATGAAATTGAACCGGGTTTGAAACTATGTACAAGCATAAACATTTGAATATTTACAGAGTATCACAGACGTTTGGATTTTATCTTGATGTGTTTTTCACTAACCAACTGCACAATAAACTCAACAAGTCAACATTGCTCTAATGGTGCAGCACATAGAGAAGTATGTCTCTGTGGTTTTACCAGCATGTGACTGTACTCTAATACTGGGTATTCATATGCCAAAACAGAAGAAAACAGCAAACTACTTTGCGAGCAAAACAAGACACAGACCCATACAGTACAACATCGTTAATATAACTGACACGGAAAGAAAATAAACCAAAACTATATAAAACTGCTGATTGTAATTTAAAGTATATAATACAGCAACAGTGCAGTATTTAGGCTCAAGTAGAAAGAAGACAAAAACCCTGTGATAAAGAAACCATAAATTTGTTGGCCTACTCATCATTGTCTGGGGAGAAATGAAAATATTCACATAAACATACATGATCATACTTCAGAGGCTAGGATATTTTTTAACATTGAGAATAGAGCCAGCTATCTCGTTGAGCTGATAAAAGTACTAAAAGCAAAACTACTCACACAAGCACTCTCACTTATTTACTGTGGCGGATTCAAATCCACATATACCATGCATTGCTAGAAAACATGTTTCCTATCCATATTTGATAGAGGAGCTACTGTATATGTGAAATGACATGCATTTCATCTTACTTCCTTGAAATTTTCATACCTACCTTTTCAACTTCTCACATGCAAATATTTCCTAAATATATGATGCCCCTTTCTAATTAATGGGTCTGATCATTCCAGTAATTTCTGTGAAGACAATTAATGTAATGGCATACAATGGCATTTTTAACTTGTTTGTTGCAACAGAGGTCATCATAAAGATGTCATCAAAAGGGTTCACGTCTGGGTTTTGGGCAGGCCGGTCAAATTCTTCCTCATCAGACTTAGTAAATTAATTATATCTGAACGTTGCTTACAGGGGCATTGTCATTCAGAAACAGAAAAGGACCCTCCCAAACTCAAGTAACAAAGCACAGAATTCTCTACAATGACATTGTATAATATAGCATTACTCATGTCATTCCACTTTTCTTCACCTTTGAAACACAAATGAAGATTGATTAATGAAGAGTGATCTGTTCCATTTAAAGTCCATTCAAACAAATCTTTGCTGCTTCAAAAAGTCAATAAGACATTGTAAACACGGAAGCTCAACTGTATTTGCTTGACGTACAAAAACTAAATCTAATTGGTTATTGCAGAAGCCCAAACATGCTTGTGTGACACACAAAAACAAACCTTATTGGTTGCTGTGAATCAAGCATTTAAGCTTTCGTTTACCATATTTTATGTGATCTATGCATATGCACTGATGAATGCTTATATGAATAAATGCCTAAATTAAATCTGTTCATCATATAAAGTGATTGGGTTTCTTAGAAGCCTTGGATTAAACTGTTCAATTCATATTAATTACTTTTACAATGTCTTTATGAACTTTTGTAAGCATCAAAGTTTTGGTGCATGGACTTTAAATAGAGGGACAGAAATCTCTCATGTTTCATAAAAAATGTCTTTGTTTGTGTTTGAAAGAAGTTTTGTGTGTTTGGAATGACATGAGGGTGAGTAAAGGACAATAGAATTTTATGGCAGAACTATGGCAGAACTCGTTGAGGGACTAGAAGGTGTGTCCACATACATTAATTTTATGCTAGAAGATCAGAAAAGATCAGACAATTGTTCTGTGGCAGTTTTGAGGCTCTATAGTCAAAAATGTTAGTAGAGAGGAATGAGTTTTGTGAATATTAAAAATTAGTTAAATGCAGTTAACTGACAAAACTTATGAGGGAAAATGAAAAGTTGTAACTGTGCTGAATCTAGGTTAATTGTGACAGATCCAGATCCACCAATCCTGAGCTCTGACTGCACAGGAAAAGCAGACATTAGGGTTTTAAACGAACCTTTGCATTTATATACAGGTGCATCCCAATAAATTAGAATGTCATGGAAAAGTTATTTTATTTTAGTAATTCAACTCAAATTGTGAAAATCGTGTATTAAATAAATTCAATGCACACAGACTGGAGTTTAAGTCTTTGGTTCTTTTAATTGTGATAATTTTCGCTCACATTTAACAAAAACCCACCAATTCACAAATCTCAACAAATTATAATACTTCATAAGACCAATAATAATAAAAAATTTTTTTGAATTGTTGGCCTTCTGGAAAGTATGTTAATTTACTGTATATGTACTCAATACTTGGTATGGGGCTTCTTTTGCTTTAATTACTGCCTCAATTCGGCGTGGCATGGAGGTGATCAGTTTGTGGCACTGCTGAGGTGGTATGGAAGCCCAGGTTTCTTTGACAGAGGCCTTCAGCTCATCTGCATTTTTTGATCTCCTTTGTTTCTCATTTTCCTCTTGACAATACCCCATATATTCTCTATGGGGTTCAGGTCTGGTGAGTTTGCTGGCCAGTCAAGCCACCACCATGGTGGTCATTTAACCAACTTTTGGTGCTTTTGGCAGTGTGGGCAGGTACCAAATCCTGCTGGAAAATTAAATCAGCATCTTTAAAAAGCTGGTCAGCACAAGGAAGCATGAAGTGCTCCAAAATTTCTTGGTAAACTGGTGCAGTGACGTTGGTTTTCAAAAAACACAATGGACCAACACCAGCAGATGACATTGCACCCCAAATCATCACAGACTGTGGAAACTTAACACTGAAATTCAAGCAACTTGGGCTATGAGCTTCTCCACCCTTCCTCCAGACTCTAGGACCTTGGTTTCCAAATTAAATACAAAACTTGCTCTCATCTGAAAAGAGGACTTTGGACCACTGGGCAACAGTCCAGTTCTTCTTCTCCTTAGCCCAGGTAAGACGCCTCTGACGACAACTGTAGCCAAATTCCTTGACACATCTGTGTGTGGTGGCTCTTGATGCCTTGACCCCAGCCTCAGTCCATTCCTTGTGAAGTTCACCCAAATTCTTGAATCGATTTTGCTTGACAATCCTCATAAGGCTGTGGTTCTCTCGGTTGGTTGTGCATCTTTTTCTTCCACGCTTTTTCCTTCCACTCAACTTTCTGTTAACATGCTTGGATACAGCACTCTGTGAACAGCCAGCTTCTTTGGCAATGAATGTTTGTGGCTTACCCTCCTTGTGAAGGGTGTCAATGATTGTCTTCTGGACAACTGTCAGATCAGCAGTCTTCCCCATGATTGTGTAGCCCAGTGAACCAAACTGAGAGACCAGTTTGAAGGCTCAGGAAACCTTTGCAGGTGTTTTGAGTTTGATTAGCTGATTGGCATGTCACCATATTCTAATTAGTTGAGATAGTGAATTGATGGGTTTTTGTTAAATGTGAGCCAAAATCATCACAATTAAAAGAACCAAAGACTTAAACTACTTCAGTCTGTGTGCATTGAATTTATTTAATACACGAGTTTCACAATTTGAGTTGAATTACTGAAGTAAACTAACTTTTCCATGACATTCTAATTTATTGAGATGCACCTGTATGGTGTGACTGTTACAGGTATTCATTTTCAAGACCATTTGAGTGCTCTGATCAGTGGACAATCCTAGCACTGAAGCTTGCGAATACTACGAGAAATTCTCTTAAACACCCGCTGACCCTTCTGCCAGCGCTTCAATGACGTGATGACCAAATTTCCATCCATCTTCTGGCCCATCACCAGATAAGCAGCATTGATGTCATTAATTTCATCACACACACAATGAAGACCATCTTTCAGCCAAAGCACCATCTTCCTGAAGTCACGATCAGTTACGCCACCATTCAGCTTGTAGACAGTCTTGCTCTTGTTTTCTGGAATGATCTTGGTGTCGCCATTCATGTAGGAGATCTCCTTGACTTTGATCTTTAAAGCTAGTGTGGAAATACAATTGAAGGTTGAGGCAATGGAAAAAACAACTGCTTGAGGTTCAAGGTAGACCAAATATATGAATACATTTTGCTTTCTCTATACTCTTAAAAATAAATGTTCCTCCCCTCTTTGCAGATTCACTCAATGGGGTTCTATACTAGGTTTAAAGGGATAGTTCACCCAAAAATGAAAATTCTGTCATTGTTTTCTCACCATCAAGTAGTTACAAACCTGTTGGAATGTCTTTGTTCTGCTGAACACAAAGGAAGATATTCTGAAGAATGTGGGAAACAGAGCAGTTCTGGGGCACCATTGACTTCATAGTTTTTTTTTTTCCTACTATAGAAGTCAATGGTGCCTGGTTACAAACTTTCTTAAAAATATCTCCCTTTGTGTTCGGCAGAACAAAGAAATGTATACAGGTTTGGAACTACTTGAGAGTGAGTAAATGGTGACAGAATTTTCATTTTTGGGTGAACTATCCCTTTAAAAACATAAACCAACCTTAGCTGGTCTGTTGGTCTGATCTGTTGGCTGTTTTTTTAGGTGCACCTCTCAATCAACAAGATAAAGCAGCTAAACACCATCTTGGCCAGGATAATCCTAACCTGGTTTAGATCAGTAAACCAGTATAGACTGGTTTAAGCAGGATTTTTATGATTCTTTGAGGATTAAAACACTTCTTGATGTTAAATTACATTATAACTTCTTCAGATCAAGGTTCTTTAAAGCACCAAACTGTTTTCAAAAGAACCGGAAGATAAAGCCTTTGGTGGAATGTAAAGTGATAGTTCCCCCAAAATAACATTTCTGTCATCATTTATATGCTCATGTTGTTCTAAACCGGTATGCATTTATGAAATACATAATAATATTCACATATGAAAATCTTCTTATTTTTTTGCCTACGCAAAGAAAGTCGATGGGTTCCAGTGCTGTTCTGGACACCACTGACTTTCACTGCATGGACAAAAACAGTTGAAACATTCATTAAAATATATTGATTTGTGTTCTCCACAAGAAATGAATTCATACGGTGAGTAAATTATCTTAATTTTTTGGGTGTCCCCTTTAAAGATAGGCTGCATTAAAATAGATAAATATAGGCTGCATATACCTTTTTCGTTATAAATAATAGATCTTTATTTTTAAGATTGTAAAGCAGAGATGCCACTACATTAATTTAGATGTTTAAAGCAAGCAAAATATAACCTTACCAAAGTCATTTTTGCACAAGCTGTCCACAATTTCATTGTCATTCTCGGGCTTTTCTTTGCAGGCATCACACACTCTTGGAACTGGGCAAAAAGATCAACATAGCAGTAAAAGTAAAGGGTGTGCACGCACTTAAAAAAAGTTAATTTAAAAAACAAAACAAAAAAACAATTCTACCTTCCTTGGTGACTGGCACTAAAGCATCAGCGCCAGCAGGTGGTATGCACAGGTCATTATCTAGAGGGAAGCGATTGCAGTCCAGCATGTCCGGCCAAGGGAACCCAAACGCGGCCATCACTGGAGCGCAGCCGCTCTTCACGCTCTCACACAGCGACCTGCACGGCTGAATCGGCTCGTCAAGATCATCCAGACACACCGGTGCGAAAAGAGAGCAGAGAAACTTCTTGGTGTCCGGATGACACTGTTTCTGCACCAGAGGGGTCCAGGAGGAAGCCTGTTGCAGAACCTCGTCCATGGTTTCGTGTCCGAGGAGGTTAGGCAGACGCATGTTCGTGTATTCGATGTCATGGCACAGGAACAGGTTTGCAGGTATGGGTTTGCAGTTGCTCTTTTTCTGAAAGAGCTCGGGCTGGTCGAAGGCGTATAATCCATGAAGCGCATCCAGATATCCAGGTAAGGAAAGCGCAACCAGCAGCGCCAGATACGCGAGCATCATTGTTTCAGTTGAGAGGAGACAGAACGTCTAACGTCCGTCTAACGTGGAGTCATGGATAACTGAATTCTCTTCTGTACCAACCTGTTCTCGTAGTAAAGTCTGGGCGGAGCGAGAGAAGGCGCTCAGATATCCACTGCTGAAGTTTCTGCTGTTTTCTGCATATAGGTTGTGTCTTCAACTTTTTTTGGTCATAGAACGTCCGAACGGCGAAATAAATTGTGTTTCTTGACCCACATACTTACTGTTTATATTATATCAAGACACAGTTTGTACTGTCGAGGTCGAGGCATATATAAAAACAGGTCAAACTAAAAACAAAACATTTAAAAAGAAAAGTTTTACTCGTTACACAGGTTTAAAACCCTGCTAATGATTTTGTTAAAACATTAAACGTACTTTTCTTTCTGTTTGCTTCCTCCTTAAACTACAAGCTTTTATTTCAGCCTTTGCATTCAATTGGTTGACTGCTGGGTCAGTTGACAATTTGTCTGGTTTCACCCATGGACTATATTTAATGCTTGTTCCAAAAGAGAAAATGTAGAGTAAAACGAGGAGTGTAAGAGTATATGCCTTAAAGTTCACAATATAGATTTAAATTGCAATACAAAAGAAAAATTGAGGTTAACCAGTTGTGTACCCAAGGTTTACTACTATTAAATTGAAGGTACGCTTAAAAGTACTTTTACCAATTTATATGTTACTATAAATTGTACATTGATTTTAGTGGTAGTATACTTGAACTTTGCTGAAGTTTACTTAGTAAAATTAACTTGAAACGTACTTCATTTTGGGAGTATTTCGTAAGAAACTTTCATAAGAAATAACTCTAAAAAATAAAGGTCTCAAAAAAAGGGGGGGGGGGGGGGGGTGCAGCGATGCCATAGAAGAACCATTTTGGGTTCCCCAAATAATATTTCAGTGAACATTTATTAAAAGAACCTTTTAGTTTTTTCTTGGAGTGAAGAATATTTTCATAATCTAATAAAATAAAATTCACAGTGCAATGGAAAGATTCCGTGGATGTTAAAGGTTCTTCATGGAGCCATAAATAACAATAAAAAATTCTTTATTTTTAAGATTACTCTCAAGTGCAATGAATGTAGTTTGTAAAGATTTACATAGACATTTAAATTCCTTACATGTTGATGGTAATACGTCAATGACATAATCAACTTACTATAATAATTTTTTTTGTAATATATCTAAGATATTCATTCTATTTTCCAAGAGATTAATTGATTTATGAAGTGTAGTAAGGCTTTCATTTGGCAGCTGCATAATTCATTCGTTGGTGAGCGATGCTGGTACCCTTTTCACACTCATCTGTCATCATTAAGGAAAAATATGTGAAGTAGTTCATAAGTTTATACCATGTGCCTAACATTTTTCATGTATATCTGTGTGTGTGTGTGTGTGCAAAGTGAGAGTGAGAAAAATTTAGAATGATGGAGAAAATGAGAGTCAGAATGAGTGAGAGAGATGTGTTGAGTGAAACTGAACTCCTTGGAGTGGGTCTGGTTCCTGCATCATTCATCACTCTGTAGGGTCCATATTTAAACCACTGAATGGGACACACAATCAAACCCTTTCTCATCACAAGACAGTCTCTGAGCCCTCATCCTCCTAGAGAAGCTTACCGTGGGACATTACATTTTTTTAATCTGTTCATAAGTGTTCATTATATATATATATAAATGGAGTGTTTATGTAGCAATGTTAAGGCACATAGTGAATTCTTTGGATCTTTCTTGTCACCAGGTTTACTGGGTAACAGCTTCTCCTCAAGTCCTAATGGAGAAATTCCCCTAAGGCTTCTAAAGGTCAGAGGTTCAGAGGCCCCCATTAGCTGCTGGGGTTTCCCATCTTTGGGATCCTGCTGGGAAGAAGTAGTCATTTAAAGTATTGTTTCTAGCTGTAAAGTGATAGCCCTTGGTCTCTATGACGATAAGACAAGTTATTCTCTCTAGGAGATCTGTGTCCTCCATTTGCCCCTTTGTTGTGTTTATGTTGTGTGTATGTGTCAATATATTCTGTCTAGGCGGAGTGGAGGGATTACTATACTGATTACGAACCAGATGGTGTCTTAAAGTTTGCATCAATCATAGTCTCATTTTATGGGAATGATTGACAATTGTGATTTTCTCTTTACTTTTGCTTAGTTACATAGAAATATCTTGGGGGAAAAATAATTAAAAATAAACCAGATCAACTATATAAATATTCAACAATCAAATTTGCTAATATTTATTTTAGCCCCCAAAATATTCTTCTGACCAAAGTTGTTATTGGCAAGTAAGAAAAATGTGTAGTTATTTTTAAAACTATGAATAAAACAGTTCAAATGTTAGACTGTTAAACAATCTAACATCAACTTAAACTTGTGTCAAACAGCTCTTAACCTCAGCACTGCTGGTTTTCTTAAATCAACTATCACCAAAATTACATAATGTTTACAATAATCAAGGTGAAATGTCATGAATGCAGTTTTAAAACCATTTAATAATGGTTTATTATCAGATTTGCTTTGAACTTTTGAGCCATTCAGAACATAATTGATAATGTCAGAATTAAATTGAGGTAGCAAACAGCATGCAGAATTGACCCTTCGCAAAGACCCGCCCCCCTTCGTTACAGTTGCTATGTCCGACAAGCCATGTCACTCTTACGCCACAAATCAAGTTCTCATGCAGTGAAAAATACATCACGGAACAAAGAGGAAGCTGACAATGTACCGACAGACAAGACAGAGTAGGTTACTTTAGGTATGCAAAAAAGTCTCAGTTTTCAATCTTTGTCATTTTTTTAGCAATTCAAACATTAAATACCATTTTATGGCTATTTAAAGTGTCGTGACAGATCCTTGTAGAGCCTCAGTTCAAGCGGCACTCTACCACGTTACCTGTTTTAACATGAAATAAACATGAATAAACATCAGAATGTATTTTGTTTTAACTGCAGAAAGATTTTTCAAGTTTAAATCCACCGACGTTAATCCACTTGTCGGACAAAAATGGCATATTCAGCATTATAATTGGTCAGATCGTCTGCCAATCAAACTCCCTGCGAAGGGTCAATTGCAAATGGAATTTGAATGCAAGTTAAAAAAAAAAAAAAATAAATAGTATTAACTTTTCATTATAAACTGTAAGTAGAAAAACAGAGTTTGTCAAGACAAATTTGAATGTTGGCTTGACAGAATCATTTGATAGTTTTATTTGATTAAAATCTTTATGGTTATCAGCTATCTTTGCAGGTAAACAAAAGGTTTATACTTTAGAGTCAGAGAGAATGATGGATAAGTTTGAAATGTAAGCTGTAGAAATTTGGGTAACACTATAGGTTATGGACCAATTCTCACTATTGACTAGTTGCTTATTAGCGTGCATATTACTAGAATTTTAGCTGTTTATTAGCACTCATAAAACACATATTAATGCCTTATTCTGCATGACCACATATTTGATCTCTTAATCTTACCCAATACCTAAACTTAAAAAAATACCTTACTAACTGTTAATAAGCAGCAAATTAGGAGTTTGAGGCAAAAGTCATAGTAAATAGCTAGTTAATTTTTTGCAACTGTGAAATTTTGCCTGTGATGTAAAGTAATGTAGTTGTTACATGTAGCACACATGTGGAACAAACCAAAAAGACAGAGAAAGATTAAGTATGTTTTGATAAACAATGTATGACTAAAGCTTCTTAAAGGAATAGTTCACCCAAATATTTTAAATAGCTGAAAATGTACTTCCCTCAGGCCAACTATTATATAGACAAATTTGTTTCTTGATAGGAACAGATTTGGAGAAACTCAGCATTACATCATTCACTCGCTATATTAGATCCTCTGCAATGAATGGGTGCCATCAGAATGAAGACTAAGCAGCGATCATCACAATAAACCACAAGTAATGCACACAACTTCATCAGTTAATGTCTTGTGAAGTGAAAAGCTGTGTGTTTGTAAGAAACAAATCCATCATTAAGGGTTTTTTAAATTTGGACCATTGCAACCACTTGACATGATATTTTCAAATAAATCCAGTTCTCCATCAGGGAACTCAAGCTGCGTCGAAACACTATGGGTACACCTCTGCGTGACCACGTTGTGAAGCACATGTGTAATCAGTCCAATGGAGGAGTGATACATCACAGGCAGGGTGACGTAAGTGACACAGAAGCATAAGAGCGCATCTGGAGCAGATAGCTTGTTGTTGTGTGTCTATGGAGTGTTTACACAAGCATTGTGATATGGATACGGACTGGATCTGGGTGACTGCAGTGATCTCAGAATATGAAAGAAACAGACTAATATTAGCATAGATGCCTTTGTTCTTACGATGTAACAAGTACCTTTGGGTGTTATGGGAAGTGTTCCCAGTTCCGGTTGACCTAATTAATGCAGCCTGACAATCTGCAAAGTTATGAGTATGCCAGGTTAAAGAGATGGGTCTTTAATCTAGATTTAAACAGACATAGTGTGTCTGCCTCCCGAACAGTGTTTGGTAGATTGTTCCAGAGTTTGGGCGCTAAATAGGAAAAGGATCTGCCGCTCGCAGTTGATTTTGATATTCTAGGTATTATCAAATCGCCAGAGTTTTGAGAACGCAGTGGATGCGGAGGACTATAATGCGACAAGAGCTCGCTCAAGTACTGAGGTGCTAAACCATTCAGGGTTTTTTAAGTAATTAACAATATTTTTTAATCTCTTCTCTCTTTCAAGAGAGAAGACGGATCTGTGAACTGTCAATCTCTCAAAGACGTACTCGGCTAAGAAGGCCTGATGCCACGAGTGTCAGGCCTTTCAGGACATACCCCTCTGGGGAAGTTCGCACCTCCTCAGTGTCCTCAGGGGGTTGCTCTGTTAATCCTGCCACCTCCGGTGCTTGAGGGCACAGCGGTCTCCAGTAAACCTAACCCTAACCGCCCGACTATAGTACTGCACGAGAAAGCTCATCACCTCCAGCGGGGGCACTAGAGTTGTCAGCCTGGTCGTTCTCTGCCGGTCATCCGCTTCAGGGCACTGGATTGACTACTCTAGCTGCCCCAGAGGCCAGCCTCGAGAGGCTAGTTCCCTTAGCAGACTGTTTGGCAGTGTGGAAACTTCTGCCAAATGTCTCACAATGGGTCCTGCAGACTGTAGAAAGAGGCTAGAGAATTCAGTTTGGTTCTCGGCCGCCCCATTTCAATGGGATTGTCCTCAAACCAGTGGGCCCCAAGCAGGCTCCGGTAATGGAACAAGAACAAGACACTCTTTCGTGAAAGGAGGCAAACGTGTTCCTCCTACTCTCTCACGAGTTTCTGGGTTCTACTTCATCATTCGGAAAAAGGATGGGGGTTGTGTCCGATCATAGATATGTCTCTTGAACTGTGCTATCAAACTCTTTTGAGGACTGGTTTGCCATGATAGACCTCAAGGAGGCAAAGTATACCAATATTTGCTTTCGGGGGCAAAGTATACCAATATTGGGTTCTTCCCTTCGGCCTATCACTCTCACCTCGCAATTTCCTCAAGTGTGTGGATGCTGCTCTGACTCCGTGGCAACTCCAGGGCATCCAAATACTGAATTACATCAACGAGACCATCCTCGCTCAAATGAAAGAGCTGGGGTTGATGCTGAATGCCAAGAAGAGTGTGCTTTCTCCAGCTTAGAGAACCACATATCTTGGCGTGGTGTAGGATTCGACAATGATGCAGGCATGTCTGTCTCCTGCTCATATCGAATTGATTCTCACAGCCGTAAAGAGAGTGAGAGAAAGCCAGTCAGTCACTGTCAAACAGTTTCAGAGACTGTTAGCTCTGATGGCAGCTGCGTCTAACGTGATACCTTTTGGCCTGCTGTACATGAGACCTTTTCGATGGTGGATCAAGACCAAGGGGTTTGCCCTTAGGGTCAACCCACTTCACATGATCATCTGGCGATGGCTTTGTGCCTTAGATATGTGGAGGAAACCTTGGTTCTTTCTCAAGGCCTGGTGTTGGGGGTTCCTTGTCGTTGCATAACACTAACAATGGACGCCTTCCTCACAGGCTGGAGAGCGGGCATGAGTAGCTGCTCTGCCCAGGGTCAGTGGGAAGGCCACCATCTCATGTAGCACATAGATTGCCTGGAGATGCTGGCTGTTTTTGTGCATTGAAACGGTTCCTTCCAGACCTGAAGGGCCATTATGTGCTTGTTGATGGCTCTCCCTTGGAGATTCTGATCAGGAGGTATCTCCTCTTTCAGGTGGGGGGCCTAAACATCCTTTACCCCGGCCCGGAGTCATGTAAACTGTGGGGGTGGCCTCAGAATGAGCACAGCTCATAGCTTCCGGTCTCTCCACTGAGGCTGTTGAGACCACACCCTAGTCCAGAGCTCCCTCAGTGAGGAAAAAGTAGGCTTTGAAGTGGAAGATTTTCACTTCTTGGTGTGGAGCCTGTCAACTTCCTGGTCAGTACAGGTCTAGAGTATCCTCAGAAGTGTTTCTCCGCAGGGATATCTCCTTCCACTCTGAAAGTGTACATGGCAGCCATAGCTGCTTACCATGCCTCTCTGGGTGGTCAGTCATTGGGAAGAGACCCACTCATTACTCATTTCCTCCGTGGCACTCTGAGGCTGAGGTCTGCACAGCATTCTAAAATACCAACCTGGGATTGGACGGCAGTTCTATATGGCCTGTGCAATGCCCCTTTGAAACTTTTGAGGAAATTCCAGATACGTTTCTGACATAAAAAACAGTTTTTAACCTTGATTTGTCCTCCCTTAAGAGTATAGGGTACCTTTAGATGCTCTCAGTCTTACCTTCTTGCCTGGAATTTGCGCTTGGCATGGTCAGAGCCTTCCTCCACCATGGACATGGGTATGTCCCTAAAGTGCCCACCAACATGCGAAAGCCCATATTGCTGCAGGCCTTCTCTCCTCATCCCTTTTGGGACCCCAACCAGGAGAGGCTGAACTTACTGTGCCCAGTAAGAGCACTAGATGCTTAACTCCACAGAGCTGCCCTGTGCCCTAGGTCGGATCAGCTGTTTGTTTGTTTTTGGTGCACCCAAGAAAGGTTCTCTGGGCACCAAGCAGAAGCTGAGCAGGTGGGTAATCGAGACCACACTTGTCTACGAGGCCTCCTACCGCCTGTGACCTCTGGAGGTCAGGACATACTCAACACAATGTATGGCAGCCTCCAAGGCCTTTACGCTGTGAAATTCCCTGACAGACATCTGTGATGCGGCGGGCTGGTCCTTTCTGCACATATTTGCCCACTTCTACAATTTAGGCCAGTCTTCCTCCCCAAGTTCTCAAGTCCTCATATTTTTATTAATTTTATTTATTTAGTCATTTAGCAGACGCTTTTATCTTAAGCGACTTACAAATGAGGACATTATAGAAGCAATCAAAACCACCAAAAGAGCAACAACATGCAAGTGCTATTACAAGTCCTGGTTTGCCTAATGTACACGTAGGAAGGTTTTTTTATTTTTATTAATTTTTTTAAGAAAACGAGTATATAGAATATAGAAAAAAGAAACCTAGTGTTAGTTTTACAAGAAAAGCTAGCAGTTAGAGAATAAATATGCAATTGATAGAGGTCAAATGTGTGTGTTTTTTTAAATAAAAAGAAGACAGATTAGATAAAATAAAATTAGAATAGAGAGTGCTAGAGTTAGAGGGTCAAATAAAGATGAATTCATATCCTGAATTGTGTTTGCTTGACACACACTGGACAGGGACTTTGTCATTCTGGTGCAGTGGGAATTCTTGTTCCCATAGCGTTTCTACGCAGCTTGAGTTCCCTGATGAGGAACGTCTTGGGTTGCGCTTGTAACCATGGTTCCCTAAGGGGAACTAGATATTGTGTCTCTCTGTCATACTTTCTGCTTCCCTGTCAGCGCTAATTCAGCTTATCAGAAGCTTACATGTGCTGCTCTGGATGCACTCTTATGCTTCCTGGTCACTTGTGTCACCCCGCCCTTGAAGTCTTGCTCCTACATTGGTCTGATTTCACACGTGCTTCAGAACATGGTCATGCAGATGTGTTTCCATAGTGTTTTGTCCCAGTGTCTTGTTCCCCTTAGGGAACCATGGTTAAATGCGTAACCCGAGATGTTTTGTTTTGTAGTGAATTGTATGTATTTTCTAGGCCCTGGTCAGTTTTTCCAAAGAGTCAGTGCAGGGTTAAAACCTGTCATCAGACCAGTTTTGAGATACAACCTTCACCTTCAGCCTTCATAGCTGACAGCAGGTTCTCATTAATGTGCCCATGAGAAAATGAGAGCCAACTTGCAGGAGTTCAGCATCTTACATCTGTACCTCTCTAACCCATCTCTTTCTCTCTTTCTTCAACCCCTTCTCCGTTACTCCTCACTATTCCCCTAATACAATTTTATATCAAGATTCACAGGTCAGGTCACTGCCATAAATAATTAGAGGACGTATGTTTTCTCTGGCAAGAACCAAGGGGCCTTTGATAGTTAAACCGCTTCTAGCGTAAGTTCAGTTCTTCAGCACATTTATTTCTTCACATTAAAGTACTTTTCTCATTTCAAATAGGAAAGTCAAATAACAGGAAAGTATGTTGGCTCACACGAACTGTAAATGCAGACAGCAGTTGTTATTATAGGGTGAATATTTTGTTTCCCAAAGGACACAAAGCAATCATACTTTCATGATTGCACATTTTTCTCATAACTATTTCTTTTAAATAAATATTCGGTCTTTGTGGTAAAACAAATGAAATTTCCGATAATACAAATCTGTAGACTAGACAGCACAAGAATCATCAAATTAAATTTAACTTTTGTTAACTGTAACCGTACATCCGTCTAGTTGCAAATTGTAATCCAAGATATTCTGTGTACTGTTTTTAGATCCAATAAGTAATATCTCTGTCTTATCTGAATTTAATAGGAGAACATTATTGGTCATCCAATCTTTTACATTTTCAACACACTCCGTTAGCTTAGATAGTTTAGAAGTTTCATCTGGTCTCATTGAGATATATAGTTGAGTGTAATCAGCATAACAATGGAAACTAATCCCGTATTTTCTAATAATATATATTAAATATTTCTAATAATATATGAAACCAACATAAATGCAAATATTCATTTTCTAACAACGTGGAACATGTTTTAAACTTATAATTTTTTTCTTTTTAAAATCCACTTCCTTGAACACTTTTATTTGTCATTGTCCCACATTCACGGAATTTGGGGAATTAATTGGGGATGAAGTCTAAAGATTCAGCAAGAGGGCATTAATGCTCATGTGGACTGTGAAGCTCATGTATGCTTCCCTGCTGGGAAGGAAAACGGCAGTTTAGAGAGAAAAATAAGCTGCAGCCCTAACAAGCTTGTTAGTGTCAGTCCCAGCTCTGCACAGCTTGAGCTGAAGAATTCAATCACACAGCACATGTATTAATGTAACTGAAGTTCCATGTAGTCATATAGATTGTGCTTACATGCTGTAATTCAAAAATACCCCTTACCAACACATACAGAGAACTGGGAGGTAATTGAGTCAGCATGTTACCAATGGCAGTATAGACTGAATGAATAATGTGGGAAGACTTTGTCTACATGTGTGAGTGAAAGTGTCTGGTTTTTTATTAAAAAGCAGGTCTAAATGAGCATAATTCAATGCATCAGCTTCTAGTGATTTATTTAGTAAATTAAGTGAAAGTCTGGCCCATACTGAAAAAAGTCTGTATGCACTGTTGTTCACTGGTTAGTGAAGTATGAAATTACATAAAAAAATAAATGAAACAGGGACTTATAGACATGTTTTCACAGTCCAGAAGTAGTACCAGGCCTAGCTATTTGTTCTTGGCCCACAGATACATACTCATACTATTAGCTTCCCTTCAAATTATTCTGAGAGTTTAGTATGCAAGTGTAAATACTATACAGTAATATCAACATTAAAAAACAAAAAACTAAATTAAAATAAATCTGTTAACGTTTACAATAAGATTAATTAACATTAGTCATCCTGAACTAACAATGAACAAATCGTTACAGCATTTATTAATCTAGTTTAATATTCATATGTAAATATACCATTGTTCATTTTTAATTCATATTTTATAGAAATAATTATATTTGTTCTAATAATTGTCGCCATTAATATAGAAGGGTGTTTTGTGTTACATTTTCTATTATTGAGATAATTTTTATCGCATTATTTTAGTGTTATGTTTGTTACCCTGATTATGTTTTGGCCATGTTTTATGGATAAAAGCATATGTTGGTAGTTAGCGTGGTAAATTAACATTATTTAATTAACATTAACTTATTTACGGTGGTAATTTGTAAAATATACATGCACTATGCCAGGGGTTGGCAAGTAAGTTTGGCATTGGGCCAAAAACTAATTTCGCCACTAGATAGTGGGTCAGAACATAGTCAGCGGATAATTTAAAATATTATTTTAGATATTGATATCAGATATCAGAAACACCGCTCCGCGTCTAAAGTATTTCAGTATGCTTGAAATATCACAATTCTGTTCATAACGTGCAAAGAATAAAATAACAGGAGAGTTTCAAATTGGCTTATTGGAACACTAGTGTGCAAACATTTGTCCTAACACATGACAAGATTGACAATTGTTGCTTTTTGCAGTTATCACCCGAGTCTTCACGAGCCAACCTTGTCCTCTTCCTTCCACACTACGAACCTTGTTACAGTTACTTTTTTAAGGAGTAACGCAATATTGTAATGCATTACTTTTAAAATTAACTTTCCCCAACACTGGTTATGTTACCTATCCATGGATCCATGGATTTCTTGCAGATTTCTGCTCATTCGAAATCAGATAGCAGTGAAGTAGCACTGTAAGATTACATTTGTTTGAATGCATTATTGAGAGAGCGATTGCGTGTGAATAAGTGTGGTAGTAAATCATGCTTTCACTTGAAAATATTCAGAAGGAACAAATAAATTCCCTGAGAACTATAACTTCCCGCTCATGTCCACTGCAGTCATCATAGCCTTCACATTCTTTCTGATTTGAGTGATCCTTTTCTATCTATCTAGCTAAATGTTTAACACGTGAATTCTGTCTAAATATGCAGTTATATTAAGGTCCGTTGGTCTTGAATTGTACTCGTGATGGAGCGGTTGTGAAGCGCTCTTGGAGCGAGTGAAAACTACGACGTTTCCGACTTCCGACTTCCGAAAAAATCCGCTCCTCACTCCATTCAGAATCACACCGCTCATACTCTGATTGTGAGTAACTGTTGCTGTCATGACAGATCTATTTCAGAACCAGCCGCTATCAACATAATCTGGCTACGGGCGCAAACCATAAATTATTGCTGGCAGGCCAGTTTTTTTTTTACTGTGAATTTCTGGTAAATGACAGATTACACACTGGTGCTGTGTTTTTTTAACCATAAATTGAACAAGATACTTTATACACGTTAAATAATGTTAAATATGTTATACAACTTGTTTAAAATGTATTAGTATATGAGGAAATTAACACTAACCTAGAATAACAAATGCTATAAAACTGATTGACTAACTAATGGTAATGTATACAACCCGAATTCCGGAAATGTTGGGACGTTTTTTAAATTTGAATAAAATGAAAACTAAAAGACTTTCAAATCACATGAGCCAATATTTTATTCACAGTAGAACATGGAGAACATAACAAATTTTAAAATGATAAATTTTACACTTTTATCCACTAAATTAACTAATTTCAAATTTGATGCCTGCTACGGGTCTCAAAAAAGTTGGCACGGGGGCAACAAAGGGCTGAAAAAGCAAGACATTTTGAAAAGATTCAGCTGGGAGAACATCTAGCAAGTAATTAAGTTAATTGACATCAGGTCTGTAACATGATTAGCTATAAAAGGGATGTCTTAGAGAGGCAGAGTCTCTCAGAAGTAAAGATGGGCAGAGGCACTCCAATCTGTGAAAGAGAACATAAAAAGATTGTAGAATACTTTAAAAACAACGTTCCTCAACGTCAAATTGCCATCTGCAGATGCCAACTGAAGCTCTATCATGTAAAAAGGAAGCCATATGTGAACATGGTCCAGAAGGGCCACCGTGTCCTGTGGGCCAAGGCTAATTTAAAATGGACTGTTTAAAAGTGGAAAAGTATTCTATGGTCAGACGAGTCCAAATTTGACATTCTTGTTGGAAATCCCGGATGGTGTGTCCTCCAGGCTAAAGACGATGGAGACCTTCCAGCGTGTCATCAGCATTTAGTTCAAAAGTCAGCATCTCTGATGGTATGGGGGATGCATATGTGCATATGGTATGGGCAGCTTGCATGTTTTGGAAGGCACTATGAATGCTGAAAGTTATATAAAGATTTTAGAGCAACATATGCTCCCCTCCAGATGACGTCTATTTCAGGGAAGGCCTTGTGTATTTCAGCAGGACAATGCAAAACCACACACTGCAGCTATTACAACAGCATGGCTTCTTAGTAGAAGAGTCCGGGTGCTGAATTGGCCTGCCTGCAGTCCTGATCTTTCACCTATAGAGAACATTTAATCGATTGAATTGAATTTAATTTAATTAGATCATTTAATTAGATCATTAAACGAAAAATACTTCGACCATGAACTCTTCAGCAGGTGGAAACCTATATCAGGCAAGAATGGGACCAAATTCCAACAGCAAAACTCCAGAAACTCATAACCTCGATGCCCAGACGTCTTCAAACTGTTTTGAAAAGATGCTACACCACGGTAAACATACCCCCATTCTAACTATTTTGAGACTTGTAGCAGGCATCAAATTTGAAATGAGCTCATTTTGTGCATACAATTTTAACATTTCTCAGTTTAAACATTTGTTATGTTATCTACGTTCTATTGTGAATAAAATGTTGGCTCATGGGATTTGAAATTATTTTAGTTTTCGTTTTATTCCAATTTAAAAAACGTCCCAACATTTCTGGAATTCAGGTTGTTAGAACCTTTAGTACCAAGCACTACTAACAATTTGTTTTTATAAATATGGTCTTTGTCAAAGTATTTCACAGTGAAATGTTCTGAAAGTGGTGTTAGACATGCTGATACACAAATGTCTGTGATATTTTCCTACGGGTGAAGAGATGTCAGAGATGTTTGTGAATGACTGTGCTCCTTAAAGGGTTAGTTCACCCAAAAATGAAAATTGGCCTATGTTTTACTCACCCTCAAGGCATCCTAGGTGTATATGACTTTCTTATTTCAGACAAATCCAATTGGAGTTATTTAAAAAAAAAAATCCTTGCTCATCCAAACTTTAGAATGGGAGTATGTGGGTGTTTTTTTTCAACAGTCCAAAATTGAAAAAAAAAAAAAACACCCGCCTACTCCCATTCTAAAGCTTGGAAGAGCAAGGATCATTTTTTATATAACTCCGATTGCATTCATCTATAAGAAGAAAGTCATATACACCTAGGATGCTTTGAGGGTGAGTAAAACATGGGCTAATTTTAATTTTTGGGTAAACTAACCCCTAAACATATATTTTACTTGAGATTAGCTCAAATCAGGTAAATCAGAAATGTAACAAAAAAAAAAAAATATTTTAACCAATGTAAGATAAATTTAGGAGTTCTTTATTAAAATGGAGGATTCGTAGCTGTTTCTCCCTATTTCTATATGCTTCCTGAGGTGATGTGCTAACAAGACAGTTTTTCATAGAATAGTCTGGAATAGTGAATGTCAAAGTTCAACAAAATCATCCACTGCATATAGAGTGTTACAGGGGCTGCCATGTGACCCAAGCTGACCCGGGACATTCCAGAGAATGTCTTTGTGGGTAAATAAAGCCTGGCATCCATAGGAGTCTGCCTGGTGGCAAAAAGGGTTTACAGGCATCAGCCAAATGACCTGGTGATACATGAGGCAAAGCAGACACGCTGTAACCCCCACCTACTGTCTCACACATGTGCGTACATTTATTCCTACTGCATTTTTTTTAAATGACTGTAATGCATTTAAACAAAAGCTACATTATACTATGACAGTAGCATAGTTAGTATGAACTAATAGTAAAAAACACTTCTAAAGTATTTATTCATCTTATTTAATGTTAATTTCAACATTTACTAGTACATTTTAGGCTGTATCTGTTCATATTATTTAAAAGACCTGAGCTAACATGAACTAAGTTCATGAACTCAGTTGTAATTTTATTAACAAACTTTAATAAAGATAAATAAATACGATAACAAATGTAATGTTCATTGATAGTTAATGTTAATTAAAGCATTAGCCAATGTATTAATTGAACCTTATTGTAAAATATTATCAGTGTATTGCATTTTGGTTTCAGGTTTTATTGTTTTTGTTCTCTAGACGGGGCTGCTGGGGTTTGTAGGACTACATTAATCAGACTAATATAATGGCAAAGATTTTAATCTATTATGCTCCAGATAATATTGTTTTAAAAGGTGAAAGTATGATCAATTTACAGAAAAATATCGTTAACTAACAGAAGTGGAGGCAAAAACTCTCAAGATAGAAATCTATGTGGAACCAGCTGTGTCAAGTAAATAGGAATGTTGCACGCTCTCTGGAACATGAAATAACAGGCAAGATTGTAATCAAAGAAATTTAGAAAATAAGCGATTCCCTACAAATGAAAGACAGGAAGATACAAGAAAAATGTTGTAATGTTTGAAAAGGGGATAATTTTACATTTTGGAAAGCAAAAAAGAGGCTTTTACATTTTTTTCTACTGTTATTTTTAATGCAAGACACATGCAAAACATAAGAATGGACTCCACTTTAAACAAACAGAAACATGCAGCCTACATTACTATACCATCCACACTGTCATGAATTTAGTTGTAAGATGTGTCAAAGACGTCGAGGTTCATTGCAGTTTTAGAACTCGTGAGCCAGACTGAACTCGTAAAAATACTTTTGGTCTGGGGACATTTTCCTCTAATCTCGGGTCCAGTGTTTTGTAATCAATGTTGATGTTAAGTGCTATCACAAGGTCACCCTTTTCCTCTTCTGTATCATTGCAAGTCAAATGTTGCACATAATGAAACTTGCTTTCATCAAGCTGCTGCTGCATGTTGAAGTGTTTGAGCTAAAGTGGCTGTCTGATTATTTTGACAAGGCATGATGAATGATTTCGCAGTGGCTTGAAGTCCCATAGCATGAAGGCTTGTGGGAGTCTGGGTAATTTCTTTGTTGTTTTTCTTTAGCCAGAAGGCTGCATTTTAACTGAACTTGGTACATATGGGCAGTATGGCAAAAGTGTAATGTTTTTGTCTAGATTATTTTTTACATTGATAAAGGGTTCATGCATATAATATTAAATGTCTCTAGTCATTTAATAATTTTAAATTCAACATTCAACATATTTCAACATTGTATTTAACACTTACTCTCCAATCCAAAATGATAAAACACAGCAGTAAAAATGTCTACTTTAGTGACTTTACAAGGACGACTACATTATGACGCCTGCTTTTTTATATACCAATGACATATATTCAGTAATAAGCAGCTTGGATTGACAGATAATATTATTCCTACTTAACCTAAACAAGAACATGCTACTGTTACAACTGGCATATATCCAACAAAAAAGTTTAAACCCACTAAACGACCCAGGTTACGTATGTAATCCAGGTTCCCCAAGGGACCGAGACGCTGCGTCGTAAACGCTAGGGGAACGCCAGCAGCGTTGTCCAGCTCTGAATCATATGTGTAATCAGTCAAATTGACGGCCAGACGTCAGGTGCGGGTGTCGTCATGACCAGGATGCTCAAAAGCCGTGACGTGCAGCCCGCGTTAGCTTCCAGGAATGAAGCATAGCTCTAGTAGGGATGCGGAAGTCGGCCTGCGACGCAGCGTCTCGTTCCCTCGAGGAACCAGGGTTACATACGTAACCTGAACATTCCCTTGGACTTGAGCTGCGTCGTAAACGCTAGGGGAACGAGATGTCCACGCCGCCATACTTGCAAATCCCTGCTTAGTGTGTGGAATGCACAGCTATGGCAAGGGAATAGACGAGCCAGGAGTGGCTCGCAGAGCCAGGTCGTAGAACCTGGAAAAGTTAGGGGCGTAGACCACCCACCAGCGTCACAGATGTCCTGCACAGGTACACCTGCCAGAAGGCCTTGGAGGCCGCCATACCTTAAGTTGAGTGAGCCTTGACTCCCAAAGGCGAGGGGAGATCAGAGGACTCAAGGTCATAGGAGAGCATCCAGATCCACTACTTAGCATAAGCACCCTGGCCTCCACCGGAGGAAACGTGTAACTAGAGAGTTTTGCATACTGAAAGGCCACCAAGAGGGGCGTGGTAGGTCGCTATAGCCGCCACGTAGACCTTCAGGGTGGAGTGGGCTAACCCTGCGGAGAAAACGGGCCTGCGAGAACTCCAGCACTGTACCAACAGGCAGTTAACTGGATCAAGCTGGCGGTCTTCGCACCTGAGTCTCAACTTCAGGGCGTACAGTTTCCTCATTGAGGGAAGCTCTAGATTGGAGGGATGGTCTCAGCAACCTCAGTTGAGAGACCAGTGGCTATGAGTTGTGCCCCTCGGGAGCCACGCCCACAGCTTCCACAAGATCATGCCTGCTGCCAGTGAGAGGAGATCCCTCCTGACGGGAATCCCCCATGGAGAGCCGTCGAGGAGAGAAATCGGGTCAGGCAACTATACCCGGCCCGGCCAGAACGGGGGGTTTTAGCAATAGAAGGGACCCTTCCTGGCGCACTCTCTCTAGAACTCCCAGGAGCAGAGCGATCGGGTTGGAAAGCGTACAGACGAAGCCTCGGCCACGCTTGTACATGGCATCCAGCCCCAGTGGAGCTGGATGCCTGCCTCGACAGGATGTCTGCTCCTATATTGCCACGAAGGGAAGAACCCGATATTAATACGCTTTGCCCCCAAAGCACATTTCAGGAACTTCCTGTGATGGGGAAGGAGTATGCATCTTCTAGATCGCTCGTGACCACCAGTCCTCGGATCTGGTGTGAGGCACGTGCTTGAAGAGAGCTTTCTGAACTTCAGTCGTGTGACTGAGCGGTTCAGTTAGCTTAGATGTAAGAAGGACGCAACCCCTTTCCCAGGAACAATGAAGTACGGCTGTAGAACCCGGACTCTTTGTCTAGAGGAGGGGACCACTCCGATAGTCTCCTTCTTAAGAGAGTGCTCACTTCTTGTTCCATTACCAGAGCCTGCTCGGGACCCACCAGATGGATTGGGAGTGACCCCGTTGAAAGGCGGCGGCAGAGTGCCACATAGCCTTGTTCTACAGTGTGCATGACCCATCGAGACACAATTGGCAGTAGTTTCCATGCTGCCGAATAGTCTACTAAGGGAACCAGTCTCTCAAGACTGGCCTCTGGTGTATTTAGAGCTGCTAGCTCGGTGCCCTGGAGCGGAGGACCGGCAGGGGCGGCCGCTCTAGCTGCTCTAGAGACCCTCAAAAAGGGGGGCGGCGAGCCTCTCAGCTCCGCTACGTTTCTGGGCGGAAGAGACTGAGAGAAGTGCTCGCTGGAGACTGCTGCGCCCTGGAACACTGGCAGGGTTAGCAGGCTGATCTCCTGAGGGCACTGAGGAGAGACGGGCACCGTGTAATGCGGTGTACCCGCTCTTCCCAGAGGGGCTGCCCTCAACAGTCCTGGGCCGTGGCCAGGACTGCCTCAGAAGCCTCCTACTGGAAATGACGGTCCTCAGACCCGCGTCATCTCTTAGGAAGACTAAGGAACCAGAGTCTGCTCAGGCAGATCCCAATGAGACACGCTTGGCAGGGCTCCCAAGCCGCCGGGTGGCCTACTAAGGGAACCAGTCTCTCAAGACTGGTCTCTGGTGTACTTAGAGCGGCTAGATCGGTGCCAGAAGCGGGGGGACCGGCAGGAGACGGCCGATCTAGCTGCTCTAGAGACCCCCGAAGGGGTGGCGAGCCTCCCAGCTCCACTTCATTCTGGGCGGAAGAGACTGAGAGAAGCGCTCGCTGGAGACCGCTGCGCCTGGAACACTGGCAGGGTTAGCAGACTGATCTCCTGAGGGCACTGAGGAGAGGACGGGCACGTGTAATGCGGTGTTACACCGCTCTTCCCCAGAGGGGCTGCCCTCATAAGTCGTGGGCTGTAGCATCAGGACTGCCTTAGAAGCCTCCTATTGGAAAGACGGTCCTCAGACCCGGTATCTCTTAGGAAGACTAAAGAACCAGAGTCTGCTCAGGCAGGACCCAATCTGGACACGCTTGCAGGGAGGGCTCCACACGCCAGATGACTTGCTAAGGGAACAGTCTCTTGAGACTGGCCTCTGGTGTACTTAGAGCGGCTAGCTCGGTGCACTGAAGTGGGGGGACCGGCAGGGGACGGCCGATCTAGCTGCTCTAGAGACCCCGAAGGGGTGGCGAGCCTCCCAGCTCCGCTACATTTCTGGGCGAAAGAGACTGAGAGAAGCGCTCGCTGGAGACCGCTGCGCCCTGGAACACTGGCAGGGTTAGCAGACTGATCTCCTGAGGGCACTGAGGAGAGACGGGCACGTGTGTAGTGCGGTGTACACCGCTCTTCCCCAGAGGGGCCGGCCTCAAGGCCCTGGGCCATTGGCATCAGGGCGTTCTGGCCGAAGACTATCGGTCCGCAGACCGTCTTCGGCCCGGTGCGTCACTCTGACTCCGATTCTGGCGAGTACTAGAGTGACATTCTCGAACTATAGGAGCTGGAACAGGATTGGGGCTGCTCTGGCTCAGCAGGCCCGGTGACACCTCAACCTCCTTGGAGGAAGAGAGGTAAACATTGTGCTCTCACTCGAGAAGTATCCCAAGAGGCTCTTGTATGTCATATATAATTGTATATATTTCTCTACAATATATATATATAAATAATATCTAACATTCATAGTAGATAATATCCATAATCATTATTCAAAATTAAATGCAGTCAAACACCAAGACAAGTAAACACGGTCTGAAGTGAAAAGTTCATAAATGAACCGAGAATGACCATAATGCGCGCGTTGCCTCGGCAACACGCGAGCCGCTCGGAACAAAACAAATAAATCTTCTTGGAGAGAAACTGCTGCAGATTAGCGCACTCTCACTCAAGGGGGAAGAACTACAGCTTAGGCTTCCGCCCCGAGAGAGCGCTAGACCTGGGGAATACAGGTGGAAATAGGGCGAGCCCGTCCGCCAGATCTATGTGCGATCCCCGTGATCTCAATCGCCGCGGTGCCTCAGCAGCAGCGAGACCGCGAGATCATAGGCGCGGACACACTCCTCGGAGCGTGCCCGGCGGGAGCACAATGCATTGCAGCGGGGAACACACGTTAGCGTATTTGTTTTTATTCATTCACAACACGCTTGCAAACGTACGTTTTGATAATTCATCGACATCCTCCCTGTCTTCCTCCTCGGAAAAAGACAGTGATTGAATGGGCGAATAATCAGCGATCTCCACATCTTCCTCCTCGGAGGGAGATAGGTGAAACGCTGAGCCCGCCCTCTGAGGGGAAAAGACGCAGAACGGGCTTCCGATCCCAGAGAACGGGCAGTGGCTCTGGCAGGTGAGGATAGAGATAGGGACTCATGCCAGTTCCATTCCAAATCCAATTGCGAGCCCCACGAATGCAGCTGCCGCTCCGCCTTAGCGGAGGCGGGGCCAGCACCGTGGGGAGCGCTAGCGAAAAACTCCCTCCTCGAAGAGAGTTCTCCGGGAGCGAAGCGCACGCAGTGGAAGCCGCCTCAATGCGGGCAGCCGGCCCCCTCAAGAGCCGACTCTGCGTGCCTCACCCCAAGCAGACCCCGCACAGACTGTGTGTATCCCCGCTTGTGACAAAGCGTTGCGGGTTCAGGGAACACACATGTCTGTACTGTGAGCTACTTTCGCCCTTAAACATAAAAGATGCCTTCGACATGGTCTGCTTCTAGTCTTTCTTTGCCTTTCTTTAGAACAAACTTTCTTATTTCCTATCTTTGATAGTACAAAATCACAGAACACATCGACTGACACACACAGAGAGCTTTGCTGAATGACAAACCGCTACCGGGCTGCACGTCACGTGCTTTTTGAGCAGCCTGGTCATGACGTCACCCGCACCTGACGTCTGGCCGTCAATTTTGACTGATTACACATATGATTCAGAGCTGGACAACGCTGTTGGCGTTCCCTAGCGTTTACGACGCAGCTCGAGTTCCCGGAGGGGAAACGTTGTGCTTTTTTGAATGCACCTGCAGCTTGTGTGACCTTTCAAAGGAATCTCAACATTAAAAACATGACTAAAATGTACATTTAACAAAATCTATGATCTAAATAATACAAATTATATCAAAATTATTTTTACATTTACTCGTGTCATTCCATATCTGGCTTTCTAAATTACAAAAGATACTTTGAAGTATGTTTAGCTGGCCGTTTTATACAACAAAAGCGACTAGTAGTTATAAGTAAATCCATATTACTCAATATTACTCAAATCAAGTTGCTATTCTGTGTATTAAAGGGTTAGTTCACCCAAAAATGAAAAACCCGTAAGAATTAAGATATTTTTGATGAATTCTGAGAGCTCTCAGACCCTTCCATAGACAGCAATGATCCTTACACGATCAAGGTCCAGAAACGTAGCAAGACATCGGTAAAATAATCCATGTGACATCAGGAGTTCAACCGTAGTTTTACGAAGCTATGAGAATGTGTGCAAAAGAAAAATAAAACAATCGATTTTATTCAACAATTCTTCTCCATGTCGCCGTAGTGCCCTTTTGCTTCAAATCTAATCTGAATTACCATTATTTGTGAGCAACTGTAGATATTTCAACTTTGCGTATCACAAAAACTTGACATAAAACCTATTCATTTAAATACAACACTACTTTGAAAGTTGAAGTGGGGGGGGGGGGATTTTCAGTCAATACGGACTTAATGCACAACATTCATTTTTTCTTAACAATAATTAAAAGAAAGCTCAAAAATGAATAGCACTTTCGAGAATGAGGTGATGAATTTTGTCATATCAGTAAATTAATAAAAGCTGTTTTATTTTACATAGAGTGTGTCACATATGGGGAGCAAAATTTATCTCAATACCAAAAGTAGGGTCAGAGAAATGTTGGTGCTAGAAAGCATTAACATTCTTAGTAGACCTTATGAAGAACCTTCACAAATAAAAAGTTATATTACATTATATCACTTTACTAAACATCTCTACGGAACTGCAACCTTCTCATATATGTATATGTATATATATATATATATATATATATATATATTTAGTGTCGGGAAGAGCAAACGACAGACACAGTGGGCGTGGCGTCAGGCCTCGGAGAGGCTTTTATTTAACATAAATAATAAAATAAAGTGTCCAAAGGGGAAAAGTTTCCAAAATAAACAGGGGATCTGGTGTCCTCGTCGTGCTGCGGGGTTTGTGAAGGAGGGGCAGTGTTCGAGAAGGAAGGGTCCAGGTAAGGGGCGGAGGCATCCACTCGTCACAATATATATATATATATATATATATATATATATATATTTTGATATAATAATTTGCCGTACTTAACAGTCTGCATGTTATTAGAGCAGTGCCAGTTTTTGTAAACTAAAAAAAAACAATTTAACTACACTGATTTTTTTATGTATTTAAATAAATATAACTTAGCATAAATGAATCAACCTAAATACACTAATTTATACCAACAAAATGTTTTATGAGTTAAATCAGGTAAATTGCTCTCAGAGATAACAACTGAAGGTTACCTCTTTTCAGTGTAGTTTACATTGTAACAAACTCACAAAAGTCTTTTGATTTACGTCTTTTGAAAAGTCTTAGTCTCCTAAAGACAAATATAGTTACGCATTATTGAATATATAATTCAAATATAAATACTATATTTGCAAAAGTGTTAGTGCCGTTTACATTCTCAGAGGTAACTGTGACCAGGAGCTCGTGTTTGTGTGTGATCTGTATTTGGTTAATGATGTCACTGTCTGATTGAAAGTTGGCTTGTCTCACTGCAGTTCCCGGACAGCCAGATGTGTTTTATGCTTTACAGTTGTTAAAGAAAACACAATAAACTCTTATTAAACTCTAAAACTGTTATGACTACATTATATTGAAATGACGATATAATCAGAAATGTATTTATTGCATACCTACCAACTACAGAGAAATTATACTTTTACATACAGTTTTAACTGTATATGACCCCCCACTGGTTAGAAACCGTGCAAAGATCAGACAGTTAGCCTAACTTTTAACCTAGTTAACTTTTTCCATTTTAGTTAATTCAGGCTAAATAAATAAACTGATCGCTAATGGTCAAGAAATGTCCTTGAATGAGTTATAAAAAAGTGGTCTGGACTGAAATGCCTCTTTCTGTCTGTCATGGACACGTTCTAATGTGACCTGTGAAAATGAATTATGGGTTGAACATGCTGGACTGAGTTGATAAATAAAAATGATGCACTGATCTGTATAGGATGACATGACAAATATGTTATCTGACCCATGTCTAAAACAATACACTCTATGTTGTCATATGTAAGGCATAGTCAAGACTGGAGAAAAACAATACACATATCTTGTGGTTTTGCTCTAACTGTGACTTAAATTTAAATAAATAATATATCATTCTTTTCAGCTCATCAAACCATTGGAAACAAATGTTACAAGGCCGTATTTGCACTATTAAGTTGCGGTTTTGCTTGAGACCTGTGATTTTCTATAATTTTGGCAGAAAAAGTGTATGTTCACTGCCAGAATTTTAATGTTGGCTTGAACAAAACAGATTTAACCCTCAAAGGCAGCAATTCCAATGAGAAAGAATTTTTTAGCAAAAACTTTTAAACTGATAAAAGCAGACCTGCTTTGAGCTATGAGATTGTTAATTTATGGTGTATATGTTTTGTTGAAGTCATCAGCCCACATTATTTCAACTTATTTTTTAAATAATTGTGTTTAACAGTGGAATTACTGATAAAACTGCATTAACTATAATCCTGCAAAAAATGTCCACCAATCATAGAATTGAAACAAGCAAACAGAGTGCAATAGTTGGGTTGTGGTCTGATATTGTTAATTGATGCTTTATGCTTTGACGAAGCCATCTGTTTGTATTAGTTCAAATTATATATTTTTTTAATCATGTTTAACAGCAGAATGTGTGGTAATAAACTACATTACCTGTCAGGCTGTGCAGAAAATACCACTAATCAGAGAGTAAATAATGTCAAAAGAGCTTACAGGGAATGCCCACACCCATGAACGAGTAGCTGTGTGAGGTTGCTTTAAATCAGCATGACTGTGTCACAAATCACTATCATTAACACACAGACCGCTTCTCAATACTGAATACTATTTTTAATTAAATACTACTATTATTTATGTAAAATATTATTTATTGAACAATAATATTTAATAAACATCAGACATTACACGACATGACACCGTGTTGCGTGGGGTAAAAGAGGGGAGGGGGGGCAAGGACGGGAGGGAGTGCGACAGAAACGATCTGCTGGTCCTCGCCTGGAAATCTCCTCCCTGATCAGCAGACAATCAGAAGCTGAGGGCTGTGAGACGGGTGTGATGGGAGGGAGGGGAGAGAGCTCTCTCTCAACGAAATGGATGTTTATAATCTAATTCATAAATATTAAGCCTTTTTAACATTGGTGCTGCTCGCTCTCTCCATTAAAAGTACACACTGATGAGAGAGATTGTTGTCCACCACCGGCCAGGCGGCTCTTTGTTATCACTATCATTAACACACAGAAATACACTATTTTTAATTAAATACACATTATTTATGTCAAATATTATTTATTGAACAATAATATTTAATAAACATCAGTTCACAGTTTTAACGTAGCCTACGTACATCTTTGCTTTAATTTATTTTCAAGATCTAAGGTAAATTGTCTGTTGTTGCTCCAAGTATGGCTATAAATGCCATGCAATATAATAGTCAAGCTCATATTAGACACTTTTAACACTGAATAAAGCACATAATCTGTACCTGAGATTATAACTGTCATATGATTGTTCTTACACTCCTTCACTAAATCTTTACTCTTTCACTAAATCTGTATGTACGTGGTCTGGTACCTTAGACTTCTTGTCTGATTTTCAAATACTTTTTTGCTTCAAATACAAGTTTGTAAAGTTGTAATTCACCTCGTAGCTGGCTGGCTTAGTTCAAGGCTTAAAACTTTTTAGTGAATCCTTTTAAAAATCCCAATCTGAAAAAATACTTCCAGAACCTGGGCTGCTGAAAAAGTGGATGGGCACATACAGGTGCAGTCTGTACTTACTATACAGTTGTCAATGCTGTTTATTCAAAACATGTAATACAAGTGATACATGTAAACTGAAAGAAAGCAAATATTTCGTTTTTCTCTTTTAGACATCTGGTTTTAACCGTTCAGAGACTTGGTTAAGGTTGTATGAAGGATATATTGACTTCCTAATTACAGTGTAATTCAAAGCATTTGTTGATTTAGGCTCATATATATTACTCTTATTACTTAGATTCTAGGAAATTAGTTCAATTAAATGCTACATTGACAGCTATTTGCCTTTAAAGGCAACAAACGTTCCCGTCCTGGCACAACTTAGATGTTACATAAAACAAACAAACAAAAATAAGAATATCAGCCTGAAAGAAAAACTACTGTGAACAAAAAGCAAATCTCAAGGGAAAAAGAAATGACTGAAGCATATGAGCCAGCAGTACACAAAATCACCTTATAGTCTAAACATACTACCATTCAGAAGTTTAGGGTTGGTAAACCTAATTATTACTTAAATAAATTAATAATTTTATTCAGCGGAGATGCAGTAAATTGACTAAAGGTAACAGTAAAGACATTCATATTATTACAAAGAAATATCTATTTCAAATAAACTCTATTTCAAAGGGTCGGTTGAAACTATAAGACTGTATAGTTAAGGTTACTACTCCTTAAAATATTGTTAAATAACTGTCTATATTTAAATTACAAATATTGCATATGCATTTGCATAGATGTAAAAATGTTTAGCATGCAATTAATGCAGAAATTGACTTTGGCGTGCATATGATACACACGTATTTGGCATGCATATGATACGCAATCAATGCTTGTAGTAGAAAAAAAGAAAGAAGTGGTGGTACTCAACCCCACTCCCCCACCTAACCACTAAACGAGCTTGACTTGACTGATCCAGATTTACTAAATCACTGACTACTGCGTAATCGAAAACACCTTCAAACAATATAAAACACTTGTGCTTTTAAGCCAGAAAGCTTGCTAATTATTTTTTATTGACATCTTTACATTTTACATGAGTACTATCATCTCCGCCATCTCTGATGACATCGGCTGCATTAGCGCTGTTTTGAACATATGAATGCATTCGCTTACTGGATTTACCGGTTGATTTGTCTTTGTTAAAACTTTACTGATTCAAATTAGTAATTAGCCTATTATTTTATTACTTTGTGCTAGGGTGACCACCCTATAAATCTGTTGCAGGACAGTAGATGTGACTTTGTGGGACAATGCGGGACCCGTAGGAAACATACATTTATAGCCTACTACTACTTTTATGCTATGTAAATACTAATTTAAATTAGCTGGCATATGCGCCAATGTATGTTTCTGCCAGTGGATGCCCACACTCCAGATTGCGTTTATTAAAGTCAGAGGAGAAGATCTTTTTTGAGCGCACGCATGTAAGTCTGGCCGATAGAAAGCGCGTCCGTTTTCTGAGAGAGTGAATGAATCCACCTGCGAGCAGAGAGATTTGCGCTCGCGCATTTAGTGCGCTCTCACATAGGCTTGTATTACCATTTTTTTATTCAACTAAACATAGCCTTGCCAATTATAATGCACTCTGGACATTTGTCATTACAATAACTCTATTGTTTTTTGTAGCGAGTATATCTAGGAGCACATGTGCTGCTAATTTAAAAAAACATTAGGGGCACAGTAAAAAAATTCAGGAGCATCTCCTCAATAACAAAAATTAGCCTTCCCATTACGAAGTTATATTGGACTCCTTAAAGTGATTTACAGGGGCATTTTTTCTAAATTTATTTGAAGTGTTACCTTTCATGTCAAAGTCAAAAGTGTATTTTTATAAGCTTTTTTTCTTCTAAATTTCTATTTAAAACAATGCAATAAGAAGAATTAGTTACTGAGCAAATATTAACTTTATTAACTAAATGTATTTGCACTACAGAAGTGGCACAGAAGAACACAAAAGTGGCTTGTAGGTATTTACAGAGATTTAATGAGGCTCAGATGTGGCATGAGTGCAATTAACTTCATAAATTCATGTTGAGATTAATGTTTTAAATATACAATTTTGAATAGAGAAATATTCAATGGTTTAAATAACTGAAATGATACTTTAAAAATGAAACTAAGACTGCCATTAGGTGGCGGCAAGTTACTGATTTTATCACTGAATCATTCATTTAAATGATTCGTTCGAACGGCTGATTCATTCGGGAACAAAGCAAGTCCCTGCGTCCCAATGTGCATACTATCCACCCTATCTGCTCCAAATAGTATTGAAAATTGTTAATATCACATTTAGGATGGATAAATGCACATTGGGATTCAGGCAGTGACTGTCTTTATGAATGAATAATTGAATTGACTCTCTAGATTTGTTTAAGCGCAGATTAATTCATAAACAAAACAATGCTGTGTTTGAATGGAGATGTGCAGCGGCTCAGTTGTGAGTTTATTTGAAACTATTTTAGTTGACGAAATAGAGCAAAATCAGGCTATGCTGATATAGTCAGAGAATGTAAGTCACTAAATATTAACTTTTTGTTTATTGAAATCACTAATTGTTCTTATATGCCAACAATCCCCTGCTGTTACAGTTAAGTTAATGACAAGTATACTCTACCACGTACCAGGTAACGTTACGATAGCATCGGCCTCGTTTTCTGTACGCATAGGATAGTATCAGCCTTCTGGCTCATTTTCTGTAATTTCTATAATGTTAACGTTCCTGTCATCTGTTTGCAGCAGCAGCTTCAGGGGCAGGCTTACGAAAACACTGAAAGGGTGTAGTTCATTTCATATCTCCTTTATTAGTTCATTTCAAGCTTAGCAATAGTCGTCAACAGAAATACAGCGTGATTATCAGAAAGACGGTGCTTCGCAACACAGACTGGGTGAATTTATGAATTAACTTGTGAAAGGATGTCACAAAACGATGTTGTTAGGCTACGTATCTGCATGCTTTTTTAAGTGGATATACGCAAATCCTTGACCTTCCCTAGTGGGTATACGGCGTATACCTGCGTATCACGTAGACTACACCACTGCCTAATCCTAAACACTGCGTATCATATGCACACCAAAGTCAATTTCTGCATATAAATAGAACGCCAAATAGAAACAGAAACTTGTGTTACTGATACGCACTTTCATAATTTACGATATAAAGCTGCATAGATTTTTAGTTTTAAGACAAGCTCTCACGGGCCACATAAAATGATGTGGCGGCCGGAATTGGCCCACGGGCCTTGAGTTTGACACGTGCTGTACAGTGTAACTGAAGTGTTTGAAACGTGATCCCATAGCAGCACAAGGTTCACTGGCCACCGATAATGTGTGCCAAAGCTGACTACATGTTCCAACACTCTGTTTAGTACTGAAGTCTTTTTAAAGAATGTTTTGTGTAGCTTTATTGATTCCAGGCATAACTAAATTTGAGCTGTTCATGTGTGCAGAAATGAAGAGTAATGTAGTGAACATGCGCTGAACTTCATGGCATCTCTGGATTAATAAATCTGTTTCATGTTGATAAATATTCTAAGTTCACATTCAGTATGAAAATTATTTTCCATTACTTAATGGAAAATTAATTTACAGCAGGAATCCTGGTTTATTAACCAAATCAAATTCATATTATGATCAAATTCGTTCGCTGTCACAAGATTTAGGCTATTGGTTGAACAGTGGTTTCTGTAGCTAAATTGACTTATTCAGTCAAGAAATATATGAAGTTTGTTACTGAAGAACAAAGAAAGATCTGGGTGTGGGGTCGCTAAGCCATGCTTATGTAACACAGTGCATGTGTAACCAATCAAAAAATGAACTTCCTATCCATATAGTCAGGCTCTGGAGCATGTGGTAAATTAAGCCCTTGTTTCACCCTCTTTTTTGTTTAAGTCAGATGCTATTAATGATCAAGTACTGTACACAATGAATTGCTTACGATAACCATGCCTTTGCTTTCAAATGCAGCTTTTTGCTTGAAATTGCACTTCAAACAAAACTCCTATGATGCATTTGCATTAAGTGATTAATGCTGGCCCAGCTGCAGTCTGATGCCTCCACATGCCTTTGTTCCTCATTCTGCACCAGGTCCCAATTGGGATCTGGCAAATGATTCCTGAAGTCACCATGGGAGAACTGGAACAACTTGACCTATACTGTATGGAGTCTGTGACCCTCCGTAGAACATAACATATGGATTGTTTCCTGCCTAATTTAGGCATTGTGGGCCGGTGCAGTCATTACCCTTGTCAGTCACACTCCAGCATACTGCTCAGCCCAGCAGGTCTTTTGAACCATAGACTGCTAGGACGTAAATCAAAAGCTTGCTAGCCTTGACCTGCCACCGCCCTGGTTGAAATGTATTCTGACTGCTAAAAGCTGGAGTACATGGGTCAGTCTAGGAATTCCATTGTGCACAGAATGACTGTTATAAATGTTTGTGGGCCTCCTCAAAGCCAAATACCCCACCTTCCAAAACTTACCTCCCCACTGGTTGCCTGACCCCAAAAGTTTGCTCTTCAGCAGAGGTCAGTTTGACATATGTGTCTCATTTTTAGTATTGGTTAATCTATTAAATATCAGATGGGGAAAAGTGACACTGGGCCAGTACCATTTCAAAGGGTGTATGTATGCTTGAAGTACTAATATTACTAATGTGTACTTTTATGTACTAATATGTACCTTTAAGATACTATTATATACCATTTAGGGGTACATAGATATACTTTTTGTCTTTTGTACTTTAGGGAATTGCTTCAGTAACAGTTTTGCACCTTTTATTGAGAAAGTACTTGATTAGTTGAAAGCAGAGACTCTTTGAGTTACATAGATATTATTAGTTATAACACTATTTATTATTCAACAAAACTTGGAATATGGTTAAAGTGTAAAATGTACTGACATTTATGATTGACTAAATATACTTCAATGTCATTTCTATTGAAGTTTTTATGTCATGTATTTAAATATATTTCTAATTATACATTTGTAACTATGAAGTTGCTATTTAGTACATTAAATTATAACTATAACAAAATTAACTATATTAACTTAACTGAAAACCCACGTCGTTCCAAACCTGTAAAAGCTTCCTTTGTCTTCGTAACACAATATAAGATATTTTGGAGGAAAACCGGGAGGCTTGTGACTGTCCCATTGACTGCCAAGTAAATGACACTGTCAAGGCCCAGAAATAAAGTCGTCATTTTTATTTTCTTTGCGTACAAAAAGTATTTTTGTTGCTACATACCATTCAGATTGAACCACTGATGACAGATGGACTATTTTGACGATGCTTTTCATACTTTTCTGGACCTTGACAGTGAGAGTTACTTGGCAGTCAATGGGACAGTCACAAGCCTCCCGGATTTCATCCAATATATCTTTAATCGTGTTCCGAAGATAAATTAAGCTTTTAGGGATTTGGAACAACATGGGGGTAAGTGATTAATGACAAAATTTTAATTTGGGGTGGAGTAATCCTTTAAATATAATGAATGATACACTATGTATTAATTATAATTACAATTATAATGAAGTACACTCATTCAAAGAGCGCTTTTAAAAAGTTTACACAAATGTGTTAAGAAATATAGAAATGAAAGAGGACTCTTTATAAATACACTTAGGTGGCCTTTTATTTAATTAATATTATATTAGCTGAAACAGTTTTTCAAAAATATACTCTTACGATTTGAAGTGTGCCATAAGTGCACATTTGGTTTAAGTTCTTATTTCCCCATAATGCAACAGTAAAACGTTACCATACTAATATATTTATATAATACAAAGGATTAATTCGATTTTAACATTACTAAAGCTGGACATGCATAAATATATGTTGTCGCATATCCAAATTAAAAAAATTTGACACATATCCAAATGTGGATACCAACATTTATAATTTTTGTGAGCTCTGCTGTCAAACTGTTTCAAAATCTCCCTTGAAAATAGACAAATTAAATGTTTGGCACTAGGGAGAGAAACACGCTAAACCTCTCCTTTACTACAATAAACATTTATCTTTTTATTGCAGTGCTGTCAAGACATTCTCACCACAATATAATTCATTTAATTCCAACATGCAGTCAGAAGTTCAAATCTGTCAAACTAGCTGTTGCCAAAGTGAAGAGATGAAGTCATTGGTTTCATAAAATCCTAAATTAAGGTTCCTGTGAAGACAGTTGCAGTCCCTAGGTTTCCAAAAAAAAAATAGCCTATTGCAGAGAAAACCTCTACAGTGGAGACAAGTATGAACTACTCTGAGACAGCTGAACATGTTAAATCTTCCTCTAACACTGAACCTGTTGTCACCTCATCCATAACTGTGATGAGACAGACTTTATAGTGTGTTATCTGATCAGCAGGATGATTCATTGGCTTTGGTCTATCAAGATAATCAGTGACTAACTACAACCCTCACTCAACTCCTGTCTTTTGGATGAGACGTTAAACCGAGGTCCTGACTCTCTGTGGTCTTTAAAAATCCCATGGCACTTCTCGTAAAGAGTAGGGGTGTAACCCCGGTGTCCTGGCCAAATTCCCACCACTGGCCCTTATCTATCATGGCATCCTAACAATCCCCATCCACTTGATTGGCTTAATGACTCTCTCTCCTCTCCACCTGTAGCTGGTGTGTGGTGAGCGCACTGGCGCCATTGTCCTGTGGTAGCTGTCCCATCATCCAGTTGGATGCTGCACACTATTGGTGGCTGAGGAGAGACCCCCCCCCCCCACACACACATGATTGTAAAGCGCTTTGGGTGTACAACAATACACAATAAAGCGCTATATAAATGCATCATTCATTCATTCAATCTGATCTCAACAGTAAAGAAACATTTCAGGATCATTAAAACAACCAGTGGTCAACCAGGCACCAAGTTTCTTGCAACTGGGAAGTGTCTGTCATCAACAACCTCCATATTTTAATACATTCAGGTACAGGCACATTTTCTTATTTAGTGTTAAATTATTGATTCTACAGAACAGTCAAAAGTTTTTTAGGTTTTCTTGCTTGGTTATGAACTTTCTTCGATTTTTGTAAGCAACGTGCAAGAACCAATGTGGTTTCACAATTTAGTTTTGCACTATCTATAGATTGCACATTTTAGAATGACATTAGTTTATAGCACAGAAATCAAGATATCAAATAAATGATTAAATTGTTTAAAAAAAAAATCAATTAATATGAATGAATGAATGATGCATTTATATATCGCTTTATTGTGTATTGCCGTACACCCAAAGCGCTTTATTTACAATCATGTGGGGGGTCTCTCCTCAACCACCACCAGTGTGCAGCATCCACCTGGATGATGCAACGGCAGCCACAATACAAAGGCGCCAGTGCGCTCACCACATACCGGCTACAGGTGGAGAGGAGAGAGAGTCATAGAGCCAATCAAGTGGATGGGGATAATTAGGGGGCCACAGGTGGATAGATAAGGAGAGAGAGTCATAGAGCCAATCAAGTGGATGGGGATAATTAGGGGGCCATGATAGATAAGGACCAGTGGAGGGAATTTGGCCAGGACACCGGGCTTACACCCCTACTCTTTTTACGAGAAGTGCCATGGGATTATTAGTGACCACAGAGAGTCAGGACCTTGATGGTGCTTTTTGACAGTGTAGTGTCCCCATCACAATACCCACATTAGGACCCACACAGACCACAGGGTGAGTACCCCTGGCTGGCCTCACTAACACCTCTTCCAGCAGAAACCTAGTTTTCTCAGGAGGTCTCCCATCCAGGTACTTACCAGGCTCAACCCTGCTTAGCTTCAGTGGGCAACCAGTCTTGGGCTGCAGGGGGATATTGACTGTTAATCCATAAATGGTATACTTTACAAGGAAGTTAAAACTTATCTTAGATAACAATGAAAACTACAACAATTTAGTTCGTCTGAAAACAGACTAAAAGTTTCTAGTTGTCTTCTAGTCGTCAAATTCGAAGTTTCCAAGTTTTACAAACACTTTTTGACAGTGCGCAAGCATGTCTGAGAAAAAAATTATCTGAATGCCTTTTTTGTGCATAAAAATAAGGCATTCCTCTTGCCATCTTCCCAAGGTCCAAAGAGTGATTTGGAGCACATCTGAAAACCATAGAGTTGGTGTTCCACATGTTTTTGATAAGGCCTGATGCAAACAACATAATGTGAGAGAAGCTGAGGCCTATTGTACAAAAATACATAAAAAAGTCATAAAGGATATGTACAGAGATTTAACGCATTCACAGTCACAAATAAAACAATTGCGGTAACACTTTACAATAAGGTGTCATTAACATTAGTTAATGTATTAACTAACATGAACAAACAATGAACAATGCATTTATTACAGTATTTATTCATCTTTGTTAACGTTAGTTAATAAAAATACAATCATTCATTGTTAGTTCACGTAAGCTCACAGTGCATTAACTAATGTTAACTAACACAACTTTGCATTATTCAAATCTGAAATTAGCATTAACTAAGATTAATAAATTCTGTAGTAGTATTGTTCATTTTTAGTTCATGTTAACTAATGTTGTTAATTACTGTTAATTAACCTTATTGTAAAGTGTTACCAAAACAACTTTAGCTTTTAACTTTGTGGTAATCATACATGTATAGTATGTACAAAATTAATATATAAAAAACATGCTCATAAAAAAATAGAAACTTTCCAAGACCCATTCATTTACAGTCTGTATAGTTTGTAACTCTATTGTAGGATGACACACAAACCAAAATATATGCAATTTAGAGCATTATTATTATTAATAGCTGAATGTTTAATTTTTTTTGAAGTATCATATCTTTATTATTTTAACTTTTTGTCCACTCACACACACACACACACACACACACACACACACACACACACACACACACACACACACACACACACACACACACACACACACACACACACACACACACACACACACACACACACACACACACACACACACACACACACACACACACACACACACACACACACACACACACACACACACACACAAATACATATGGACCTCTTTCAGCTTCAAAATGAGGCCAGAGACCAGCAGACCTACGAAGTGGGCTCAAAGAGAACCAACAAAAATATAGCTCAAATAAACTTGGGGATTTTGGGGCAAACCTTTGACCCTGTCCTTATTTCCCCAAATGTCTGGAGTTGTGGAGATAGTTCAGTGATGAATAGGCGGCCATCGTTTATGCATTGCTCTACTCTGTAGTGCTGAAAGACAGTAAACAGAGAAGTGGAGCTGCTGTAAAGTCTGCTGTTTGTCATTTATCAGCATTTAACACATCACTCTAAGCTGGCTGAAATCTAATACAGATGTGATTTTTTTCATGTTGGCTGCTTTGTCTTAAAGGCCCGGGAGTTTTGTCGACAAATGGCATGATTCAATAATTTGGGATTGTGAGGTTTTTATTTTTTACCAACAAGTGTTGGCAAGCGGCTCATGTAATAAACTTTTGATGGCTTCTGCATGAGCTGAAATGAAATGAGGGTATTCCGGGGAAGGGTTGGATGGACAGATGAAATCAGAATTTTCAATGGATGGACTGGATGTATATGGACAGCAAATGTTTAAAACCTTTGCTCTGTAGTGTATTTTATTATGGTGTTTATTTTAAATACGCAGTATACGTCATCTTTTTTTTCAGAACCATGACCAAATATATTTATCCAAGCTCTGTATCATTTTTTTCTCCATGTTTAAGTTCCAGACTGCACTGCCCATGGCCATCTATTTTTTTTATTTATTTACTTATTTTAATAATAATACTTATTCCAACAAGTTACATAAAGCAATATTTAAAAATTCTAATTTATTTTTAAGTTTTTATATTAAACACACAGAGATAAACAAGGAAAGAAATATAGAAGATTAATTTCATAGTAGTACAAGATGCTGATTATGGATTGCAGGAAAATGAAAAAGGAAACATTCTCAGATGGTTTGTTTTGATGCTTCTGTGTAACTTGTTTCTTAAGTCTGTTCAAGACTGAAAATTGTCCACCTTGGAGAACATCTGTTCACGTTTAAGAGCATTGCTTCATAGTGTTTTGTTTGAATGCAACATTAAGCCCCATGTAGCATCCTAAAATGGATTTCAGGCTTTTTTCAGCAAACAAAAGTTTATTTGTTGTCTTTCAACACCATGGTTAAAACACATGCAAGAAAGAGATGAAATTTCACTGTGGCATGATAAATAATTTATTGATGTGCTCCATGAATTAGTTGAGTTTAATGAAATGTGTTTTACGAGAAAGAAAAATAAGAAATCATGCATGTTTTGCAATGAATTGTATAGTTTCTAAAACACAGTATAGAAAAATGTAAACACACACAGTCTTACACACACACACACACACACACACACACTCACACACACACACACACACACACACACACACACACACACACACACACACACACACACACACACACACACACACACACACACACACACACACACACACACACACACACACGTCTCACTCACTCACTCACTCACACACACACACACACACACACACACACACTCACACACACACACACACACACACACACACACACACACACACACACACACACACACACACACACACACACACACACACACACACACACACACACACACACACACGTTGTTTTTAACGGGGACTCTCCATAGGCGTAAGGGTTTTTATACTGTGCAAACCGTATTTTCTATCGCCCCACACCTAAACCTACCCCTTACAGGAAACTTTGTGCATTTGTACTTTCTCAAAAAAACTAATTCTGTATGACTTATAAGCCTTTTGAATTATGAGGACACTGAAACTGTCCTCATAAATCACCTTCTCCTTGTAATACCTATGTCATACCCATGTCATTATACAAATTTGTGTCCTCATAAACCACACACACACACACACACACACGCACACACACACACACACACACACACACACAGAAGAAGGACCTGTAAACCAAGCAAATCTATTTAAGTAACACTGATTAAAAATCATATCATATTCCAAACTTATTATGACAGCTTTATTTATCTAAAGATAGCATGGTTACTTTGTTGTTAGCTGTTCATTATTGTTAATGTACAGATCTGATAAGGAGAGAAGATTGATGGCTTAAAGCCGCTGGAGTAAAGCATTCAAAGTACATCACATATGCAAGTTAAAATGATGGTAAGAGGTGGGGGGTGGGGTAATGTGTGGGAAATGTGGTCATAGGCTTTTACTGAGTTTGGATTGTAGTTGTTAAACTGGCTAAGCCATAGCTGCTACCTCACTCGTGGTTTTGGAGGCCCTTGTCATGGTTCTGGAACTTAAAGTTGGCAAACAGGTGGTCACATTTAACAACTCAGCTATTGGACAAAAATTCTGTCTCTTCGTTCCAACAAAGCCTTAGTTCCACTTCTTCGAAGTAACACATAAACTAAATATTTGGCCACAATATTTTGGTCAGCTTGACACACTGGCTTAAAGAGTCTTGATGTTGAGGTTCATACTTTGCATACGGCCTTTTCTGTAATTTCACTAACTCGCTCAATGTTTTAACATACTGAAAATGCAAGAAGTGAGACAAATTATAATTACTGAGGACATAATAACAAGCCTGAAAATGTGGGTCAGTCAATACATTGGTGCATCACTAATAACGTAATGTAATCTTATGGGTACTTATAGATACTCCAAAATGTACAATAAAGTGCTTGATTTAACACACACACACACACACACACACACACACACACACACACACACACACACACACACACACACACACACACACACACACACACACACACACACACAAACACACACACACACACACACACACACACACACACACACACACACACACACACACACACACACACACACACACACACACACACACACACACACACACAATGAGAACAACATCTAATTTCAGGTAATCAACAAAACAAACAAACAAACAAACAAACAAACAAACAAACAAGCAAACAAACAAAACAAAAAAAATAAAAAGCTAATATAATACAAATTTTTGTATGTTGTATTATGGTTATAACTTTATTGTATTATGGTTCTTAGCATTATTTATCAAAAATAAAACAGGTTTTACAGTCATCTTGATTCATACAATAAATCATATTTTCCTCCAAAACCCTAAAATTCTAATATTACCCTAAAACACAAAAGAACATTGTAACTTAAAGAAGTGAAGATTTTTACATTTGTTTTGAAAAAACAAACATATTTAAAATAAAAGATTACACTTGAATCTCTGCTTCATCCAAGATGTCCCTTGGCAGTGTTGCAATTTTTGTGTAGCATCCCAAACCTGTTTCTGAGACCACTGGAGAGGTACTAGGTGTCCTAACGGTAAGTACTGACAGAGAGGGGGAGAAACTAGGAGTCATTGCTGAATGGGTCAACTCTGTGTTTCTAGTGTGAGTCTTGGTGTATGTGGGCAATCTGACCAGTGGTGATCTTCTATAGGGCATTCTTGGAGGGACAGCACGTATTCCTGGCTGGGCAATTGCTGTGATGAGAGGAGGTGGGCGTAGAAGGCTCTGAGACTCTGGCTCCACATCTCTGGCCCTCATTCCTTCATCTGGAAGCATCCCAATGTCTGTAAAAACAGAGGCCAAAGATTGGAAGCGTGGCTGCCAGTGGAGAAAGTAGTCCCAACTGTAGCTTCCATGTAGCTGTTCCTCAGAGGAAATCAGATTGGTGAGTGAGCCCTCAACTGAACCTTGGTCATCAGACATAGACATGCACCTTCTCATGACTTCCTCCACTTCCTTCATGTTGACCACCTGAGGGAGCATTCCCTCACCCCCTCCTTCATCCTTGAAATTATGAAGACTTTCAGAACTGGGCATGTCCACTATTTGGACTATACCTATATTGGCACTGGAAGATGGGTTTTCATCTACCGAGTGGAATGAGAGTGTGTCTGATTCCCCAGGGATCCCTGAGTCTGAGACTCTTGAGGCCTGTTGTGCTGTGACAGAGCTGAGCCGTTTAAAACATGCAAACTTGTTGATCATTTTGATCTCTTGATCTTCTGTAGTCTCTTCCTCAGTAGATCCTCTTCCACTCGAGGTTTTCGAGTTTGAGTTTCTTGAAGGGTTTGGGATATCCATTCTTTGCCACATGTCTAATGGTTCTTGTAAATCTTGGAGGTTAATACCGCTGTTACTGCTGTGAAGGTTCTCACCTGTTGTTCCTAAAGAGTCAGACTCATGGTTGAGGTTAGCAGATAAGGAAGTTGCTTTCTTTACAGATTTCTCTTTGAGTCTGTACCTTAGAACAATGTAAATAAAGCTTATTAAAAGTAGGAGGAACACTATCAATGACACCGTGAGACTGGCAGTGTGGACACTGAGATCAACACTTGTCAGAGCCTTTGCTGAACTGGATATGTTCACAACTACATGGCAGATTGACGTCCTGGAGTCTAGTTTGGGGCTGCTTGCTAGAACAATCAGGTCCTCTGTTGTGTCATTTGAGATGGGGCTTCTTTTCTGATACACATAGTTTGAGATATAAAGGTAGCCAGTTGTTTTGTTGACACTGAAAAATGGGGATGGGTTGACTAAAGAGTATTCCACCAAACCATCCAGACCACCGTCATGATCCATAGCCATCAGCTGGCCTATACTTTGGCCAACCCTGACATTGGTCGGCAGAGAGAAATGGTACATGTTCTGTGTGAAGATAGGGCTAAACTCATCAATGCCTTCAATTTCGATTCGTACTCGCAAGGTTGCCACTTGATCTCCTTTGTCACGTGCCTCTACCACAAAGCAGAATTGACTCTCTCCTTCATAGTCAAACGTCTGTTTTGTATGGATGTCTCCAGTAAGAGGATCAATACCAAAAGCTTCTTTCTTCTCTGGGTTGCTACTGTCATAATCCACAAAACAGGTGGTTAAAATAGAATAAGTAAGAAGTCCGAAGGTTCCTGCATCTTCATCAACAGCATGTACTGTGCACACATGGGTAAAAGCTGGTAGGTTTTCAGGCACAGAGCAGTTGTGGGTGGGGAACATGAAGAATGGGGAATGATCATTCTCATCCAGTACCAATATGTAAACAATGGCAAAAGATATTTTTTTGTCACTTGGGTTACCATCTGATGCTTGGACTGTTAGGGTAAATTTGCTATCCTCTTCATAGTCCAATGTACCATTAACTTCAAGAATGCCTGTTGAAGAGTCCACTCTGATCAGGCCTCTGCTGTTACCTGAGATAATGTTGTACGTTACAGTCCCATTTTCTCCTACATCAGGATCATGGGCAGAGACAGAGATAATGGCTGTACCAAAGGGGCAGTTCTCAGTGACCTGTGCATGGTATTCTGGACTACTGAAAACAGGTGCATTGTCATTAATATCAAGGACTTTGACTGATACCACAGTTGAGCTGTTAAGGGGAGGGGTTCCCCTGTCTGTTACAGTCACAGTCAACAAGTAAGTGTCTGTGGCCTCTCGGTTCAGAGTATCACAGAGCACTATTTGGCCAACAGTTCGGCTTTGGGCTTCACCTGAAATGCTAACAACATCAAGGCAGAACCGCCTCTCGTCATTTCCACTTATGATTGCATAATCCAAATGCGTGTTTTTATTTGAGTAGTCCTTGTCCTCTGCGAAGAGAGTGAGGAGAGTGCTTCCAACAGATACATCCTCAGCAACACTCAACTCGTATGAGTTCTGCTTGAAGAACGGGGCATTATTATTAAAGTCCACCACCTCAATGTCCACAGAAGTGACACTAAATAGGTTTGGGTCACCACTGTCACGTGCCTCCACCAGTAACCGTAAGATGTTTCCATTTGCAACATAGTTCAGAGGTTTGTTGGTAAACACTGAACCTGTAGGCAGTATAACATTCACATTAATTCTTAATTTACACAAAGGATTGTTTGATTTTTTTTATCAAGACACACTAAATATTACTATTTCTATCATCTAGTGAGTTAAAATGTCTTGTAATACTGTAGTTTGTGAGCAAATAATTTTTGTAGAAAATTACCATTGTCAGGATCAATGAAGAATCCTCTCGCTGGGGAGGAAAGAAGCCTATAAGAAATTCTTCCATTTTGGCCAGAGTCTTTATCAGTTGCTGATACAGATACAACATATGAGTCTGCTGATGTCCGCTCAGGCAACATAACCTGGATGTGTGTAGCAAAAGATGGTCAAGTAAGTAAAAGCATGAATAGTGCATTATAGTATCCTACAATACTAATATGCATAATGAGATAATGCACAGCCAGTTGGCAATTATTGCAAAAACAACATTGACAAAGTAATCAAGGCCCATTACAATTGTTTAATATAATACATTTTATTAAACAATACATTTTACCTGGTATGACTCTTGAGAGAAGACTGGAGGGTTATCATTGACATCCAACACCTTGATGGAGATTTCAGCCTCAGTTTGATGGACAGAGTCTGATGCTTCCACTCTCAATGTATAGACAGCTTGATCTTCATAGTCCAGACTTTTAGTTGTGGTAATTACTCCTGAGTACTGGTCAATTGCAAAACTTCTGCTGGTCTGATCCTTCTCTAAGAAACTGTATGTTGCAGAAGGGCTAAGGTCTACATCATTTGCAGTCACTTGGGTGACAATGTAGCCAACAGGAAGATCTGTGCAGATTAAAATGAATTAATATTTTCAGTATGTTGTTCTTCAACACGGTGGAATTTATTAAATAAAATAAGAAAGGTATAAGAATGCTGGCATTGTACCAGAACAAATTTTTCATACTTTCTGCAATGGCCACAGGTTCCATGGATGGAATTGTAGGACTATTGTCATTCACATCTACAACCTGGACACGGACAGTGCAGGTGCCTGTAAGGGGAGGACTTCCCATGTCCTCAGCATGAAGAATTAACCTGTATTAAAAAAAAAATATATATATATATATATATATAAATTCCTAGCCTGTTGAGCTACCAAAAAAAAAGGAATGATGATGTCTAAGGACATCCATGATTGGTCAAACAATTTCCAATAGACCATTTCCACATCAAATTAAGTGATAGTAGAAGAAGCCAATAAGCGAGTCATACTTGTAGGATGAGACAATTTCTCTGTCCAAAACAGCATTGGTGGCAAGAATCCCACGAACAGAATCAATCACAAATGCATTATTGTGGTTCCCATCCACAATTAAATAGCTGATCTGCCCATTTACACCACTGTCAGAATCTGTCGCTAACACCTACAAAATTAAAAAATGTTTGTTAAAATTGGGTCTATTATGTAAATTGAAAATAATTTTGGTTTAACTAATGATCATACAGACATTAATTACATTTTTATTCACAGTAGTTACTTCTATGATTGTGAAGTTATAAAGTCTCCTTGTGCTATTGTGTGAATCAGTTTTATATAAAAAGTAATTCCATAGACAATAATTACCATAAAAATCATGGCATTGTGAAGCAAAATCGCACAATTATTACCTGCATGACATAGGTGTTATGAGTTTGTCCCTCCCATACAGCTGTTCTATAGTAGCTTTGCTTGAACACTGGTGCATTGTCATTGACGTCCTGTAGAGTGATAACCACCCTGGCGTAGGCTGTTTGGGGTCCGTTTTCAGCCAGAACCACTAGGTGAATTTTATGCTGTACCTCAAAGTCCATCAGTCTCTGCTCCCTAACTGTGATATCACCTGTCAATGGGAATATTTCAGAAAATAAAAAGCTTTAAAATGCCCCTGGATCACAAAATTCCTACTACAAAGCATCATGATACTGTTTATTCTTCTAGAACAACTGTTTGTTACATTTACTTTCTAAATACTAATATATATATATATATTTTAGAAATGCCTACCCGAGGAATGCCTTAGTTTTTTCTTTTACATTTTTTATTCTATTGTCAACAAAATGGCCAAAATAACAGATTTTTTTAAACAATTTTTTTTGGGTGATACTGCCATTATTCTTATTGTCATTGCTATCAAAATGGCCAATTACTTATAATAATAACAATGCATTATCAACATATTACATTAATAACAATTATTATATTATATGCAAAATAATGGTTTGTGATATATATATAATATATTTTTTTTTTTTTTTTTTTCTTAAAACACTATTAAATTATGATGTGGCTAAACAATTCTCACCTGTAATTGGGTTAATAGTGAAAGCTTCATTTTCATTGCCACTGAAAATACTGTACTTGATCGCTCCTTCATCTGCCGCCTGGTCATGAGCTACAACATTTGCCACCCAAGAATCTTATAAATAAGAAATGGTATAAACAAACACAGTCAGTCTGGCATCCACAAATAATGACCTTCTCATAAATACACACCTCTAATTTGACAACTAAGTAAATCAATTGTGAAACGTCAAGAGAAAATATCTCAAATCCGTGAGCTGAAAAATTGCTCAAAGTATACCTGTCTTGCTGTTCTCTGGCATCGTGATTTCATAGAGTTCTTCGGTAAACTGTAACGGTGGCTCTTCACCATTAAGCTGAATGAGCACAAGGCAGCTAGAGGTGAGGGAAGGTCTACCTAGATCCGCAGCCCGTATACGGAGCAGCTTTGTCCCATACACCTCATTACTCAGAGGGGCTTTCAACCTCACAGCTCCAGACTCATCAATCTGAAACATCTCATCTTCTTCTGCTAAGCTAAAAACTACTGTCCCATTGTTTCCCTGGTCCGGATCCTGGGCTGTAACCGTTATGATGGGTCGACTGGGACGTGTGGTCATGGAAGACACTGACACCTGCATGGACTTGTTAATACATGCCGGTGGATTGTCGTTAATATCTTCCACTTGTATTGTAACTGTAGCGACTGAGCTGCGTGGACCCTGGCTGCAGCCGTCAGTAGCTACAGCACGGAAAACATGCTGAGAACGAGTTTCACGGTCCAATGGCTTTGTGAGCCTTATCACACCAGTAGAGCCATTAACATAAAAGTTTCCAGAATTTTCCTCCTCCAAGGAGAAGGTCACTACACTATTGGGCCCCTCGTCGGGATCCCATGCTATCAGATGTAGGATCTCTGAACCTGCAGGGAGCCCTTCGCTAATGCTGGAACGATAGCTTTTACGAGTGAACGAGGGGCTGTTATCATTTTCATCTGAGAGGGTGACGTGCAGCAGTGCAGTGGAGCTCAGAGGTGGATGCCCATGGTCAGCTGCAGTGATGACGAGCGAGTAGTTGGATCGCTCCTCTCTGTCCAGGATTCTTGTGGAGCTGATTGCTCCAGTAACAGCATCAATGCTGAAACACTCTTCATCTTCTAATAGTAGACGAAAAAGAGACATAAGCACTGATCCTCATCTTAGGATATGTTTTCTTTAAGTATACATTTTTCATATATACACTACTTTTTGTCAGTTTGGGTCAGAAAGATTTTTTTTTAAAAAAGAAATTAACACTTTTATTCAGCAGGAATAAAACTTATCAAAGAATCCTGAAAATACAGTTTCCACAAAAATATTAAGCATCCCAACTCTTTTCAACACTGATAATAAAAATAAATGTTTCTTGAGCTTCAAACTAGCATATTAGAATGATTTCTGATGGATCATATGACACTGACGACACTAATGGCTGCTGAAATTTCAGCATTGCCATTACATGAATATATGACATTTTAAAATATATGAAATTAGAAAAAAGCTATTTTAAATTGTAACAATATTTCACAACATACTGTTTTTACAGTATTTTTTATTTAAAAATGCAGCCTTGATGAGCAAAAGTGAATCATTTTAAAAACATTAAATAATCTTACCAACCTTAAACTTTTGACCAGCAGTGTGTTGTACAAATTGTTTGCACATTAAGTAACAAATACAAATTTGGACACTACAATTCCAATACATCAAGCAGGCATTGGAAATGGTTCAATAAAAAATGCTGGGTTAAATACAACCCAGCGCTGGGTAAAATATGGATGAACCCAGCGATTGGGTTGTTTAGACCCAGCAATTGGGTTACTGCCCAAAAGGTTGGGTTACACATTCCAACTGTTGGTTGAAAACAACCCAGCATGTGTTCTGTCCAATATTTACCCAGCTCTGGGTTGTATTTAACCAGCATTTTTTAGAGTGTAGTGAGATCATTTTTTTATTTAATAATTATTTTTAAACAAATCTGTTAAATGTGTTAAATTAGAAGGCCAAATGAAATTGCTTACCTTCTATGGAGTACTGAATAGTTCCATTTAGCCCATTATCAATATCTGAGGCCTGGAGGATGTGAATGATTCCTGGTGGCAAGTTCTCTGGGATAACTATGTACAAGTCAGGCTGAGAAAATTCTGGAGTGTTGTCGTTGTCATCCAGGACAGAGCACAGGACCGTGGCAGTGCTGGACAGAGACGAGTCCCACTGTCCTCTGCCTGAACTGTAAAGCAGCCAAAAATACATGAGGAGGTGACCATGTTATGTAAAGATTTTGAAATGAGCATGCAATTACAGTGCAAAAACACTGCCAATATGTCCTGAAACAAATCGGCTTTAACAGGGTTATTAAAGGTAACTGAAACTGAAACATACATTCTCTTATATATATATATATATTATTAGTTTTTCTTTTCCTGAAATAAACAATATATTAATAAATATCAAACTACATAAGCAAAAAATGACTTGTAAAACATCTGAAACATTTACTATTCCCTATTCCAACCAATTACAATTATACAAACAATATTAATACAGCATAAACTGTACTAGTTAATGTATCATTTAAGCACGGAAAGAAAACAAATACTGAACAGTTAAAAAAAACTGCACCATTCAAAACATTCATGTTAAAGGAAGTAAATAGTGGTCTGTGCATGATTTTGGTGCTTGTTTTCTGGAGAGATGAGTGAGCTGCAGTAGAAGATATAGGGATAAGAGGGAGGGAGGATGCAGGCAGACGGTAGATCTCACCTCTGAGAGTAAAACTGGATTGGATCTCTCGGTCTAGCCGAGTGGAGGTGCTGATCTCACCAGTGTGGGAGTTTATCATAAAGAGCTCATATCCAGGACCAGGTAACAAGCTGTAGCTAACAGCAGAATTCGCATCTGTGGGAAATATACACACACTCTTCACACAACTCTTCACAGATTGGTCTTCAGATCTGAAGATTTGTTTGTCTAATAGACGTTTATGATTATGACTGCATGACATCATGACAGAGAGTCTTACTATTTTATCATATAAGTACCATTATATTAGCAATTGGCTTTTTAATGTGTTTTCCTTCACCTTTGTGTTGAGGGTGCCAACAAATACAGAAACGATCAGTGTTTGACAGCTGAATGAGGTCTGTTTACCATCTTGTCAGGCAAAGTGCTATTTCTGAGCTTCTTATCTGATCTCTGAATTAAAAACAGCACTAAATAAATAAAATCTAACCTACTACTTTTAACAGCATTGCCAAGAAAATACCAAGGGAAAGTAGGGAAAATGGGACAAAAGAGCTGGCCCGGCATACAACCATCCCACTGGTGGAGAATTTGGATTTTGAAAAAACTTTCTAGGTAACAATTTATTTTGATAGTTCACTTTAGACGTTTTACCAATTATAAACAACTTTGTTTTACTGACTATCAGGGTTGGGAAGGTTTTAAAATGTATTTCAATACAGATTATAAAATACATGCTTTAAAAAAAGTCATTTGTAACATTTCATTAGATTACAAAGGTTTTTAAACTTAATCAAATTATTTTTTTTGGATTTACAGGGTAAATTGTACTTATTTTTCTTCTGGAAAACATGTTAGTATTAGCTTCTGAAGGACAGTGCTAAATGAAAAACAAGATATTTTTCAAGACAAAATAAGAAAAATGTACACATTATTCTGTTCACAAGTTTACACCCCCGCTCTTAATGCACTGTTTCTTTATTGAGCATCAGTAAATGTTTTAACCTTTTACAATAATTGTGTATGAGTCCCTTAATTGTCTTTTGTGTGAGAAGATGGATTTCAAAATCATACAGTCATTGTTGGAAAGGGTTCAAATATGCAGAAGATACTGGAAAACCAAAGAATGTTCAGAATCTGGAGGATTTTTATGAAGAACAGTGGCCAGTTTTACTTCTCACAAAACATGAAAACAGTTGTGGATTGTTCATGTAACAACAGACAGTTAAGATTCAAGAGTATGTATTTGTTTTGAATGAGGCAATTCTAATAAATTCAGTCATTTTGTCTTGTGGGGTATATGTAAACATTTGTTATGTGAAATAGCTTATTCAGGGCAGTACTAAATAAAAATAACATTACATTCTTATGATCCTCTCATTTTGCTAAAATTATTAACATTTTGCATATTCCGCAAGGGCTATGAAACTTATGAGGATGCTTTTGCAGAGTGTCAAACAATCACCAAATGCTGTTTACATTAATTGCTCGTTAAATTTACACGAAAGAAATAGAAATGATGCCACACTAATATATAATTATGTTTCCCTTTTAAAGAATGTAATTGTTTTAATGAGGCTTTTTTTAGGATATCAGTTGTATCACCTTAACATTTTTTTGTATTGTGCTGGCAATCAATATCAAAATTTTAATTAAAAATCTAAAAATATGCTGTTTATAGAAGAAGTATATGGCATATGCAATGTATTTTTAAATAAATTAATAAATAGGACAAAAAATGAGTGTCAGGTCACTGACACACATGATGACACACTCAAAACTCAAATAGACACTGGAAACTTCACAAGCATGCACAAACATCATATATCAGCTTAATGAGCTTCCTAAAATCAAACTTAATTAATGCAACAGCAAGAGACAGTTGAATCAATTACTAACAATATCAATCGTCATCTGATTAACAGTTGGCACAGCGGTTTCATGGGGTTTTGTGAGGTTTAACGTAATGAAGATAAAATCAAAGAAAAATCATAGACCACACTGCTGAGAGGAGTGAATTCTGGGAGAAAAAATAACCGGCCTTTATTGGCACAGATGGCTTGAGTTAGTGAATCATCACACATAATTTCAAATATCTTGCAGGAGGCCTGACTGCTGTTCTAGAATAACGTCAGAAAGCAGAGACAGGCAGACACTGATATCGTGGCTGAGGTATTTTAAAAGGGCCTGGTAGATTTGTGAATATTTGGACTAGGTACAAGACGCAGAGAATAACACATGGCGTGCAAAAAAGAACACAAAGAGCCGTTGATTTATGTCAGCAATCAAGTTTGACGAAACATAATTCAGGTGGATGTATGTTTTTAACAGAAGTCTGCTAACTAAATAAATTTCAAGTCTGATGACCGAGGCCATCTGGACTTCCAGACTGAAATCATGATGGACAAATATGAAAGAAATCCACTACCTTAAGTTACTCATGCTGAAATGTTTTGCACACTTAAGCTACATGGAGACTTGCTTCTGTTACAGAAATGTGTAACATGAAACAGTAAATGACAATACTATACTATCGGATAAAGAAAACTATAGATTAATACTATTCAAATCAAACTTCACAAACTGTGTATGTATACTGACATTCATGAAAGTGGTTATTTCAAAAGCTAAACATTGATTAAGAAAATAATAAGGCAAACTTAATGCAGGTGATGTGAACACTCACAGTTCAGCCAATAAATAAATAAAAAAACAGCAGAATGACAATTTTGGACATAATGCAGAAACTATGACAATTATAATTAAACCATTTAAAAAAGCATGGATGAAGTTGGAAGCTTTGTGTAATGCTGTCAGTGTTGCCAGATTGGGTGGTTTTTAATTTGATTGTACGGGTAAATATTGGCTTGGGCGAGTGGACAAAATTGGGGCTGATTTTTGGTCAGTTTGGCGGTTTTTAAACATATAAAAACATATAAATTATATAGGCTAATTGGTTAACATACAAGCCCAAGTGTGCATATACTGCATCCAATCAGTCATCATCACAACGTTACTAAACGCACACACACACACACACACACACACACACACACACACACACACACACACACACACACACACACACACACACACACACACACACACACACACACACACACACACACACACACACACACACACACACACACACACACACACACACACACACACACACACACACACACACACACACACAGGCTCTATAACTGCATCTCCGAAATCAGAGCACAGGTCAATTATTTAATCAAAAACTATTTATATACGATCCTGTCTTTTATCTTTTAAACGGTCCAGATCCTTGAAAGCTGCTGGTTAGTTTTGACTGTGCAAAGTTTGGTATTATGTTCAGTATAAACTTAATTTTAACTTAATTAAACTTGTTATTTTTTTATTGTTGGATTATCAGTATGCATCAATGAATGACACAGTTTTGACTGTCATGGTGTGTGCATAAACATAATACCTAATTACGTTGCTTATTCTGATCACTTATATTGGGCACCTTTTTGCATTTAAATTCTGACTGTTGACATTGGAAATGTTGCATGTGTTTTTCAAAGGGTCATATTTTAATCATATTTGGTAACATCTTTAATATATTTGCCCCGATTTGATCCAAGGGAAATTTATCTAACATTATATTTATATTATTTAGTCGTCTTTATTTGTTTTAATTAGTTAAAAATGGCTCTTATCAACCTTGATTTACATTCTATCACATTATTTTGACAGTAAATTAATTTAAAATTTTCGTCCATTCTATCTGGCAACACTGAATGCTGTGTCTGTGAGTAACCATACTGCCATCTTGTGGTAATTTCTGCAACAGTTTGAATATCAACTGATATTTAATTAGCAATATATGTTGTTTGACCGAGTCAACTGGGTTTAACATTTAACTCATGATGAGATTTTAAGGCCTTACCTGAATCCAGGTCAACTGCAGTGACTGTGACAATGATCTCTCCGGGTTCTCTGTTCTCCATGACGGTGGTATTGTAAATGTGCTGCTGGAAGACAGGAGGATTGTCATTAACATCCAAAATCTTCACTGTGAGCGTCTGAGTAGAGGACAGAGAGGGGATGCCGCTGTCTCTGGCCTGGATAGTGAGGACATGGACATTCTGGGATTCATAATCCAGGGATAATTTCAGGTACAGATAACCTGCAAGAGAAAGAGAGAGAGAGAAAGAAGGAGAGAGCGAGAGAAATATTATCTATCTAAAATTTTCCAGAAAGGGTGCATTAAATTGACTAATATTGAGAGTATAGATCTTTTCATTGCTACCAAAACTAAAGCAGTTGAACTGTTAAGCAGCTAAACTGTTCTTAACATTAATAATAATAACAAATGTTTTTTGAGCACCAAATCAGCATATATTACACTGATTTCTGAAGGATAATGTGAAACTCAAGACTGAAGTAAAAAAAAATGTATAGCTTAAAATAGAAAACAGTTATTTTCATAAATTGTAATAATATTTATCAATATTACTGTTTTATTTAGCCTTGGCGAGCAAGTCTTTTATATATATATATATATATATATATAAACTCTTACTGACCCCAAACTTTTGAAAGGCAATGTATACAGAGACAGCTATAGCTGATCATGACAAGTAAGGTGTCATATTACAAATTACAATATTCTGTGCATGTGCACCCTTGGTTATGTCAGGCATTTAAGAGGCAGAGTAAATTAAATACAAAATGTAAGAAATTTGTATTCAAGATTTAATAGTAATTAAAATTGTATGACTTTTCTTTATTTTGAATAATGCGTAGTGATCAATCATGCCAAATAAAATCAAGGACATTTTTCTGAACATAAGCTACATTTTACATTGTCTTTAACTATAAGCGATTTTATCCTAGACCTACATTAATTTACATCCCTAAATAAATCATTTATAATTCCCATATAATAAATTATCAATTCTGCTTCTCACATTCAAGGCACTTCACAATCTTGCTCCTCCATACCTTACCAATCTTCTTCATATCTACACCCCTCCTCGCATTCTGAGATCTTCACACTCACTCTCCCTGGTGTCACCACGTTTACGATTAACTACCATGGGCGCTAGAACCTTCAGCCATGCGGTCCCTCGTCTCTCTCCCTCTCGAAATTCGGAATACAGTCTGCATATTTTCAAATCCTGTCTTAAGACATATCTTTTTACCAAGGCTTTTCTATGACCTGTTTGTTTTACTAGCCTGTACTGTAATTGTACTGTTTCTATGATGTGCGTATGTTTTTAAGTTGTGGTTTAGATCTGTTTTAACTATTGCTTGTTTGCTTGTAAGGTGACCTTGGGTGTTATGAAAGATGCCGTTAAATAAAATGTATTATTATTATTATTATTTACCTGTGCTTTCCATATGAAAGTAGCCCATCTCATTGCCTGAAATTACACTGTAAATGACATGCCCGTTACTCCCTTCGTCTTCATCTTTAGCCATCACGTGATGAACCAAAAGTCCCACCTCTGTGTCCTCTGGGACACAAGCCATTTCAGTGGAGACAAATGTGGGACTATTGTCGTTGATATCCAACAGAATCGCCTGAGCTATGACTGATGTTTGTTTCCTATCAGTGGGCTCTTCTGCGTTGTCACTGACAGTCACTCTGAATACAATGTTCTTGGTGTGCTCACGGTCCAACCGTTCATTTGTTTTGACAACTCCAGTATGAGGGTCGATGTGTAAAGGCAGTCCCTCTATGGCAGGATCAGGGTCATAGGTCAAAGAATAATAAAGCTCACTGTTACGCAGACTTCCATCACCATCATGTGCATTAAACACATACACCGACGTTCCATTGGTAACATCCTCATAAACACCGAACACAACAAAGTTGTCATTACCAGGAAACCAGGGGGTGTGGTCATTGACATCAACAACACTGATCGCCACAAATGCAGTGACATTATACGTGGGAGGGGCTTCTGCACGTACAACCAGGAAGTAGCGCTGTGTGACTTCGTAGTCCAGATGTTGTGCCACATAAAGCTCGCCACTAGAGCTTTTGATTCCAAACTGCAAACTACCATCACCCTCGACAATAGAATATCGTAACTGCATATCTGGTGCATTAGAAATCCCAAGTGATCCAATGACAGTTCCCAGTTTTACATCTTCCCCCACAGTGAAGTATTTGAGGCTCTGAAAATCCTTTGAGTTTCCGTTTTGTTGGTCTAAGGCATAAACCTGGAATGAAAAACAAAATTTGTGTAACTATTCTTAAAACATTTACGACAAGACTCTACAGGTGTTTTTTATGCTCTGCTTATTATTTGGACTAATAAACATATACAGGTAAGTGTTTATTTTTATTGCAGTTCATCTTTATGTGTCTGTAGATTTCAATTAAAATACATATAATTAAACACAGTTTTCTCAAAATAAATTTTTCTCACACACTGAGCCAGAAATCTCCACTTAATTAGCACTTACATACACCAAACTTTCCAGTTCAATACATATCTATATTCTGAAGGTTTTTGCAGAGGGGTTTGTTCATGTATTATTTACCTGATTTATATGAAACCTTATTCCTGAAATCCTCATAACTCTATCTCTGTCATCATGACAACTTTCGGAGGGATTGACATGGTAATGTACATGACAATGTTAATATATTTGGTCTTGGCGGAATAGATCTGCTATGCTGCTGCTGCGGCAGAGCAAGTACTGAGACTTGCTACTGCCAATACATCCACAACATGCTGCTGTGAGCATGTAGGAAATACTGCTGCTGCACATATAACACATATGAACAACCCCCATATTGCATACATGAATCACCTCACAGCAGATCTATACAGGTGGAGCTGGGGAAGGTGGAGGGTTTCTGAAGTGCACTGCTAACTGCTACAGCAACAAAAGCCAGGTATTTGAATATTGAGCAGTGAGCTCATTGGCTACTGATACAGGAGAAAACCAATCAGCTGTGCCATGTGATAATGATGTCATTAGGTCAGATTGAGTTAGACCTATCGAACTGCGCCATCTAGAGTTTCATGCCAGAACTCTGTATTTGTCCTTTATTTAACTTTATGTATCCTCTATTTACCCTTTTAAATAATGCAAATTTCAACATGTTTACCATCTTTAAGAAACAGCTAAAAATACATCTATTCCATCTTTACTTGACCCTCTAACTCTAGCACTCTCTATTCTAATTATATTTGATCTATGTGTTGACTTGACCCTCTAACACTAGCTTTCTCTATTCTTTTTCTATTGTATGTATGTGTATATATATATATATATATATATATATATATATATATATATCCTATATAAATAGCTTCCAAACAGCCTTCTTTTTTAAATATTTTATAATACTGAGGTGTAGAGTGCAAAACTGGCTTAGCAGACACTGCCAGAATAAGCATCTCATCCATTGTAGATTTTGTTTCGTTTCTCAGTTATGAATCTCTGCTCACTCAGAGGTATCTGACAAACCAAGAGGCTTGTTATTGGTCGGCATTGCAAAGTTCACAAAGCTCAAAAAACTTGTACCTGACAAAATTTTATTGGCACAGGAAGTCCTTATTGTGCCAGTTCTCATTGAAATTACTGTATTTCGCACACATTTCACATATAAATGATAAAAGTGGCTGCACCTTTTTTTTTAGACTGTACACAGAACACACACACACACACACACACACACACACACACACACACACACACACACACACACACACACACACACACACACACACACACACACACACACACACACACACACACACACACACACACACACACACACACACACACACACACACACACAGTTGGTGGTTTACGGGGACTTTCCATAGGCCTGTACAGTATGTGCTATTGCCCTACACACTACACCTAAACTTAGTCATGCATGTATGATTTATAAGCGTTTTAATTATGGGGACACTGCCTCAGTAATACCTATGTCATACTGTCATTATACACCTCAGCACACACACACACACACACACACACACACACACACACACACACACACACACACACACACACACACACACACACACACACACACACACACACACACACACACACACACACAGTGGTGTTATATGCCAGTATCAGCTCCACTAACCTGTATGTGAACAACTGCAGTCTCCTCCAGAGGAAAGAGAGAATCGTCTGTGGCAACAACTCTCAGAGTGTAGCGCTTCTGAGTGTTTGAGGAGAACCCTGATGTCACCCTGACATCACCATTATGGTTATCAATACTAAAGTGGCCCAGGCGATTATCTAAAAATATGAAGAAACATTAGACATCTCATACTAAATCACAATATTTTTCCTTCGAGCAGGGGGGTATAAACACAAATTACCCATGAATTCAAATAAATTGTCCTCTCCTTATCAGTTTACCTTTCATTGTGAACTTGACAGTTCCATTCTCTCCAGCATCCAGGTCTTTAGCAAACATAGTGATTACAACAGAATTCACTGGAATGCCTGCCCACACCTGCACAAAAAGCCACATAAAACAATTTGCTAATTATATATACATTTATATGTTAACAGTTGATGCTGTTATCCAAAGTAATTTACAGTACATTGAAGGTTTTTTTGTGTGTGAATTTTTTAGTAGCATTACTCCAGTCTTCAGTGTCACGTGATATTTCAGAAATCATTCTAGTATGCTGATTTGGTGCTCAAGTAACATTTCTTATTATCAATCCTAAGAAAAGTTGTTAATCTATTGTTAAATCCAATGAATTTTGATGGATATAAATTTAAAAGAACAGAATTTATTAAAAGTATTTACTGTCAGTTTAGATAAATTTTATGCTCCCATGCAGAATAAAATAATTTATTTCAAAAATAAAACTTACTGACTTTTATACATTTAGTATACATTTACAATATAAAGACATTGTAATTTCAGAATTATAGAGAAACATCACTGAAACACATTACTTCTTGTGCTCAATGTACATAAACTCTATAATTAACCTGTTAATTTCATTGAAATAAAATCTACAATTATACACTGAACAAAATTATAAACGCAACACTTTTGTTTTTGCCCCCATTTTTCATGAGCTGAACTCAAATATCTAAGACTTTTTCTATGTACACAAAAGGCATATTTCGCTCAAATATTGTTCACAAATCTGTCTAAATCTGTGTTAGTGAGCACTTCTCCTTTGGCGAGATAATCCATCCACCTCACAGGTGTGGTACAGTATATCAAGATGCTGACTAGACAGCATGATTATTGCACAGGTGTGCCTTAGGCTGCTCACAATAAAAGGCCACTCCAAAATGTGCAGTTTTATCACACAGCACAGTGCCACAGATGTCGCAAGTTTTGAGGGAGGGTGCAATCGGCATGCTGACTGCAGGAATGTCCACCAGAGCTGTTGCCCGTGAATTGAATGTTCATTTCTCTACCATAAGCCGTCTCCAAAGGCATTTCAGAGAATTTGGCAGTACATCCAACCGGCCTCACAACCGCAGACCACGTGTAACCACACCAGCCCAGGACCTCCACATCCAGCATCTTCACCTCCAAGATCGTCTGAGACCAGCCACCCGGACAGCTGCTGCAACAATCGGTTTGCATAACCAAAGAATTTCTGCACAAACTGTCAGAAACCGTCTGAGGGAAGCTCATCTGCATGTTCTTCGTCCTCACCGGGGTCTCGACCTGACTGCAGTTCGTCATCGTAACCGACTTGAGTGGGCAAATGCTCACATTCGATGGCGTCTGGCACTTTGGAGAGGTGTTCTCTTCACGGATGAATCCCAGTTTTCACTGTACAGGGCAGACGGCAGACAGCGTGTATGGCGTCGTGTGGGTGAGCGGTTTGCTGATGTCAACATTGTGAATCGAGTGGCCCATGGTGGCGGTGAGGTTATGGTATGGGCAGGCGTATGTTATGGACAACGAACACAGGTGCATTTTATTGATGGCATTTTGAATGCACAGAGATACCGTGGCGGGACCCTGAGGCCCATTGTTGTGCCATTCATCCACGAACATCACCTCATGTTGCAGCATGATAATGCACGGCCCCATGTTGAAAGGATCTGTACACAATTCCTGGAAGCTGAAAACATCTCAGTTCTTGCATGGCCAGCATACTCACCACCGGACATGTCACTCATTGAGCATGTTTGGTATGCTCTGGATCTGCGTATACAACAGCAACTTCACACAGCCCATTGAAGCAGAGTGGACCAACATTCCACAGGCCACAATCAACAACCTGATCAACTCTATGTGCAGGAGATGTGTTACACTGTGTGAGGCAAATGGGGGTCACACCAGATACTGATTGGTTTTCGGACCCCCCACAATACAGTAAAACTGCACATTTTAGAGTGGCCTTTTATTGTGGCCAGCCTAAGATAACCTGTGCAATAATAATGCTGTCTAGTCAGCATCTTGATATGCCACACCTGTGAGGTGGATGGATTATCTCGGCAAAGGAGAAGTGCTCACTAACACAGATTTAGACAGATTTGTGAACAATATTTGAGAGAAATAGGCCGTTTGTGTACATAGAAAAAGTCTTAGATCTTTGAGCTCAGCTCATGAAAATTGGGGGTAAAAACAAAAGTGTTGCGTTTATAATTTTGTTCAGTATATTTTCTATTGCTTGTGTTTTCTAGAAAAAGTATTATTATGACCTGTACGTTTAGCTCTTTAGAGGCAGGTAGGTGTGTGAACTGTGGGGGGTTATCGTTGACGTCTGTGACAAGGATGTGAACAGTAGTGGTGGTGTTAAGACGTGGTCGACCCTGATCTGTTGCCATCACCCTCAAAACATGCTGTGCCTGCTCCTCACGATCCAAAGCCACCATGTTTATGATCTCTCCTATAGCCAGAGAAAGAAGACAGAACTGGTGTGGGATTTTTGCTAGGAAATTTCACAAATAATTACAAAGAAATAGCAAGTAAAACATTGAATTAAAGGTGACATTTCTAAGTAGAAAGACAGAAATAGTATTTTCTTGTAAAGCATACTCCGATAATCTGTTTTTACAATGTAGAACATTTTGTATAAAGTAGGACAATTATCCATAAAGAAAAGGTTAGAAGCTTATTTTATCTTGGTTTATTTCAGTTAAAATTTAGTATACTTTTAGTATACCTAGTTTAGTATACTTTTATTCAGAATACAAAATAATTTTTAATGAATTTTTGGATTGCTTTTTTGACAAAGCAGTGTATGCAACATAGTCTGAACGAAAAACAACACTAATTTGAAAGTAATTCTGACCTGTTCTGGAGTTGATTCGAAAGCTTTTTCCCTCAGACAGCAGGATGTAGGACAATACCCCATTGTTACGTGAATCTCTGTCTGTAGCTTTTACTGTTCCAATCATCCCATGAGGAGACGGTCCCTCCTGCAAACTGAAGAAGTACACATCCCTATTGAACACAGGTGAATTGTCATTCTCATCCTGAACCATGACAACCACCGTTGCTGTGGCCTCCATTTTGCCATTTCGTGCCTTTGCACACACACTAAATCTGTAGATGGGTTCAGTTTCGTAGTCAAGACTCTGAGATACAAACATCCATCCAGTCTCTGGGTGGATTCTGAATGGTGGAACTCCAGAGAGGGCTTTAAGGGCATAAGTAATGACAGGGGGCGCTTTGCCAGGGGTCCCTCCATGCTGGGATCTGGTTCCATGAGCACGTGCCTGAATCATTCTAGTGTCTTTTGGAGCGCTTTCTCCAATTTCCACTTGATAAACCAAAGTTTCAAAGGCCAGTGTGTCTTCCACAGAGCCTAAGGAATCCATCTCTATCACAAGACGTAATGAAGAGCTCAATGAAGGATGACCCTCATCCTCAGCTATGACGTTGAGCTCGTACCTCTGGCTGGAATCTCCAGAGAGGTCGCCATTTAACACGAAAGTCCCAATACGTGGGTGAATGGAAAACAAGTGGCTCTCAGAATGTAACATGTAGTGAATTCTGCCATTAAGGCCGCTGTCAGCATCATGGGCATGAGCAATGAAAATTGGCGTGCCTGGAGGGGTGTTAGGGGATATGGTGATGTGTTCTGAGGTCTTCTGGAACACAGGAGGGTTGTCATTGACATCAGTGATGGAGATATTGACCTGAGCACTGCTGTAGATAGGAAGGGTTCCCGTTTGGAACTGAATGTTCAGAATAACATAAGAGAGGGACTCGTGGTCCAGTGGCAGGCCAGTGGTGATGATGCCCGACTGGGAATCAATTGAGAAAAGCCGCTGAGGGTCACCTGAGGTTATGATGTATGAGACTAGCTCCACTGAATCTGAAATTACAAGGAAAAAGACCAGCAAAATATCATTAAAATGACATGAAAAATAACATACACAGTAAAAAAAGTCTTACTAATTCAATATTTAAATGTTATTCAATGTGTTACTTGTCATTTGTTTGTAATTATTTTTTAAATTTACTAGCAATTTCTGAGTGAAACTTAATAAAATAAATCCTACAAAAATTTTGGTCACACTTTATTTTAAGGTACAATTCTCGCTACTAACAAACCATTAACTACATCTTTTGCCTTAATAAACTCTAATTTGCTGCTTATTAGTAGGTAGCCATTAAGTTTAGTATTGGGTAGGATTAGGGATGTAGAAAATGGCCATGTAGAATAAATGCTTGGTAAGTACCAATAAACAGTCAATATTTTAATAATAGGCATGCTAATAAGCAACTAGTGTTACCCATTTCTTTTTTTCAGTGTACTTTTATCTTTAAAGGTATAGTTTACCCAAACATTTAAATGATGCCATTAATTACTCGTTCCAAACCCATACTCTTTCCATGCAACACAAAATGAGAGTTTCTGAATAATAATTGTGAACAATTTTCCATTAATTCTCCCTTATATTAGAGTTTGCATATTTGAAAAATAAAATAAATATTTGTATTCTTTGGGTGAACTATTGTTCCCTATCAGTCGGTCACTCTCGACGTCACGTCGGAGGACCGACGAATTGGGATCTCGCTTAGAGAGACCTATCCACTTCGAGTGTAAACTAAACGAGCCAATGCACATTGGCATGCGATTATTGCATCCAGCTGCCGCTGATCACAGCGTGAGCATAAATAGGCAGCAGGTGCAGCGCATATTCAGCTTTTCGCTTCGGAGCCGAGCGGTGTTTATCGTTCTGCTCCACTTACCTATCTGAGAGTGCCTCAAGACTCTGGTGTTGGCGGACGGCGATTCAGCGGTGGTGGTCTCCTTCGTCGAGTGGATTGCACACATCAGGCTGCACTACCCCCTGTTGTGTTGCAGCGACCATCTCCCCTGTGCGCTTCAGCACGCTAAAAGAGCAAACACTTCTCTAAAAGAGTGTTACGGGCGGAACGTCTTTTTTAAGACGCGTCTTTTCAAAGATGCCCTTCCGCCCGTGCGTTTCTGGATGCGGTCGTTACCTGGCGCCGGGTGATGGTCACGATCGCTGCCTCTCGTGTCTGGGCATTGAACACGCAGAGGCGGCTTTTGTGGACGAGTCATGCCCCCATTGCGGGGGGATGACCGTCGCGGGGCTGCGGACCAGGCTTCGTTTCCTGCAAAGGGGCGGGGTACCCGTGCCTCTGCCGAGATCTAGGGTTCCCCCTGGTGGCTACCGGGGGGAGGCTACTTCCGGCAGTAGCCGGGCTGGTCTTACGGTGACAGTGAGGAATTCCCCTAAAACAGCGAGGGCTCCTCCTGTTACCGGCACTTCGCTACCGATGGAGCTGCCTAGGGAACGGGCTGGCCCCTCCCATGGAGGGGGGGTACCGCTTGTATCCTTTGGCGCTCCCCCCGACGATCGGATGTCGATCGCTACATTGGAGGGTGAGTCAGACCAATCCGGAGATGATGGTTCAGTACCGCTGCCACCCTCCGGGCGGTCAGCGGTGCCGGATTCGGATCCGGAAATGGTGGCTATGCTTGCCCGGGCCGCTGAGAGTGTTGGGCTCGAGTGGAGGCCTCCACCGTGTCCCGAACCCTCAAGGCTGGACGATTGGTTTCTCGGGGTGGCCCGCGCTGGTTCTCAGGGCCCCACCCCGGTGCCTTTCTTCCCGGAAGTGCATGATGAGCTCACTGGAACATGGACGGCACCTTTCACTGCCAGAAACCGCTCCAGTGGCTCATCCTCCTCGCCACCCTTGACGGGGAGCGGCGGGGGGGTATACGGAGGTCCCGCCGGTGGAGCGATCGGTTGCGATGCAATTGTGTCCAAGGACCGCTTCTACCTGGCGCGGTAATCCGTTGCTCCCCTCCCGGGCCTGTAGGCACTCGTCGGCCCTGACCGGCAGTGCCTATGCGGCCTGCGGAGAAGCTGCTTCAGCCCTACACGCTATGGCGTTGTTGCAGGTTCACCAGGCCAAGGCACTGAGGGACCTGCACGAGGGTGGTCACGACCCAGGAGTTCTCAGTGAGCTTCGGACCGCCACGGACCTCGCGCTACGAGCGACGAAGGTTACGGCGCGGTCTCTGGGCCGTGCGATGTCCACCATGGTGGTCCAGAACGCCACCTCTGGCTGTGTCTGGCCGACATGAAGGAGGGTAGACAAGGCACGGTTCCTGAATGCCCCCGTGTCCCAGACCGGCCTGTTCGGCGACGCGGTGGAGAACTTCGCCCAGCAGTTCTCCGCTGCAGCAGAAGGCAGACTGAGGCAATCCGGCACATCCTGCCGGCGTGCAGCTGCTGCCTCCACCCGGCGCCGGCGGCAGTGCCTCGGTCTACGTCGCGACGCCCCCTCGCCGAGGGCGGCCCCCTGCCCCCGCCCCCCGCTCCCGCGCAGCAGACGCAGCAGCTCCAGCCAAGCAGCGCCGTGGAGCCGGCCGCAGGGCAGCCGCCCCGCCCGTCCAGGCCCCCGCCAAACCAGGCGGCAAGCGTCGAAGCAAGCGGCCCTGAGACGGACGACCCAGGGATGGAGATGTTTGCTCTTCGGGAGATGGTGAACGCACCACTCCCTCCCCCGGAGGAGGGCCGGGCGGAGAATCTTTTGTTTCCTTTTTTGCCACTGGCCTCACGGTCAGTGGTACCCAAAACCTCGACAAAAGAGCAGTTTCCTCTATCTCTGGGTCCCCAGAGGGGACGGGGGGTTGTGAACGAGTCAAACTTGAGTTACACTCACCCTCCTCTCTCGCCAGTGGGCAGCTGTGGGCGGTTCGAGAGGGCGGTCAATCGCACTACTCACGCACCCTCTGCCAGAACGCAGGTAAGTGCGTCACACACGCCGACCCCGCTTCGGACCGGCAACGAGACGCCCGAGCCGGGTCCCTGCGTTCCCCCTCGCTGCCCCACCGCGGGTACGTCAGTGGGTTCGTTGGTGTCACTAGTACGGTTCTGGGGGGCCTGGCTAGCGCTCCCCAACCCGTCTCGTTGGCTCCTCCGTACCATCAGACTTGCTATGCGATTCAGTTCGCCCGGCGACTCCCAAGTATCGCGGCATCCACCTCCACCACAGTGAGGTATGAGGTCGGGGGTTTTACAGCCCTTACTTCATTGTACCCAAGAAAGCGGTGGGTGGTTAAGACCATCTTGGATCTGCGCGTCTTGAACCGGGCCCTTCACAGGCTCCCGTTCAAAATGCTCACACCGAAACGCATCTTTGGGTGCGTCCGTCTCCCAAGATTGGTTTGCAGCGATCGACCTGAAGGACGCGTACTTCCACGTGTCGATCCTTCCGCGCCACAGGCCATTCCTGCGGTTTGCGTTCGAAGGACGGGCATATCAGTACAAAGTCCTGCCCTTCGGGCTGTCCCTGTCGCCCCGTGTCTTCACGAAAGTAGCGGAGGCAGCCCTTGTTCCCCTGAGAGAACAGGGCGTGCGCATTCTCAACTACCTCGACGACTGGCTTATACTAGCTCAGTCGCAGGACCAGTTATGCGAACACAGGGACATGGTGCTCTCGCACCTCAGCCAGTTGGGCCTTCAGGTCAACTGGGAAAAGAGCAAACTCTCCCCGGTGCAGAGGATCTCTTTTCTCGGTATGGAGTTAGACTCGGTCAGTCAGACAGCGCGCCTCACGCAGGAACGCGCTCAGTCGGTGTTGAACTGCTTGAATACATTCAAGAACAGGACGGCGGCACCACTGAAACAGTTTCAGAGGCTCCTGGGGCATATGGCGGCTGCGGCGGCGGTCACGCCGCTGGGGCTGCTCCATATGAGACCGCTTCAACACTGGCTCCATGGCCGAGTCCCGAGGTGGGCGTGGCAGAGCGGCACGCTGAGGGTCCAAGTCACTCCAGCCTGCCGCCAAACCTTCACCCCGTGGTCAGACCTTTCATTCCTTCGGGCAGGAGTGCCCCTGGAACAGGTCTCCAGGCACGCTGTGGTTTACACAGACGCCTCCGCCAAGGGCTGGGGGGCCACGTTCAACGGGCATGCAGTGTCAGGGGTTTGGACGGGTCCCCAACTGCACTGGCACATCAACTGCCTAGAGTTGCTGGCAGTACACCTGGCCTTGAACCGTCTCAAGAGACGCTTACGAGGCGAGCATGTACTAGTCCGTACGGACAACACTGCGACCGTTGCGTACATCAACCGACAAGGTGGTCTACGCTCCCGTCGCATGTCACAACTCGCCCGCCACCTCCTCCTCTGGAGTCGGAAGCATCTGAGGTCGCTTCGCGCCATTCATATCCCGGGCTTGCTCAACCGGACAGCCGACGAGCTGTCACGAGCTGCGCTCCCCGGAGAATGGAGACTCCATCCCCAGACGGTCCAGCTGATTTGGCGACGTTTTGGACTCGCACAGGTAGACCTGTTCGCGTCCCTAGAGACGTCGCATTGCCAGTTGTTCTACTCCCTGACCGATGGAACACTCGGCACGGACGCACTGGCACACAGCTGGCCGCGGGGCCTTCGCAAATATGCATTTCCCCCAGTGAGCCTTCTCGCACAGACTCTGTGCAAGGTCAGAGAGGAAGAGGAGCAGATCCTGCTCGTGGCACCATACTGGCCTACCAGGACTTGGTTCCCAGAGCTGATGCTCCTCGTGACAGCCCCTCCCTGGCAGATTCCTCTGAGGAAGGATCTACTGACTCAGAGACGGGGCACCTTATGGCACCCGCGTCCAGACCTCTGGAAACTTCATGTCTGGTCCCTAGACGGGACGCGGAGGTTCTAGGTGACCTACCCCAAGAGGTAGTTGACACCATCACTTCGGCGAGAGCACCGTCTACGAGACACGCTTACGCCTTGAAGTGGAACCTGTTCGTCGAATGGTGCTCTTCTCATAGAGAAGACCCCGGAGATGCCCGATCAGAGTCGTGCTATCCTTCTTGCAGCAAGGGTTGGAGCGAAGGCTGTCTCCCTCCACCCTCAAGGTCTACGTGGCCGCGATTGCTGCCAACCACGACCCTGTGGAAGGGAAGTCGGTGGGGAAGCATGACTGGGTCGTCAGGTTCCTTAGGGGGGCTAGAAGGCTGAATCCTCCACGCCCCCCTCTATACCCTCTTGGGACCTGTCCTTAGTGCTTAGAGCACTACAACAGGGCCCGTTTGAGCCCTTGCAGACAGTCGAGCCCAAGTTTCTTTCAATGAAAACTCTGCTCCTGCTTGCACTGGCCTCCATCAAGAGGGTTGGGGACCTGCACGCATTTTCGGTCGACGATTCGTGCCTAGAGTTTGGACCGGCGGATTCCCAGATAATCCTGAGGCCCGGCCCGGCTATGTGCCCAAGGTTCCCACTACTCCCTTCAGAGACCAAGTGGTGAGCCTGCAAGCGCTGCCCCGGAGGAGGCAGACCCAGCCCTGGCTTTGCTTTGTCCTGTCCGAGCATTAAGACACTACGTTGACAGGACGCAAAGCTTCAGGACCTCAGACCAGCTCTTTGTCTGTCACGGAGGCCGGCAGAAAGGGAATGCCGTCTCCAAGCAGAGGATGGCCCACTGGATAGTGGATGCCATCACCCTGGCTTATCAGGCACAGGGTGTGCCTTGCCCGTTCAGGTTGAGAGCTCACTCTACGAGAAGTGTAGCGTCCTCCTGGGCGCTGGCTCGTGGCGCCTCACTGACAGATATTTGTAGAGCTGCGGGCTGGGCGACCCCTAACACATTCGCTAGATTCTATAGCCTTCGTGTGTGGAACGGTTTCCTCCTGTGTTCTCACCTCAAACGGGTAGAAGCACTGAGGGGCCCGGTTTCGGGTCGGCTTGCTAAAAACTGCTCCAGAGAGTCCACTGTAGACCCTGTCGAGCTCCTCCATCCCCTCGGCAGCTGGACGTGGCGGAGCGTCCGGCGCCAGGCCCTCACTCGATGAATCCTTGAGAACCGGTAGAGGGCTGGGTTCCATATGTAGAGACCGTTCGGATCCCATATGTGTATTTCCACGGTTAGCCTTAGAGCCCGTGTTTCCCGGCAGACTTCCTGCTACTCCAAGAGGTTACAATCACCTCCAATCTTCCATATGCATCTGACTATTGTCCATATGTGTAACTGCCTCTGAACCTCCCTCGGGAAGGTAAGGGCTTCCGCAGCGTCTCTGTTCTGAGCTGAACGGGTACGTTTTCCCAGTGTTATCCAGTCCTACTGAGTGGGTAGTGCCATAGCAACAGTAACGGATCTTCCTATGGGGGCCCTAACCTGCGCCAGAAAATAACGGCACAGGAGGCCTCCACGGGACACTGGAAGGGGCAGTATCCGTGGCCTTTTGGTAGGGATCCCAATTCGTCGGTCCTCCGACGTGACGTCGAGAGTGACCGACTGATAGGGAACGTCTCGGTTACGTATGTAACCCTCGTTCCCTGAAGGAGGGAACGGAGACGTCACGTCCCGTCGCCACGGCTCCTGTACCACCGCTGAGCGGCCGGGCCCCGGCTCGGCTCCTCAGCGAAAACCTGAATATGCGCTGCACCTGCTGCCTATTTATGCTCACGCTGTGATCAGCGGCAGCTGGATGCAATAATCGCATGCCAATGTGCATTGGCTCGTTTAGTTTACACTCGAAGTGGATAGGTCTCTCTAAGCGAGATCCCAATTCGTCGGTCCTCCGACGTGACGTCTCCGTTCCCTCCTTCAGGGAACGAGGGTTACATACGTAACCGAGACGTTTCACATATTTATTTAAAGGATTTTCAGGAATTTAATTTGCAGGTCAAGTATGAAATGTTCTTATTGATAAGGTATGTTAAAGAAAATGGCTGAATGTTTTTAATACATCACCTATTAACTGTAACATAAATCTTTGTCAATGTCACACAGACTGTATGCTTATACATTTAGAACTTAATGACACACTTACCCCTAACATATGTATTAAAAGTGGTATTGTCTTGTCATTATCCTATTGTTTGACAGTTGAGTCTTTGAAACAGCTGGAGAAAACCAAAGCCCCCAGAGATTAAGGGACATGCCCCCCTCTGCAACTCAGAATTTCTGAACCTTCATTTGACTTGAAGAGAGGGTTAATCAGCTAATCTAAACATTAACCTCAACTGACTGTCTACTGTTGAAGTGCACACTAAACATTTGTGTGTGCGTGTATGCATGTGTGTAAGCCAAAAACCAATGCAAATTACTTAAATAAATAAAAAATGGAATGTTTATATATATATAAAATTTATTACATTATTCAAACCAGTAATTTTCTTTACTGCAAAACCCAATCATAATCTAACAGTTACCAGCCTTTTATGTAACTTTTTAGGCATTTCCACAAGAGCACATATACTATGTACGTTGATAACAGCATACTATTATACAATTTAAGTCTAAAATGACCTCAGACTAAGTAGATGTGAATCACTGAGCATGTTAAGAATGTGTGATTAACCCTAATACCTTAATGGGTATAAAATACTGTTCTCTAAAAACAATTGATTGTAGACAAGGAAAAACAGACCACAGCAAATCTCATTATCTATCTTAACAACCCTGCCAACAAAGACTGATATTTAACCCTCTGATCAGCTCATCCCTGACCGCAAACAGGATTAGCCACTGGGGTAACAATGACTGGAAATAGTAGGTTAACTAGTGGAAAAGCAAGATGTAAAAAAAGGGTGGAGGTATTTTGACACCTTGGACTTTGTTGCAGGGCTTCCAATTGAATTTCATATCTAATTTATTATTGATACTGGAAAAAATAACGAACATATTTTCTATAAATAATACATATTTTTGTATTGATCTACACCCATTTCTTGAAATAAATGAAGCATGGTTCAATATTATGTCTATTTTCTCTACCTGTACAAAACTTTACAATAAGATTGTATTTGTTAACATTAGTTAATTAATTTGTTAACATTAACTAACAATGAACAAGATCTGTATACATCATTAGTTAATCTTTGATCATGTTAACTTTGTCATTTCACAACATTAAGGGCCAGATTTACTAAACAGGGCAAATTATCGTTAGAGCGCAATTCCATAGAAGCACCGATGGGAGGGGAACATTATGCGTGTGATTTACTGACAATGTGCACATTAAAGAACACAGACGCAGCCAAATCATTTCCATAATGACCGGTGAAATCTACCAAGAGCAGCGCAAATTACTGCCTGCTTCAAGACATTAAATAATGGCGTTAAACGATGGCAAAAAAACAGTAATTTGACGAGTGCAAAAATTTGTAAATCGCGATGCGTGATTAATTTTAATAATCTCCTCCCATATATATCTGGTAGGGAAACTCCTACAAATGCATATTCAATAAGGCCAGGCACAAAAATAACCATGTACACACCTTTTCAGCATTAATTCTTCACTGCGCTTCTTAGTACATGCTGACAGTACTATTTTAACGCCAAAAGACAGGTTGCGCTGGTGCAAGCTGTTAGTAAATCTGGCCTAACAGTTTTACATTAGGCCTACATTACATTATCTTTTAGTTACTGCATTAATTGACAGAAACTAATAAACAAGATTTGTTTACAGCTTTAATTATCCTTTGTTAATGTTAACTAGTATATCTACAAATGAATTTCTCAACATTAATATGTTAATTGTTTATGTTAGTTCATTAGTTAAAGGGATAGTTCAACCAAAAATCAGAATGGTCATCATTTACTCACCCTGTTCCAAACCTGTATGAGTGTCTTTCTTCTAATGGTATTGAACATTTTTTGATAACCATTGACTTCAATAGTATCCAAAAAAAAGTCAATGGCTACCCAACAATTTTTTGATTACTAACGTTCTTCAAAATATCTGCTTTTGTGTTCAACAGATGAAATAAATTCATATAGGTTTGGAACAAGATAAAGGTGAGTAAATGATGGCAAATTTTTTTTTTTTTTGGTGAAATATCCCTCACCTTTTAATGTGAACTAATGTGAAAACAACAACAAAAACACTTTAAACCATTAAAGGAATAGTTTAAAAAGAAAATGTACCCACACTCAGGCAATCATGTAGATGAGTTTGTTTCACATCAGAAATTTAGCATTACAATACTTGCTTCCCAATGGATCCTCTGCAGTGAATGAGCTCGACTCAGTCCAGCAATTAATGTCTTGTGAAGTAAAAAGCTGAGTGTTTGTAAGAAACAAAATAATCAAGGCTTTTTAAATATAAACCGTTGCCTCTGGCCAAAATACCAGTCCATAATCTATTATAACCAGTGTTGGGGGTAACGCATTACAAGTAACGCGAGTGACGTAATAATATTACTTTTTTTCAAGTAACTAGTAAAGTAACTCATTACATTTTAAATACTAGAAAATATCTGATTACTTTTTTTCCATTTATTGACCATGCGCTGTCATTGACTCAGTAGCTTCAGATAGATCTTGCAATTTAATATTAAACTGTAATGATTTGTTTTAGATAAACTAACAATTGTGCTTTGTTGTTTTTTTTTTGCTGAGTTTGAACCTTCTTTTTTCTGCGTTCTTCTGTACAGACGTGAATTTACTTTTCCTTCATCCTGAGTTTATTCATTACACTTTTTGGTGTGAAGGGCTTTATATTTGCTATAAATAGAACTTCTTGTATTAAAAACAAACAATCAAGCCCTGCTCATATTTAAAAAGTAACGCGAAAGTAAAGCAAAAGTAATATAACGCATTACTTTCCATAAAAACTAACTAAGTAACGTAATTAGTTACTTTTTTAGGGAGTAACACAATATTGTAATGCATTACTTTTAAAAGTAACTTTCCCCAACACTGATTATAACGCATCCTCCAGTGACAAAGTCCACCGCGCTGTTGTCATCTCACATCAATATCCACTGACTTGTTTGTTTAGTATTGTTTTAGACTGTCTTCACTTGTGAAATGGTGCTTGATCTGTGCATATTTCGCTCCTGATTCAGATGAGATGACTTTTTTTCTGGAGAAAGCAATTTATATGAATTAGAAGACTTCAGCCAGAAGCAACGATTTAAAGTAAAAAATGTCCTAATGATACATTTGTTTATTTAAAAAATGCTGTTTTTCAAATGGTATTAGGTCATCGCATGATTTGTTTTTGGATGACATATTTGCCTCCTTCGAACAATTAATCCAGAGATTTGCTATTCCTAACACGCTTTAGGTATTTACAGTTCAGAAGCTTTGTATCATCAAAATCAAAACTGTTTCCCCTGAGAATACATTCTCCATACAATGTTTCAAGTAAGAGATACTTTACTACTTGCCAACCTTTTCTAACCTTTGTGGAGAACACGGCTACAGAAGAATTGTACTGAATGTACATTGTCCCATTAAAAAAAAACAAAAAACTAATTTGACTGGTTTATAGGGTTGTTGTTTTTTGTAATCTTTTTTCATATTCTCTTTTTGTCTGTTTTATTGTTCTATGTTAAATATAAAGAAAAAGATTGGAAATCAAAAATGCTGTTTTTCACCTCACAAGGCGTAAACTGATGGACTGGAGAGAGGTGTGGATTACTTGTGGATTATTGTGATGTTTTTATCAGCTGTTTGAACTCTCACTCTAACTGCAACCATTCACTGCAGAGGATCCATTGGTGAGCATTCTGAGCAAGCGATGTGATGCTACATTTATCTGTTCCTCAGATACACATTATTGCTCTGTGTTAACATTACTTAAAGCATTAGTAATGCCACGAATTAACAATAAAAACTTTATTAAAGTTACTTAAAAGTTACTAATGTGTGTGTGTGTGTGTGTGTGTGTGTGTGTGTGTGTGTGTGTGTGTGTGTGTGTGTGTGTGTGTGTGTGTGTGTGTGTGTGTGTGTGTGTGTGTGTGTGTGTGTGTGTGTGTGTGTGTGTGTGTGTGTGTGTGTGTGTGAGTGAGAATCTCAATGCAAAGTGAAAACCATTTTAAATGTTTGCACTTTGCAGATTCCTTAGTAACATGATTCATATTTAATAAAGAGTTTGTTATGGACTTATTATGACCTTATTGTAAAGTGTGGCCTATTTCACATGATGTGTTACAAATCTTTGTAGGCTTTCTAGTCGCTACTAATGTTATTTAACAGAAGAAAAAAAATAATTTGGGGTATTACTGGATCTTATTTGTAATCTATAAGTTGATGTCAACTAATAGGCCTATATTTGCTAACGCTAAAAAATGTAGCTATTAATTTTAAGAGATACATTAGTATGTATGTAAAAGGTAACATCAACAAAGATATAACACTGCATAAAAGTGTTGTTTATTGTTAGTTACTGTTAACTAATCCATTATGTTAACAAAAACAACCTTATTTTAAAGTGTTAACAAATAGTTTTTTTTCTTCAACTAAATTAATACATAGTGTCACACTGTACCAGTCTCAAATAGGGCAAAGTGTGAGAGTCATAACATTTCTCAGAAAAAGCAAGGAAAACTCACTGGGAGGGGTAACAGCCTGAACCAAACCAACAGAGGAGCCCACGGGTACATCCTCAGAGATAGAAAAGGTGTAGAGAGCTTTTTGGAAGAGGGCAGGAGGCTGGTCGCTCTGCAAGATGTTCACGGTGATGTTAGCAGGATAAACAGCAGACATGCCTCCTCCGTCCTGAGCAGAGACAGACAGCTTCACACTGCTGCTGCGCAGCCGGGAAAGTGAAGCGTTCAGGCAGACAGAACCTGTGGAACACAAAACCTACATTAACATCATAGAGGACACATGCACAAGGTGTTAGCTATTATTGCCGCACAGATGTTTGATCAATTAAAAAAGAAGGTTTCACTTTAAGGACATTACAGACTGAAATTTAAGGGTCCTGAAATTAATCATCTTAATGATTAATCATCACTTGATTTTAATGTGTAATAAAAGCTAATTCTTTAACTGCTAGATAACTTAGAAACTTGGTAAGCACAAGGCCATGACGTTTTTATTTTATTTTATTTTGTTTTACTTATACACTATCTCCATCACTTTCCAAATATTTTAAGAAAAACATCCCATCACTGATGACATGGTGGATATGTTTATTGCTAGCTCCACTTTTGACAGATGGTGGGGGTTCTGCTAGATTCTATCACCTTGATCGAACTTACAATCCTTAGCATCTGTTGATTTAAACCAGGAGTGGTTAATCTTAGACATGCGTGCCCCCACTGGTCCACAGAAGGGTAATCACTGGTATACAAAGAAAAGAGATTAATATGTGTGTATTTGATTTGGTTGTTTGTTTTAAAATTTCCTAGCACCTGCATGCCAATAAACAAGAAATAAAAATAATATCAAATCAGCATTCCACTGATATCTAGTCAAAGCTGACATGAGGAGATATTTGGCTACTTTTATTTTGACAGCACTGAGATTTTTTTTATTTTGACAGCACTGCATCTGAGTCAAAAATATCATAATAAAAGTCAGAAATACACGTTTTTTTCAAACAAGTTTCAGCCGCCCATAAGTTTCATAAGCACCAATGTTTGAACACTGAGCGGCCGCAGTGTGTGAAAACAACCAGCCTATAATGGTAAAAATCAAGACACTCATTTTTTTATAATCCCAATAAATTATAATCGGTCCCTCCAAACGATCAGTTCCAGACTTTCTCCCTATGTACACGTCACCATAGGGAAAAAGTCCCACCCATTTGTAATGCTTTCTGCCCTATTAGCATAGACACAGGCCTAAGTGAGAAGCTGCGGTCCGCCATTACTGTTTTCTAGCTCTAACGTTAGCTACAGGAGAAGCATAACAAGTTTTGTGTTTTGGGATGCACCAACGAACATAGGAATCTCCATAGACTCCCTCCATCTGAGCTTCTGAGGACACGGTGGTTAAATTACATTTTCAAAGGAAATATCTCGTAAAAAATCGGTAAAGTACCTATATATTTAAGGATCAATACCCAAGGTTTGTGCGTGAACATCAGCTCCAGACAAAGTAAGTATCACAGGTTTGTTTTTCAAATTGCCTTTCTTAAAGAGCTTATTGGCACTCTGTAAGGCTAATGTTGCTAAAGCTATGCCTGTTTTCACTGATGCTGCCTTCACATGCTACCAGAATGATAGTATATAAGAATGTGGTAGTTAAAAATTGCATATGAAAGCAATGTGAAGTCGACTGCTTGAATTTGTCAAGCTCATAATCACATGTGGGACTTATAAAGGCTGGGATAGCACGCTAAGGAAAAAATGAGAACAGTTGTCATTATTTTTATCGCGTCGTGCTCCTCGTCTGTGTAATTCATAAACGATCGTATATTATGCACAGTACAATCAGATGACTGACTTTTAAACCGAGTATGTTTTCTGTAAAGATAGCAGGCTTGTACTAATAGTGGAATGTTTATTTGCAAAGGCTAGCACTGGTATTGCTGAAGCTTGAGCTCTTGGAGCTCTGCCCTATTCTGAAAAGGGCTGGGAGCATCAGCTCATTTTTTGCATTTAAAGGGACACACACAAAAACTGTGAATTTTGGCTCATACCCTAGATCTATGGGGTATTTTGAGCTAAAACTTCACATACACACTCTGGGGACATCAGAGACTTATTTTACATTTTGTGAAAAGGGGCATAAATAGGTCCCCTTTAAGAAATTGCTATAAGAAGTACAAATCTGTTTATTTTTAAGATTTATTTTTAGGAAGTTCACTTTTCAAATTGATTAATTTTCAAATTATTTATTTCTAATAAATAATTAGGGATGAGGATGGTAGATGTGGCCAGAGCAATAAACTTGCAATGCCCATACTGTAAGATCCCTAAAACAGTACTACAGTGAGACAGGAGACAGAGCTGATCATCCTTGCAGTGACAAACCATGCGTGTGTAACCATGTCTCTCCCTAGATGTGTTCAAGAACTTGCAAATGCCTTGGTGAAAGAGTGGAGGAACATCTCTCAAATCTGCTGCAGTCCATGAGAATAAGATGCACTGTAGCATTTAAAGCAGTCCCTTTTTTCAGGGACTCATTATTTCCATTCCTGTTTACCAAATGCCTGTTAAACTTGTTCAGTTTATGTCTCAGTTGTTGAACTTTTTATGTTAATACAGATATTCATTAAGAAAATTACGAAGAAAACATTAAGAAATTTGCTGGAAATAAATGCAGTTGAATTTATTCTCTGATGTATCTAATTTCTAGCTTTGCCCCAACACCTGTTCTTCTAATGGTTAGACAGAGACCTGGACAGGTCTAAAAGCCACCCACTATGAAATTTGGAGGAGGATCGGTGATGATCTGGGGGTTCTTCAGCAAGACTGGAATCAGACACAATTATCTTCGAGAAGGACCTGATTCTTTCTTTTCTACCGTGAAGGAATCAAGCTGCGTACAAAGTTGTCCTGGAAGACAAGAAACTTGCTTCCTTCTGCTCTTACAGTGTTCCCCAAATCTGAGGACTGTTTTTTTCCAGCAGAACAATGCTCCATGCCACACAGCCAGGTCAATCAAGGTGTGCATGGAGGATCACCAGAGCAAGACCCTGTCATGGCCAGCCCAATCTCAAAACCTGAACTCCATTGAAAACCTTTGGAAATATGATCAAGTGGAAGACGGATGGTCACAAGCCATCAAACAAGGCAGAGCTGCTTGAATTTTTGCACCAAAATCAGTGACGTAAAGTCACCCAACAGCAATGTGAAAGACTGGATGAGAGCAATGTGAAAGACTGGATGAGAGCACACCAAGACACAATAAAGCCGTGAAAAGCAGGGTTATTTAACCAAATATTGATTTCTGAATGCTTCCCAAGTTAAAACTTAAGTATTGTGTTGTTTAAAAATTAATATTAATTTGGTAACACTTTAGAATAGGGAACACTTATTCACTATTAACTATGACTTTTCCCTAAATAAATTCCTAATTGACTGCTTATTACATTTACATTTATTCATTTAGCAGATGCTTTATCCAAAGCGACTTACAGGCATTCTGGCTAGTTGTTAAGTTTAACCACTGGTATTGGGTAGTTGAAGTTAGGTATTGGGTAGGATTAGGGATGAAGAATAAGGTCATGTAGAATAAGGCATTAATATGTGCTTAATTACTACTAATAAATGGCTAATATTCTATGTATGCTAATAAGCAACTAATTAAGAGACCCTAAAATTAAAGTGTTACCACTTGTTTTGTTTTCTTTGCATTATTTGAGATCCTGAAAACACTGCATCTTTGTTATTTTGACCAACTGTCACGTTCTGCAAATAAATGCTCAAACGTTAATTTTACTCAAACACACACACCTATAAATAGTAAAGCAAAATAAACTGATAATTTAGCAGTCTCTTAATTTTTTTCAGAGCAATATATATAGCAACATCTGAAGGCACATTATGTCAAAAAGGTAGCAGGTTCTGAGAAAAAGCAAAGACTATAGAATACCTAAGACATGTCACTTGTATAGTTTTGAAAGGGGAAAATGCAACGCTTAAAGGATTAGTTAACTTTCAAATAAAAATTTCCTGATAATTTACTCACCCCCATGTCAATCAAGATGTTTATACAATGTAAATTACGTGACCTTTTCAACGTCATTACGTATTACATGACGTCATGAATGCGCATCACAGAACAGGTGAGCATTTGTGTTTATAAACATGTACAATTTTTTAAATGACCAATCGTTTCGCTAGATAAGACCCTTACTCATCGTCTGGTATCCTTTATAGCCCTTTGAAGCTGCACTGAAACTGTATTTTTGACCTTCAACCGGTTTGGAGTCCATTGAAGTTCAGTATATGGAGAAAAATCCTGGAATGTTTTCATCAAAAACCTTCATTTCTTTTCGACTGAAGAAAGAAATACATAAACATCTTGGATGACATGGGGTGGGTAAATTATCAGGAATTTTTTTTTGAAAGTGAACTAATCCTTTAATATGGCCATTCAATCGCATGAAGCCCCGCCTTCTGAATGAAAGAGCCAATCGCTAATCGGTAAAGTCAGCGAGTCACTGCAGCTGCCCTTAGAAGTTCCGGTTGCTATAGAAACAGTCAGCGTTCAGAGACGCGCGTTTAGGACTGCGCATGCGCACTGGCTGGTCTAGCCTGAAAAATACGCTTTTTATAACGCTATTTGAGCAAAAGAAACAACATTTATGACATGCTGCAAAAGCAGAGCTGCTAAAATCATCAAAGGACTCAAATCACCCTGAAGACCATCTCTTCATTTTACTGCCATCTGGCAAGCGCTTCCGGAGCATGATGGCAAAAACTGAGAGCCTTAGGAGGAGCTTCTTCCCCCAGACCATCAGGCTCCTAAACTCAAACTCAAACTCAGTCTCATAACATCAACATGACTCCATTTAATAATCAGTAAGATATTCATTATTCTCCACCATCCATATTGCTGCTATGTTTATACCCCGTACAACCTGTTTGCACATTCTTCATGCACATTCCTGCTTATATTATTATTTATTAAGTCTACAGTATACTGTCCTGCACATTTTATTTTATTGCACATTTAATTTTTTTTATTTTTTTTAAATCTTTAATTTTTTACTTCCTTTTTTCTCATACCTATATTTATGTATATTCTCTTGTGTTTATGTTACATATAATTGCACTGTCCATGGAGCGGACCTGATTTACATTTCACTGCTGGTTATATTCTGTATAACTGTGTATGTGACGAATAACAAACCTTGAACCTTGTTGTCCGATTTCATTGGTGATTTCAAAAATGAAATTTAATCGTTAGCTTAAAGAGCAGTTTTGGAGAATTTGATGCTTCCCCATAATGTCCTCTCTCACAAGTATCTCTGGGAAATTTGATCCCAGACCTCCAACATCATTACAGAGTAATCTGATTACTGTAATGCGTCACACCAAACAACACAGCTCAGCGGGAGCTCTATGTGTGCGAACAGTAAAGGACACTGACAGTAACATGTACCATACAAATAATTTTAATAATAACAGTTGTCTGTATTACCTAAACTACTAATGCGATTTTGATATTTGACATCTATATACGTATTATAGACCATCACTTAAAATTAAATTAGGGAAAAGTAAATGTTTAAATATCTATGTCATTTTCAATGTACTATAATTCAAAATATCATGGCATATTGGTACTATTTTGGTTCCAGAATTAAAAATGAAACATTTTGCCAACATTTAATTTGATGGATCTATTCAACTGGAAATTTTCACTTTATGTGGTTTACTTAGCAACATTTTATAATAAGATAATGGAGTACATCATATAAAGCATAACCACAGATTTCTGTAGACACTCAGCACTGCATGACAGCCCACTTCACACAATCTGCACTCATGTTTAGTCAGGATTTAGAAAGGTGCTGTCTGCTGTGTAAATCCACAGGCCCTCCTACTGAGATGTGACAAAAGCAATTACCGTCTCTGTTACAGAAGACTCTCAGCCTGACCGTCAAGAAAAGCATGCACTATGTTGTCTAAACAAAATATATCAGTTATACTGTCCTAGCATCACACATATCTGACTTGTTCAAAGTCAAATTTTAGCTTGATCTTAACAGTGACAGCACAACAGCTTCCTTATTTTTAAGTCTTTCTATTTAAGCTTATTTCATTGTAAATAAAAAATTCTCGGAAGTAAACATTGTGTTTTGGCAAAACAGATTTCAGTTCAAGCATGTTACCTGTTGACTGGTCCACAGTGAATAAAGAGGCAGAATCTCCTGGCAGAAGCTCATAGGTGATTTTTCCATTGTTCCCAGAATCCCGGTCAGAAGCAAAAATACTCAGTACCTCAGTGCCAGGTTGCGCATGGATGCTCACACTCGTGACGTATTTCTCAGGACTAAAAACAGGAGCATTATCATTCACATCCTCCACATTGATGTGAACAAATGTCTGTGAACTGAGACCATCCTATTCAGAAAGAAAACATAATTACTAGCTTCTTTTTCCATTTAATGTAAATTTCCACAATGCCAGTATTAACAAAACTCACTTGATCTTCTGCTTTAATTGACAGGTCAAAGGTCACAAGGCCAGCTTCATGATCAATATCTTGAGACACACAGATTTCCCCAGTAACAGAGTTGATGTGAAAGTAAGGGTGGTCATCCTTGCTGCTGAAGCCATCATAGAGGGAGTATTGCACTGATCCAGACTCAGCATCATCAGCATCTGTTGCAATGACCTTGACCAGATGGAAAAGTATAAATAAAGTAAATCTTATTTAGACCTGCAGCTGATACAATTTCCTTGGCCTCCAGCGTGAGAATTACTCAGAATCCCATGTAATGTAGTGGTCATACCAATATGTTTTGGAGGTAAAAGATTTCTCATATTCCACATTTAATGCCAATAAAATCTGTAACTATTCTTGCACAGTTTATACATGAACAGTTTATGTATAACCTGATGTATAAAATCCACAGTTTATACATTCTTCCAAAACTAGGAGCCTGTAATCAATCATCTGTGTATTGGGAGCACCAAAATGACCGTGTGGGCAAGCATTATCTCATTAACACTGGTTATGGTGTTGGCTCAGCAAAAGGTGTCTCAGATTAACGTTCCAGATTTACTCTTTTAAACCACTAAAACCTGTTGCGTGGAAAAAATATTTGTGAGTACTTTCTGAGTAATGTGCAGGTGATGACCAACTGTATAAATAGAATAACCTTGTTTTCCTCATGACCCAAGACAATTCACACTGCACCAACAGATGCAGACATAAGGCAAGCCTGTTGTTCGTCAGGTTTTGTCGGATCAGTGTGTTGGCGTCTGTTGCCATTGGTCAGTGCTTGTCTTAGCTGATTGAACATGTTGCGTCTGCATTTGTCGGGTCTTGGAATGTCTGAGAAGTGACGTACTATTATTGGTTGACTGCGTTTGCCTGGATCTGTCGGATAATTGAATTGTACATATCAAATGCGTATGCCCTACTGACATGCACACCGTTTTATAGAAATAGTATGTTTACTATTAATCAAATTGTATGAATTTGGTGTCAAGTTAATGAAAAAAAATAAACAATCACCTTCCTACGTGTACTGCGTTAGGCTAACCAGGACTTGTAATAGCACTTGCATGTTGTTGCTCTTTTGTTGGTTTTGATTGCTTCTATAATGTCCTCATTTGTAAGTCGCTTTGGATAAAAGCGTCTGCTAAATGACTAAATAATAAATAATAATATACAGTACAGTAAATGAAAATATACAGTACAGTGTAGAAGTGTTTTTGTTGTTGTTTGTTTTTTTACAAAAACATTGTCTAAATGAATTTGACTAATTAATATATTTATATAAACAACTGATATATTTTGGTGTGGGGCAAGGATGGACCTTCATGCATACTTTTCATAAAAATAATATGTTTTCTATTAATCAGATTCCTTTTTGTGTTAAAAGGGGAATGTGTCTGAATTTCTTGTATTATTAGGAAATACATCAAAGAACGAAAAATGTGCTTGTCAAGCTATTTCATGGAGTCTTTAAGCTTTACACTAAAGTTTACTATACCATAAATAGCAAGAACATTTAACAAAGTAATGTTTTTGCAATTTGATATAAAGACCCAGACATTTCCTTTCTCTGGGGAACCAAATAGTGTGTATTGACAGAATTGAATTCATAACAAATCAAATACAAGTCTTTTTTAAGTAGATGAATTACACAGAGTGGAAAATGTTGCTTAGTTTTTCTAAATCAAAATGTCTGTTGCTGATTCACTGGAGTAAGATTTTATGTTTTTTAGTGTTCTACATGTTAAGCGGTGGTACTGATTCTTATTATCATCTGTCATATCTTTAGCAGCACCTTATGATCTAAGCCGTTCTGTCATAAAAAAATATATCATACTAACATTTATGAGGAAGTTTGGAACCCAGTAGTCCTTCTACACCTGGGTGAAGGCTGTTCAAGACCGCGGCAACCGCAGGGCTGAGACCTTGTTGGAGGTGAGCTGTTCAAGGCGTGTAGTCTAAAAGTGCTCTCTCTGCTGCCCTAACTGAGATAATACATTTTTTTCCTCAGTCAGAAACACTCTTTCCCACTACACAACATGCACGCACTTTAACTTCTAACCGAGCTGATTGCGGCACCAAACAAGCACATATGATCAAAAAGAGAAATCTAACAATATATACCATGAAAATATGGCACATTTTTTATGTTTAATATTATTATAAATGTTACAAAAATTTACTGCAAATTGTTGTTGTTGTTTTTTTTGCATTTGTAAGAATTTCATTTTGCTGTGGTGAAGTGATTTGATTTGATTTGATTTGATCTTTTAATATTATCATACTAACATTTATAGTAGTGGGTGGAAGGAACACTTTTGATAACAATTTAATCTTTAAACTCATAGAATCTTAATATATACCATGGGATAAATATTATTATAAATGTAACAAAATTTTGGTTCAAAAATATGGTCATGCATTAATATGTGCTTTATAAGTACTACTAAACAGCCAATGTGCTATTAATATGATGCTAAAAAAGCAACTAGTTAATACTGAACAGTGTTCCCTAATTTAAAGTGTTTACGATAAACTATTGAAACTGCCAATGAAACTGTTTGATTTGTCATGCCGAGTGCACTTGTGCCAGGCGACCGTTTCATACACAAGGAGACAAAAGCAGTGAGCGGTGTGTTGTGGCTATTTTGCAACACAGCTGTCTTTGTCTCAACAAAAAGTCTTAGTACTGTCTCTGTTTTGAGAGGGAGTGTGTGTGTGTGTGTGTGTGTGTGTGTGTGTGTGTGTGTGTGTGTGTGTGTGTGTGTGTGTGTGTGTGTGTGTGTGTGTGTGTGTGTGTGTGTGTGTGTGTGTGTGTGTGTGTGTGTGTGTGTGTGTGTGTGTGTGTGTGTGTGTGTGTGTGTGATAGTAATTGAGTGTTTCTTCTAAGTTCTAACCTTGTGATCCCTACAATGATTTATTTGTTGTGCACAGGTTCATCTACAATAGCTGTATAGTTAGTTAAAGCGCTTACCAAAAACAAAATATGCCTCACACCTGTCTAGGCCATGTTGCACTGCATTGCTTATTTTTGCCTCTTTGTTTACAACTAGGATAGTTCACCCAAAAAAGAAAATTCTGTCATCATTTACACACTCTCATGTTTTTCTCGACCTGTATGACTTTCTATCTTCTTTGAAAAAATATTCATAATTCTTTGAGAATGGTCTTTTTTTTGTCCATAGAAAGTAAAAAAAATAATAATAATTTAAGTCAAAATTTATTCAAAGTTTACTGTAGCAGATTTTACAAACCAATACTATTTCAGTCTTTCTATTTTAAAATGTAACGTTTAATTCAATTTGTTACTTTACATGCAATTTCTTTGTAATTTTTTAAACATTTTAAGTTTTCAATAACAAGTCAATGGTTGCCAAAACTTTTTGGTTACCAACATTGTTCAAAATATCTTCTTTTGTGTTTGCATAAGAAAGAAAATCATGCAGGTTTGGAACAACACGAGGGTTTGTAAATTATTACAGGATTTTCAGATTTGGATGAACTAATACTGACATAAGCTTTGACTTTTGACTAAGACATTTTTTCTTAAAATACAAAAACATGAAAGAATTTGATAAGCGTAATAGTGGCATATTATTTTTAAACTGGTTGAGGTACAAATTCATGAAAAGGAGTGTAATAATAATTTTTACCTGTAAGATGCATGTCCCAACATCTGTGTGCTCTTTGACGGTAACGTTATAGAATTGTTGTTTGAATATAGGTTTATTGTCATTGACATCTACCACATGGATGGTCATAGTGGCTGTAGAGGACAGAGAGGGGGAACCACTATCGGTAGCCACCACCAAGAACCTCAGCTCTGTCTCTCTCTCATGGTCTAGGCCTGCAGCAGTGGTAATAAGACCTGATGTTTTATCTATATTCAACAACTGCTCCTGCTCTGGCTGCATAATTGAGTAGATGATTCCAGAATCTCCTCCTAGATCTCTGTCTGTGGCCTTGACTCGGAAGAGAGCTGTTCCCTCATGCACATCCTCAGGAACACTCTCCTCATAGATGTTTTGGTCAAAAACAGGTGGATTGTCATTCACATCCGTGACCTGAACCTGAAATGTTGTTTCACTGCTCAGAGGAGGAGAACCGAAATCTCTGGCTGTCACAGTGAGTTCATACACGTCCTTTATCTCTCGGTCCAGTGGGCCATCCACACAGAGCACATAAAGAAAATCATCAGTGGATTTGAGGGAGAACATCCCATCTCCACCTTGGAGGTGCACATCAATCTTCTTGACATCTCCTAAATCTGGATCTGAGACTGCAATCCTTGCAACATAGTCTCCAGGTCTCGCCTCCTCGGATACTTCAGGTGCTCCGGCCTCATTAAGAAAAAGGATGCTAATATTTGGGTGGTTGTCATTGACATCCAGGACTTTAATACTTACAAATGTGCTGGAGGATTCAGGCTGAATCCCAGAATCCCATGCTGTCACAACAAGCTCAAAAAATGTCTGGTTTTCATAGTCCAAAGGTTTATTGACACTAATGATACCTGATGAATTATCAATAATGAAAAACTCATTTGGGTCAGTTTGACGGCGGTTGATCTTATAGATGATCCAGCCATTGCTGCCAAGATCTGGGTCTGTTGCATATACCTGGCAGACAGGTGTCATTAATGGGGTGTTTTCCCATACAACAGCATGGTACTCTGTCTGATTGAACACAGGCTGGTTGTCATTTTCATCAAAGACAGTAATATGCACTTGCAACTGGCCTGTTTTGGGTGGTAAACCACCATCGAATGCCTCAATTGTGAAACTGTAGAAACTCGTAATTTCTCTGTCTAATCTTGCTTGCAGAATAAGGTCAAACATACCACCTCCACTATTGCGGATGTCAACTTTAAAAAGTTTCCTCATGTCTCCGTCTGTAATTCTGTAGCCCTGGATGCCATATTCACCCTCATCCTGGTCCTGAGCTCCTTCCAATTCAAAACAGGTTCCTGGGGGGCTCAATTCAGACACATTCAACTGTATTGTTTTTACGGAGAATACAGGGGAATGATCATTTACATCCTTCACCTCGATGATTACTTTAATAACTTCTCCTGTTAAAGTGGCGGCCGCGAACTCGTACTTATTTGTGCGCTCTCGATCCAGCACCACGGCGGTGGAGATGATTCCGGTGTCTCCATCGATCTCAAAGTCTCTGAACACATCCGAGTCTCTGCTCTCAGATATAAAGAATCCAGAACTTTGGGTTTTCGCCGGCAGGCCAGCGCTTATATCCCCGACTATAGTTTTTGCAGGTAAACCTTCCTCTATGGACAGACTGAGATTGAACACCTGTGCGCAACCGTCCTCACAAAATAATGTAAAGAAGAGAAATTGAAGTAACGTCTGTACGTAAAACTCCATTTTTACATGAAAACATTAGTATAAGTTTGTTGCATAAAGAGGAAACAAGTCCTCGCTTCGCTATCGCTTCTGGCTGAAGTTCACTCTCCAAAGCGCGTTTCTTCAGAGGCGAATGTTGCTCCGTGTCTTAATAGCTTTACAGCCATCGCCCCTCCGCTGTGTGTGTGTGTGTGTGTGTGTGTGTGTGTGTGTGTGCGCGTGTGCGTGTGTGTGTGTGTGTGTGTGTGTGTGTGTGCAGGTTGAATACAGCATCGCCCACTGAATGAGAGGTGATTCAATGCAGCGAATGAGAAAAAAAGTCTGTATGAGCTGTGTTACGTAGTGCAGCACGAGCCCCCGAGGAGTCACGTGATAAGAAGTATCTTGAAGCAGGTGAACAAGACCATCTGCCAATTGATTAATTATTACATTATATATTATATTAGGCTTTATTATGCCTCGTTGCGTCATGCAATACATTATTAGGCAAATAAACTGAAATATGACATCAGTTTAGGCATGTCTGGCTATTAACAAATAGGCCTATGTATTTACTATCATTAAAAATAAGGTTCTATGATTTGATATGCAGGTTTTTTGGACACATCAGTTTTCTTTGCAAACTAATTATATTAAACGTAGGAGACATATGTATGGAAGCCCGATTCCGCCACTGAAAAAAAAATGTAAACGGTAATTGCAACTTTTTATCTCACAATTCTGATTTTTTTTCCCTCATAATTGCGTCATATAAGCTCACAATTGAGAGTTAAAAAGTCATAGTTGTGAGATATTAAGTCGCAATTCTGAGAAATAAAGTCAGAACTGTGAGAAATAAACTCACAATTAGCCCCCCCCCCCCCACAAACTGCGAGTTTATATCTCACAATTCTGAGAGAAAAAAAGAGTCAGAACTGCGTGTTTCTATCTCTCAATTGTAACTTAATAAATCAGAATTGTGAGTTTATATCTCGCAATTATTTGAAAAAAAAATCAGAATTGTCAGATTATAAAGTCGCAAAAAACTTTATTATTTTTTTATTCAGTGGCGCAAACGGGCTTCCATACATATGTGTGCCATGGTTGTAGAAATTAATTTCTTTACATCTTGTTTATGTGAACCTATTGAACCATAGCCTACTGACACTAAACAAGAGAACTAGAAAAAACTATGAGACCTATGAGAAAAGCAATTCTCATCCTGTGGCTCCTCTTAGTGGATAACATTAATATTACATTAACTTGTGTCTGAGCTTGAGCATTGCATCTGAAAAATCTCAATGCATTTAACAAGTGTTTATTATGATGACACATAGAAACTTTGTAGAAAATCCACAGTTGTATACTTTAGTAATGACTTGGATGAATCACAAGTTGCGGTATCAGAAGCCAGCAATAATCAAACACAAATAAAGAAATGAAGATAAACCAAAAACGAACATAATCATTTCCCGTATAAAACATTAAGCTATTTTAAGGAAGAACAGCAATTCATAGCCTATAGCAACATTTCATAATTGTGACAAAAGCCGAACAGTCTTCGATGTGTATATCAATTCCTTACTTGAATTGAATTATGTTTCTCATATTTGACTCCAAAGATCAAGTGAAAGACAATATTTGAAGGCATCATATTTCTGATACTTCTCTTGTAATGATAATGCTGCTAATTTTAAGATAAAAAAATTATTAAATTCCAGAATGACACAATTTATGTTCAAGTAGGCTACTGAGAGTTATTCAGGGTTTACACTTGTTTTCATTACCAATACATTTACAAGACTTTAGCTGTTTGTGAATGCAGAGTTTTAAAACGTAATTTTCTACCTAATAAAATATGTTAAGAGCTGGACTTAAAATGTAGTACATCTAAGTTTGTTATTTTCCATGACATTTTCAGGTTTACAAATCACACTTTTTAAATGACTTCATCTAATGAGTTAAAATAAGAAATATGGTGTCAGCTTATATTGACTTTTAGCTGATTTTGCGTATGTTTTGGCTTATTGTAAACCATTTAAAAATATTGTGTGACCTGGGAGTTGTACTGGGACCCCTAGTGCTTCCTGGCCCTCTGATTTAGATCATATTTTTGGGATTCATCTGGCATGATCCTATATAAAATTAAGCTCTGTTCTGACTAATCAAATCCAGTCTCTAAGGGAATGTAAACAGATGCTGACCTCGCCTCACTGTGAAAATTCCTCTTCACCACTCCACACCACTCTCATTTGCTTTTTATTGTAATTTACGATGCTTTTTAAGCAAATATCTCTATGAAGCCACTGTTTTTTTCCCAATAACTGGATTAAAATCATCAAAACATGCTACTTGCTATTTAAATGTAAATATTACAAATTAAAAAATATAAAAAAAAGTTTTTATTCATTAACTGTGTAAATATATATGGAAGATACAGTTCGACTTTCATTAGCAGACCAGGGGTTTAAAAAACAGGTTTATTACCGTTTATTACCCCTTTGCTAATATAGATAGAGAGAGAGAGAGAGAGAGAGAGAGAGAGAGAGAGAGAGAGAGAGAGAGATATAGATAGATAGATAGATAGATAGATAGATAGATAGATAGATAGATAGATAGATAGATAGATAGATAGATAGATAGATAGATAGATAGATAGATAGATAGATAGATAGATAGATAGATAGAATTTGATTTACTTGCCGTGTAGGCTACTTTCAAACTAATTTTCAAAATTAATTATGAAATATGCTAATATATATATATATATATAATGTTCAGATTCAAATTAAATATCAAATGCTTTGTAAAAAAAATAATAATAATAAAAGATAGAAATTCGTCCGAAAATAAATTTGTATAATCAAGGACTATCAAAGCAATCCACTGTTTACATTTCTTCTGAGTCTTGCAAGGTTGCCAGGTTTTTACAACAAAAATCGGTTTCCGCGGGCTAAATTACACGTTTTGGGCGGGGTTCACCTGGTAAACCTCGCAATTTAGGGGCAAAATATCACGTTATCTGGGGTCACTTGAACCCGCGAACACGAAAAACAACCCTCGGATACAGTATTAAAGTAGCCAAATTCCGCGGTCTTGGCAACACTGGAGTTAAGCGGACTTCTCGCGTCTTTCTGACGTAACTCTCTACCGGAAGACGCTTTGTCGCGCCCGGAAGTCTTGTATTTTCCACGTCCGGTTCAGATTGTTTGGTGTGTGGTCGTGAAGCTTGAAGTTTTTTTTTGCCGTGTCCGTTTTTTAAAGAAAACAGCAAACATGACTGAGGTAAACTGGGGCTTTTGTTTCATTTGCGAATGTTTCAGATTGATAGTCTAACCACATAGTTCCGTATTTGTGCGTGAATGCGGCGTGCTGTATTTCTACACATGTGTGGTCATCTGGATACGTGTATCTCCAGCTTCTAATAGCTAGTTTATAAATTGTTATTTTTGCCTGACCGATCCGGTCGCCTCATATTGAATTTCTGTGTTTTTATTCCTACAGGAAGTGCAGAAGCACTCGGTCCACACGCTTGTGTTTCGTTCTTTGAAAAGGACGCATGATATGTTTGTATCAGATCATGCTAAACAAGTAGCGCTGGACGAACAGAGGTAAATACTAGATCCTGTTGCTCTCAGTCATATAATACTAAAAATGTTGGTGATATGATGTAACCAACGAACATAATTGGTTTTGTACAGGCAGTGTAACTTAACAGGATAATAGCCGAAAGACTTATTTTTACATTTAAGCACTTTACAATTCTGTTCTTTATGAAAGTGTAATTACTGTTTGTGAATCTGTATATCAAGCTAAATGGCAACTTTACTATACTTTATCTTTAGCTACAAGATGAAGCTGACTGTGAAGATGAGAGCAGAATACAAACCTGTGTTACACATGCCGGTGTTGAAAGAAGGCAGAGACAGAGGGCCGCTCCACGCCTCTGACCCATATGGCCAGACGGGATACCCACTGCCTGGTATAATGTGACCTATTTCTTTTTGGAATTGATTTACACGAACTGAACTCTTGGTATAATATTCATGTTTTTTGGAACTAAACATCTCAAAAATGTTATCAGTGTAATTAGGAACTTTGACTTTTTAGTTTACTGTAATTGTTGGACTTAATTTATGCAGATGATGGTCCAGATTACTTAGTGACAGGAACTCATCCATATCCATCAGCTCCAGGTAAGTCTAAGTCTGAAAACCTAGATGCTGAACTTAAGTTGATTGCACAGAACTGTATTTTCCAAAGAGGCCTAATAATTTATTTTCTAATGTTTTCAGGAGTGGCCCTCACTGCAGATACACAGATACAGACGATGCCCAGTGAAGCAGGTGTTCACTCAATGGCTCTGGCCCTTCCTCCCTCTCAAGCAAGGTGATCAACTAAATACCAATACTTGAGATCTGATTTAGTACTGCACAGTTTGGGGCCAAATTTTAGCTTCAGGTTTGCAGTGCTTGTTTGTATGGCTGCACAAATTGACCCAAATCTATGTTATAAGTGACTCAAATGGAAAGATGAGCTTGTTTGCATTTACTGTGAACCAAGTTACTTTGAGACATTGAAAATGCCATCTCATGAGCTGCTTGCATATGAAAGAACAGCTCTTCACCCTAAAACACCCAGTGCATATAAGCTACTAGTTTAATTAAATCACAGTGTTTGCAATTTGAAAATCACACTAAGCCATATCTTGATTTGGTTCCTGTCTACAGCCTTAAACTGACTAAACTTGTCGTATGTGGATAATTCAAGATGCACATATCTTATTGAATCAACATGAAAATGTAATCACGGGTGCTTTAGTCTTTGCACTGCAAACATTTTGGATCATGCTCTACTCCTGAATATAATGTTGTTCACCTGTGATTAGATTCTGATACTAATTTAAATGTACATTAGCTTTTTAAGATATTTTATTCCTTGCTTTGTAGGCAGGAAGCCAGTCGAACTGCAGCCAGTGTGGCAGATATCCACAGACATGCAGGAGGTGCAGCGAGATCTCAACCCCCACAACACGCGCTGGTGAGCATCAGCTTATATGTTTAGAACTATGATAAAAATGAATCGTTTTGGATTTAGTTGCTTGTTCTTAGAATGCAATGTCAATTCATGAATTAAGAAATGACTGCTCTTAACCCATGTGTATTTTAGTAGGCTACCTTAAACTGAACTAATGATTTTGTACTTTGTTTAGATGGTTGCACATTATTTTCAAAGATGACGTTCATAGCATAAATATTTTTTTTTCCTTGTAGTCTCTCATGGAAGGAGGCACAAAGACTTCTGCACTGGTGCCAAGAAAGGCTCCTACCATGCCTAAACCTCAGTGGCATCCACCATGGAAACTGTTCAGAGTGAGTGCTCTGTCTTCATCCAGGAGTTATTCAACATGTTTGTTTATTTTATTCCTGAGTACTTGTGAATAGAAATGTTTTTCATTTCTTGTATGATTGGAAAGCATGTGTAATGGTTTCATTTTAAAGGCCATTATGATACAGACAAAAATGGGCAGTTTACAATGATGGTGTTTCATTGGATATGATGTTCTTTGGGTCTGTCTCTCAGGTGATTAGTGGCCATCTAGGCTGGGTCAGATCTATAGCAGTGGAGCCTGGAAACCAGTGGTTTGTGACTGGATCGGGAGACAGAACTATAAAGGTGATTTATCTGACTTCAAATTTATCAAAAGAAAACGAAATGGCTTACAGGGTTTCCGCGGAGTCATAAAAAGTCATAAAACGTCTTAAATTTAATAATAAGAATTTTAGGCCATAAAAAGTCATAAAAACGTCCGTATTTTCCATACAAGGTCATAAATAAAATTTAGCCACATCTTAAATTAATATGCTTGTTCATTCATTGGTTCTACCATCGCATGTGATTAGCGGATTAACTGATAAATTTAACCACCATAGAGTGAAGTGTATCATTTGCACGTGTTTCGGGACTCGCGCTCTGTTTTCTGTGCTCAGCCGCTGGTGCACACTGAAGCGCGCGCATGCAGAGAGAGAGAGGGGCGCGATTCAGATACCGAGTTTCAGACAGCACCTCAACAGACGGATACATACACAAAGTTGTTAAAATACCCGTTTTGGCAAGTATTCTGTTAAACAGAGGTGGAAAGTAACGAATTACATTTACTCGCGTTACTGTAATTGCTAGCTTTTTTGTGTACTTTTACTTTTTAAAGTAATTTTTTTAATCTGTAATTTTACTTTTACTTAAGTATATTTAGCTTGAAGTATTGTACTTCGCTACATTTTAAAACACATTAATTACTGAGTAAAAAATAAATAAAAATCGCTCCCTGGAAAATACTGCAGTAAATAATCGGCAGGAGAACAAATTGGCGCTAAAATCACAAGAAAGATGCAGACGGACAAGACAGGCATTAATGATGCAGACACAGCTGAAAACCAAACCCCGTCATATTCTGCTGAACTTGAACTCGAAGGAAATGAAGTGAACCCCTGGCCATATTTATGCTCTATTATGCAGTGTTAGCTGTGTTTGCCTCGGGAAACCAAACTAGCAGCTTATAATATATCGACATCAACCCTTCGCAAGCATGTAGAGGTAAGGTAAATACTTGCATCATTGCATTGGTGGTTAAAATTAAGCTTTAACGGTTTAGCAAAAGGGTGTGCACAAATTAGCCAAAAAGACAGTGGTGCAGGGTGTGCAATATCATCTGCAAAAATATAGTAATTTTTGTTTTAACGATGTGCGATTATCAGTATTTTGCCTAAAACCAAACAAAACACTCTAAACAGTGTGCTGTGAAATCTAGTAATTAACGTTAGACTAGTCCGCGTGATTCTGTTAAAATGCATTTAGAATGATAACAAAATTGAATATATAGGGGCAAAAAATGTACATTTATATAATTTCATATAGTAAATTAATATCACACGAAGAGTGCCGTTTTTTTCTCCACAAATCAGCACGATTACACAGGCCTGTAGATTTTCTTTTTTAAAAACAAGAAGTTAATTAAGAGATTTGCATTTTAGACACCATATTGCCTGTTTTTGCTCTATTTCAACAACAAAAATAATTCCAAACATAGCCACCATACACAGTTTTGCGTCTCTGACTCTGAGCAATGACGGTATTTCATTCTTTGAATTATCCGTTTAAATTATTCTGTTCAATCGCAATGATTCACTTATCGGTGACTTGCTGACACCTACTGGTGGTTTTAATTTAACATTTAGAGTAACTATTTTATATAAAACGAGTATTCAACATTTGTGAACCTGTCTTAAGTCGCTGGGGTATATTTGTAGCAATAGCCAACAATACATTGTATGGGTCAAAATTATACATTTTTCTTTAATGCCAAAAAACATTAGGATATTAAGTAAAGATCATGTTCCATGAAGATATTTAGTAAATTTCCTACTGTAAATATATAAAAACAAAATGTATGATAAGTTATATGCATTGCTAAGAACTTCATTTGGACAAATTTAAAGGAGATTTTCTCAATATTTGTATTTTTTTGCTCCCTCAGATTCCAGATTTTCATTTATTTTTTCATTTATTGTATTTATTCAGCTTTCAGATAATGTTTATAAATCTCAATTTAGGAAAATGGACCCTTATGGGTTTTGTGTCCAGGTCATTTTTTTATGTCTTAGTTTATACAAAACAATTATTTCTGCATTTGTAACTGCAATGCTAAATGCATTCATGTCAGTGTGTAAATACATCTACTGCCACTTCAGATGAAGCTTCTGTGTTTCCTTTGCGTTGCAAAGAGGAATTTTGTTGATACTGATTTAATTTGCCTGGTAACAGCCCAAATGTGTTATTATTCTAAATAACTGATTCCTTTAATTAAAAACACCTAGTTTGAGATTTATAGGCCTATCCAGGTGTCAAACTCAGTTCCTGGAGGCCACAGCCCTGCAAGTTTAGTTCCAACACTGCTCCAACACACTTACCATGTAGTTTTCAAATAAGCCTTAATGATTAGTTTAGCTGGATCAGATGTTTTAATTAGGGTTATAAACAGGGCAGGGCTGTAGCCCTCCAGGAACTGAATTTGACACCCTTGGTCTATCCCATTTTTTCATCCCTCCCACTTAATGTAACTAAGTAATTTTTACTCAGAGTAAATTTTAAATGAGCTACTTTTTACTTTTACTTGAGTAGATTTTTAGACTGGTACTTTTACTTGTACTTAAGTACAATTTCATTAATGTAATGGTACTTTTACTTGAGTAGAATATTTTCGTACTCTTTCCACCTCTGCTGTTAAACACAGTCGGTTATGTCTTAAGTTAACGTATACAGCTGAGAAAGAACATGCAGAACAGTTGTGTTTCCTGCATGACAATCTGCCGTTCTTAAACTGGGAGTAAGTTACTGAGAACTTTCAGTGAGGAAGACTCAGGGACTGAAATTAAGTTCAAATTAAAGTGCATTTCTTTATATTGTTCTGTAATGTTTACATAATATCCTTCACTCAAAAATAAGGGGTTTGCTGCCATGTTATTTGCACTAAAAGAGATTTTTATTGCTGCTAAGTCAAGTGCATTCACAGTTGGTTGCTTGAGGACTTTGTTTTATATAAAAATGCAGAAAGTTGCAAAAAGTTAGAATGCGCTTTAGATGTTCTGTGTCATTTATACCAAACACAAATGTTGCGGGTTGCTAGTATGTTTGCAGCACTCCTATTATTTATTTTTTATATTTTTTTCAGTTTAATTGATTTGTATTTCTAAAGTTGTATTTATTTAATTTAAATGTATATTTAAGTTTACATTTATGTTCCAACAAACTTGAAAAAATCTGCTTGATAAATTCTCTAAAACTTTTATGCAAATGATTGAACGTTTTTTAGTTTTTTTTATTACCCGTTTTATTTATTTATTTAATACTTGGTCAGTTTAATGATTTTTTTGGATAAATATTTAATTTGAATACCATGCAGTGCACAAAATTAACATTCGAGAGATGGTTGAAGTCAGTGTTCAATAAATTATGTTAAGTTTAGAAATGTTGTGCATCCACTTATTATTTGTGTGACATTTTAGCATGCAAACGAAGGGAAAACTTCAAGATACCGCCCAAAAAAATCGGCCGCACATATCGGCTGACCCTGACCTCTAAACATCGGCATCGCCTATAGAAAACCCATATCGTCCGATCTCTATTTAGTAGTTGGCTCAAACCCGTCGCAATCGATCCGTATCAAGTTTATTGCACACCGTGTAAGAAGGCATTGGAGCTGTCTAGTTTAGGCATAAAATCCTTAGTCGCATGCAAAGTCAGAAAAGCATAAAGTTGCTGTAAAAGGTCGGCAGCGGGTGCAGGCGATCTGTCAGTTTTGTTCGGCTCCATCACTAATGTTACCCGGTCCAAGTACAGTGCGGGATTCCGTTTGTCTCGCATCCAGTTTCACACACAGTGGTTTCGGTTGACTGACTGACTTTGGAAAGTAATGCCATAAAATAATTGTTACTTTACAATGTTACAATTTACAATTGTTATGTGTTGTTCCTGTGTTCTTGATACTTAAGAAAAGGGAGCCTTCAGTTTGTTACCCTTAAGAAAATGGAACCTTTAAATAATAAAACGTGTTACCTTCAATGAAAGTCAATAAAAAAAAGACTTTTGAAAGGAATTTTAATGACTGAAGTTATTTTTCGTAATTCGTGTAGGTCATAAATTTAAATCAGAATGGTCATAAAAAGGTCTTAAAAAGTCTTAAATTTGACTGACTAAACCCTGCAGAAACCCTGGGCTTAGTGTGATTATCATATTGCAAAGACTGTTTAATATATTTAGTTCACACAGTCATATCATTAATTCTGTAGTAATATAAATCCATCCATCCGTTTATTGTCTGTCTGCATTTTATCTATACAGATTTATTTATTTTTGTGTGTGTATACTGTATATGAAGAGCAGAATTGTTCAGCCCTACAAACAAGTACAGCAAAAAGAAAAATCACAATACAATTTTTTCCTCCCACAAATAGAGCCCTAGTTAAGATAATTATTAACTTGTGTAGAATGTTATGGATCAGGAATAGTGTTAAGCTTTTGTTCTGTAACGCTAGATCTGGGATCTTGCCAGCGGTAAGCTGAAGTTGTCTCTTACGGGTCACATCAGCACGGTGAGAGGGGTGGCTGTCAGCACACGCAGCCCTTACCTCTTCTCCTGCGGCGAGGACAAGCAGGTTAAATGCTGGGATCTAGAGTATAACAAGGTAGAAACTATACAAACAAAAACAACATGCATTCCGTCTAAACTTTACTTACAGGATACAGGCATGGATACATTTATTCAGATTTCTGTGTTGTCCGCAGGTTATTAGGCACTATCACGGTCATCTGAGTGCAGTGTATGGCATTGACCTCCATCCTACCATTGATGTACTGGTGACCTGCAGTCGAGATGCCACAGCGAGAGTAAGATAGCAGTCCTCACGCTTTTTTCCCAGCTGATTGACCATGAACCTACTGTACAAAAGTACTAATGTATATTGTCTGTGTGTGGTAGGTTTGGGACATCAGGACCAAGGCAAATGTCCACACCCTTTCTGGACACACCAACACAGTGGCTACAGTCAAATGTCAAGGTGCCGAGCCACAGATTTTAACAGGTATGCATCCATCTTTATTTATTTATATAGATTCTGCCTTCTAAACATATGCTGCTGCTACATTTCTAAAGGAAATACCTTGTGTTTTCTGTTATGTTCATGTTTAGTGTGCTTTATATTTCTTCCTCAGGAAGTCATGACACCACCATAAGACTCTGGGATCTGGTTGCTGGCAAAACAAGAGCCACGCTGACAAACCACAAGAAATCTGTCAGAGCATTGGTGCTCCATCCCAGACAGTAGGTTGCTTGTGTAACGTGATTAAGTGAACAAAAAGTAGCTCTGTAAGAAACATGGTAAACTAATATAAATATAGTTGTAAACAGTATAAAATAAAGTTGTAAATTACAGCCCTATATATATTCCAAATTTGTGCCACAAAATCTTGTTTCCATTTGTCATTTTTTTTGGATGCTATCTTTAATGGTTTGATTTAAATTTATTCATAATTATACAAATTTTACATAATATAATTTGTTTCCAAAATAAAACAAATAATTGGTCTCAAATCAAATAAAACAATGTTACTGATTGTTGCTTGTCTCGTACACTAAATTCCAGCTCCATAAATCTGATTCAAGTTGTATTAATATTCAAGTCATATTTTCCTTACGTAACCCTCTCTTTAATAGGTACACGTTTGCCTCTGGTTCTCCAGACAACATAAAGCAGTGGAAATGTCCTGATGGGAACTTCATCCAAAATCTTTCAGGACACAATGCTATTATCAACACACTGGCTGTCAATTCAGATGGAGTTCTGGTGTCAGGAGGTGAAATACTCCTTCACTCTTTTTATGTTTCAAACCAGTCTTGCTCAAATCTGTTCTATATAAACACTGTAGAATTATGTCCTTTACATTTGTTCCCCTTTTTTTCTTGATACCTTCTCTTACATACCGTTGATGCATCTGTCCTTGGTTATCCTTTTTCACATCAGCGGATAACGGCACTATTCACATGTGGGACTGGAGGACTGGCTACAACTTCCAGAGGATTCATGCAGCAGTGCAGCCCGGTTCTCTGGACAGCGAGTCTGGGATCTTTGCATGTGTGTTCGATCAGTCTGAGAGTCGGCTCATAACAGCAGAGGCTGACAAAACTATTAAGGTCTACAAAGAGGACGACACCGCTGTAAGTTCTTGGTTTATTATAAATTCTCACTCTACTCAAATGTATTATTGATAATAATAAAATCAATGTGTTGACTCTGAAATATTATTAATGGGAAAAGTTTGTCAGGTGGCAAAGAATTGCCTTGATGTTCTGCTGTAAACTCTCAAAATTAAAAAAAAAATTCTTAAAGATTTTCAAATATTTAAATTACTTATTTTTTTTTTCTTTCAGACTGAAGAATCCCACCCGGTTAATTGGAAACCTGAGATTCTGAAGAGAAAAAGATTTTAATTTTTTTCTGTATTTTTTCTGTCTTTGAAACCTTTGATTGTTATATTTTAGTAAGCTGATTTCTAATTGTTTCTGCTTAAGGCATAAACGTAAACAGTACATTCACAGTTTAAGTGAAGTCAGGAGACTTAAGATCAGATGAGACATTTAGCTTTGTTTTACCTATTTAAAAAAAAAAAGAACATTGCTGTTGTATACATTTCTTGTATACACAAGCCCCCCCTCCCCCTGTCTACTCTAAACTGCATAAGCTGGTCTGTGTGACCAGGCTTGCCAATTATTCTTTCTGAAAGGCAAGAAATCCTACAGTCCAATTGCAATGTCAAATGTTATTTTTCACATCTGATCACTATTGCTGCTCTATCAGAGACGCAAACAAAACAACTTTGTAAATATTTGCAAACGATGGCTGTTTATGGTTTGCCAAACACTCTCACAGCAATTCGTACATATTTTACGAGGTGGCTAATTCGTACGATTTGTCTAAAACCCAGTGACGGGTAGGTTTATGGGCGGATTGGCAACTTGTAAAATACGTCCGATTTAGCAAAAATCGTATGAATTTGTACGAGTGAGGTCGTATGAATTAGCCACCTCGTAAAATATGTACGAATTGCCGTGAGATCGGGCTGGTTTGCCAAGTTTAAAAAACTGAGCAGTTGACGGATTCATAACTTTACATTTTTGACAATTGACGACAAATCCCTATGAATTAATAAAAACTGTCTGTACCATAGATTTTGTCTTGAAAATTGTATTATGTTTCCTGATGTAATTTGTAAAATAATAGAAACTTGGTTTAAAAAAACATGGTTTTCATCATATTGGACTAATCATCATCATTTCATGAAAATCATACATTTAAGAAAAGGGTGTGCAAGCCAAAAAAAAGTTAACAAAAAATCCTCTACAGCCCTCATTCACCAAATGGTAAGTTTATTTGAAATATATAGTCCGATTAGTTCAAGAATATACTGTGAAAAAAAATACGCATACAGGTTTTGTTCAATAAATGATCATCCACAGTATTATGTATACATGTTGAATTGTTTCTTGGTTGGCTACATATGGGTGCCAACCTGGGGCTCCAGAAACATGATTGGGAACAACTGGATTAGTTGAAAATGAGTGCTGTGGCTAAAGAAATCTGTCAGTTAACGTTACAGAAAACATTTGTTTTTATGTTAAAAGCGTATAACTTGCATTACTACATTTACATTCGCTAGATAGTCTGTCAGTACATCAAGGGAGCTGCCAAAAATGTATTAGGGTTTCATGACCCTTTAAATTTCAAAGATTTAGGTCAACAGAAATGTGTGCAAACATTGAGTAGCCTATACATTTTCATAAGGTCCAGTAGCATGTTACTGTGTTCATGCAGACAAGCTGATGTAAAAATAGAGTTGAGAATTAAATGATGCAGAATAAATTCAGAGTAACAAAAATGTAGCAACAAGTCTGTTGACTGAATATATTTAGCAGCTTCTACAGTTAAAGATAAAACTTGAAGCACTCTTTTTGATATGTCCTTTATGATAGTCCTGACTATGTTTAAAAAAAAAGTTTTTTTTAAATATAAAAATTATTAAATATAAAAATATTTAATGCATTATTTACTTATTATACCATTAATAATTAAATTAATTTGTAGTTTAAATGACATTATACTTTGTGACTTCCTGCACTAGCTATACTTCAACACAGTAAATTAACTACAATTTTATATTCGTTATTTTATAGTAAATCCATAAGCACTAGGGCAGGGATCCTGCAGAGATTAGCTCCAACCCTAATCAAACATACATGAAGAAGCTAATCAATGTCTTCAAGATCACTAGAAAGTTACAGGCAGGTGTGTTTTATTAGGGTTGGAGCTAAACTCCGCAGGACACCGGCCCTCCAGGACCGAAGTTGCCCATCCCTGCACTAGGGAGTGGAAATGGCAACAGAGCTAATGAGTGATCCTTTGCTGCCATCTACTGGTTATAATGGTGATTTAATGTCATTTTCACCTTAAAAGTCTTTGTTTTCCACCAGGAGACAATTGTTTGGCATTTTTTCCCCATGTCATCTTCACGAATGAAAAGTACATTTTTAAAGTGAATTTTACTGCACAACTACAGAGTTAAAATAAGAATAAAGGCTTTGTGTCTTTGTCAATATTTCCACTCATGCTGAGTTTGCATTCTTGAAGACTGCAGTACTTTGATCATAAAAAACTAAGCATTAAATATCATCTTAAAAACCTAAACCAATTTGGATTGATGACAACATACACTCCCCGAGGCAGTCTTTCAGAAGAGCAGAGCGTAGATGGAAGAAAGATAAGCTCTTTTTTATATTGAGGGATTCATTGTTAAAATACCAAAAGGTTTTGAGAGCATCAAGATCAGCAAGAACTCTTTTTACTGTTTTTAACGCTGTTATCAATACATGTGTTTATGAGTATTCTGTTGTATCAAAGACTCTGTGTGATGATTGTCCTATTTTTTTGTGAATAAGATCAGTGACATTAGATTGGGGATATCTTGTCCCTCTTTTGATCCTTCTATCTCTACAGCTTGTAAAGCGGAGTTTCAGCAATTTGAACCTATTTCTTTCTCCCATCTTCAAGAAATAGTGGGTCAATTAAAGCCGTCAGGCTCCTCAGTGGATGCCATCCCTCCATTTCTTTTGAAACAAGTTTTCGATGCAGTGGGGCCCTATCTTTTAAACATAATAAATCAATGTCTGGGAACATGCACGGTACCGGAAGCTTTAAAACATGCTATAATTCGGTCGTTACTAAAGAAACCAAACTTGGACTTTGGCTAAGCGTTTTTAGACCTGTTTCTAATTTTAGCTTTTTATTTTTCCTTTTATTTCAAAGAGAAAGACAGTGTTGCAACAATTGGAGTTTTCTGGGGGAAAAAAGGTATTCAAGCTTTTTCAGTCAGGTTTTAAAAAATATAATTCAACAGAGACTGCACTGCTGAAGGTTCTAAACGATGTGTTAATATCTGGCGATTCTGGGGATTGTACCCTACTTGAGCTGCTAGATCTGAGTGCAGCTTTTTATTCGGTAGATCATGCTATACTACTTGCTCGCTTGGAGCATTGTGTTGGTATCAAAGGAGCTGCCCTTGAATGGTTTAGATCGTATCTTTCAAATAGGAAGTTCAGTGTTAATATTGTGTAATATTCATAGGAGGCTGCTGTTCTATCTTGTGGTGTTCCACAGGGATCTATTTTAGCTCCCATTCTTTTCTCGTTAAATATGCTCCCATTAGGGTCTATTTTCAGGAAATATGGGTTGTCGTTCCACTGCTATGCGGACACTCAAGTATATTTACCCTTAAAACCTAATACTGATGGGTGGGAAACACTTAGGGCTTGCCTATCTGACGTGAAAGCTTGGTTATCTTTACATTTTCTCAATTTTAATGATAATAAAACTGAAATCATAGTTTTTGACTCATCTGATTATCCTAGTCAAATAACCCAATAATTCAACAATTTCTAAGCCTTGGGTAAAGAATTTAGGTGTTCGATGACGGTTTAAAATTTGACAAGCAGATAAACCGTGTGGTCAAATCCTGCTTTTTTCAGCTTCGTCTTTTAGCTAAAGTAAAACCTATATTATCTTTTAAAAACTTCGAAAAAAAAATTCATGCATTTTTAACATCAAGGTTAGACTATTGTAATTCCCTGTATTACGGGATTAGCCAATCAGTTTGATCCCGGTTACAGACGTACAAAATGCGTCGGCAAGACTTCTGACATAGGCTACTAAAAAACGGGACATTACTCCAGCGCTACGCTCTTTGCACTGGCTGCCTGTACGATACCGTGTTGATTTTAAAAGTATTTTCTTAGTATTAAAATCTTTAAATGATTTGGCCCTTCCTTATCTTTCAGATTTACTGTCAGAACATCGTCCAGTTGTGTCTCTCCGGTCGTCTAATCAGAGATTGCTAAGGTATTCCGAAATCAAACCTGAAAAGTAGGGATGGCCGTGCTTTCTCAGTAGCGGCTCCCAGATTGTGGAATGCACTACCACCAAGTATTAGATTTGCTCCATCTATATCTGTTTTGATTTATAATTTGATGTTTCTGTTGTCTTTTGTATTGGTGTAAAGCACTCTGGTCAACTGCTGTTGTGTTTAGTTGTGCTATAGAAATAAAACTGACAGGGACATCTTACCGTCCCTCTCAGCTCCTCTTTCTGTTCACAGTCCCAGGAATTCTGATCATGCACACCTGATGCCATATATCTTAATCAAGGGCTCTTCTTAAGCACCACTAATATTACCTTTTGACCATAAATAGCAGCAGCTGTATACCAAATTGCATATTTTTGTTCAGTTTGGGCCTTTGAATAAAACGGATGTGTTTTTTCCACACTTAACAATGGCTGCAACAGTATTTCACGAGTTTGTGTGCCCATATAATCTTAGCATTAGTGGTAAACAGATGTGGCTTGATGTCTGCAAGGGAGGGCTCAGAGAGAGACTATTCTACTCAAGCTCCTATATATAGTCCCCTATACACTGTAAAAAAAAAAAAACGTTTGGCAAACTTAAAAGTTTAAGGCAACCAGCTTCAGCAGATTGTTGAGTTATCTCAACTTATTTTTTAGGATATTTCTCAACTTTTTGTTGCATAAACTTAAAACAAGAAGTTGAAAAAACTCAAAAATCTGCTGAGGCTGGTTGCCTTAAACTTGTAAGTTTGCCAAACTTTTTTTTTTTTTTACAGTGTATAGGGGGCTATCGAGTAGAATAGTCTCTCTGAGCCCTCCATTTCAGACATCAAGCCACATCCGTTTACCACTAATGAGCACAAACTCATGAAATGCTGTTGCAGCCATAGTTAAGTGTGGAAAAAACACACAGGTTGCCTTAAACCTTTAAGTTGGCTCAGCTTTTTTTTTACAGTGAGAGAAAGATAAATAAATAATTAAAGATGCATAAATGGAGGAGGAGGGATGCCGAAAGAACGAACGACAGAAAGAGGCTGGATTTTATTGGATATTGATTGGAAGATTAGATGGGCAAACTATTCACCTTTTTTTAACACTTTGCAGGGACATGCTATCCCATCTGATTTGCACTTTGTGGGGCCATCATTTGTTTTCCAACAGGACATGACCCTTAACATATCTCTAGGTTATGTAAGAGCTATTTGTTCTAGAAAGAGAGTGATGGAGTGCAGCATCAGATGACCTGGCCTCCACAATCACCCGATCTAAATCCAGTTGAGATTTTTTGGGATGAGTTAGGCCAGAGAGTGTAGGAAAAGCAGCCAACAAGTACTCAACACCTCAGGGAACTCCTTCAAGATTGTTGGAAAACCATTCCAGGTGACTTCCTCAAGAGGCTGAGCGAATGCCAAGACTGTGCAAACTGTCATCAAAGAAAAAGGTGGCTATACTTTGAAGAATTGAACATATAAAATATATTCTGGGTTATTTAACACAAATTTGTTGACTACATAATTCAGTATTTGGTCTGTCATAATTTTAATACATTCAGTATTAATAAACAGGTTGAAAACAATAATAATAAAAAATGAATTAAAACATTGAATAAGGTGTGTCTAAACTGGTAGTGTATGTCAGGCTTTACAGGGTTAAAACAGGCATGTTATTGCCTGAATACGCGGTGTTTCCCTACCTATGGACCAAAAGGCTAGGACTGGCTCCAGCATCACTGCCATGCTGTGACGATGAATAGGACAAGCAGTTTGGAAAATTAATGGCTGGATGGAAGGAGAGTCAATCTACGATCTCACATGTTCTGATCTTAAATTCTGGCACTCGAAAATGAATTAATATGCAGCAAGATATGGCTTTGGACCGAGATACGTAGAAAAGCATACATATATTCATTCACAATTTCACATCTTCCCTAATAATTTCATTTACTGATTGCCCTGACAGATTACCCCTAATATGATGTTTCTGAGCAAAAATTAACAGGAATGATAAAGTTCCCAATACAACAATATTTCTGACACAAAGAGGTACATCTCTACTTATGCATTCATAATAGATGAGATACAAAAACTAATTATAATTAATGGAATAGTTCACCCAAAAATGTAAATGTACTGAATTTACTTACCCTCAGGCCATCCAAGATGTAGATTTTTTTATTTTTTGGTAACCGACTTAAAGAAATGTAGCATTACATCCATTGGGTGCTGTCAGAATTAGACAGTTGATTTTTCTTCTGATTTCTCTTCTGATTCAGATAAGATAACCTTTTCACTGGAGAAAGAAATATTATGGATAGACCCATATTTTAGCAAAGGTTTCAAGTAAAAACTTATTTGTTTTTATCAGCTGTTTGGGCTATCATTTCTGATGGCACCCATTCCCTGCAGAACATCCACTGGTGAGCAAGTGATGTAATGCTACATTTCTCCAAATCCAAGGAAGAAACAAACTCATCTACATTTTGGATGGCTTGAAGGTGAATACATTTTGTGTGTGTGTGTGTGTGTGTGTGTGTGTGTGTGTGTGTGTGTGTGTGTGAGTGTGAGAGAGAGAAATAAATATTACTTTAACTCAATGACAATAAACCATCTGCACATTTAAAGATAATGTTTCATAACGATGGGGGAAAAATTATAATAACTTTTCATCTGTCTATTTTGTCTGTGAATAAATAAATGCATGAAAAAAATACAATACAAACAAGAAGTTATTTTCCTGTGTCGAAATAGCTGACTTAGTATTTATTGATTTGTGCTCCACAGTACAGATGATGAAGGAGTTTGGAGTGCAGCCTGGTCACCACCACGGCCGTGTTTTATCATGACAGTGGGGCAATATTGACTTACTGACCATGTGGTCCACAACTCCTATACAGAGGTTAACACAACCTGAATAACAAACACTCCCACTCTCACATTTTTAATGGGGTTGACGATTATATAATAATAACCTCAGTTTCTCGCTTCTGTTTTACTACTTTAACAGGCAAATAAAAGGCAGGAAACAGAAGAAATAATACCTTTTCTTATGGTTTTATTTACTTTTTTCCCAGCAAAAGTAAAGAGGACTACAGAATACCTTTCATTTAAAAAAGACAGATAATTTTATTCATTCATTGACATTGCAGTATGTTAGACCAGCTGCAGTATAACTGAGTTGATACAATATTAAAAAAATGACCAATATGACTTGTGTATGAAGCTTTTCCAGAATTAATAGGTGTAGAATGGAAAATCTTAGAAACCATTTGACAGATGTTTACACATTTACTCGAAAATGCCTTGCCCATGTCATTCCCATGTACTTTTAGCTTCACAATAACAAAAATGTTAGCTCAGAACAATGCAGGGAGCTTTAGTGAGGTTTTTAAATGTCTCCCAGGCCTCCAAACTGCTTGGCACCACTATGCTGACCATCGGTACTGATTCTGTTGATGGGAATGATCTTCATGGTGGTCTCCTTCAGAGAATACCAGCGACTGTGCCATGTGGCCCAGATGATACCATTGTCATATCCATTCTGTGAGTCCTTCTCTGTGTACTTGCCACCTGTGAAGACAGAAATGTTACATCAGCAAAGAGACTTCTGCATGCATATTATTGACATTTGATGGATTTATGAAGACGGAAGGGTGGAAGGGTTTACTCTGGTAGTATTTTCCGTTGAGATGAGCAGCATGACAGCGGTTCATCCACCAGCCAGACCCTTCCTGCAAGGCACAGTTTTCATTGAACTTGTCGTTGTCTTTGTCAGGTGTACTGAACTGCATGCCATTGTGAGATGTGTAGAATTTGTCGCTGGGATCATCGCCAAAGTCATGTCCATCAAAGGCATCACCAGCATCTCCACCAAAGTAGTAAGAATATGTCAAGCGGTACGAATCAACTTCTGGTCCAAGTTTGAAAGTGGCATAGTCAGCATACCTAAGAAAACAAGTTTAACAAGGTAAATTTAAGACAAACACTCTTATTGATTGTTGTGCGCCCTAATGTTCAGCAGCATGTTTGATTTGACTGAAAGGGTCATGCAATGTGACTTGGCAAGAATCAATTTTGGTTGCAGAGCAAAGTCCTGTTTGGTGACTGCCGATAAGGAAAACGTTTGCTTTGGGAATTCATGGATAATTCTTGCTCAGGTTTGACACCAAAAGCATTCCTGTAACTCAAGCCGTAGAGCATGGTGCTAGAAACGCCAAGGACACGGATTCCCAGTGAATACATGAACTCATGAAATGTATAACCTTGAATTCAATGCAAGTCAGTTTGTATAAAAGTGTCTACCACAGGGGTGCCCAGTCCTGTTCCTGAAAATCTTTATTTTCAGTGCCAAGCCTGCTCCAACAAAACCTGTCTGTAATTGCAAGTCTGCAAGTGTTCCTGATGATCATAATAAGCTGGTTAAGGTGCTTAATCATCATTTTATTATGGTTGGAGCTACACTTTGTAGGAAGGAACAGCCGGCACTTCTGGTCTACCGAGTGTGTGAATGTGAAAATAGGTGATTTGTGAGCTCTGCTTGTGAAATTAAAACCTAAAAATGTACAATATTAGGCAGAAATGTGTGTAAAAAAAAAATGGTTTCCATGGTTCATTACTTTTTTTTGCCGTCCCAATCGACCATCTCTATCCTCAGTACATAAGGCACACTGGACTGAACAGACAGCAGATGCATCTTCTCATTCCCCAACCAGAACTCTGTTCTGTCATCTGGTGAGAGGTACCCAAAACCTTCCTTATACTGAATCCAGTTTTTGTTGAAGTCAACACTGCCATCACGTCTCTGAAAAACATACAATGGATTTTGATCAATAAAGCTGAACGCCTTTGTAACTGGTTCTACTCGCACAGTTCCAGGCGGTTTTCGAACAAGTAGCATAAAAAGGATAGTAAAAAAGATCACAATCAGTCTTTAGTGGCCTCTTGAGGCCAGGGTAGTAAAGTTTACCTGACCAGCTCTTACTAACTGGACTACATTATACTAATCCTCCCTAAAACTCACTCCAATCTGGGTCACGGCACCAACATACTGGACTTACTCGCACTACTCTTAGCAGGATTTGATCTATAGCATCAACCAGCACAAGAGGATTCTTGTTTCTTAGTAATGCACTGATACCAAAATTTTATGCTGATATGATAATTATTTCATATTTTCATATTACTACTCTCAGATAAATGGCTAAAGAGAAATAAATAAATAAATCACTTAATTAAGTATTTAAAAGACTAAAATAAATTGTTTTAAAAACAAAACAAAAATGTATAATTTTTAACAAGTGCATGTAAGCATCACAACATATACTGTATATTATGAATTATATATATATATATATATATATATATATATATATATAATTTCACTCATGACAACTCTCTGAAGATTTTAACTTGGTAATGGTTATGACAACGTTAATGTAGTTGGTCTTGGCGGTATAGATCTGCTACGCTGCTGATGCTGAATTGCTGCTGCTGTTAGTTATTGCTGTAGTTGTAGATTATTGCTGCTGCTGCAAGCAAGTACGGGAACTTGCTAATGCCAATTCATACGGCAATGCGGTGCTGTGAGTATTTAAGACATACTGCTGCTGCATAAATAGCATATTAACTAACCCGTAGCAGATATATACAGGTGGAGCTAGGGAGGGTGGAGGGTTTCAGAGGAACTCTGAAAGCGCGCTGCAAAATGCTAGGCTGCAAAAAGAGGATGCTAACCAGCCTTTATAATGTAAAGCAGCAAGCTCATTGGCTGTGTATGCAACATGAACCAATCAGTTTGTGCAAAGTCGTTTAACGCTGTGAATATCATCAGTTACATTAATACCCATCATCCTGTGTCATCTAGTTTCATGTACATCCTTACATTTTCTCAAAGGAAATTATGTCACTGTGCATTGTCTGTTGTGCCACGTACCCTCTGAAGTACAGTCCATCCACGTCCAAAGCTGTCTATCTCACAGTACACCAGGAATGCCTCAGGAGCCCTGGCTGGTTTCACATAGTAGAGCCCACTGACCTTACCACCTTTGTTTGCAATGTCCTGACAGTCTGGGGGAAAATAAACATATACTTCAGCCCTCTGATCTTATGTCAGTTGTCATTAGGATGTTTAAATTAGCTGGTTTTACCTTTGCCTGTGACTGTCTGAATCTCCACTGTGTCTTTGCAGGGTTCTTTGCACATCTGGTCCAGCTGGAGAGACATCTGCTTCAAATCGGTTATTCTTTTATCATTAGACTGTAGGGTTGACTGCAGTTGACTGGGGATGGGGGGAGGGGATAAAAAATAAGAATACTTTTAAAATGGCTATACATTTATATAATGGCATTTATTAAACTTATGACCATATTTAAGATAAGTGGGATAAAAAAGAAGAAAAATGCTCACTATATTTGATCTTCCTGAGCGAGAATGCTCTTCTCAAATCGCAGTATATCATCAAGCATGCTTGTAGATTTTTTGATGAATGAGTCTGACAAAAAGATGGTGGTTATGAAAATCAAGTTTCACATTTACTTTAAAAATAAATTTCAGACATACAAAGGCTTGAATATACCTATTCAATGATAATCATATTTTACTTTCCGTATTAAAATTCATTTTGATATGCTTTGGGAGGCTTAAAAAGTAATACAACTGTCCTGATATCTTAATGAATATATTAAAAGTGTCATCTTTATTATTTCTTTCAATTTTTATTAATATTTGTAAAGGTTTTTCTCCAATGGTTCTGTGGTGCGACCAACTTGCAGAAAAAAAATCATAAAACAGGAAATTATATTACAGAGAGGACCTCCTGACTGTCAATGTCAGTAGGTTTTATAAAATAAAATATAATTTTAGGTCATGAAATGTCATGTGGTGTGACTCCCGTAATCTTATTTATGAATTAATAATTACTGATGTGTAATAAAATTATTAATAAACAACATTCAAAATTATATTTTAAATTTGTAAATAATAAAATATGTACATTCACATGTATTCAGGGTGTAAGAAAAATAATTTATCCTTATCTATTTATTTTTTCAAATAACAGAAATCTGCATTATTCCAAAAAAAGCACCTGAGAGGTCATCCAAAAACTCTGTAACCTCTGTACACATTTTCATTCAATATTTTTTAAATCCATAATTAATGATAAATTGCGCTACCTGGTGCTTGTTTCTGTGCTTGTGTTTCCGAGTCTCTCAAGTAGACCACTTTGTCCTGCGCTCCTCTGGTAAGGTTGGCAAGATCCTCCAAATCTTGTTCCATTTGATTCAGCTCTCTGTCCATATCAGGCTTGTACCTCTGCAAATAATCAGCGACTCCACATGTGGTTGGGCAGTATATCCCCTGAGGAAGAGAGCATTGAATGTTACTGTTAAAATAGTGACTGTTACCATGAAGCTTCACAAATGCAAATATATTACATGAAAAAATCCAGAACAGACAATCTGTACTTACAAACCCATCATTCGGGTTACATATATCTTGTGCTGCTGAATAGTCCCCTCTCATTTGCTTAAAATGATAAAAGGAAGAAAAGACAATCAGTAAACATAAAAAAGTAAAAAACTGCTAGCAATTAAATAATTATTTTTTGTTTCTCACCGCTGACGTTAATGTGGACAGAAGCAAGATGGAAACAGCCAAATGCATGAACGAGGCCATGTTGGACCTGCAACCAGTCTGGTCCCTTGAGTATGTGAGTGACTGTTGACTGCTGCAGGATATTTATCCGATCAAGGTCCTGCTCAGAGATGGAGATAACGGTCCACTATACAAATAAGAGCTACCTCCACCCCTTTCTTACTCACGGTGTGACTCCGATCTAACCGTAAATTAACAGAGATTGGACAACATGTCCATTTTAACGCTGAGAACATGCTAATGAACATAAATGGGCAAAGACAGTCGTACTGTAGCCTACTACTGTTTTTGCTCACTTTTTCATGATGTTGATATTGCTAATAAATAATCATTATTGATGACAGAGTCACATAACTTTATGTAACCTTTCACTTTAGTTTAATAAGGAAAGGACAATGAAACGGCTAGCTACCCCCCCCCCATACACACACAAAATTAGTTGACACTAACCAAAAAATGACAATAATGTAAAACCTTTAGATTACATGTTGCAATCAAGATGAAACACTGCTTTGTTGAAAATAGGTTTCTACTCATACATAAGCCTAATATACAAACAATATAAACAAACAAACAAACAAACCAAAAGGACAAACAGATATTTTACCATGACGCAGCACGTTTCTATTGCTACAGAGACTGTGGGTCACTATCCTCTCTCTTTTAAGTTAATGATTTGTAGCATTTTTCTTGTCCAATGCTGGGAATATCAAATGTTCCACAGATCTCTAGATGACATGTACACACAAGCACAGACAAACAGACACTTGCTGACACACTTTAATCTCCACCACCAGTCACTGAGGGAAAAAAAAGACGTCTTTCTTCATTTTACTGGTAATGACCTAAGTCAAGGATTGCTAAATACTGAATATTACAAAAATAAAACAATACTGGTCCAGTGAACCACTTGAGGCCAAAAATAGTGTATTTCATAATTTTACTGGTAATAACTAAAGATCAATGTGAAATAAATTGGTCCTCAATATTTGCATAATATTTATGATCATGAAGTTACTTGCATTAAACATTCACTACTTATTTAAGCAGTATTGCAGCTGTTTTCCAGAGATTTAAAAATGAAAAATTATGAGTTGTTTGCGTTATTATTAGCCAACCATTTTGGGGTATTTGATGACTGGACATTACTAGTAAATATTTAATCGCTTTGAATATTAATACTGTTGCTCAATACTTGTCTATGTTTTCAGGGCCACAAACACCAGTACCAACAGTGATAAAGACTTTGAACGTGTTTTTACCAAATTAACCACTAGAGGATGTTGCACATCAAAACTATTACGTGGTCCAGATGTTTGTTGCCAAATAAGCAGTACACACATCAGCAGTTGTTAAAAATATTACTTGCTATACTTGTAAAACAAACTAAATTAGTAAAATGAATTAGTTTCACTAAGCTAAACTGGGTTCTGGAATTAAGGGTGGGAGACAGTTTAAGCAGAAATGGTTCAGCTTCATAATAAAATAAGCATCATTGTCTGTCTCAAAGCAGAACTGAATGGAACAGAACTGTGTTTAGTGCAGTGTTCAGACAGGAATTTATTATCAGGGGCTCCATGGCCTGAGCACTGAACATCTATGCAAACTACCCTTCTTGGTCTTCTAATGTTAGTCTAAAAAATAAGCTTTCCCCATTCTGTTTATAGAAAATAACACATGCCATTTATCAACAAAGCCTATCTGGTAAAAATATATAAAGTTCAATTTTTGTTGTTGTTGATGCATTTAATTCACAAAAGTATCGCTGCATGAAGGGTTTGGTGACAAATATCCAGCTGCCGTTGAAAAAGATTAAACTCTTATAAACAAACAGTGATAAACAAGTTTCAGTGAGTCAAGCAAAGGCCAGCTCTGTTTTTCTTCTTTAACTGCGGTAGCAGTAAAGGACATCTGAAAGAAGACTAATTTTAATCTGAAAACTATTTATTATAACATTGAACCCCCCCCCCAGAATCAGCTCAGAAATCAAATTGCTGGATTCAGTGTCTGTGAATAAAAAGGCTTAAAAATAAGACCCATCAAAGCTTCATTCACTGTGGATTTACAAATTGCAGACGAGTTTACTGGGGCAATGGGTCTAGAGTGTGACATTCTTTACTTTTATATTTCTACAAAGGTCCCCAACAAGGTTTCTTGATTGAGTTTATTTTCTGCTTAGGTGTATCACAAAGCTCTGTCTCTGCCAGTAACATCATTAATGTGACCAGGCTGTGACCCGATTTTATGGTGTGAAACCATACTGAACGTGCCAGACGACAGATATAAGGCAAGGCTGACCTGAGAGTCAACTTCAGCGTCTGTGAACTTAAACAACTCTGAACTCTGCCTGAACCTCTCTAAAAACCAGATGGAGAGCTGCTTCCATTTCACAAGTCCCAAGATGCAGCCTGCCAACTCTTCAGTCTCCCAAACAAAAGATAAGAAATGTCACCACCATTGAAGCGATCATGGGAGGTCATTGGCGTCTAAACTGTACAGAAATTAACAAAAAGTCTTAGGTCATTTTGAGGTTTAGTACAAGGCCTGAACTGAGATTCCTCCATTTGTATACCACGATGAAATTTGTAAAACTGCCAGATCTTCCCTATTAATATGCTTGTGTGGGACCCCTGTGGAGAGGGTGAGCAGCTTCAAGTACCTTGGTGTAAACATCTCCGAGGACCTGACTTGGACTGCACACATCCAAACACAGGTAAATCCTGCAATCCTAAATTGCAATCCTGATTTGAGACGTTTCCATACCACACTGAGTCAGTAAACTTTCTATGGCCCTTGAATAGAACATTTTAAGGATTGCTGGTGAGACCCTGAACTTCCTCAGCCTTCGCAGATGGTATGGAAACGACTCAAATCAGGATTGCAAAGCTCTGCAAAGAGTTGTGCGCTTAGCTGAGTGCATCTCAGGGTCTGCTCTCCCCTCTCTGCAGGACATCTACCTCAAAGGCTGCAAAAGCAGAGTGGTTAAAATCATCAAGAACAAAAATCACCCCGGTAACTGTCTTTTCAATTTGCTGCCATCTGGCAAGCGCTACCGGAGCATGATGGCAAAAACTGAGAGACTTAGGAGGAGCTTCTTCCCTCAGGCCATCAGGCTCCTAAACTCAAACTCAGTCTAATAACATTTACAAGACTCAATTTAATAAACTGTTAAATATTCACTATCATCCATACTGCTGCTATGTATATACCCGGTACAACCTGTTTGCACATTCCTCTTGCACATCCCTGCTTATATTATTATTTATTAAGTCCACAGTCAGGGGAGATGAGGTGTTGTTGCCCATTCTGACCACCTGACTTCTGCCTGTCAGGAAGTCCAGGATCCAGCTACACCGAGATCTGTTCAGTCCCAGAGTCTGGAGCTTCGCAACCAGTGTGGCAGGCACTATGGTGTTAAATGTCTACTGCGTCTGTCATCTTAAATGATAGTTTCATATCTTGGTACGTGTCTTGAACTGATTTTTAATAAAATAAAATCAAATCACTTTTATTGTCACATCACTACACATATTCATCTGCACAGCTCTTCGTCTGTCTGTCCTCCAGTGCCTTGGTCATCCAATCACCCTAGAGTGAAATTATTACGAGCTCCTCTACTCCAGTGCTCCAGACAGTGCAAAAAAAACAACCTGTTTGTCTACGTCCCGTTCTGTGACACAACAATTTACATATGGACAGTCGCGGCTCGTCGACCCGCTGTTTGCGGGATCCGCCGCCGCCCGCTGCGATTTACAGACTGTGCTGGTTCCGTCCACAGCCCTGCTGGTTCCGTCCAAGCCCCTGCTGGTTCCGTCCACAATGTGCAGCGCCCTCCGGTGGCTGCTCCTCGCCAAAGAGCCCGCTACACATACTGCTCCTCGCCATCGGTGGGCTGCTCCTCGCCATCCGGTGGCTGCTTCACTCCCTCCGGTGGCTGCTCCTCGCCAGTACCCTCCGGTGGCTGCTCCTCGCCACGCCCTCCGGTGGCTGCTTCACAGTGTCGGTGGCTGCTCCTCGCACTATAAGTGCCCTCCGGTGCCTGTAGGCCCTCGGTGCCTGCATATTTGGCTGCTCCTCGCCAGATGCCTGCTCCTCGCCACCCCTCCGGTGCCTGCTCCTCGCCAGCGCCCTCCTGGGGCCGCTCCTCGCATCTCTCCTGTTTCCCCGCTGGTTCCGTCCACTCTCCGTCGTTCCCGCTGGTTCCGTCCACATTCCCGCTGGTCCCGTCCATACACCGCCAGAGCGCCCCCGAGACGTATGCCCGAGCGCCCTCCTGTGCCTGCTCCGACACGTCTGCCCCTGCTGGTTCCGTCCATTATGTACACCCCTGCTGGTTCCGTCCATCTATGCTGGTTCCGTCCACATGCTGGTTCCGTCCAGTAATGCTGGTTCCGTCCATGTGCTGGTTCCGTCCAAGGTGCTGGTCCCGTCCAACCTGGGCCTCCGCTGGTTCCGTCCAGATTGCCTCCGCTGGTTCCGTCCATACCTGTGCCTCCGCTGGTTCCGTCCAATTTCCGCTGGTTCCGTCCACAGCAGATTGGTTGTGCAGCTCGCCTGTGTCTCCGCTGGCTCCGTCCACAGATCTCCGCTGGCTCCGTCCAGTTGTGCAAGTGCCTCTGCTGGTTCCGTCCGGCTCTCCAGGTGCAAGCGCCCCCCAGGGATAGATTTTTGGGGGGGCTATGCATATGCAATGTCGTGGATGTGCTGGCCACCCACGGCTTGTGGCCACCCAAGCTGGTGGCCACCCAAGCTCCAGTGATAGCAGATGTGTGGCCACCCAAGGCTAGTGCAGTGTGTGCGTGTAGTCCCTGCCCGGTCTCCAGTTGAACTGAGCGCCCACCCACCCTGTTAAAGTGGGAGGGGGGGGTAATGTCAGTGCATGGCATGTTGTCACACACACCTGTGAGTCATCCAATCACCCTAGGCACACACTTCACTCAGAGTGTGATGTAGGGTGAGTTATTTCTGACTGTTCATTAGCCTGATAGCCTGAGGGAAAAAAACACAACAATTTACATATGCTACATATTTACAGTCCCTCAAAATACACATACATATACTCAGTCGGCTAGTGCCAATACACATTATACACCGGGATTATGTACACATCTATACATAGGATGCTTATAAATTTACAGCGGAGACGTCTCCCTGAGGGCAGCAGAGAGAGCAGTCTGTGGGACGGGTGGCTGGAGTTGTGTGAGTGGGGAGTGTGATGTAGGGTGAGTTATTTCTTTGATAATCCTCCGGGCTTTCCTTGAGGGCAGCAGAGAGCAGTACACCGCCTGGTGTAGATGTCCTGGAGGGAGGGAAGCTCACCTCCAACAATGTGGCGGGCAGTTCGCACGACCCTTTGCAGAGCTTTGCGGTTGCCTGCGGTGCTGTTTCCAAACCAGGCGGTGATGCAGCTGGTCAGGATGCTCTCCACAGTGCAGGTGTAGAAGGATCTGAGGATTCTGGGGTTCGTTCCAAACTTCCTCAGCCTTCTCAGGAAGAAGAGGCGATGATGTGCCTTCTTCAGCACTGCGTCTGTGTGAGCAGACCATGTGAGATCCTCAGTGATGTGAACGCCGAGGAACTTAAAGCTGTTTACCCGCTTCACAGGTGTCTTGTTGATGGTGATGGGTGTGTGTACTCTGCTCTGTCTCCTGTAATCCACCACCAGCTCCTTGGTCTTGTCGATGTTGAGTGAGAGGTGGTTCTCCTGGCACCATTTAGTCAGGGTACTCACCTCCTCTCTGTAGGCCGTCTCATCGTTGTCGGTGATCAGGCCTATCACCGTTGTGTCGTCGGCAAATTTGACGATGACGTTGGAGCTGTGTGTAGCTGTACAGTCATGTGTTTACAGGGAGTACAGGAGTTGGCTGAGGACGCAGCCCTGTGGAGCACCAGTGTTGAGGGTCAGGGGAGATGAGGTGTTGTTGCCCATTCTGACCACCTGACTTCTGCCTGTCAGGAAGTCCAGGATCCAGCTGCACAGAGATCTGTTCAGTCCCAGAGTCTGGAGCTTCGCAACCAGTGTGGCAGGCACTATGGTGTTAAATGCCGAACTATAATCCACGAACAGCATCCTCACATAGGTGTTCTTATTTTCCAGGTGGGAGAGAGCAGTGTGCAGTGTGAAGGCAATAGCATCCTCTGTGGAACGGTTACTGCGGTATGCAAATTGTAGTGGGTCCAGTGAAGCAGGCAGCACAGAGCAGATGTGTTCTCTGACGAGCTTCTCAAAACACTTGCTGAAGATGGGGGTCAGAGCAACGGGCCTCCAGTCATTCAAGCATGTGATTTTATTTTTCTTAGGTATGGGCACAATGGTTGATTTTTTGAAGCATGAGGGAACCACAGACAGAGAGAGGGACAGACAGTAATCATTTTATAAAGTTAACCTAAGAAAAACATATTGTTCGAAATATTTCAAGATATACAGGTAGGTCTGAATTAACTTACTCTAGGTTTAGTTGATTATATGATTTGGGGGGGGGGATGTATGCTAAAATGTGAGCATTAAATATGATACATCAGGCTTTTGAGAAACGTTTGTTTTTACTTCTCTCAGTAATCATTGTATTGCATTGCAATATATGTTTTGCCTTCCACATTAAAAAATACAGAGCTTACTTTTACTTTACTTTTTAGTCATTTAGCAGACGCTTTTATCCAAAGCGACTTACAAATAAGAAAAAGTAACTAAAACTATAAGTTATAAGTCTATAAATACTATATATATACACACACACATTTAAGAAAATTGAGAAATTAAATAAAATGACAAATGCATACAACAACATTTCAAAACTTAAAATTTAAATGAAAACAAAAAATAAAGCTAAAAACATTTCAAAATATCAAAACAACCAAAGGCATGAGTACAAAAATGATTCCAACATGACACCAAGCCAAACACCCATACATACATATATGGTATTTCATTTCTATGCAGTATGTTGAAGTAACGTTACTAAAAAAATACAATGTATTAAAACTAAAACTAAAGTAAATACCTATAAAGACATGAAATTCATACATAATTTATGTAAAATTAAAATAGATAAATCAAACGGCAGTAGTTATCAGTAATCCTAAAAAAAGAACACTGTCAAAAACACATGCTAACAAACAACAACTTACACATAGTAAGAATTAGTTATAAAAACTAAAACAGAAGTGAAACAAGCAGTAAGAAAGAAGATAAATAAAAAGCGATACTTATATCCCTTGCCAGTGTCCCTGCCCGGTGGAGTCGCACGGTAGAGTCGATGGTCTTTACACTCTTCATTGTCGGTGTACATAACGGCTGCCGCGACCGCTGCCGCGGTAAACTAAGCTTTTTATACCCATCTAACAAAATACTACTCCAATTCAGCTGAACACAATTTCCTGTTAATCACAATAAATGGCCAAGCAAGCACCCGACACTGACAAGGGACGCGATACAGTACGAGACCAAACGCGATTTCAGCACGTCTCCACACAGTAAACAAAACAAGGTTTCCTAGCAACAACAACAACTGCGCTAAACTTAATGAGACAAGTAAATTTACTAGTTGTTTTTACCTTCCGTGTAGGCTGCTTCCCAAAGACTATTTTTACACTTCTATCTTCTGCTGGCGCTTAAACACAATTTCCTGTGTCACAATAAATGGCCAGCTCCCCGACACTACAAGGGATGCGATCAGTCGAGACCAAACGCGATTAGGATGTATAATGATATTTATACGCACTTTATGTAAACAATCTGATCTACTGTTATACAGAGTTCATTGATTACTGTACATTTCAAGCTGTCAGAATTTCACCTGAATTTTTAGCCATAAATAACAGCACCAATTTGTGTATTTTTGTTTAATTTGGGCTTCTTAATCAATTTGATGTGTTTTTCCCCCTTTTTTAATGTGAGCTCCATATTCTCTTGTTTCACACTATATGAGCTGGTTTTTATTTTTTTTATTTCATGGCACGTCCTGATTTTGCCGAGTTAGATGTGTTCCTGGGTCGACATATATTGTTGACCCTGGAACAACATTTTAATCCAAAAATGTAATATTTACCATTTCCCTACACCTACACCTAAACCTAACCTTCCTTACCCATGAGCAATCCCTAAAATCAGAGGAAATGATAGATGAATGACACTGATGTGTAAGCAACAAACACTGATTATAAAGCCTAAACTTCTAATAATAAACTTGTTCTTCAAATCTGATTGGTTAATGACAATGTTGTTCCAGGGTCAACAAAGATGTTGATCCAGGAACATGTCACACTTGGTAAAATCAGGTTCTGCTATTTCATGTTTTACATTGTCAAAAATGTAGAGATATTTTGAACTGCTAATGCTTCTCATTGGGATTGTTTATGTGCATAGTGATGCTAAGCAGTTACTCAGGTTTATGTATCCTGTCCATTTGATTTACTGAAGTCCTCTACTCCTCTGCCCTCAACATTAAGGCACTCTGCTGATTCTTTTTTTCTTCTTCAAGGTTCTCTTCAAAACTTTGTAAACAGGATTGGAAAGAAGAATAAAATAATAATCGATAAATGCACAAAAACGTGAGAGTTAAGTGTAGTGCATTTCTCAAGAGTACTCTTATCTGGAATCTCGTAAATGGGATTATAGTGAATTTGTAAGTAGGAGGTCATACCGAGGGCAGTGTAAGTTCAGCAGCCGACACTTCAAGTGAGGTTCTGCAGTGACCAGAGTTTCACATCTGCCCTTCAGACCTTGGACTGCCTGTTGATCACAGCTGCCAAATATTCAACACAAAATAAATGGCTTTAAAGGCTAAAATAATGATTACACAATAATTATTTATGCTACACAAAAGCCTTTTACAAATGAGGAATGCATGTGATTTAGACAGAAGACATTGAACTTGATCACAAATGTGTCGTGTATATGTATTTTCTATAAAGGATCTCCATTTTATTGCATCACAGTGTACGCTGGCGATTATTTTTTTCCACTGATGTTTTAACTATTGCACTATAGTTATACTTAATGAAATCCGATTAAATGAAGAGCTATCATAGCTAAAAGCCAAAATACTAAACATACAGCAGGTACACTGACACATGTCCAGTTCTAGCTCAACAAAGAAAAACAAAACTGGCCTATAATCAGCTATTACAGATACCTTGAGAGATTTATTGGGTCCCTCTCTGATGTTACCATTTTTTAGACCACTTTAGACCCTGTGATTACTTTATTACAGCTTCCTTCACCTCTCCCAGTTTGTCAACTCATCTGGCAGCAATCTTCCACAAAGTCAACAGTGTATATAGGCAGACTGTGCGTGCTGAAATACAGCTGTTTTAAAGTGATGTTTGAATAATTTTATGCTAATGCTTAAAAGAATAGTTCACTCAAAAATGAATATTTGCTGAAAATGTACTCACCCTCAGGCCATTCAAGATTGTAGATTAAATTGTTTCCTCTTCTGAACAGATTTTGAGAAATGTAGCATCATATCACTTGCTCGCCAATGGATCTTCTGCAGTGAATGGGTGCCGTCGGAATGAGAGTTCAAGCATCTTATAAAACATCACAAAAAAAAGTTTTTCTTGATTAAAAAAATAAAATGCATTCACATTGTGAAAAGAATAGGCTACTGTTATGACTGTTGTGGACAAACAAATCTCACAGTGTTTCTGTTTTAAGATTTCATCAAATGGCATCTTCTGCAGTTTTTCTTTCTGATTAGCCACTGATATGTAGGTTAAATAGCACTTGGAGCCATGGGCGTACATTTCATTTAACAGTAGGGGGGGACAATACATATAAAATTTCTCATGAGCAATTTTTGAAGGGGACACAAATAATACAGTCAAATTGTACTTATAAAGAGATGTCCCCACAGTGAAAAACTTTGCTTCTATCATTATTATTGTAGCACGGAGACTGCGTCATTATGGTTATTTTCAGGTTCAATGACAAAGCAGATCAGCACATTTCAAACAGCCACAAACAAAGGATAATAAATAATAAATCCCTTTTATTTCATCCATGCTGACGATTGTAATGATGCCAGGTTGTTTACCTCAGCTTAGAGCGCTCTGCTCGTGCTGCTTCTCAGAATGTTTGGTCGCTATAGCAACCAGTTGTAGTGGAAAACTGTAGGTCCGAAACAGAGCAGAACCGAACTGAACCGAACCGAGCTGGTACCAGTCAGTGGAAAAACCCCATAAGTTGCAGTGCACTATGTAACAAGCTATTGTAAACAAGCTAACGTTAACTAGATAAGTAATATTTTAATCGCTAATATAGCAGATTCATGAAAAATACATCGGTAACGTTAATCAGCATTTTTGTCGCAACTAATTTATTAATGAGTTGCTGCATCAACTACATTAAAGAGAATCGCTTTATTTAAAGTGAATAAAGTACCCTACTTACTGGAGTTCAACATTAACTGAGCCGCAGCCACACATGACTCGTGTGTGGAGTAGGTGAGATGAGATGAACTGGGAAAGCAGGCAGTGGGCCAAACCACAGGAAGGGGGGGGGAACTCATACTGTTTCTAAAAGCATTTTTTGCGGGGTTTTTTTCTACTTACACAATTATTTTAGGTATACATACATATACACAATAGAGAGTGCGATTTTTTTAAATATTTTTTTTTGGGGGGGATCGGATGGGAGGGGGGGATACATGTCCACTCCGTCCCCCCTCGCCATTGATGAGCCCATTGTGTAACTAAGAATACAATTCTGATCTAATGACTGATTGAAATGAATAGGTCTAATGATTGAAACAGAAATATATTCTGGACGCCTGGATGAACAATACATTCAAGATTATCCGATGCCATGCGTTACAGGCCACTTCTTCCCACTAACGTTAAGGCAGGCTAGACGCCTTAAGAAGAAGGACAGCTTGTTGAAAATGTGGGAGGACACCAGCCAGCAATCTCACGCTTCAGACTAGACTACAAAATCAGCTGTTTTCTGCCACTGCTGGGGCATAACTCTTGACAACTTTCTATGCTGTTTTGATATACACTATATATACACTCTTAAAAATAAAGGCTTCATAATGCCATGGGAGAAGCTTTTTTGTCTTAAATGGTTCCATAAAGGACCTTTTAACATCTGAAGAACCTTTCAGTTTCTCAAAAGGTTCTTTGAAGTGATAGAAGGTTCTTCAGATTATAAAAAGGTAAGAAAGAGATGGTTCTTTAAATAAACTTTGACTGAATGGTTCTTTGTGGAACCAAAAATGGTTCTTCTCTGGCATCGCTGTGGAGATCCTTTCAAGCACCTTTATTTTTAAGTGTATAGATAGACAGACAGACAGACAGACAGACAGACAGACAGACAGACAGACAGACAGACAGACAGACAGATAGACAGATAGACATAGATAGATAGATAGATAGATAGATAGATAGATAGATAGATAGATAGATAGATAGATAGATAGATAGATAGATAGATAGATAGATAGATAGATAGATAGATAGATAGATAGATAGATAGATATCAGGAATGCTATACCAAGGTAAAAACATTTCTAACATTCTTTTTTTCAATGTATGTTATTGTAAAATGCTACCAATGGGCTTACTGTTTATTTGCGAAAACTACACAACATTAAGTAATCAAGTGTTAAGCATTAAAGTGGTTTAGTGTGGGAAAGTAACTTCCAGCCAATCAGAATACTGGGGACCTCCTCATTCCTGAAGCACATGCCGTGTATAAATTCTCCATCGACTGTGAAGTCTGCAAGTCATAAAAATGCTAGACTCGCTGACGCTTCTATTTGAGAAATTCTTTCTTTTCTCAAACTTTAATATTTTTAAAAGTCTATGGCAGGAGGAGCCGGAGCGTGCGGTGAAATGGCCAGTGCTCAGGAGAGGAGATCTGCTGGAGGTGCAGCGCACTCTCTTCATTCATTACGGCATCTATCTGGGCGACAGCAGGGTGGCGCACCTGATGCCTGACATCATGCCAGCATTAACCAATAACAAACAGCTCATCAAACCAGTCGTCACTAACACAAGACTCATATTAGGCTGTATTTACAGAAATGCGAGTATACGTGTAGACTCGGTTGAAGATTTCGCATACGGAGCTCAGATTATAGTGAACGATATGGATGTGAAAATTAAATGTCAAGCACTGTTGAGCGAAGAAGTCGCGAGGAGAGCAGAGAAAATGGTCGGCGATATTCCATACAGTTTATTATGGAATAACTGTGAACATTTCGTGACGTATTGCAGGTACGGGACACCTGTGAGCCCGCAGACAGAGAAGGTGAGTTCGACAAAAAATATGATTTTATCTTTTAATGTTATAATAGCCTACAGAATATTATAATCTACTTGTTAAAATATCATATAATTAACATTTGTAACACAATATTGTAGGATTAATACCATGTTATCTAAATGTCAATATTGCAGCAAACATACATAAATAAACCTATATATATTCTTTAAAACTCATATTTTGGTTGGAGAAGAAACAATTGAATTTGATTTGGGCAAAGTCTGTGAATTATATGTTTAATGTATTTTCTTTTGCAGTTCTGTGACTATCTGAAAACCATCATCCGGGACCAGAGAAGTGTGGCCTTAACTGTTGGAATAGGAGTGATGTACACCCTGTGCTTTGGCCTGGCACCTTCAACTACATTACCCACAATCTTTATTCCCTTCATTCTGTGGATGGCTGGCTGAGAGACACTTTCACTACATCACAACAAAGCTCAGTTTTAAAGGGGACAAGTACACAGCAATGCAATGCATCACTGCCGCAGTGGAATATGTGTAAACATGCAAAGTCTGATTATGCAGTCATACAATGTCTGAGCATCATTTGCTTTTTTCTTCTATATATGTTAAAGGATAAGCTATGTCATTTAAATAGTTGATGGCAACATACTGTTTTCTCAGCCTTTACAGCACTGCTATATATTTTTCATTTTAAACCATATGCCTAAAATTGGTAAAGCCAATATTGTTGTAGCTTAAAGTTACAGATTGCATTTACTGTTCACTAAAGGTACCTTATTAAGCAGAAGTGTTTATGATCACTGACATGGAAATTAACTGACATGATCAATTTTAATGTACTATGGACTGTGATTTAAGACATAACATGTATGAGTAGGCCTACCTGTAGTTTTTTATTGTTATTATTAAGCTCTGACGATGCTTGATTGTGAATTTGTACAGTTTCAATGTATATTTAATATCATACGTTTCTGAAAGAGAACCAGAACAAGAATATGCAGACAGACAGAAAAATTTGATGAATGTTGGCATTATGTATAAATAAAAGTATTATTTCTGGTTACTGTTGTAAACGGTTGATTGGATTTATTACACTATGTTCAATACAATAAAGCTTGTCTGATCTGTAGATGAACTTGTGGAATTTGCACAAGGCCGGTTGCATTCAAGGTTAACACTAGTTAGACAGTAAAAGTTAGTGAGCTATTCTTTTATTTTAGACTGGTCTTTTTTTTTATTCAGTTACTTAAAAATCAAAACAATAAGACATTAACCGTTGGCTAACTGCTAGTTTGTCAGACTTGTTCTTAAGACACTGTCTTAACATAGAGTCTAAGTTTATGCAGCTGGCCCCAGGTTCTATAATCTGAGCTGTTCACATCTTAGTCTGATTTGACATCACTAAACTTGTTTTGGCCAGGTCAATTTTCTGTTCATGAAAACAACAACAATAATAATGGGGGGGGGGGGGGGGAATGACTTCGCCAAACATGAATTCACATAGGGAAAACGAGGAATAAAATAATATAGTAAATGAATAATGGCACTGAAGCAAGGATGTGAGCTGAGTTTAAGAAGTTTAAAAAGTGGTCTAAAACAGCAGGTCTCAACCCTATTGACCCTCCAGCGTTGAAGACAATATTAAGAGCCCTCCTCATTTAGAGTAGATCTTAGAAATAAAGGTTAACAAAGGCCATATAGGAAACATTTTGGCTCCCCAAATAACTGTTTTTGTCATAGTGTGAAGAAAAATGTAATATTCTAAAAACTATGAAGAACCTTTTGTGCAATGAAAGTTGTTTTCATAGATTTTTCCCATATAAATACATTTATTTTATATCAGCAAATAGCCCAACATTGTTTGGTTGGGTCAGATACAATAAAATGATAAAAGAAACCAGTCTAGCAAAAGGTAGATTGGCTTGAAGATTAAACATGTTGAAATAAGCTTTTGATGCAGCCGGCCCGAATTTAATCTGCCTTTTCTTCTCCCATTCTCCTCCCTATTCCCATTGCATATAGATGCATAATGCTCAATTTGTTATCACGCTAAAAATTAGCCTGGTTTTGAGGTTCTCAACTGCAAGATATAAGTGCAAAGCTACCATCATCAGGTCAGTCTCAGACTATACTTGACCAAAATGATGTGTATATAAATGACATACTTATGATACAATTGGTCAAGGTACAAACATTCTTCAGGTTTTGTTTAACCTGTTTCAACAAGCAAGCATTATACAAGCATTAATCTTGCTACTGACCTGGGACTTTCATCTCCAGGAAATTAAGACTGACTTATTCAGCAGGCCATTTAAATATCTATTTATACACAGTTTGGCTTATATAAAACTTGTGAAATTACCTTGCCATAATCAACATGTGATGAACAAAAGCTGCTTTATTCAATGAACCACATCACTCCTCCCAGAGCAAATCAAATAAATTGAACAGATGTGAAGTGAACGGCGTCACTGTAGACTGCCTTCAGCCATGATCACACTCAGACTGCTTAATTTCTTCTTCATCACCTCAACACTGGAGGAGGAATATGAAGAAGACAGGCGGAAGAAAATCTACGACGTCTCTCTTTGCAAGCGTGGTGACCTTTTGGAGGTATCCAGGACTCTTTTAAAAATTTTTTTGTGTTGCTCATTTGATCCCAGACATCCTACCAGTGTTCACTAAAGAAAAGTCCATCGTTGAGCAGATCGTGACCAACGAAAGACTGATTTTGGGAGTTTTGGCCAAAGCAGACAGTTTCTGTGAACTCTTTGGTGGATTTTGCATACGGTGATCAGATTCAGGTCAATAAAACGGACAGTATGGTCAGTCACTGAATGGAGAGGAAGTGGCACGACGGGCGGAGAAGCTGATTGGATCTTTCTCCTAAAGCCTACTGTGACACAACTGTGAACATTATGTCATGTACTTCCGCTATGGTGTTGCATTTAGCTTCTAACCCTTTCAGGTAAGAAAAAAAATGTGGAGGGTGCATATATAGAATATTTGCATATAGATACACTATACATCTTAACATTTTTTGAAAGAATCCTTTATGCTCACCAAGGCTGCATTTATTAAATCAAAATACAGTAAAATATTAAATTTATATTTGTGAAATATCATTACAATTTAAAATACATGCATCAATTTCCTGTATATGCAGTGAATTGACAGTTTGAGACTAAGAGGAGACATGTATTGTGTAGGAAATCAATGAGCCTGAAAATAACATTTTAGTTCAATGACATTTGAACTATATTTTAACATAAATTAAGAATGAACACTAGCTTTAAGCACCTTGTGTTCTCTGTGTGGGCATAACAGTCGCACTCTAAGCCTCCCACAGGATTCATTTACATGTCCACTTTTGTTTCCAAATTCCAAACAGGATTTCACAATTTCCTCCTACACATGCACAGATTATCTCCTATTTGAATACGTCAGTGAACTCCTCTCCTCATGGTTTATTCCCCATAAACAGAGCTGAGAAAAGACGAAAGGCATCTTGTACATTTTGTAGTAACCTTAACCTCATGTGCCATGAAAAAATGCAAAAGAATGAACAGGGTTATTTTCAGAGCACAAAAGCCTCGTTTGAGCTATAGCAGGTCATAGCCTTTTATATGGAGCCAAACAACTCAAACTATAAACATGATTCATTGGTCCATTTTGAATTTCTAATTTATTGCATATACAGTATATATGATCAATTAGGTCTGAATAGGTAGCCATATCGTAAACTAACACTGACAATATTGCAGTAATCTATAGGTTAATGTTAATTTTTACATATACTAAAACATTTTTTGTTTAATTTTTCAATTTATAAATTAACAGTTTAAGTATTATGAATGAACATGAAGTAGGCTACTAATAAAAACTGTACATTTCTAACACTAACATAAAAAATCTATTAATAACAAACTGAAAATTAAAAGGATTTTTTGTTAGTGAAAACTAATGCATTGCTAACAAGTGTAATCTTTTTGCTAAAAATATTTATACAACAGTATTTAATAAAATGTCCTATTAACTGTGATGAGCATCATGCTACTACATTTGTATAAAATAGTTAGCCTATAATTAAATGTCAGTACAGATTACAATGCAATGCTCTTATTATACTCGGTAATCTGAGTAAAGTCTGAAAATGTGACTTTCAAAATTTCTTTTATTGTGCGTTTTGCAACACTCATCTAACAACAGTAGCAGCACCATCTAGTGGACAGTGGTAATATATATATTTCCTTAAACAGTTACAGAATCGTCAGTTCGTGCAAACTACAGCAAAAGTTATTAATATATAACAGATACACATTTGATTCCCTGCTAAACAATGCCTCTCCCATCTCTTTCAGTTCTGTAAAACTGTAAGGACAGCTATCTTAAGCAGAAAATGGCCTTCCTGTCAGCTATAATCGGGATCTTCATCATGTTGTTTCTAGGCGCTTTGACACCTCTCACCACCCTCCCCATTGCCGTCATTTCATTTAACATCTGGATGGCATCTTGAAGACACTCCGGGAGGAATTTGTCCTTTAATGTGATCCAGAAACAGCCATAAAAGCATCAAAGCATTTACTCTTGTCAACAACTGCTGACAGACTGTCCTTCACTACATGGCAACAAAATGTCTTGGTATCTATGTCTAGAATATGTGTCTGTTATGCAAACTGTAAATGTTAAGAAATGGCGATAATGATACCATTATGAAACTTTTCATTAAACAAGTGTTAATTGCATGCCATGTAATATATGACCATATCTGATGCATCATGAATGTATGTGATCTTGATAATTATGATTATGTTTCACTGAAGCACTTTTTTGTAATAAAGAAGGAATTCTTATAGACTAGTGTAATTTGCTTGAAGGTAACAAGCCCAAAGCGGAATTATACCCGGAATAAGTCAAATAAAAAGTAAGAGAGAGAGAGAGAGAGAGAGAGAGAGAGAGGTTTCATACTGCATGAAAAAAACGTTACAAAAATACCCAGAACATCTTAAAGTGTTTCCACAATTCCAACATGCACTGACAGCATGGAAAACTTAAAAGACAGAATAAACATGAAAGCCCTACTTTCTTTCTTTGCATAACCAGTCAATTATTCATATATTTTGTATTGAAATATGCGTATTCATATTTATCTACAGTAATTTCTAAAAGCTTCGTAAGCAAGATAACAAACTCAGTGTAATTAATATGTAAAGTTAAGGACAGTACTTCAAGGACAGTCCATACTGATTCTATTTATAGCAATTTTGGATTACAATACAATATTTATTTATAAAGAACATTTAAAAAACAACCGAAGTTGACCAAAGTGCTGTACAAAATAGAATACAAACTCAGAAATAAGATTAATAAAACAAGGCTTTCAAAGTTTAAATACAACAATAACAACACAAAAATTGAACCAATGATCAAGGGGTATTGAAAGCTACAGAGTATAAATATGTATTTAGAGCAGACTTAAAAGCAGAAATAGAGGGGGCTATTCTAATATGAAGAGGTAGACTGTTCCAGAGTTTCGGACCAGCAGTCGCAAAAGCGCGATCACCTCGTTTTTTTAAGTCTAGATATAGGCACGATGAGTAGACAGAGAACACTAGATCTCAATGTTCTAGATGGGGTGTATGGACGGAGCAGGTCTGTCAGGTACTGAGGGGCCAAATTATTGAGGTCTTTATATACAAATAGAAGAATTTTGAAATCAATTCTATAATTGATGGTTGACCAATGCAGTGCCAATAAAATAGGAGTTACTGGCTCATACTTGTGGGTACCAGAAAGTTGTCTAGCAGCTGCATTTTGTACTAGCTGTAGATGGGAGAGAGAGGACTGAGACACACCATAATAAAGTGAATTACAATAATCTAAACGAGTTGTTACAAAAGCATGGATCACCGTTTGGAAATTACTCTGTGATAAAAAGGGTTTTACTTTAGAAAGTTAATGGAGATGAAAAAAAGCATGATTTCACAACAGCACTGATCTGATTGTCAAATTTGATGTTACGATCAAACCGAATGCCCAGGTTTCATATGGGGCCAGAGAGCCACAGTCAACATCTAACACACAATTTTCCTTATGCCCAAATATAATTATTTAATTATAATAAATTTTGAAAATTACTTGAGAGCCAAAGCTTAATTAAATTCTTCTAAACAGGCCAACAATGGTTGTAAGCCGTTTTTGTCATTGTGTTTCAGAGGAAAATAGATCTGAGTATCATCAGCATATAGATGAAAGGATACTTTATATTTGTTCAAAATGGAAGCCATCAGCGGTAGCATATATAGGGTGAACAATACCGGGCCAAGGATTGATCCCTGTGGCACTCCACAATAAAGAGATATACTAGAGGAGGTCTGATAACCAATATGAACACTAAAACATCTGTTGGTCATAGGAACGAAACCACTATAAAACTGTGCCACGCAGGCCCACAGATGTCTCCAAACATGTCGACAGAACCTCATGGTCAACCAAATCAAAAGCAGCACTCAGATCGATTAAAATTAAAGCCATAAGCAATGAAACAGTGAATAATAGTTGGACGGTCCTGTGCCATAATGTAGTCAAAGAGAACAGTAATGGGGATAATGATGATGAATAGTTAATGGAAAGATGCTGCAGACAACATTTACATTAGCAAGTGTCCTACAGAGTCTGGATTCAGTTCAATGCAGGGGGTAATTACTTAGGGAATATTCTTACTGCATCCACTTGAGTAGTTTAAGGAACTATTCAGGCTTGTTTGTTTGCATAATTTAGGCATTCTTCAGTTATTTTAAGATTAATTGAGCGGGTTGACTATTTCACATTTGAATTAAGAATATGCGTCACTTGCAACAAGCAAGTTGTTTAAGTTGAGTATGAAGCGAAGTTGAGCATACATTTTTAAAAGAGCCAAGAAATCAGCTTCTTTTGTTTTTACATGTGAGTGAAACCTTGCAAATATCTTAAAGTATGAGGCCATGAATGTCATATTGAAATAAACAAAATTGTTATGACATTGCAGATAAAAAAGCTGCTTTGATAAAATAAAATCTTCAACATGCATCTCCCTTAACACTTTAAAACTGCAAAATGAAAAGACCTCCAAGTTGGAGCAAATTTGGACAACATTTTATTGATAAATAAAATGAATAATAAATCATTTATTTAAGAGGTTATCATTTTATTCTCAATTTGGCAACAATACATATGTATAATCTTAATATTTCATGGCGTAAATTACATTTTTACTATAAAGTAAAACAGTTGACAGCACTATGGATCACAGGATTAACATCAGAAAGAGCGCTTCAGGGAGCTGGTTATTTCTGTCATTGTGTTCTCTGTAGTTGTCAGGGATCCATCACAGTCACAGCCACCTCCGTCATCACAGTCACCAGTCACGACACACATCTCCTCGTCACTGACCACCAGCACCGGTCACCGGCAATCTCTGCACCATTCAAAAGCATGCTCCATCCAGTCACTCACTGTCCGGTCTACCGTTCACTACCCCGAACTGACACCAGACCCAGTGTGCACTAACCGGTGTATGCTTTCCTTTCAGCTCTCTGTCAGAGAAAGCCCTGATTCTGGTTCCCGCCCTCCTTTGATCCTGCAAATGACATTCTCATCAGTTGAAAGCTAACTGTTCTGATACTCACCTGCCAGTCCCTCTATCCTCACGATCTGCATTCAACCTGTCAATAAACCATCTTGTTATTTCACTCACCTCCTGTTCCGACTCTATTTGTGTTGTTGTGCTGCTGCATTTATTTATGCCTATTTGCCTGGCTGGACATTTACCTCAGTCTCTCAGCGGAAGTGAATGAAAATCTATACCAGTTAATCACACAGCCAGTAAGTGACTAAAGCTGCCAGCTCAGTTCAATTAAAAAGCTATTGGACTGAGATTTAGGAGGATTTAGGTATCATACTGTTTATAGATAATTTCTTCTACCCAAATGTGTCAGGGCAACCAAACTGCAATTATTGATTCGACAACATATAAAAAGAAATTTGTAGAAAACACATTCCACAGGTCAAACATAGGTGTTTTCATATGCTCCTGAAGGAGAAGGTTGTTTAAACGGTTGTCCCTCCAGTTACTAATAACATGCTGTTTGGTAATGTTGTGCCAAGAATATTCAAGAATATAAATCATGATTTTCCCACATGATCTTTCATCATCCACAATGATAACATAAAAAGCACATGTTTTGCACTTCCAAATTATGTTTTTTATATGTTTTATTTTCAGCTGTTTATTTTTTATGGTTGCCCCCAAAATTTAATTTATTTCACATTTCTGATTTATAAGGCATTTTATAATTGTATGGGGCGTTTATAAACATATGAATCATTTGTTGTAGAAACATTTTTCACTCAGAAATTGTTAGTAAACTGCACAAACTTTACAACAAATCAGGAAGTAGCACAATCACTTAAACATAATTTTGCTTACAATTAAACCAATTAAGTTTGTCATACAAATAATCTTCATTTGTCATGTGGGTTTGGATCAACACGAGGATGACTTTTTTCGTAAATTATCACCTTTTTTAATCCATACTCTTGGTCTTATTGTGAACAATTGATTGATGCACATTATACCAAAGAGTGGAAAAAACTAAACTACTCTTAAACCATGAGTAATTTGCTCTGGGTTGCAAACAGCAGACCATGTTGACTTTATCTTTAATCAATATCCTTAATGAAGCACAGCAAAACTAATTTAAAACCAGAGGGCACCTTCCTCAAAGTGTAAATGAACAAACTTATGAAAAAATCCATTATACAATCAAATTCACATTTAGAAACTGACGCAACGGTGGACAGGAATTGGAAAATGCTATAAATCACTCAGGATCACTTAATGCTGTGATATTTAACTTGAGAGCAAGACAAGAATCAATTATTAGCATGTATAGTCTCAGTACATTTTTAAGTTGAATTATTGCTTGATATAAATATATCAATTATTGTTGATATTCATACTAATTATCACAATCTCAAGATAATAAATACATTATGCTAACACAACATAGTATTCCATCAGATGAAACAGGCCTAGTGTTATATGAGAGAATAATTATAAAATACTAAGACATGATGCCATCATCACTTGACAATAGACAAGATCAGATCTTGTGACATACAGCAGCAAAACACAAAGGACTGTAGCTAAGGGTAGTGCATGCATTTAATTGAAGGTCTGACCACAATATGGGGAGATTTTTATCCTGATTGTTGACGTTATACATCCATACCTGATGTGGATCAGGAGGACAGACAATTGTGCTTTTGTCTTAATGATTAAATTTCCTGACATTTGAAACCTCTTTGTACCTGTGCCATAGGCTATGTAAAATTACAACGTGAAACAAAGAGCTGAGCATGTGAATACAATTCAATTATGTATGAGTAAATCAACTCTAATTTGTTGAAGATATCAGAAAATGAAAGTGATAATCGAGTTCTTTTCATGTCAGTAAATTATCTTAAAACACTCGTTAACACTTTGTAATAACTTTAATTAACATTAGTAAACACTATTAGCATAAATTATATAGGCTAGACTAGAGGTTAAACGTAGGCTAAAACGTGAATGTCAAGAACCTTTGATAGATTTTTTTTAATATGAAATATTATTTATCACAATGACGTCCATAAACGTCTGATCTGTTAGCATTAAGCTTATAGTTGTAATTGTAAAGCAAACTGTGGCTCATTATGAAGTCGGATGTCAATCAACAATCTCGCGAGCACAGCTGGATTTGCTCACGTAAAGATCGGCAGAGGCAGCCTGTAGACTCCCAGCAGATGCTCCTTTCCCTTCATTCCGACTCGTGTTTTTGACTCTTCTTGACGACTGTCGTTGAGTTATCCGTGATAAATTTGTTATGGATTCTATTTTTTCTCTTCCGCAAGACACGTACGTGAGCGTATATTGCATGCAACTTGACAACTTAAAGAAGGTAAGACACTTTAAGGACTTACTCTTTTCAAAAAGGATTTCCTTCCTAAATTCATTTTCTTTCTTTCTTTAATCAATTTTTTTTGTACAAAATTATGCAGTTCATATCTATAGCTATAATTTATTGTTGCATGTTATTAGTGACAATATGTGCAAACGTGCTTATGCAAATAATCATATACTATAGATAATAAGTGTACTCAAACATTTATTAATACAAATATGAATTAAACTTCATATATTCATCAAATAGTAAATCATGTCATGCATCGACAGTGCATGGCATTGTTATGCATGAAAATAAGAACCTCTGAACCTCTATAATTTATCATTATTGAATATTTTGAATCACTGATGACATACCAGGGCGTCCAGCTTTTCATAATTGATGGATTATTTAATTCATTATTGATTAATAATAATACATTTTCTGTTTTGAATACAGTTTATATTTTTAATTAGCCTAATTTTTCATTTTCACTTTACTCTTTTTTCAGAGTAATTGACTTAAGTGAACGAATGATAAATATGGATATAAGAACTGAAATGAACATATCTGAAGACGAAATTCAGTCTGCAAACTTTTCTACAGCAGCCTTACTAGACGGTCTGGAAGACAGTACAAAACTGGTGGGTGTTCAGGTGATCTTGATTTTGGCTTACAGCACCATCATCGTCTTTGGCGTGACCGGGAACTCCTTGGTCATATATGTTGTGTACAAGTTTAGAAATTTACACACGGTGACTAACTATTTCATTGTCAATTTGGCTGTAGCAGATTTGTTGGTCAACACATTGTGTTTGCCTTTTACTTTGATGTACACACTCTATGGAGAGTGGAAATTCGGACATGTGATGTGCTACCTGTTGCCGTACGCACAAGGCTTAGCGGTCCACGTTTCGACCATCACACTCAACATTATAGCTCTGGACAGATACCGCAGCATTGTCTACCACATGGAAACCAAGATGTCAAAAAACATGTGCATAGTAGTCATCGTGATCACATGGGTGGCAAGCGCAATCCTTGCCAGTCCTCTAGCTATCTTTCGTGAATACGTGACCTTTGACTTGACGCCTGACCAGACGATTCAAGGTTGCGCTGAGAAGTGGCCTGGAAGTTGTGCGGATGGAATCATCTACAGCATCGCCATGTTTTTTCTACTGTATGGCCTGCCGTTGTCAATCATTTTATTTGCATACACTCGGATCTGGAACAAGCTAAGAAATCACGTCAGCCCTGGCGGTGGCCGTAGCGACCGGCATCAACGGCGACAGAAAACCACAAAAATGCTGGTTGCTGTTGTTGTGGTCTTCACCGTTAGCTGGTTACCCTTTCACTCTTTTCAGCTTGCTGTGGATATTGATAGTAGTATATTGGAAATTAAAGATTTCAAATTGCTCTATACGGCTTTCCATATTGTGGCCATGTGCTCCACGTTTGCCAATCCCATCCTCTACGGCTGGATGAACAGGAACTATAGAAGATCTTTTATGGCTGTGTTCAAGTGCGTACGGTTAAACAATGGAATGAGAAGGGTTTGTAGCAGTGAGACAGTAAAGGAGAAATGTACACGCAATAAGCAAAGCACGATCAGTGTGGCCTTCACACAAGAAAACACGCTGCTGTGAAGGATGTTTGCTTTTTACAAAATGTGAACAAAATTCAAAATGTCTACTGTAAAGAAGGGTTGTATGTAAATCTAAAGACTGAACACTCAAATTGTCTGATATTTGACAAATTTATGAGACATTTGTCGTGACTTTGTGACTAAACGCTTAATTAGTTTGTAATATTGTATTTTCTTTAATATAATGTATATGTATTTGGTTTTATGTGATCTGTAAAAAGAGTCTTTGAGGGATCTCATGTTGAATATATTCCAGTGTTTGTTTCCTGTGAAAGTAAATGTTATTTTATGGAAAATGGTTAATTAAAAAGGTATATAAATCATTCATCTTGTGCATGTTATTCAAACATTTTCATTACTTGAAATAAAAACAAAGCATTTTAATTGAATAGACTAAAATAACTAAAATGCATAATAAAATAATAAAACTACAATAAATAATACAGTATATAGGCATATAAAAAGCAAATAAAATGACAAAAATACTCAAAGTTGCTAAAAACTAAATTTTAAATGAAAATGGTATTATAAACATTTAAAATGTATAGTCTCACAATTATACTAACATAACAATGGATTCAACAGACCACCAAAATAATACAAATGATATCTAACAGTGCAGTAAAAAAAATGTTTGTTTGCTCTTTTCAACTGATTTAATTTCTGTGGAAAAAAAGCACAAAGTATTTGCTTGCTTTTTTTCTAAAACTCACTTGAATGTAATATATTGGTGCCTATAAAGCTGGTCTGAAACAAGTTTAGCAAAAGTATAAAAGGTTTATACAAAAATGCTGTGTGTGAATCAATTTTATTGGGCAGCGAGGCAGCAAGCCAGCTGCTTTCTGTTTCAGACACCTCATGTCTCGCAGGTAAATTAGGTTACTTGGCCTCTAATACTTCACATTGTTCACAATAAGAGCTCTCGAAGTGTTTTCTTTTTTAAATGGAATACTCTTAAAACAAATATTCTCATAAACAGCAACAAGCCTGTCTGGTGGGCAGTTGTCTCAACTTGTTTGTTATGGATATTCATGTTTCATATTACTGAGCTCTTCATTATCTAGAACTATAAGATGACCAAATTATTGCATTATGAATCAGCCTTTTGTTGTAACAGAGAATGTGAGTTTTTGCCCACCAAACAAGCCTACAGACTTAAAATAATCAAGAAATACGGTTTACAAATGTAATTTATTCCATCAAGACCCACATCCTAATTCTGATAGCCACTGACCCATGAAAGATCAATCAACTCAGGAGCAGGCCAATCAATAATTACTGAGCACAACGGGACAACATAAAAATAGAACAAGAGGGTCTCAGAGTATTGATTCGGTCAATTACTGCCCTGTCTGTCTTTGAATGTCCCAAAAGCCACTACTATTATATCTACAATTTATATATTGAATTCATGTCTCTGCTCAAAATGATTTATCTATAGACATCTTGCTGCATTAGGGATTTTATTTTCAAGCAGATGGCTTTCAGCCTTAAAGCCTCAGGATGTGCATTACCAATGGTGCCATCTCATAGTCATTCATTGCTGATTTGCTCTTAACACATAATAAACATCATAAAATTACAGGTTTAATAATACGCCTATTAACCTATTTAACAATGGGTTAAATAATAAGACTATAAGCTTAACATTAGTTCCTAGTACTTTTCTGAGGATGGCAAATTTTGCTCTAAAGTCAAAATAATAGCTCACATAAAAAGGCCATCCAAGATGTATAACATAACAATAACATAACAATAATCCATAAGAAATCCACACAGCAGTCCATCAATTAACACCCCTTGAATAATAGACAAATCCAACATTAAGATGTTTTTTTTTTACTTCAAACCTTTGCTCTTTTCATATTCCTATTTTCATAGTTTTGCTTTCCCCAGTGAAAAAGACAACCCATCTAAATCAGGAGATATACAGTACATACATATTAAGCACAGTTTACAAGTGAAAACAGTGAAACAAGTGAAATCCAGATTTTTTTTTTTGCTATATGGATAGAGGACTTGCATTTTTGGGAATAAGCAACAGTTTAAAGTAAAAACTCCTTAATGATGGATTTGTTTCTTACAATCATGTAAATTGTCATTTCACAAGACTGGATAATGGACTAATTGATGGACTGGAGGGGTTTAGTGGGTGATTTTCTTATCAGCTCTTTCTGACGGCACCCATTCACTGCAGAAGATCCATTGGTAAGCAAGTGATGTGATGTTTTTAGGATAACCTGTAGCTGAGAAAATTATCAAATTTTCATTGTTATTTGAACTATTCCTTTAACAACCTTGCTGCTGCTGCACAACTGCAATTTCCCCTTAGGGATAAATAAAGGTTATTATACTATACTCTCTACAATAGTTAGCTTGATGTTGATTGATAGGGCAAAAGGTGCTGGTTTGTTCCTCGATGAACCCATGAGTTGTCGAAACATTATAACACCATCCGTGAAGGTGATTACCTTTAAAGAGATCACTTAAGCAAAGTATAGGGACCCTGCATGACTCAGAAGGCAAACATAAATAAATAAAATACTGAAGTCTGAGAGTACAAGACAATGATGATGAACAAGATATGTTTTATAGCAGTTTATCATCAGAACAAACAATAAAAGGTACAAACTGTGAATGTGAAACGTGTTCCTGTGGCTCAGTGGTAGAGCATTGTGTTAGCAGCGCAAAGGTTGTGGGTTCGATTCGCAGGGAACACACACACTGACAAAAAATGTATAACCTGAATGCAATTGTAAGTCGCTTTGGATAAAAGCGTCTGCTAAATTAATAAATAAAATGAATGAATGTTTTGCCAATTCCATAAGGTAATAAAAAGCAATTGAGCACATTACAAGATTAATTTAACATATTTATTTTAAACAAAGGCTTTGTTACACATATAATGCAATGCTATAAACAGCAATGATTTAACTTTAGTTGCCATGTTCATGACAAACTTTGTGATATTTATAAAAATATCTTTAAATTTATTTTCTAATGTAAAGACATCTTAATGAAAATGTCATAATGTTACTGCATTAAATTAACCGTGAAGCCTGACATACTGTATAAAATAATATTAGGAAAAACATTACAGTATATATTTTTTATGGAATCTTATAATTGTTTGGCTCATATAGTATGATATCTGAGAGTATGGAACTTATAGTTGAAGAGAAAAAAACTTAAAAAAATTAAATGCCAAAACTGAGGAGAAATATGCAATTTTGTGCAGTTGCTGATACTGTATTTATATATAGCCCAAAATAATATGAAATGTTGGTACACTATATAGTGTATATCAATTGCATCTTTATAACAGTACAGCTATTTGCTTATTTAAAATGCATATACATATCAGTTACCACTCTATATCTCCCAATTAAAAAATCTTAGTAAGAGGGTATTTTAATGTTTTGTAGATTTTATTATTAAAGCTCTGCCATTTTTATTGTGCAAAACATATAATGCAATGCAATACAATGATTGAGAGCTGCACAAATAAAATCATTTAAAAGTCTGTTCTATCATATTTGATCAATTTAAAACATTAAAAAAGATGATGTATGGACCAACAAATATACAACAAATATATAAATATATAAGTTACTTCAGTCCAGTAAGTGTTCATATTAAAACAATTATCAATCGGATGACAGAAGGCACATAGAATATTGTGTACAACATGTACAAGTTTTTTTTATCATGTTGATAATTTAAAGGCCTTAGAAATGTGCCTATCATATATGATACAGAATAGGCTTTATAGGGTTAAGGGAATTTTTATTTATTTATGGTTTGAGTCTCTCTGAAATGTAGTTATATCAAATGTCAAAGAACAGGTTAAAAATAAATATTAAATAACGCTCATTTTCCAAATGGAATAGTTTTATTAGGTGGGCTCCAAGGTGGAGGGGGCTCATCTTGAAGAATTGCCTGTATCCTCTTTTCTTTTCTCTCTCTTTTTTGTTGAAACTCTTTTCTTTTCTGTAATAAAATGACCAGAACAAGATAAATTCAACATCAATCTAACAAAGGAAAACAATTAAAAGATTTTGTTCACAATATGTTCACTGAAAACGAATGTATTTTAAAAACAGATTAAAATATTAATATCTCAGACTCAGTCCAAAAGCATCTGTTATAATAATTATAATCTGTATAATGACAACAATGAATTGTTTGACGTTTGACAGGTGATTTGGTTATTTTGATCTTTTAGTTTAAGAGCAACTTCTTAAGCATAAACAGCAATGTCATGGATATGTATTTTCTAAAACTCTTTTTACAGAGATGAATACATGTGATTGAGAAATAGCATGTAAACATCAAGGCAGGTTGTCTATTCATTAACCAGTGCAGAAATGTGCTGTAACATACCAGCCATTTCTCATACATCTCCAAGGCCATTTTTTCTTTTTCCTCCTTCTCATATTCCTCTCCACTTCCTTTATCTTCTCCTTCCTGCGTTCTGCCCTTATCTTCTCTTCAATAACATCATTCTTTTGGTCACTCCTGTAATATGTAATGCAAGTAACGGTCAAGTTCTGCACAACAGCACAGTTATTAATGTCAGTCTGTAACCTGAAGCATTACAAAGAGCACATTTACATTTTAATCAATACATAATTGCCTGAGTTTCTTGAGCATGATTAAACGTGTGCTAATTAACAAAACAAATTAATAAATTAGTGTTATGTATGTAAGTGCTGTGAAAGGTTTTTTTGCCCCTTCCTTTTTTTTTGTTTACATATTTGTCACACTTAAAAGTTTCAGATCATCAAACTAATTTTAATATTACACAAAGATAATGCAACTAAATACAAAATGCAGTTTTTAAATGATGATTTCATTTATTAAGGGGAAAAAAAGCTGTCCACACATACCTGGCCCTACGTAAAAAATAATTGCCCCCTCCTGTTAAATCATGAAAGATCTGTGATTAAACACATTACTTTAGAAAGCTGAGTTAAATTTCACTAGCAAAACACAAGCCTGATTACTGCCAGACCTGTTTAATCAAGAAATCACTTAAATAGAACCTGTCTGACAAAGTGAAGCATGCTTAAAGAGCAACACATCATGCCACGATCTAGAGAACCACAAGAACAGATGAGAAACAAAATAGTTGACATGTATCAGTCTGGAAAGGGTTATAAAGCCATTTCTAAGGCTTTGGAACTCCAGAGAACCATGGTCAGAGCCATTATCCACAAATGGAGAAAACTTGGAACAATGGTGAACCTTCCCAGGAGTGGCCGGCCTACCAAAATTACTCCAAGAGCGCAACGACGACTCATCCAGGAGGTCATAAAAGATCCCAGAACAACATCTAAAGAACTGCAGGCCTCACTTGCCTCAATTAGGTTCAGCGTTCATGATTCAACAATAAGAAAGAGACTGGGAAAAATGGCATCCATGGGAGATTTACAAGGCAAAATCCACCGCTGACCAAAAATAACACACAGGCTTTTTGGAAGGTGTGTGTCCCGTTGCATCTGGCGTAAGACCAACACAGCATTTCATAAAAAGAACATCATACCAAAAGTCAAACATGGTGATGGTAATGTGATGGTCTGGGGCTGCTTTGCAGGATGACTTGCCATAATTTATGTAACCATGAATTCTGCACTCTATCAGAAAATCCTGAAGGAGATTGTCCAGCCGTCAGTTTGTGACCTCAAGCGCACTTGGGTTATGCAGCAGGACAATCATCCCAAACACACCAGCAAGTTCACCTCTGAGTGGCTCAAGAAAAACTAAATTAAGGTTTTGGAGTGGCCAAGTCAAAATCCGATTGAGATGCTGTGGCATGACCTTAAAAAGTCCTTTCATGCTTGAAACCCCTCCAATGTGGCTGAATTAAAACAATTCTGTAAAGAGTGGGTCAAAATTCCTCCACAGCGATGTGAAAGACGCATTGCCAGTCATTGCAAATGCTTGATTGCAGTTATTGCTGCAAAGGGTGGCACAAGCAGTTATTAGATTTCGGGGGCAATTACTTTTTCACGTTGGGCCAGGCAGGTTTGGACAGTTTTTTTCTCTTTATAAATGAAATCATTATTTCAAAACTGCATTTTGTATTTACTCAGGTTAGTTATCTGTGTAATATTACAATTTATTTGATGATCTGAATCTTTAAAGTATGACAAATATGCAAAAAAAAACACACAAAAAAAAAAACCAGAAGGGGGCAAAAACCTTTTCACGGCACTGTAATTAAAAATGTATCTTACTCACCATTCAGCGAATGCAGAGATGGAGTCCTTCTTCTTCTCTTCTTTCTCTTTGACCTGCTGTAGTTTCTGTCTTCTCTCAGTCTGTTTCTTTTGCCTGATTCTGTCTTTAAGGATACTGTCATTCTCCTCTTTCCACTTCTCAAAAACCTGATTTTCGAAATGTTTAGAGTGATACATTTATGTGAAATATAGCACCAAAATTGCATTTAGCAGTATATATTGTATCTACCCTGGTGAAAAATAAATATACAAAAATGTATTTGAAATACATTTATTTTATGCCAAGTATACTACAAATACATTTACATATTTATGTACTTAATAAAAATACCCTGCAACTGCACTTTTGGTATATACTAAACTGCTAAAGTAAACTTAAAGTCTGCTAAATTGGAACAACTAATTCGTATTAAATGCACTTTAATTGTGTGGATGTAGTGCTGAGGTGCAACTAAAGATATACTGAAGTATATTTGATTGTGTTAAAGTGGAGATATTACAAATAAACTACAGGTAAACTTAAATATCTTGCATTAAGGCCGATATTATTGAAAGATCATACATTCCTCATCAAATAGTGACATTAAAATAAATTTTAGACTAAATATTGAAGGGGTCCTATTATGCTCTTTTACAAAGTCTTGATTTTGTTTTGGGGGTGAACATGCTCTAGAACATGCTCGGTGGTTCGAAAATCACATTATTTTTCACATTATTACAAAAATCTCTCTCCCCAGCCTGACACAAACGACTCGATTAGTTCCAGTTTGATGAAGGCCCGCCTCCCGAAAAACGAAATGTGTTGTGATTGGTTAGCTGTCCCAGTGCGTTGTGATTGGCGAACAGCTTAGACGGCGTTTCAGTATTGCCCCACCCCTTACCAAAACAGCAAGTTCTCAATATTGCCATATAAATTCAGACCACGAGAATATTGAACAAGAGGTTCGTGCAGAACCTTTGCACGCACGGATATTGCAAGACATATTAAAGTGGTAATGTTATTGTTGTTGTTTTTTGGCTAAACCGCGTTTTAGATAGGATGTCAACAACAGCTTAAAAATAACTGCATTGACTATGTACAGATAAGAGCAACAGTAATATGTATTATGTTTATTGTTCTTTAATTCTAACATTCTAACATGAATTGCACTGAAACTCTTATACAGTTGAATTTATTTATACCATAGTCCCACAGACATGCAATATTTGTGGCCACATATATATGCAGATTAATTCTCTGCCAGCGGGAGGCACTGTTGTAGTTATAGAGTTTGAGGTTTCCCCGGTAACACAGAGCTCCGCTCACAAACGCTGCTTTTTCAGACATTACATGCAAGATGAAAAGAAAATGACATGCAACATTTTCTGAAAACAGTTGGTTTCCATCAGAAATACAGTGATATAAAAACACCCGCACTGGGTTTCGATTTTGTGCAGAGCTCAAGCAAGCATTCTCACCACCTGTCAACCAGTCGAATTTCAGTAGGTGGGATTTACAATTTGTTATGTCACAAATAGAGGAAAACAACTTTGTAGTCCAACCGAGCCGTTCGCTGTAGTTCTTGAAAAGGGATTTTTTAAAAACAAAATATCTACCTTTGGAGTGAACTTTGAGATTCGTAACTTTGTATATAGTTTTATACCCAAACATACACACTACACACTGACTAAAATTCAAAAAGTAAAAAAGCATAATATGACTTTAAGACTAAATATTACATTGTGCACAAGTAGTACCTCAAAAAAAATATTCAATGATTAATTTAATCAGATAGCCTTGAGTGATATGTCAGTAAATATGTTTAAATATATTTGAACTATACTTAGAATTAAATAAATGTATAGTAAACAAATTACCTTTTTTCCCTAAGGTATGATTATAGGTTTTGGTTTAGATTGATCTCATTTCTTTAATTTTATAAGTACAAATAATCCAGTCTCTCAATTAATAATCAATGGAGTCATGAATCCTGCATGCACGATGGTTATAAATAATAAAGTTTTGATAAAAGTGTGTCACACTACAAGACATGTCAACTTATATCCCAGTATTTCAGGACAGCTTCCTCCTAAGCTATACATAACAGAACAACTAATGATAAGTGTAAAGAGTCAAGACTGCAGAACTGAAACCACTGCAGACATCAGAAAAAAAGACATGACAGTTCTGAATATGGCTAAAATGCTGAATCTAAAATGGCATTGAAACCAAAGATACTGCTATTATATCCAATTTAGTAATGGTGTGATTTAAAGCAGAGATGGGATTCTGCCTCAACGGGCACAGTGGCAAGCTAGGTCAAATAGAAGTGAAAAACTGAACACCTCCACAAATATCTGTTCCACAAGGCGTTGAGTAAAGGGTTCACAAGCCTGCAGTGCAGTTAATATCCAGTACAGCAAACCACATTCACAAATATGAAACAAATTTTGGTTGTAGTGTTGTGGACCTTGTCCTAATGTGCAGTGGATTAATAACAAAAAATAAATAATCTAAATATATATAGTAATAACAAATCCCTAATATCCTTTTAATATAGAAAATTATTTACAGTGCTTCTAATATGAAACAAATCTAATAAACAATGAAACATGCTGGTTCCTTTTTTTCTTGCCAATAAACGACATTTTAATAATTACCAATGAAAAATACTGACCTGTTTTGCAATTTCCTTTTTTTCTTGCGTTTTATCCATTTCCACTTGCTGTTGCTTGATTTTATCCTGCTTTTCTTGTACTTTCTTTTTGATGAATTCACTTTTTTTCTCTTTCCAGGCATCATAAGTGGCCTTTGCATCTGCAATTTTAGCAAGCTTTTCCTAGAAGAGAAATTATAAATTTTGAATAAATAATTCCAGGATTATGGTTCCTAAAGAATTGAGTTAAGCACTTGATTTATCTTACCTCTTGAATCTTCTCCTCTTTTAATTTATCTTCCTGCTTTTTTGCCTTACTTGTTATTTTTAAAGTTTCTTCTTTCTTTTTTAGCCATTCCTTTTAGATACACATTTTAGTTACATTAAAAGGGCTTCTTAATAAATCAATAAATCATATGTTAGTCTCTTGACATAACTTAATTATTAACTTAAAATGATTTAATTCCTTAAATATTATGATTACAGTAAATGATTAGTCTAACCTGGTACACAGCAGCTCTTAGTGAATCTGCTGCTTCTGGAACCTGTTGGGTTTCCTGTGTCCTCTGATCCAAAACCTTCAATGTTCCCAGGTATTTAGACTCTGCTGTATAAGAGCTCTTGGATTTTATGGAACTGGATGATCGAGAGCTTGAAGGTCTAATGTCCAGAAGATATTGTTCTTTGAATTTTCGATGTTTGATGCATTTGAGTAACACTTTTAAGTTAATTGTGTACTAAGTGATGTTGTACTCATTAAAACATAAAAATTACAGATATGATTAAAATCATGAGCACACATACCAGTGACAAAGTAAAAAATATTATATTATATTAAAATTACGTACCTCCAAGAAGGCAAGATAGAAAAGCTTAACTTGTCAAAATAATTAACAGAAGCGTTAAGAAATACATAAACATGGTGAGATTTGCGTGTAATGGAGAGTCCACCACACATGCACATATACAGCTTGAAGTTATTACAGCTGGAGTTTTGGTTCCTTGCCGCTGTTGCCTCTGGCTTGCTTAGTTGGGGAGTTGGGGACAAATTCACTATTGACAGAAACTTTTTGAACTAAACAGAGCTGGACGATGCCATCACTGAATTCAATAATGAAATGCTCTGAAAATTGAGTGTTTAATCATTTTACATTATTGACACTATTTTCTCTTTTTGCTTTGTGCAGTATTGTTTGTCACAATTTGTATTGTTACGACTATATAAATAAAGTGACTTGTTGAGATATTAAACAAATTCACTAACCTGTCTGTTGATTTTCTCGACATTCGGCTTAGTGTGGTTGACGTGTGGTCAAGATCACCCTGGGAACTCTCCTGATTGGAAAAGTGTGAAGACAGATTTAATTTAAGAATTAAATTAGCATTTAAATTTGACATGGCATTCAATTGACCTTAATTTGTAGGGTACTGCTTCTTTTAGTAACTTGTTTCAGAAGTTGTTTAATGCTGACACTAGATGCCATTTTAGAAAACAATATTTCAGGATAATAAATAAGAACAAGTTATTTCACTTTTAATCTAACTTACATGCTTTTCTTCAAAGGATGTTGAGTAATTTCTCTCTTTGCTCTCTTCTGAGGCAGCTAGAATGAAAATGACATATTTAAAATGATTAATACTATAATTAACTTTAAACTATTAGATGTCATGTCACAGATGATCAATACTAATATAGTAAAATGTAATGTCACTATTACAGAATCTCTGAACATTAAAACAGTCTAAATTAATTTTCACATACCACTGCCTACAGTGTCTGGAACCTCAGACACTTGCTCTGCTGTTGAACAAGACTGTGTATTGGACTTTTCTGACAAGTTCTGGTCTTCATCTGGACCCTGTAGTAAACATAAGGTTGAAAAACAAAACAAGAGTCTTTCAAAACATCTCCTGGATTTAGAACTGATCAGCTTGTTTCTGTTGGGAGATATTATCTACCACTAAAAAATAACAACCGATTCTACACTCTTAAAAACAAAAGGGGCTTTACAGCGACACCTATAAATATAATTTTGTGTTTCCCAAGAACTTTTTAGTGAACAGTTCTTTGTGTATTATTTTTTTCTTAGTGTAAAGGATATTTTAATGACCTAAAGAACCCTTTTACACTATAAAATACCTATTGTACAAAGTTTTATGTAAAGTTTCCATGGATGTTACGTGTTCTTCATGAAACAATTGGTGCCAAATGCTACCAATAAAGACATATTTGTTTTTAATACTGTACATATGGCGCCACTAAATTCATACTTGTAATAATAAAAAAAAAAATATATATATATATCTCCTAGCTTGGGTTTTTATAATTTACAGTATTTAAATGGGTTTTCTGATGACACTTTTTGTCTATCTATTATTAAGACATTCTCACCAGAACACTATCATTGGTAGAGGTTTGACTCTTCTCAGTAGAGAATGTGTTGGAGAGGGCTATAGACATAGAGGATGTCGCTGTTCTGCTGCAGGCAGTGGTCTCTGCTTGTGTTTCCTCTTCCAACTGACCAATATCACACATCTTTGCTGTCCTCTGCCTGGGTTTGGGTCTGGGTGACATGTCTTGAGCAAGACAACCTGTTTACATTAAAGAATGTGTATTTTAGTTTCTGACACTTCTTAAGCTGATTTTCTAGACAGAATAAAAATCAACCCCAGTTCTGGAAACCTTTCAGAAAGTGAATAATTTATAAATCTGAAAATGGTAATTTGGGAGCAACCATTCAATTTCCTATTCAAGATATAAATACAAAGCAAAAAGTCATATTATTGGTAACTGGTCTTGCAAAGATCACAGACATTAAACAATTGCATACATGCAAAGACTGCACTGACCTGTGGAGAGTTTTGGTTTAACGCTTCTCTCCTGGTTGAGGAATGGGTAGTTCACCATCTTCAATAATTTGGTTGTCCTCATCTTTTTCTGAAGGCAATGGCAATGGACTGTCCCACTGTGAGCCATCTGACGTAAGAGGGACAGAAGATTCCCATTGGCTATTCTCAGAGTTTAGTGGTAGTGGAGATTCTGACAGGCTCTTCCTCAACTTTGTTACTGATTTTGACTGGTCATCTTTCTGGATTGAAGTGGATTCTGGTTGAAACTTGTCAGATAAAGAGGAAAAAGTGGAATCTGACTGTTGGTTTTTCTCTGGAGTGTAAGAATTGCTTGGACTTTGAGAAGTATTCCTGAACTGGGGGGGATGGAAAGAACTAGGCTGGTCATCTGCACTTCCTGTGGTGTTCAGCTGATCAAATAGCACAGGTGAGCTGGTCCTTTTTGTTTTCATAAAAGATACTTTTTTGGGTTTGAAATTTTCCTCTTCATCATCTGAAAGCTTGAAATTGTTGATTTTGCCTTTTGTCTTTCCAACTTTAAATCTCTCTTTCTTCTGTTTTTGTATCTTAAGGAGTTTGTTAAGTATGTCTGCTGAATTTAAATATAAAGGTAAAGAACAATAAGGAAAAATGAATTACAAACATTGCTAGGAAAATAAACAAACTGATTCAAGTTAAGGTCTGTAGCTCGGAGTATACAATACATTGAACATATTTTTGATAATTATGACATTGTAAAACCTACCATCATCATCACCATCTTCATAATCATCATCGTCAAAGTCATCCGAGTAACTATGCCTGTTGCCTCTAGCAGACACAGCTTTCTTTAGCTCATCCTGAAATTCATAAACATGCACGTGTCATAGTGAGTAACGTTATTTTTGCGGTTACAAACGTTCAATTCGAAACGCACAACTGTCTAGAATAGACAGGCAGCTCACTACGCCTTGAGTCAGAAACTGATGTGTCTGACAACAATCTAAAGAATCTTTTAACGTTGGAGCACACTAATGATTTGACACTAATAACGTTACCTGAAAAGTAGTTCTTCTGGATGCTTTAGGGCTTTTCGTGTATGCAAGTGTTGTAGAAAAAGGCTCGTCATCCATCTCGTCGACTGTTTAAATGTGATAATTTATTATACAAACAAACAAGCTCGTTTCAGATATATAATTTGCCCATCAACCGTCAGACGATTAATGCCTGCCGTAGCTTCAAAACAAATGAGCTGTAGCAAGCGTTGTTCAGATCAACTTGGACGCCATTTGTTTACGCGAGTTACCAGAGCAACTGCGAATCCTTACAACGTATCTGCGTAAGAACGTACAAATCCTTCTATAACGATTGCGTGGCGTGGTGACGTAGGATACTATGGCAAACGCTTTTTACATTGAATGCCCTAAGCTTTACCAGTTTATTTAAATCTTAAAAACGGAACATAAAGACAGATGTAGAACCCTTTGGATCACACACAGCTTATCTCCATTCCTGTGTGTTACCGAAACTCCTTATGAAAACAGAGAACAAAAGGCACTTAAAGGAACACTCCACTTTTTTGGAAATAAGCTCATTTTACAACTCCTCTAGAGTTAAACAGTTGAGTTTTACAGTTTTTGAATCCATTCAGCCAATCTCTGGGTCTGGAGGGAGCACTTTTAGTTTAGCTTAGCAAAGATCATTGAATCGTATTAGACCAAATCGTGTACTAAGACCGACGGAAAATTAAGAGTTGCGACTTTCTAGGCCGATTTGGCAAGGAACTATACTCTTATTCTTAGCAGGCGCAATGATATTACGCAGCGCCTGAAAGTAGTCCCCTACTATATCATAACTATAGTTACCTAGCTGGTAGTCTCAGCCTCAGACGTCACGCCATGGCCCGTTGGCTAAACGTCTGATGCATATGTACACTCAGTGGCGGCTGGCCAATAGAGGGCGCTAGGGCGCCACCCTCCCTGAACCACACACACAAAACAATAATTATTTATATGTATATTTGTATGATGTGATATATTAGAAAATCTTCTGTGAAAAATATATGTTTTCACCATCACAATATGACCTCTCTGCCTGTCAGCACGTCTCAATTTCAGCTGAGGGGCGATCGAGAAATCGCCCACAGGAGGCGGGTCTTTGTAGAATTTAGTCAAATCCTGATTCAAGATATAAATATATTCAAGATGTGACATAAAATTTAGCCAATCAGCGTCCTCAAATCAACTGAAATGGGCAATTTTTCTGTCGCCCAAGCAGCTAAAATCAAGGCTGGTCTCGTGGTCTGTAGTGGTGCAATTTTCAATTACGTGACAATGGCGGACTCAGGTATTATTAATTCCGGACACGAACCTAACTCTGTACAATCTCTACTCCAATGTCCGTTTGAGAGGAGACATTTGGCAGAAAAACTGAAGGTAAAGCAGCTGGGTCCAGATCAGCCTGACGGTTTGATTTATTGTGAAGAATTGTTTGTGAAATTGTTTGCTGTGCCAGTGTGCCACAGCCCCACATCAAAAAATTTCACCAGCCGCCACTGTGTATACTTATCTGGAAACACTTCAAGAGTGTCAAAGTCATCGTCAGATTGGTTAGATTATACAGGATTTCCGGGAGACGTGTGTTGCGTTCTTTAACGTTCTGCCTGGAAACAAAGTTGCCGTGGCGCCAAACCCCCTCATGAAAGAAGAAAGCCGTCGTGTTTACAACTGTGACGACAGATGCTTATCAGGATTAACTAAACGCTGGAGTTTCAAAAGTATGTGAATTATTTAAAGTTTGCGGCATATAATCTTTAAAATACGTCCAAGAGTTTCACACACCAGTCTGTTATCGTGGCGAAATTTCCATGCCGCGAAACGTGACGCTGAACGAAACGAACTGTGATTGGTTGTTCGGCATGTTTTATTTGTATTTTTTTGCATTTTTATTTATTTGAAAGAGAAATGCCTTCCAAAGTAATACATGGTAAAAAATAACCCACTGAGTGATAATTTAAATAGTTAAAAATTCAATGTGCTCATCAGTAGAGGATTGTTGAAAAATTATTGCTAAGGTGTAAATAATATGTAGTCATGTAATCCTTAAAAAAGAGACTAACCAGTGACATGAGAGACAGCAATGGTGGAGGATTGAATGCAATGCTGTCAGATTACCATATGTCTCATTAGCTGGTGAGAAAACATTAAAGTACAAAGCACTTAATATTACAATAATCACGCCTTCCTATGTCGCCTTGGTCTGCAATAGAATAGTGGAACGATGACGTGTCATGTCTGTGAGAATTTTGCATGGAGGTATTTAAATACATGTAGACGGGTTGTAGAACAGCTTATTTTAGCCCTCGGACCGAGGGATATGACTAAATTAACCTTTTACGGTCCTACACCTTCCATACAGACGGCATACATACATTTAGACCACTAACAGTAACTTAGCGATTGCTATTGGGATGTGAAGAGACTTTCAACCAGCATAACACAAAGTTTTTTTTTACCAAATCACCTACCCTGCCTTTAAGAATCAATGGGCCTATGTAAATGTGTGAACTGGATCATTGTGTAAATTTAGCCATTATTTTATCTTGTGGACTGTACGTAATCTCCTATTATGTAAAATTGCTTAGGGCAGGGCACATTTTTCAGATTCTGAAAGCTGATTTTATCTGTTGCACAATTTTCTGGTTTGTGCTGCTTGTGTCTGGCTGTCTCCCTCTTCGTCATGTCTAGACCAATTGCTGAATATAACTGAAAATATAACACCATATATAACCACCAGGGGGAGGTAGACATCATCAAATATTCCTGCACTGGGTATAAACATGTGCATAAGCTAAATGATCAAGGTCATGTCATGAATAATGGAAAAATGGGGACAACAGAGTAATGTGTGTTACAATATTTTTTTTGCATTTCAGTGTTCTTTTTATCTCTGAAATACAGCAGATATTGCCATAATGAAAAATCATTTTAAGAAAACTCTTTTCTTGCAATTGTTAATGTCATTCAGCAGTGCTGGGTAGTAATTGATTAGGCCTACGTGTATTCTGGAACACATAATCAGATAAATAATATCCTACTGTGTGTCATAACATTTAGCTTTGAATATATTCACAACTATTGTGTAAATACATTTGCAAACCATGCTTCTGAATTTGAGGGGAAAAGCACTTCTCAAGCAATTAGACCATGTATGAAACAAATAATTATGCAAGTTACTAAACACTGGTGATGTCATCATCCAGAGCCCTTCAGTAATGGTTGATTCTGGAAGTCTGGACAGAAATATTTCAGACCTGTAAGGAACTTTGGCCATGTAATGTCATTGTTGTTTTCATGTTTATTAATGTTTGTTCATCTAATGCAGGCATTCCCAAATGTTTTTTGTCCGCTAAACCCATTAGAAATAAAATATTTACTTGAAATATCTCTGAGGAAGTTAATATTTCAAATAATTTAAAAACACTTTTTTGCACAAGCTTCAGTCTGGATCCAACCCTTAAATGATCTGAGATGACAAACACCTGAGAAGAGATGATGACAACCCCTCGGAGGACCTCAGAGGAAGCCAACCATCAGCGATTATACTGAATTAACCATATTTTGCCATAATTATATTGAATTTCTAAAATATAAATCTATTTTAGAAACTTAATTTCCTGTGAAGTTGCTTTGCAACGATTGTATCGTAAAAAGCGCTATACAAATAATCTTGAATTGAATTGAATTGAAATGTTGGTTATTGGTCAAACTGACATGAAGTCTTCAAGTATTTTGTTTAAATGTATTATTACTATTATTATTTATTTTTTGTTACATTTTTTGCAGTTAAATTAATTATTAGCTTTTTATCAACTCACAAACCCGTTTTCTTAATTAAGCATAAACCCTAGTTAAAATAATTAATGTTGTTGAAAGTATTCTCTTTGAAAGTAATCTAAAAAAAAGTTTACATTACCTAAATTGAGTAACCAAGATAATGTTTTATTTATGTAATCTTCAGACTTAAATTTGTAGGTAATCTACCCAGTTCTGTAAATGAGTAAACTTTTTTGTTTTACTGTAAGAAAACATCAGTAGAAAAAAAGATAATGTCCTTGCTGAAAATTACCAGTACATTTCCATTATATTTACTAACATTTCCTTCAATACATAAGTCCTTCATATTAACACTGTACATGGAGTCTTTAAAGCACTTTTCTTATTGTGTGTGTTTGTCTCCCAAAAGGCAATGTGATCTTTCCAGCCATGTTTTCCAGTCCATGTTTCTCTTGTATCTTTTTAAACAACCTGCAAGCACCACAAATGTCTTCTTAATAAGATCTTGACCTCTGTATGACACTATCTATTCCTCCATCACATTCTTCTTTTTTCTTTCCTGTTCCTTTCCTTCTGGACTTTTTTTTGGAGAAGAATTGTCTGTGATTATTCACACCACTCTCATCAGCTGTGTTTGGACAGCAGCTGTTTATATGACTTCCATAAACTGTATTTGTCATGACAACTCTCTGAGAGTTTAGCATATACATGGCAATGTTAATGTGTTTTGGTTACTGCTGCTGCTGAACATATAACATATATTAAATAAACCCCACATATAAAATATTGTACAATAAATCATCCAAGTCTAAACAGGTGGAGCTGGGGGAGGTGGAGGGTTTCTGCTATGCAACTGCTACAGCAAACACTAGCCAAATATTTGAATGTTGAGCAGCAAGCTCATTGGCTGCTGATACGAAAAGAAACCAGTGCCATGTGTCTTTATATCAGATTGAGTTAGAACCTGTCAGCCTGCACCATCTAGAGTTTCATGACATAACTTTGAATGTGTTGGTATTACTTCATAATGACTTCCATTAATACATCATTAACATTATTAATGTGTGTCTCATTAGAACATCTCATACGGACAAGACAACTATAGAGTAGAATCATATATAAATATTAATTTGGAATTTACAATCAGATTTATCAAAGGGCTAAGTAAAATAAAACTAGTCAAATCACTTAGCAATGTCACAGTTTCAAACTCTTATATTCCAGGTTTAATACAAGTTAAGCTTAAATCGACAACACTTATGATGTGTTGTTGATTATCACAAAAATGTAATTCAATCAGTCCCTAAAAATAGAAATATGGGTTACAGTGAGATGCTTACAATGGAAGTGAATTGGACTAATGCTTAAATGTTAATATTTATCGTTTAAAGAAATTGTTAAATGTTAATATACTTAGCCTATTGTTTGTTTGTTTGTTTGTATGTCTGTGCGTGCCTGCTATTGGACCTTAGGCCTGACAATAAAGCTGAACTGAACTGGACTGCAACAATATGCTAAATAAAATGATTTATGTTTGGGGGGAACAAAATGCTTATTAACATTTTTTGTATGAAGATATAATATTGTACAACTTTTTTGCTATATGATAATGTATTGTACGCCATAATTTAAACTAAATAATATAATCAACTACACCTTTTTTATCAGAATAATGAATATTCTACAAGCACTTTTTAAAGTTCTAAACTGCACATTTATACTCTTAAATAAGGTACATATGAGAGTGTGTGTTATGCAATATGCTGAAAAACCTGCTGATTGAACTTAACTTTTATATTGAATCTGGAATAAGAGGAGTCTTTCCTCTTATTTGTATTAAAGTGTATAGAGAATGCCTGTGTATTGCTGTTCTGTAATAATTTTTATATGGAGGGTAAAGTGCATGTACAGAGGAGCATCAGTGGCCTAAGGCACCGTAGAGGAAACCCACTTACGCCATCTAGTTACTCTGGCAGCTGTGCCCATGCAGCTGTTACTCTAAGATAAAAAAAATCACAGTGGTTATGTAATATCTGAATCTTACACAAGCCTCAACCTGTCCTCCAATAATTCCTTTATATCTTTGTACTGTGTATTATTGATATTGAGTTTTTCTTATATGTAGAGGAATATTATTCCATTTTTCAGTATTCTTTATAAACATCATATTTGTTTGCATGTTCTGATTAAACTAGTAAAATGACTTAAAATAATAATGTGTACAAAATAACCTGCTCCAAAAGTTCTGTTGACTTTAGGTCTGAAGTGCTACCAGCCTTGTTCTTCCAGGGAAACGTTTGAAAAAGAATCAAGCAATAGCAGTGCGAACCAGCACCAGCCAAATACCAGCCATCATTTTTTAGAATTCAGCAATACATTTCTGTCTGAAGGTGGTCGGTACTAGCTGTCAGGTTTTAAAGACCTGCGTATGTCAGTGTAACCAGTAGGTTTTATTAAGTTACGTTTACAGTTAAAACCTAGAAAGTTTTAAATGCTCCAGCTGCATGCTACAACACAATGTAGAGGTTCCTTATTAAGAGGACGCGACTTTTTAAATGTCTGTGGTTTGTTTGAGTTGTAAGCTGCTTGCTGGTTTGTGTCAAACAGAAAAAGGGGGGTGATGGGGAAAGATCAGGTTGCTGGAAGATGACTTGGAGCACCAACAAAGCCTGAATGTTTTTGTCAATGAAATATAAAGCTCTAAATAATACTGGTCCTGGAGATGGAGAGAGAATGAAATAGAATGCAATAAAATGGAATTCAGTGTGTCAATGATAAATGAACTGTTAAAACAATTCGGATATCCGGTGTTTATCTCATTTCCTAAATGTTGTAGAGAAAGAAAACATACTTTCCATAAATAATAAAAGGTCATTTGTTGACAATATGATAAAATTGTGATTTATCATATTGTTAGTCATAATGGTTTGTTTGCTTGGTCAGTGTTATACTTTTCTGTTTCTTTCTTTTTCTTTCTTTTTTTTGCTGTTGTTGGCTGTACGTTTTCTCTTTCTGCTAGTCTTTCATTCCATGTAATACAAAACATTTTATATAAACTCTAACTTTAATAAATTCTAGTTTGTCATATAAATACATCTAATAAAATGACCCAGTGGAATGGACGTCAGTGTGAGCAAAGATAGAAGAAGATTAGAAGGAGATATAAAGTAGTTAATTACATTTGTTTTTATAGTCATATGTTCGCAAGGGAGAAGGTCTGAACGTATTAAAAAAATCATTCAAATAAACATTGTAGCAGATTATTAGCAATAGTTTGTCATGACACACATTTTGTAAACTATATCTCAAAATATTTGAAATCATTTGCAATGATTGGCAATTACATTTTGGTGATATTCCAACCACTTTACCAGACTTCACCTGCTCCCTACTATATAACATGGGGAGCATGTTATATCCCTTCTCCTGCTTTGAAATAGACTGAATTCATCAGTGGTGACATGCTCCCAGCGGTCTTGCCATTTATAAATTCCTAAAGAGATAAAGGGAATCCAGCCTGGGCAGATTGAGGATTCATTGAACAACACTGACTAGAATATCAATGTCCTTACTACATGCAAAGTAGATATCAATGCCAATTTGTCCACAGCTTTTAGAGCAGTGGTTCTTAACTCCGGTCACACTTTTGTATGTCTCAGTTTGTATGCCTTATTTAACAGACTTGATTCAGGTCATCACTTCGTTAAAAGAAAGCTGCGTGAACTCAAATGTGTGTGTCAGATAAAGCCAGAGAAACACGGCACAATTTTCGGTTGTCCGAGATGAAAGATTGGCATTGTGAAATCGAAGTCTCCTTAATCAAACACACATTATTCAAGTTATTATTCATCAGTATTAGAAAGTCTTAAGACCTGAAATGTGAAAGAAGGGAGACATTCAAAATAGGCACTTTTGGTGGGCTCCAGGAAGATGACTGAACCTAGACCTTTTGAACTACACACAACTTACTCTTTAGAACTTGACTAAAGTTAAAGGGATAGCTCAGCCAAACGTGAAAATTCATAATTTACGCGCCCTCATGTCGTTCCAAACCCAAACCCATAAAACTTTGGTTAATCTTCGAAACATGAACCAAGGTATTTTTTATGAAATGAAAGGTTGAATTGAATGGTTTAAACCAAGTATTAAGAGGAGATATGATCACTTTATACAATGAACACATTTTATGTTGGCTTTTATTCAAACATTAACACACATAGAGTGCATCACACATGGTATGCACGGAACAGTATGTGATGTGCTCTGTATGTGTCAGTAACTGTTTAGAAGTAAATAAATGCCTAAACTGAATCTTACACTCTGAATGACAATACATTTATAGTGATCGGTGTGAACAGCCATTAATGTTTTGATAATCATTTCATAGCGATAGCGTGCAAATAGCGAAGTCACCACCACAGTTAACAATATTGACGAAGAAGAACAATATTGTTGGAATCACTTTAAAAAAAAAAATCCCGGTTGATTAACATTAAAACATTGACAGCCAATCAAAATCAACCTGACTTGACCTTTTAAATTGGCATATGGCAAAACTTATGGTAAACAATCTTATCATTCATTGGTGTGGATGGTATATAGCCTTATTATCTTTATAGTCATTGTTTAAGTTATTGCTCTTGGTGTGAATGGGTCTTATAGACGCAGATATTCTAACACTTCCTGTAATTTCCCATGAAAGTTATTTATAAGGCACCCAATGTCACATCAAGCACTTTTCAGATGATTGTCCTGCTGTGAAAAGAGACAGAGTTTTATGTCACTGTGTCTGTCAGTCTTTCACTCAACGTGTTATTTTTGTTTTGATGTGTGTCTGTGTTGTGGAATAGAGATAATTATTGTCATTTTAAAATCGGTTTGTAATAGTCTGTCACTTCTAAAAGTCAAAATGGAAGATTTTTTTAAGAACATTTATCAATAAATATTCTGTTCTCTGGTGCCTCATGTAGCTAGTTTTTACTCCTAAAGCGCATTCAACTGACAAATACAATTTCCTCTCTAAAAAGACAAAACTGATACACTTCAATATGTTCTGCTCTGTGGCTCTCCTCATGACCATATGGCACCTCACAGTTTGCTGGACAAACACTTGTCGTATTTGTGCTTCTAGAGACAGCTGTGTCCACACACAGACTCAGACCATCATGTTTTTTTCTCTCCTGATATGCAGCTTTGGATCTCAGGTTGCTATTTGGACGTGTAGTTGTCACTCACCATGTGGTTCCCTTTGCCCTTCTCCTCCAAGTAAACACAGCATCAGTGCTTCAATCTTAAAAGGTCTGGTCATGGGCTGAACGCTGTGAGAAACCTAAGATTGTTTATCATGCTACCTTTTAAGAGCAGAGGCTGGCAGCCGTGGGCCATTTTTTTTTGGAAACACATGATGTGGGGTTGTAACGTGGTGAAACGAAACTGTAGTAAATCCCTCTTCTATATGTGTAAATATGCCATGGCATAGTAACAGCGGCACTGTACCATTGTAAAAGGGGGAATTAGCATACACGAGGTTTGGTTTATGTTTGAAATGTGTTGCAACTCATAAATGGTGCCTACATGTAGCTGATTTGTTAGGGGGAAATGTGTGGTAAAGTAAGCATCATCTGATATATTGATATTCCTCTTCACTGCTTAGTGCATTCTTCCACGCTAAGCTCAGGATGACCATATTAGGAGCTAAATTAAACAATGTGGTTTATTCTTTTGTTTAAACTTTGCTTAATTTATTAGAAAAACACTAGATGTTAATTTGTGAATCCCTTACATGGAGGAGTCAATTTATGTTTAGCTTTCTTGAGAAAAAAACAACAACATAAAAGATAGGTTACAATTGGCTCATTTGTTAACATCTAAATTAATAGGTTTTATTCAAGTCAACAATTTTATTTAAAGGGATAGTTCACCAAAAAAATTTACTCACCCTCATGTTGTTCCAAGCCTGTATACTTTTTTCTTCTTCTGCTAAACACTAAAGAAAATATTTTTGATGAATATTGGTCATCAAACATTTATTGTTATTGGTTTGTGAAGGTTTTAAATATTAATTTAAAGGTTGATTTTACAGTTGCAATATCAAATATATATATAAAAAATCTAATTTACGTTCTGGACTCGGCGTATTTGAATCTCGGCCTTGAGTCCAACTTGGCCCATTTTGGACTCAGACTTGGACTCAAAATCAAACTTTTTTTTTTTCTCGGATTTTATTTAAAAGGCCAAGAGATGGAGAAAGAGCCATTCTGGTCCCCTTCCTTAACTATCTCTATTATTTAAGCTTTTAAATGTGTTTGTGATGTTTCAGCATGAGGATGCTCTGGAGGAATGTTTCCTGTAAAGATCGCTGCCAAGTGCCCTCATGTTATCTTCTGGGCTTACAACTTCGCTGTAAAAAATTTGAGGTTGTAAATAAAACAAAGATCATTGTAATTGTGCAACAAAATGAAAAAATGCTATTTGCGTTTTTTTACTTAAAATTCTAAAATTACACTCTTAATTCAATATGCCATTCCTTTGTAATTATTTGTGAAATTACTTCTAAACCAGCTGTTTTTCGGTGTGCTGTATAGTCATTTGTTTAAGGTTTACATAGTCAGCACTTTGACTTGGCATTGCAATAAATGGTTTGGTAAAATGATCAAGTAATTTGAGACCTCTACAAGTATGGTTGGTGGTGGGGGGGGGCAACTAAAAACAGAATTATTTGAGTTCTTTTGTGTGTATGTGTGCTTAGACCGTTACTTTTACCACTACTACTGGTGAAAAAAATTATAACAGAAATCACATTGGTGTTATAATAAACTGAGCTGTCGGGGGCCAGTCTGCCTACAGCACATTAATTAAAGTCCTCACCATGCTGTTTTGCTGCTCTGAAGAATAAATTAGCTCCTGCAAAACTGATTGCACCAAGGGGCCCATAAACAGGATCTAAATCCTGTACATGACTGTATATGACAATATTTCAATGAGTGCTTTCAAAACATCAATGTGTGATATGTAATGCTGTGCCTTGCATACATTTACACTTTCAAAGGTGTGATCAATGCATGCAATTGTTCTTCATTCTAGCGAACATATAAGCATATAAGGGACAATTAGAGAGAAAATATTTCCTCGGAGAAAAAATATTTCATTCATGTTATTGGACTCAGTTAAACATTTTTCCTGGTGGATGGTGTGTTGCTATGGCATTGTGCTATGACATTCTAGTCACACACATACACAAACTCCCAGTGCTGCTCGAAGCCATCATTGCGTTCATAAATGCGTGACAGGATTACATAATGATTCAGGCTCTCTCCCTGGATATTGCAGAGACTAATCTTGTGGAAGAGTGGAAGTCTGCAAATAACAGTTTTGCACTCTGTCAGTAAAGTTCATCCACTGTACACAAACCTCTGATTGATTCTTTAAAAAGTTGGCGCTAAAGAGCAAAATATTGACACACAAATATACAGTAATGGATATGATTTATGTAACATTCATTATTTTGAAACATATGAAATGCACTCTTGTTCTGTTATTTCTACAATATTTTCACCCCTAGAGATGATCATAAATATCATTTTATGCCACAGTGGGTATTCATTTCATTCCATGTTTTCACACAATTTCTAGTGCAAGGTCAAAAACACTGTTATGTGCCTGCCTGTGAAATCCACTGCTCAGTTTGTGGCTCATTCTCAAGAACGAAGAGATGAAACGAATGAATAAGCACACTGTGTTGGTTTGGAGTACCGTTCAGAGTGCTTCATGTTCAGTATTGTTTTCTGTGCCGTTATGGGCTCCTAATGGCAAATTCCCTTTTGACATAAATCCTGCTCAGCCATCCACACGACTTCGGATTATGAGATTAACAATCAGTCAGGACAAACATCATTTCTGGCTATAAGGACCCTCAGCTGGGTGGAACTGGGAATTGAGGGGCAGAGTGTTGTGTCATTTATGGGTAGGTTGGAAAAGTTCAAGGGACTGTATGAACACCTATAATGTTCTTTGAATAAATTCAGAAGTGGCAGACAGTGCCAGAGGGTTACTGAGGTAAATAATGCATGGACGTTTTTTTTATTTATTAACTTTTTACTCAGCAAGTATGCATTAAATTGATCAAAAGGGACAGTAAATGTTACAAAAGATTTCTATTTTGAATAAATGTAGCTTCTTTTTATTCATTAAAGAATTCAGATTTTTTTTATCATGGTTTCCACAAAAATATTAAGTAGCACAACTGCTACTTAACGGAAAAAGATAAATGAGCACTAGATCAAAATATTACAACCATAATACAAGAAATCGTTTTGTAAAATGCAATAAAATCAAGAATCTGTTATTTTTTTATATTTGATTAAATTGACAAAAGTACAAAGAAACGATTTCAAATGTTTTAATCGACCAGCTTAAATGTAGTTTTTTAAATATAAATACATTTTCATTATAATGGCAACACACTCCAAAAAGTTAGGACAGAGGCATAATAAAAGTGAAAAATTACAGAATATCCAAGTTAAACCATTCTGAAACAGTCCACAATAAGATGCTAAATTGAATAGGTTAAAGTATTGTGATTGGTTGTGAAAGGGGCATCTCTTTGCCAGCAAAGATGGGCATGGCTCATTACTTTATGCAAAAAAACAATATTGAGAGAATTGTCAGACAAATAAAAACAAAATCCCATTTTACAATGCAAAATTGCAAATAATTTAGATATTTCACCATCTACAGTGCATACATATATTGTGAAAAGATTCAGGGAATCCAAGAAATCTTACACTCTAAAAACCAACAGTTGGGTTAAATGTGTAACCCAACCTTCTGGGCAGTAACCCAACCACTGGTTCATCCATATTTTATCCAGCGCTGGGTTGTATTTAACCCAGCATTTTTTTAGTTTAGTATAAGCATAGGGCCAGGCAAGACAACTCGGTCGAATGTGTGACCTTTGAGGCCTCAGATTATATAACATGAGAAACCGTCATGCTGCTGGGTGAAATATAGTCACATGGGCTCGGGAATTATATGGAAAACTGTTGTCACTTAACACAGTCTGCAACTGCATCAAGAAATGCAACTTGAATCTCTGGTATACAAGGAGAAATCTATACATCAATTCTAAGGCAGAGACGCCAGTGAGATCTCTGGGCCCGAGCTCATTTTAGATTGTCCAAAAGACAATGAAAATGTGTGCTGTGGTCAGATGAGTCCAAATTTCAGTTTGCTTTTGGGGAAAATGGACATCAAATTGTCAGTCTCAAAGACGAAAGTGACCATCCAGACTTGAATCAGTTACAGAAGCAAAAGCAAACGTTTGTCATGGTATATGGGTGCATCAGTGCAAACGGCATGGTTGATTTGCACATGTGTGAAGGTACCATTTACATGGAGGCATATATTGGGATTGTATACTGCCATCAAGACTATGTTTTTCTCTGGAAGTCCATAGTTGTTTGATCAAGACAATGCCAGGTCTCATTCTGCATGTGCCACAGCAGTGTTGGCCAGTGACCGGCCAGCAGATCTGTCTCCTATTGAAAATATATGACCAGTAATGAAAAGGATAATTAGACAACAATGACTATATGAACTGCTGAGCAGCTGAAGTCTTGAATCAAGCAAGACTGTGCAAAAATATTGCTGGCAAAACTTTAACAAAAAAATAGCATCTTTAATTCCCAGATGCTTTAAATGTGTAATAAAAAAGGTGATTTGACAGTGATTAACATGCCTCTGTCCCAACATTTTTGGAGTGTGTAATAGCCATCAAAATCAACATTTGCTTATGTTTACAAAATACATTTTCAGTTGGCCACACTGTAATTTTTCTTTCTACTTTAGTCAGTTAAATAAAGGTCAAAGAGAATGGACAAATAACATATTATTAATTTTTGGCCATTTCACAAAACATCCCAACTTCTCTGGAATTGGGGTTGTAGAATGATTTCTGAAGGATCATGCAACACTGAAGACTGGAGTAATGGCTTGTTCGAATGGAAAATTCAGCTTTTCCATCACAGGAATAAATGACATTATTAAATGACATGTTATTTTAAATTGAAATAATCTTTCACATATTACCCTTTTCTATATTTTCAAGCAAATAAATGCAGGCGAGCAACCAGAGACAGCCAGAAACTTTTGAACCATGGTGTAATACATATGACCTTGTTATATACCAGGGCTGTCAAACTCAATTCCTACAGAGCCGCAGCCCTGTAGAGTTTAGCTCCAACCCTAATTAAATACACACGATCCAGCTAATTAGGTCCTCTTAGACTTCTTTCCTTTAGACAAATAACATAAAGACACATATCTGCTCTTGTTGTTCTTCTGACCATCTCAGGTGTAGTGTTGTTTGTTTCACCAGTTACAGGGAGGTTTGTTCCCTCTGCCACCTCTGAGGAATAATTCACGATTTTTGACTTGATGCATGGCAAACGTATAAATCAATTCATTGCTCTGTTACATTAGGCACAGATCTAGCAGTGATTCCAGTTATGCATATGTCTCACAGTATCCATGGAATTTGAATTATTCATGCCTGGCACCACTGGGAAAATAAACAACTTCTACCAAACATGACGTACACTAACGAACTGATGGCACGATTAAATGAGTCATGCTTGTAACAGACATGAAGATTGGAGGCTTCATTTAGTTAGTGACATTCTGTGGTAAAATATTTGTACTCATGTGTTGGAGCCCTTTGTAATTACATGCAATCCATAATTTTAGCTGCAGCTATTAACATTTATTGAAAAGAAAGGTGAAAAATGCATGTTTGACAATAAAACTCCTGCCATGACACATAATTAAACCACTGCTATTCTGGGGCAAAGAGAATTAAAATCAAACCCAGTTTGGTGCAAAATTGGGTCAAATCTTTAAACAGAGGTTTGGATTGCCAAAAATCCCTGTTTTGTTACAAACCTTAATGGTTTTAAAAGCAATGAATTCTTAATGGAGTACTATTTTAGCATGAAACTGAATATTTGTCAGGTTTATGCATGACCAGAGAGAATAGAAGACTGAAATGATTATAGCTGACGCTGTATGGCTTTCAAAGCATGTGGGCAAAAATAGAGTCAAAGCTTGACATCACGCAACCAAGAAGCGCTATCGAAGACAAATGAGGATGAAACCAACAATAAGGAAACAAATGTCACACTTCCATCTTCCAGAGAAGCTTGGGCTCCAATTTGGCAGCTTTAAGGCAAACTCTTTTCTTTTTTTAATGCTGATGAGTAGCCAGTGTTTACATAATGATCACATAGATATGATCAAGGCCAATATCACATACACATGCAGCTGAATGCATATACATAACTCTAAAACAAACAAAAAAAGTCTGAAAAATACTGGCATGGCATAATGTGTTGACACATCTGTGGCCATCAGGCAGCCATTAATGTAAATCAGAGGAATGATCACTACTCTCTGCAGTATAGCTTCCCATGTGATTCCTCTTGTTTGTTATACAGTGAGCTCTTATGGAGCTATTTGTGTCCCATGAACTGATGATGGATTCAGCATTTGCAGCCTCCAATACATGTTGTCTTTTCTTAGTCTTAATTTCAATTAAAGTGTTTATCAATATGAGGTAATGTCATGAAAGTCATGCATCCTTTAAAAATTTGTTGGGACCTTCTTTTCTTTTCATCTTCTTAATTTGAAGATGTCCTCCTAATTTGATTTGAATGTGAAAAGAGTGCAATATTAAATATGCATAGTATCACTATACAGTAATTTTTAATTGATTCTTAAATATTGAGAGCAAATATTTAGTTTACTGTGGACTAAAAAAAGTCAATATTTTGAGAAAAATTATATTGTTTACATCCATGGATTGTACGGCCCACATAACTTTATTGAAAGCTCTGCAGATTTCCATACAAATGTTAAATTCCATCATTCAAAATCCTGCAGATCCCATTGCCTGCGTATTTGTACTTTGTTTGTACTATTTTGATTATGTGTTCAACTACCGATAAGAATAGTAGAGAATGGACGGAGACTGTATGTCTCATAACAATGCAAGGTAATGATGTTAGGGTGATCTCTGAGCCCCTTTTATTCCAAATTATTCCAGAAACATGTCACTGACCAAGTCCAGTGATGAACAAAATAATTGAATACTGAGAGATTTCAAGTTTTTATTGATCTGTGTACATGTTATTGATCTGTTTTGCACTAGAATCTCCTCAGCTCTTGCAGTGTCTGCAGGTCCCTCAAGCAAACTTCAAGACCACTGCTACGTCGAAAACAAGTCATTGTCACCAAGCATGAATTAATGCCTGTATACATGTATGCAATACTGTTACATTTATTGTGAGGTTTATAAAAAAAAATGTTTTGCTTGTTAAATGCATTTTTTTAAATCAAAATAATTAGGCTCATTCAACTGGAATCAGTGTGTGATCTTGTGAACTAGATGCTCCTCATTAGCCTGACAAGTCCTGGCTGCATGGCAAAGAGACCCATGGAAGAATGCACAATCCTTGATACCCTTTTATAAAATCTCGAGCCTTTAACGAGTTGCATTGCAGTTTATGTTTGCGAGAAACTGGGCATACATCTGAGTGGCCCAAAGCACAGCATGTGTCCGAATTGTTTGCTCCAAATATGATACGTGACAGATTCAACTGCAAGTTCATGTTGAGAGCGTTTCCATTTGCGCATCGGATCATTCAAAATCCGAATTAAAGAAAACGTGATGTTGCATAAGTATCCAACGTTAGGATTAGACTATAGCCTATGTGACATTTAAATATTTGCTATACGTCACTGAAAGCATATATAATAAGATGAGGATCGAGCAAGCACTCGGTGCAGAACGGAAATCCTCTAAAATCTCCAGCCAGTTCATTGGATGATGAGCGTGGTACACAGCATCTCCAGGAGAACATCACGCGTCTTCAGACAAGCATAATACATTTTTAAGGAGCTCTGCCTGCCGGTGCATCCATTGGCTAGCTAGAGGTTCCACTGGGTCCTGTGATTGGCCATACTTAATGATCCTTGGCTTATAATTTGCCCCTGTAATTTACTATGAATATTGTATGCAGGCGGAAAAGCTGCTGATAAGTTTGAAATAGCTTGGTCCTGGGTAAGACGTGTATGTGTGCGGGGAAATTATATTTTCTGGGCTGATATTTTTCCATCACCTAGTGGAAATGCTTCTATCCTGGATTCGGATGGGTAGGAATTGTCTCAGTCGGATATTCACCATGTAGACATTTCTGCTGCACGTTTGGAGAGGACTATTACGCAAAGAATGTTTTGCGCTAAACTGAAGGATCTTAAGATTTCGGGCGAATGCCCGTTTTCTATGGTCGTTGGAAATGAGGAACCCGCGGACTTTGAGGAAAGCAGTGCGGTGAATGTTGTGCCAGTATCCAGAGAGGTGCAGGGCACAAACACAAACATTCTACCCAGACGCAAAATAAGCCGGAGCAAAGTTAATCTGCATTCACTGGGCGAGAGCATCCGAAAGCTGGTGTGCCCGGAGGTAAATTCATATGTTTTATGTGTCTAATTCACCTGATGGCATTTTGCAGCAAATTCTTATACATTGCATTGGAAAAATGTTTTTATATCTGCGTTATGTCCAGTGTACACATGCAACGCGCGCAAATGAAATAATGTAATTAAGAAAAAAAATCAAGACACACAAACGACTGTTATCAATTAAAACATAAAAAACACAAGCTATGCTATATTTAATGTATTTACTTTTCTTTTAGTTCGAGAAATTACGAAATGCATTGATCAGAGTTATGAAACAGCAGATAGACATAAGTTGGTAAGATGTTCTTTTTATTGTCATTTTACATCTGTGAGAATTAAAAATTTCCTTTTATCACATTTCAAATTTTGACAATTTGTCGATCATTTACAAATTACATACATAATTATTGTGTTCATTCTCATGACAATATGTAATAATTGTACTGCATCTGTATTTTTCCCTATTGTTTTATACATTACATTACATACACATTTTCAAATTATATAGCCTATGATGTTGTCAGTGTGAATTATTATATAGTTTATATTAGATTATATTAATATTGTACATGCTGAAATGCAGCCTATATATTTGTTTCCTAGTTCAACCTCAAATCCAAAAGTGTTCTAATGTTGTTCTCGTTATTCCATTCTCCATATTAATTTATTGAATATGGTTTAATATATGTGTCCAAAGTCCTGTAGCATGCAGTTCTGATGTGTCTCAGACAATGGACAATGCTGAACAATTATCAGATGTTATGAGAAACTTCTCCCTTAAAACAGGTAAGAAGAGGCATTCAAAATGTATATTTATATTATATTAATATTCATTACATTTTTTTATGAATTGTACTGTTTAAATCCCAGATATCCCCATGGATTCGCTAAAGATTTCTCTGGGTCTGGAGGTTTTTCGGGACTGTTATCAGGAGGACGGTCATATTCTCCATGTGGTGGGGGGAGCTCTCCATGATTTTCTCAACAGCTTCAACGTTCTCTTAAAGCAGAGCACACCGCCCACCCCAGAGGTTCAGCGTTACATCCACCAAGCCTCTATCCTCTGTCTGGACAAAGATCCAGGACTCTTAACCGTCTATTTCTTCAATCCCCTCCCCACCACCGAGCTCTTCTTCTCGGGTATCATCCAGGCGGCAGCGTGTTTGCTCTACAGCACACAGGTGGAAGTCAGAATGGATGTTGGGGGTAAAGACAGTGGTGCTCTACAGGCCAATCATCAGCCTCATCTGCTTTACTCTGTAGTAGTGAGAGACGGCAGAAGCCTCACACCAAGCCCCATGAGGACACACTCATCTGGAGACATTCCCCTCTCACTGCTCTACTCTACTTTTCCCTTCCACGTTCTCTTAGATCAGGAAATGAGCCTGATGCAGATTGGAGATGGCTTGAGGAGGAGGCTCGGGCGATGCAGAGACGTGCAAAGGAGAACTGTGTTCAACGAGCACTTTGCTATTGTTTCACCTGAGATACGAGCCAGCTTCCAGGATATTTTAACCATGCTAAACACCCAGTTTGTGCTACGAGTGAAACGGCATGGAGCGAGCTCTGCTGACAGCCCTGGAAAGGTATTTTTTGTTTTACCGTTTCTCCCTCTGCAATAAGGTTGCCCTTGTGTCCTATGTATTGAGATGCTGATGCTTACAACGGGCCACTTGTTACGTGTGAAACTGCTTGCCTGGGAAATTTTAAAACATCAAGCTTATTGCTTAGCTAAGACAAGTCAAACAGAGTGAGGGAGAAAAAACACCTCAGTTTGCAGCTTTGAATGTGTTCGTATGCTGGTTTGCATTTGAAATGTGAACTTCTGAAGGCCTGTGTGTCATTTTATCACACCGACATCAAAGAGAAAGAGGAATCAAAGATTGCCTTGGGTTTCATGTTGATTAGACAATTAAAAAGCACAACACGATTCAACTAATCAGTGCAAAGTAATTAGTAGGATTTTTCCTCATAGGTTTATCTTCATGCAGATCTGAGATGAGATTTTATGAGGTGGTCGAGGGGAATTTTTAATGGCAAGTCTCAGTTTCTTGGGTTGCAGATCAGTATAATAAGGGCAATGCAATAAAGTCCTGTACCACGCAGATGATGAAATGAACATGGCAGCAAATGTCAAGATGTGGAAGGCCCCTCAAAGCCTCTATTAATGAGATCTACCCTTTACGCTCACACAAAAGGAATAGCATAGCAACCTCATACAGTAGATTCATTTAGGAAACATACAGTACACACAATATACATTATTGGTACAGAGGCATTATTATAATTTTGCGCATTCATTTGGTTCATGTAGAGTTTAGTTTTATGTTCTTTCCTTTATTCGTGTTAAAGTGTCCTTTTACAAGTTTTTCTAAAGACCAATGCTGTTAGTTTGATACAGTCACATTGAATTCATTTCATTTTCACCTCTTGATAAGCTGGTTAAAAAAAAGAGTGTACATTTTGCCAACTAAAAGAGTTGGCTGAAATAACCCTAGTGAAAAATAAAAAAATAACCTACTTACATGTATTTGAAATACTTGTATTTCATGCTAAGTATAATTAAAATAAATGTTCGTATTTATATTCTAAATAAAATACCCTACAATTGAACTTTTAGTATATTAAACTGCTATCCTTAAAGTCTGCTAAATTGGAAAAACTGATTCTGTGCTTAATGCACTTCACTAGTGTGGAAGTAGTGCTGAAGTCCAACTAGTATATTTGATTTGATTATATTTGATTGACATTAAAATACATTTTAGGTTTAATTTTAAGAAATGTGCATTTTGTAGTAGTAGTACACCAAATAAAGTCTAATTATAATTTGTGTATTAGTAAATCTCGAGTGAAATGTCAGCAAATATGTTAATAGATTTGAACTATACTTAATATGATTTTTATATATATATATATATATATATATATTACTTTGGAAAGCACATGGACATCAGTCAGCAAATAAATTATTTCCATACTTCAAATTATTTTCAGAAATAAAACTATGAACTCAAGCATGTGGTAGGGTTAGGATGACTTGACATATTCTGGAGCATACTTCAAAATCATTGTGCATGCTAAGTGCATAATGAATACATTTGACCAAGATGAATGAAATGATGTTCAAAGTGATCTCACAAGAAAACTATTTAACATTTTTGCAAATTGGTGGCAAATTTTTATGAAAATGTACAACGATTATTTTTGTTGTTGAAATTGTGGTCCACTTGTAACTCCATACCTAAACCAAACCTACAGCGTGGCAAATGCATATAGTATAAAACATATGAAAAATATTGTATGAAATTCAATGAAATATGCCAAAACATAAAATAGTTACAAACTGCCATGAGAGTGTTATTATAATATATTATATTATAAAAACGATATTAATGTAATCTATATTATAATATACACATTCAATTTTTTTTCTACATTGGTCCCATTTATAACAAACTAGTCCAAAACTCTGAATTAATTTCCATTCTCCCAACCCTCTCATTGTAGCATATGGACCTGAAGGGGCAGATGATCTTCATGTCAGAAATGAGTGCTCTCCTCTTCCTCGGCTCTCCGTGTGTAGATAAACTGGAGGAGTTGACAGGCCGGGGCCTCTACCTCTCTGACATCCCCATCCACAATGCACTACGAGATGTTGTTCTGGTTGGGGAGCAGACCAAAGCCCAGGATGGACTAAAAAAACGTCTGGGTAAAGCCAAAGCTGCCCTGGAACAGGCACACCAAGCCCTGGAAGAAGAGAAGAGGCGAACGGTAGAGCTGCTCTTCACGATATTTCCAGGGAACGTCGCTCAGCGTTTGTGGCAGGGAATTCCTGTGCAGGCAAAAAAGTTTGATCATGTCACCATGCTGTTCTCAGATATCGTGGGCTTCACTGCGATCTGTTCACGATGTACGCCCATGCAGGTGGTGAACATGCTCAGTGAACTCTACACTAGGTTTGATCACCACTGCGGTGAGCTGGATGTGTATAAGGTGGGTCAAATTACTGTATAGCTGTTAGCTTCCAAACAAATAAAACCATGTAGAACATTTCACTGCCGGTCACGACTGATAAGTGTTAAATTCCTCATCAATGAATAGTGAAGCATTTGTGTATAATGAATAGTGGTGCTTTTGTGTATAATGAATAGTTGTCTTCCTTTTTAGGTATTTCAGCTTCAAACTAGCAAAAAATTGGGCTGTTTTTCTTTCTTTTCACAGATTGCAAAAATATTCTCCTTTAACTTTATCTTGAGGCCCTTGGGGGTTCTGAACGATCATTCACATGAAATCTTTAAACCAAACAATAATTAATTTCATAATGTTTGACGCGCTGGCTCATAAACCGCTGGGAGGTTCGCTAATGTAATCTGAAGCAGAATTTCCCATACACATGCAGCAGAGATGAATTTCATGTAAAAGACGGTGGAGGTAAAGTTTAGCTTAGTGTCTGGCTTTGCTTACATTCTTACAGACAGCTATATCCTAAAATAGATTCCCCTCTTGTCTTCTCCCAACATATCTCAGCTGGTTTATGATGTGTGTCTCAAACATCTCCAAACTGGATCTGCAATAACAGGGCATTAATGTCTCTCAAGCTGTCAAAATGTACTCTTTTGTTAACGTAAAGTTAGTTTGTTATAGCTGGTTTCAAAATAGCTAACTTTAGACACTGAATCTTCTATGTTCACATTGTAAGAAACAGCTAATTATTTGTGTATGGATGGGAATGCACTATTGAGCTTTTAGTATTATGCAACTAATATAATAAAATAATGTAAAAAATTATTTAATATTCTTAATTATTTGATTAAAACTGCTCTGGGTGTGTGTTCATGGTGTGTGTACGTATTTGTATGTGCACTTGGATGGGTGAAATGCAAAGCACAAATTCCAAGTATGGGACACCATACTTGGCCACACGTCATGTTACATTTTTCACTTTAAATTAAATATGAATTGCAATTGTTGTGCAAATTCAGACTGTTCTATTAATTGGTTTTATCTAACACATGGATGTCACATGAGAGGGAAATCAGAATATTGTGGCATGGACCTTGAATATGCCCAAAGGTGTGTTATGAAATATTTAGCACTCTGCTCTCGTAACCTTTCATATGTCCTCATTTGTGCATTCAAGGTGGAAACCATTGGCGATGCGTACTGTGTAGCTGGAGGCTTGCACAAAGAGAGTCCGACCCATGCTGTCCAGATTGCTCTCATGGCTCTAAAGATGATGGAATTGTCTGATGAGGTCACGACTCCCATGGGGGAGGTTATCACAGTTAGTGTTTCTAAGGTTTTTCTATATTTTGTGTAGTTATCGCATGAATATTAAAGAGTCAAATGTTCCATATAATTTTTAACATTTTATGTTTTTCATGATTTTCTAAATCTTTTCTCATGCAAACCTTTTCTAGACTGCTGAGTTGATACAAAATAATGTTTCAGCAGTGTTGCTGGTTAGTAAAATCATTAGGCTGCTTATATATGTTTGTGCAAACAAACTCCTACTACAATGGGTGAATACATTTTGAAAGGTCATATCTAATGTATCCTATTTTAGACTCAAAAATAGGCATGATCGGTTTTTTCTTAACAGTGCAATTGTGAAGTGGAATTAGTTATCAGATTTAGAATTAGATCATGAATACTGCTGCTTTATAGATACAAAACTATGATAATTTTATATAACAATTTTTTTTTTGGAGAAAGCTATTTATGTTTGTTTACAGATTCGGTTTGAGCTTCTGAATTATCATTGTTTAAATTATAAATATATTTTAGAAAACATTACAGGGGACTTAAAGGGGACTAAAATTTGCAATAAAGAATATAAAAAGAATATTTGAGAAAAAAAAATGTTTAAAGGGAGTCTTTGCTTTGTTTTCTTCTCAGATGCGTATCGGGATCCACTCTGGCTCGGTTTTGGCTGGTGTAGTCGGTGTTAAAATGCCCCGCTACTGCCTTTTTGGCAATAACGTCACATTAGCCAACAAGTTTGAGTCCTGTAGCCTACCAAGAAGGATTAACGTCAGTCCCACCACATACAGGTATAAACAGAGACCTCTATCCTGCTTGTTTATTTTCTATTCAGAACTTATTGGCAATTGTGTTTAACTAAATGTTTATTTTATTATTTTACAGTTTTGAATTTTAAGTGAGTGTAAATTTATTTGTACACGTTATCGAGAGCAACAGTGAATCAGTTATTGTACAATAAGGTGTGAGCAAAACAACTGCATTCATTTTAAATGAACAAAGAAGAGGAACATTGTGGATCTGTTTTTTATGTTTAAGAAAGAATAACACATGAAGATCTTCCTTATTAAATCATTTCTGGATGAGCCAAAACAAATACAAGTATTTTTAAGTATATTCCACGGTTAAAGGTGATTTAGCACTAGGAGTTTTTTACTGTGTACCTGCATGTGGGTTTTAGGACAATTTGTTTCTTCTCTCTCATTTCAGATTGTTAAAAGATTGTCCAGAGTTCATTCTCATCCCCCGGACAAGAGAGGATCTTCCGCCCAACTTCCCTGCCGACATCCCTGGAGTTTGTTACTTTCTCCAGGCTCACGATCAAGTGACAAGTGCCGCTTCCACTGGCTGTGCAACAGACGAAACTCAACCCAGTGGATAAAAAACATAAAATCTTTAAGACACAAATGCTGGACAGTGGGTTATACTGCCTGTCACTCTGTGTATCTTTTTAGTTGAGCCAGAGGTAGTTAATCATCCAACTGTTGAATGTTGCTAAAAAGCTATTAAATAACACTCATTAGAAGGGTTTTCTGTGCACAGTTTTTGTTCAGAGTAGTGAAGGTTTAAAGCCTCAGATTTTTGTTTGGAAGAAAATCTTTTGTTTTAAAAAAGTATTTAGTTTATGTTGACTTCCTGACTGTATACCAAAAATCTAAAAAGCAGAGAATGTTATCCACATTTGTATTTATAATGACTATTTCTTTAAATGCTACAGAACCAATAGAGTGAATCATTTATTGTGTATGGGGCAATTAGTATCAATTCAATATTCTGAATAGAGCACATTTCACTGTAGTGCACCACACAGTAAAGGGGAAGAAAAGCACACAGTGAAGGTTCACATTAGCAGAGCCCGACCACAGTCATCCTTAAAGTAAACATTGTGACTTTTTGTATTGTAATAGATCTGTAATAAACATGCTTTACTCAAGGTTTGGTTTGGTTTGTTTAATGTCTATGTTTTTAAGTGACCTGCTCTTTTCATGAAAAGAGTCAAAGTGAGACCACGAAAAGATTACACTGTTGCATTATCCTAAATTCTGTTGTCTCCTAAGATTGCACATAACTTCACATAACACATGTTGTTAAACAAAACAGGGGTCATGTGGGTTATTTTTTTCTAAAATAAGATTAAAAAGCTTCATAAAAAGTAACAATGTATCAGAAGTACAATACAAAAATGATATGATAAACCTGTCTGTGCCTAAAATACCACACTGTGAAGTGAAGAAATTGGTATTGTCATTATCACAAATATTTTACAAAAAGTTGAATTATAATTACAACAGGAATCCAACAGGATTTATTAATTGTTTCTGAATATAAAACCTAAATTTACATTCAGGTTTAATTTACTATAAGCACACCAAATCAGAGATTAATCTGACATTTATAAATTAAATAAATATTAGGCTATATCTTGCTATCCAATTGACTAAGAACAAAGTGTAAGCTTCATGAAAATTTAAACGTCTTCATAAAATAATAAAATCAATAGGGTATGAAATTACGAATTCATTTTCTTAATTTGATACATGTTTTCATTAATTAGACTGATTACAATATTAAGATATTTCTAAACAACTCCAACATCTCCTGACAGCATTCCGCTTGCTAAAGCTTGGTCGATGAATATTAATAAGGTCATGTTGGCGTTGCTTGGTAACCTTCCCGGAGCTTACGAAACGTAATTGAATTAATATTCATGACCCAGGCCTTCAGTCGTTAATTCGCCAGTTGATTAGCGCCCACCTACTAGTGTCTACCTCGCGGCCAATCAGGTAGGTATCTAGACAAACGTCATGTTGCGTAATGAATATTCATGAGTCAAGCCTTCAACGTCGTATAATTCCTGAATCCGGGGTCCAGTGAAACGCAAACAGCGAGGACCAGCTGTGTGTAGTACTTTTGCATCCCTGCGCTCTCGTTGGCTGCATCCTCTGTCAATAACAATGAGCTCGTTTCAGGAATGGTGGTTTCACTCGTAACAGCTGTACGGTTTGTCAGTGCTGGTGTTAGTGATTTAAGCTATCACAAACAGAGGACTGGCGAATTAATCCAAACATGGTATGTAGCAATAATATGAATGCGATTTTACGTTTCTATTTCTATTTTTTATGTACTCCTTATTCACGTTAATATCTGCTTTGCAGCTTACGGTAGGCGATGGAAATATGGCATTATTCAAATATGTATTTCTGAATTATAGGTGAACAATAGCTGTATTGCTTCACTGTGTGATAAAATACACTAATGCTCATAACAGCTCATGCCTCACGCACAAAAAGGCACATTGAATATGTAAACAACGAAGAGGCAAATAATGCATTGCACTGCATGTAGTGTATAACATATTATTATATCATGTATGAATTTCACATCTGTATAATTCACTCTTTTTTGGCAGTACGGTTTTGTGAACCATGCACTGGAACTTCTGGTGCTGAGAAATTATGGTCCAGATGTGTGGGAGGACATCAAGTGAGTTCAAACGGACTTCTCTATTACATCATGCACAATCTTTACTGTCATATTCTTATGTAATCTTTTTTGTTTGTTTTTGCATTTATGGGCAAAATTTGCATATTCTATTTGAAAATATGTGTCTGTACATGTAATAGATGTTCTCATACATTCTCATAATAGATATAAATGCAGGTGACTTAAGGAGAGGTGTGTGTGACTATCAATGTGCTATAATGACACTTACTAAACTTTGGTTTGAAATCTAAAAACAAATTTAGCAAATGCTATTTTATTCGTAACACTTTTTCCCAACGATATCAATGATATACAATTAATGATATATATATAGTTCAGTATATTGTGATTGGCCAGTCTTTACTACCATATGCTCTTTTTCATGTATTCAGGGCATGAGAAATCACGTATAACATGTCATGGGGTGAAGTCACATGCGTACACATTTTTCCTCTTGCGCAAACAGTTCAGCTTTATTTAACTTCCTCCATCTCTTTGACATGACTTTTAAGAGCAGTCTTTTCAAGTCACAGCTGTGCTTAATGTAAACAAATGTTTTAGAGCCTGTTTAGGCTCAGGTTGTGAGCTTGAGTCTCACTTGATTTTCTGGCAACATTACATTTACATTTATGCATTTAGCAGACGCTTTTATCCAAAGTGACTTACAGTGCATTCAGGTTATACATTTATTGTCAGTATGTGTGTTCCCTGGGAATTGAACCCACAACCTTTGTGCTGCTAACGCAATGCTCTAACCACTGAGCCACAGGAAGCCACATTAAATAGTTGGACTCAGTTATTGCAGCATTTTTTGCTGCAAGGTTCAGTATTATCACAAGGTTAGCAGCATCTCACAGTGCACTGTACAAGACATGATTAATGATGTTTCTATTTCTATTTTTAGGTTGTGTTTTACAAGTGTTTTCCTTTGTTGATACTATTGTGACTTTTTGGCTGAACGTCTCTCTGGTCATCATTCTGAGAAAAAAGCTGATTTTTATTGTTTTCAGCTTACAGTTTAGTAATATGTCCAAGCAAATCACATTTTGACCTGACTCTAACAATCTCCATGCTTTTATAAAATATTCTTTTTCATTTTTAATATATGTAATTACTAAATATATGTAATGACATTGGAGTCTAAAAATTCTAATGAAACATTTTTTAGCTTTTAATTAATGTTAATGATGGAATAGTAATTACTTGATGTTTTAAATATTTTATATTATATTTTATTTTAGGAGAGAGGCTCAGGTTGATGTAGAAGGACAGTTTCTGGTCAGAATTATCTATGAAGATAGCAAAACATACGACCTCGTGGCTGCTGCAAGCAAAGTACTAAGTAAGATTGTTTTTGTTATAGTTGTAATTTTGGAAATATAATTAGCTAAAACCTAAATTGATTTATTTATTACGTGGTTTATTCAAGGAAAAGTGGCCTTTTATAAATGCTCTATTAGTTCACAGGTTGAAGTGACAGAACAACATAATGATTAACTTATACAATGAAATGTAACAAAATTACTTATGCTAGTTTAAATGTAAAAATCTGTTTGATTTAAATGGTTTCTTCTTCTATAGAAATAGATGCTGGAGACATCTTGCAAATGTTCGGGAAAATGTTTTTTGAGTTCTGTCAGGAATCTGGCTATGACACTATCCTTCGAGTGTTGGGCTCCAATGTCCGTGAATTCTTACAAGTAAGAAGCTACTGTTTTTATCACCCAAAAATCATCAGCAGCAATGTTGAGAAAGTGACGCACATAACACTGTCTGTTCTCTATTTCACACACTGCATGTACTGTACTTTTAGCGAGGGTCATTTTTAAAATAGTTTAAAATAATAATAGAGTATTAAATAGTAAAAGTTATGTTAGGTTACACAATGAAAATAGCATGGTCTGTATTAATAACACCTTCAGCTATATTTGTTTTAATTAATCCTTAATGGCTTTTGTTATATATCAAGGTGTTTTTTTTTTTGAAGAATGCAATTGTTGTGCATAATTTGGTGAAAAATTTCATACGGCTGTGCCCATAGTAAAATAAAAATGAGAGAAAAGTTTGCAATAGCTGAAGCTGATTTCACTAAATATTGTGAAGTGTGAAGCTTTACTAAAATCTAGATATTAGTTACCCTATTTTCACCCCTCTCCATTGCACTCACTTTGTTTAGCTTAGCAAAAATCTGCTCCTTACATCCCCACATTAATATCAGCTTGTTCTCTCTTTCAGAATCTGGACGCATTGCATGACCATCTGGGCACCATCTACCCCGGCATGCGCGCGCCCTCCTTCCGCTGCACGGATGCAGAGAAAGGGAACAACCTCATTTTACACTATTACTCAGAGAGAGAAGGACTTCAGGACATCGTCATAGGGATCATCAAGACAGTTGCACAGCAGATTCATGGAACTGAGATTGAGATGAAGGTGCTGTGCATAGAGTGTCTCCCTTATAGATGTTGCTTTGTTCCTTGCCTGGCAGATTAAGATTGGCTGCAAATCGTAGAAGAGAATTATTGCACACAAAAAAGTTATATCCACAATGACACAACAATCGATAGATACATTGATAGATAGATAGATAGATAGATAGATAGATAGATAGATAGATAGATAGATAGATAGATAGATAGATAGATAGATAGATAGATAGAAATAAATTAGTACTTTTGTTCAACAAGAATGCATTAAATTGCTTATAATTGACAGTAAAGAAAAAAAAATCCTGTTTCAAATAAATTCTGTTTGAACTCTATTCATCAAAAAATAATGCTGAAAATTCAGATTGGCCATCACAGGAATAAATTACATTTTAAAATATATTACAATAGAAAACCATGCTTTTAAATTGTAATAATACAGTTGTATACGATATTACTGTTTAATAAATGTAGCCTTGGTGAACAAAAGAGACCTCTTTTAAAAACATAAAAAAGTTCTTAAAATCTTATTTTGTATATCACACACACACACGCACGCACGCACGCACGCACGCACACACGCACACACACACACACACACACACACACACACACACACACACACACACACACACACACACACATATAATAGTATTTTTAAACAAACAGTAATGTAAGTGCCAAATTCTGCAAACATCCAAACATGACTGGAGGTAGACCAGAGGTAGATTTACTCTCTTTCTCACTGAGAGAGGCTCGTCGATAAACAACATTATTATGAACTGCCTGCGGTTTATCCTTTGTCACCGCACTTCAGTCTCTGCCTTATTTTCCAAATAAATCTCCCTCACCCAATAAGAGCTAATCATCCCCCAGACGGCAGACTGCTCTTTCCGTCTCTCTCTCTCTCTCATCTGGGCTTAGTGTGAAATGAGGGAGTCCAATCGACAGACCCTTGAAATGCAACACCTGACTTGTTGAAAAAAATGTTAGCCATCGTCGTCATGGTGATGGCAGGGCAAAGAGACAGTGACTTGACGTCAGTAAAATGGGCTCAACTTCAAGCTGAGAGAGAGAAAACAACAGCCTCTGCATTCAGACCAGGCTGATATGATAGCTACAATAAAACAGCTTTTAGGGCCATTTTCAGCGATATTGCTAAAGACAAAACAGAGAGATCACTGCAACCAGTGTCTTCACTGTGTAAAAAACTCCAAATGTTATTTCTGTATTTAACTCATACTTAAATAAACTAAACATTCTCCTTTATTAAACACTCAGACACACTTGAAGCTCTAACTTTCTCTTTGCTTAGTCTACATGCTATGCAACAACTAAGGTATGAGATCCCTGAACCTGGACTCTTAGCACTTAACAGAAGATACTGTTTGGAATCACAAGAGACCATTAGACACTTTTATTTGTGTTCTTTAAAGGAATATTTCGGGTTCAACGCAACCTATGCTCAGTCAACAGCATTTGTGGCATAATGCTGATTATAAAAAAATAAAAAAACTCATCCTTCATTTTCAGGTATTATAATGAAAGTAAATGGGCAATTTTTGGAGGTTTTAAAATGAAATATAATTAATATTAAGCTTATAAGTTTATAAACGCATGTTTTTCTGTTAAAACTGATTTGAACTGTAAAACTTTTTTTATAATTTTAAACAAAGTTGTACAATTTGATATAACTTTTTTTGACCACACTAAAACCATGTTAACACACACATTGTTATCGTCTTGTGGCTACACTTTGAAAACTATATTTTAATGCTTACAGTTTGTCCTCATTCACTTAGATTGCAATTGCCTTCCCAGATTATTATTTTTATTTAATTTTAATTTATGTAAGAAATTAATGTTTTGGTTTAGTTTTTATTTTTACTAGAGTTTGTTTTAAAAATTAAACATAAGCAGTGCAGAATATACAGCACATATGAAATTAGAAAATAAATAGATAAATACATAAATTAAATTAAATGAGCATGCATACAATAATAAATAACCTCAACCATACCTATATAGTTTTTATTAAGTTTTAGTATATTGAGTGATTATTTAGTATTTCAACTTAAATGAAAATGACAAAAATGTTGCATGGCAACTGGTTAAAACAAAATAAACGTAAGATTTTTTTATGCTTTATTTTATTTCGGTTAATGTTTGTTTTATTTCAATGTTTTTTTATTTTGGTTAACGATAATTACCCTGTATCGGTCTGTCTCTTTCTTCCAGTCATTTCTTTCTGTTTCCTTCACTCTGTGGGTGTCCACATTTAATGTCTGGAAATGCAATCCCCAAGACCCACGAGACTCTAAATCTGTTATTTGTGGGGGTGTACCAGGTCATTCAGCCGAAGAGTGAAGAATGTGATCACATTAAGTTCTTGATTGAGGAGAAGGACTCGGAGGAGGAGGCGTTTTATGAAGACCTGGATGGTTTCGAGGAGAATGGGACTCAAGAGACACGGATCAGTCCGTATACCTTCTGCAAGGCTTTCCCATTCCACCTGATGTTTGACAAGGACCTCATGCTCACACAGTGTGGCAATGCCATCTTCAGAGTTCTGCCACAGGTTCGCCAGCTCAAAAATGTATTTTACAAATGTAAAAGTGGGAGATTTAGGGAGTATATTTAAAGTGTGATGGAGAAAAATGTTAAGTTATTTGTGTTATCTTCCAGCTGCAGCCTGGCGTCTGTAACCTGTCCTCAGTGTTCTCTCTGGTGCGGCCACACATAGACTTCTGTTTCCATGGCATCCTGTCTCACATCAACACTGTCTTTGTACTGCGGAGTAAGGTCTGTCTGCCCCAAAACACATTACATACTGTCTGATGATATAAAACCACCAACACTCATTAACTAAAATGTTGTTAATAGGTTCTAAAACAAATTATGATTGTTAGTTTTACAGTACATGTCACACACTCATATACAAATACAAGGCACACCATCTATGTTATAAAATGTGCAAATGGAAAGTATATGATACAAGGTTTGTTTATGGTTTATGTAGGAGGGCCTATTGAATGTAGAGACTGCGGAGAGTGAAGATGAACTCACAGGAACAGAGATTAGCTGCCTGAGACTGAAGGGCCAGATGATCTCACTTCCTGAGACTGAGAACATACTTTTCCTGTGCTCACCAAGGTAGATGAATGAGGCTGTGAAATAATACCAATAAAGCAAATTTGGTCATTTTGGTAGCTTAAAATAATTGCATCAGTTTGAAATCATTCTACTGCCCTTCACATGAACTTGAGGAGAAGATGGTCAACATACTGCAAGTGGTAACATATAATTATTTACTTGTGTTTACTTGATTTAACCCTTAAAATTATTTTCATTTTTGTAACCTAATGTGGTCAAGTTGATTTAGTCATATCTATTATTATTTTTAAAATATAAAAAAATGTCAATGCTTGACTTCAGGTACAAATTATTAAAATAGATGTTACTGCAATATTAAGTTAGAGTTTTTTTTGTTGTTGTTGAAAATGATAAACCTAAAATGTGCTTCATGTGGTTAAATTAATGTTTTAGGTAAAAAAAAGTATTTAATTTGACAGAATCATCCTGACTATATTATGTCATTTTAAAGTGGTTTATCGGGTAAAATAGCTCCTTAAAGTAATTTAGCATTTTCCCTTTTTAAAGTGTATTTAGACAGGCAACCTTTACCCATACTTCATTGATTCACCTTTAATACAGCTTTTATGAAGGAAATAACGTATAAAATAGCATAAAGTGTAATATAGACATCAGTATTACTTGTTACAAAATATCAATAATACTTGTTACTGTACTTATTACAAAATAAGTACAATACATTTTGTTCATTGCCTCCTAAATTGAACATAATGGTCAGCAATGCACAGCAGGAGTTGGGTCAGTAAGTAATACATTTTTACAGTCCAGTTATTATGTAAGGCCTCTTATAAGCCAAATCCTATTAGAAGTGTTTTTTATTTTTTCATTTCAATCACTTTGTGTGTAATACCTTTTCTCTCGCAAGTGCCTGTCTGAGAGTCCTCTTACACTAATATGAAGCGGTCACTTGGTTCTGATTTAGATTCAATGTTTTTTTATTTTTTACAATCATTCCCATGGCATGCACACAAAGGCTTTGATTATTATAATTATTATAAATAGATATATTATAACTTATTATGTGGTGAAAATATTTTCGAATGAGACTGCTATATTGGTATATATTAAGGTTATATTTCTAAACTTAAGAAAAGTTTTTTTGATAACTTTTTGATATCTTAAATGTATGGGGCTGATTAAGTGTTTTGTAATTTTGTCAGTGTTATGAATCTGGATGACCTGACAAGGAGAGGTCTGTACCTGAGTGACATTCCTCTTCATGACGCCACCCGAGACCTTGTGTTACTGGGGGAGCAGTTTCGTGAGGAGTACAAGTTGACCCAGGAGCTGGAGATCCTGACTGACCGTCTGCAGCACACGCTCCGAGCCCTGGAGGATGAGAAGAAGAAGACAGACAGGTCAGTCCTCCAACGTGCCACAATATGATATATTTAATCAATATTAACTGATTCTACATCTATTTGAAAGCAATGGGATGACACTGTTAACTTTATTTTGTTTATGTTTGTAAGGGTTGAAGTTTTTAATAATATAAAAAAGTCTTACATGTATGTTATTAAATAAATTGAAAGAATATGCTGTTTCATTCAAAAGGTACTCCAATTCAGTGTTAGACCACATGTATGGTTCTTTTTGTAAACTGTTTTGAGGGAACACTCACCTATACACAAACCCAGACCAACACCAGACCCGAACCCAGACCAAATCTAGATCTCTCAAAACCCTGATACAGACCAAGATTAGGTCCCTCAAAGCCCAGATCCAAACCAAACACTGAGTTCCAGAGAAGACCGTCAACCAGGGTAGGAAATTAGGGTAGGAATTATTTTGCAGTGGTGCCTGATAATTTTATTTACCAGCCACTGTGGTGATTGACTTGACTTGATTTCCCTATGGCAATAAATACTGTTGTTTAGGAGGAACACATTCATTTATATTCCCAGGAAAATATGATGAAAAGAAAAGCTTGTGAGGTGCATGTCTGATCGGCTGTTCATCCTGATCTTAAGTGCTGCTCTATCGCTTCAATATCATTCAGAAGGGACCCTTTCACGCATTACATTTTTTTGTCAGTTGCTTCTCTGATCCAAATTTTGTGAGTGACATTCCAAATGAACTCGGAGTGTCTTTGTCCTAAGGTTTTGTGTGTTATGATCCTTGTTTATCTCATACATTTTCTTTTGCTATTCTTTATGTCTTACATGTATCAAGATGTATGACAGTAAACCTACAACAACCACTTTAGGTGTTGCCTAAACGATTATCAGAAGAGACCCACAACCCAAAAAATAGGGCTGAATGCAATAGCAGAGCCAGGGAAAATGTCAAAGCAAAAATAATAAAGTTATTTTCCCCTTTTTGCATCTGAGTTTAGTTTTTACAGGCCATAAAAATGGGTTCAGGCTTCATTTTGGACAATTTTAGCTTAGGCCATTTTTCAGTTACACTTTTTTGTGTGGAAGCCAAATCAACGGTGCTCATTATTATTATTATTTTAGTTAAGTACAATTAGGAATCTCAAAGTTAACGCCTTAACCATTGTTTTAAATTAAATGTTTTTGTGACGCAAAACCAACTTGATATATTTATATTTTGAGCGAATGGGCTTTTATATAGTAATATAATAAACAAAACAAACAAACTTAAACATAACAAGATTATAAAGGGAGCAAATGAGGAGGGTAACGAGGTAAATAGAGGTGGGGCTAATAAACCAATAATCAGGAAACAAGATGGGTGGGATCAAGACAATTGACATGAGAGCACATGGCACACAGAAAACTAAGACAAAAGCCATGTGCTCACACAAAACAAAATCACAAGCACACGGCCAGCAAAACAAAATCACCAGCCATGTGCAAAACAGGACATGAACACGCAGCTAATGAGAATACTCATAAGCCGCATGTTCACACAAGACATGACGACATGAAATACATGAAAGTCAATGAAATACACAAGCTGCGTGCCACACAGCACAAGACATGACATGAATGCACGCAGCCGATAAAAACACGAACTGCGTGCAACACAACACAAGACACAACACAACACACGTGGACAGAACATGGAGTACGAGTGTCCGAACCCCGTCACAAAACCGAAAATCAAGACATGAGTGACGGGATCTGAACACCACGCTCCAACACGAAACAAGGCACACAGACGAGAGAGTGCATGGCTCGAGCACACTCGAAGCCGCGCACTCACATAAAAACAGGACATGACGGGAGTATCAGGGCTCTGTCACAAAACCATGAATAACACTAGACTGAAGTGACAGAACCCTGACAACTATAGTTTTGTATGAAAATGTTTACATGCAGTTAGAGGAAGATTTATGCAAATTAATTTGTGATAGATTAATCATGTTCATTACAAAAAATATCATGAGATTAATTGATTTTTAATCTATTGACAAATCTCAGGCTAGAGAATACCAAACATTCTTAAACATTATATATTATTGTTCGATTCCTGACATTATTTTTCCACTTCTTCCCTTCCCTGCTTTACTGAATGAGCAACTTTGAGAGTCTGTGTGGAGCTTACAGTAATTTCCAGAGAAATAAAATAAGCGGTTCATCTCCTCTGTGTGTCATCATTACCTTTGTACAGTAATCTGTAAATTACATTACATGCCAATCAGACCATTTCTTCCTGTCTAAATGGGTGGTTACACAAGGCAAGCTGGAAATAGACTGCAGTCTTATCCGAGACCATATGTGAGGATCCAGATCCAGACCAATACACTAATTAATATGACTAAGGTAAATTTTAGGTCTCACGACTAAGCCCTTATAGTCCTGCTCTGAGTCTATAGTTTGGTGAGACAATGCAGCATAGACTGTCACAAGGCTGTAATGATAAAAAAGCGTGATATGGGTTTCACTTTGTTTCCCCAGCGTACAGCTTCTTTAAGATGGCCGTCAGTCTTTTCCTGCTTGGAAAATGAGGCTGTATTTGCGCTCTCCGTGGGGAGCCGGTCTGCCTCGGTCTGTGAGCTCTGTGTTTGTTTATTAAATCTGGTGGAGAACGTTGAACATCACCAGAGACCATCTCTCTCATCCACACAGACAATAAATACCAGCTAGAGCTACACAACTGCCTGTGTACAAGTTTCAAATTCTAGTCAGAATTTAAAACATGACTGTTCACAGGAATGGTTTAATAATCTTCATAGACATTTAAATACGGACTGGGTTATCTTCTCATTTCTGTCTTAAATTACATTACTGTAAGTTGCTGACGTGTGGTTATGTCCTTCTAAAAAAGGTTTTTAGTTCATTTCAAATTTACATTCTCTTTTTGTCAGTAGTGTTAGGTGCACATGTATTTCTTAGAAACCTGGATGTATGTGACTCATTGATAACAGGTGAACAAATGGGCCGTATTCTGACTGCTGAATAGTACAGCCTTATCTTCAGTAGCAGGCGTTCTGCACTGAAGCTTGTGCAGTTGCTCAATATAGGACACTGAGATGTGACTGTGCCATTTTCTGTAATGTTTATGCATATGATTTTAGGATACAGTTTTTATATGCAGATTAATTCTGTGCTAGTAGGTGTCGCCTCATAGAAAATCGCTGTTTTTTTTTGTCAATGTGTTGTATTTACTGTGAATCATGCTGTTTATTTATTTATTTTTAACTGCATACAGGGCCAGCATAACGTCTATTATTTATGATGTTTGAGTAATAATGTGAAATGTATTTATAAAGAGCCTGTTTTGTATTCTTGTGAGACCATGAGCAGACCAAATCATTGAAAGGTGTCTCAAGCCCAGCAATTTTTATCCATAATTAAACAATTTTATGAGTTTTGGCCAAAAATGATGCTTTAGGTAATTTCCATGGCAGTGTACCATGTTTACATGAGACTAGGAGTCTGAGATGAAGAACATTTGTTTCCAAAAGCTTAATAATATATTATTATAAATAAACAGCATGGTTCACACTAAATACAACTCATTGACAAAAAAAACAGCTATTACTGTTCAAAAGTTTGGGGTCAGTAAGATTAAAAAAATGTAATTAATACTTTTATTCAACAACAAGGATACATTAAATATATATTAACAATGTACAATATAAATGGTACATCATAAATATATCATATATGTCAGAATCATCTCACAAAGTGAGTACACCCCTCACAAATTGTAAATTTCCCAAGGGACAATACTGCACAAATAAAACTTGGATATATTTTAGAGTAGTCAATGTGCAGCTTGTATAGAAGTACAAGTTTACTGTCCTCTAAATATAAATCAACATATAACCATTATTGTCCAAATAACTGGCAACAAAAATGAGTACACCCTAAGTGAACATGTCAAAACTGTGTCCAAAGTGTCAATATTTTGTAGGGGCACCATTGTTATCTAGCACTGTCTTAATCCTCCTGGACATGGAATTCACCAGAGCTGCACAAGTTGTTACTGGCATCCTCTTCCACTGTAAATATGTACCTCCATAATGACATCACGGAAATATAAATCAACATATAACCATTATTGCTGCTGGATGTTAGACACATGGTGCTTCTCCACCTTCTGCTTGAGGATGCCCCACATGTGCTCAAAATGGTTCAGGTCTGGAGACATACTTGGCCACTCATCACCTTCACCTTCAGCAGCAAGGCAGTTGTCATCTTGGCGGTGTGTTTGGGGAGGTTATGTTGGAAAACAGTTTCTGAAGGGAGGGCATCGTCTTCTGCTTCAAAATGTCACAGTACATGTTGGAATCCATTGCTCCCTCAATGAGCCACAGCTCCCTAGTACCAGCAGTAGTCATGTAGCCCCAGACCATGACACTCCCACCACCATGCTTGACTGTAAGCAAGGCACAATTTTCTTGGTACTCCACACCAGGGCATCGCCACACATGCTGGACACCATCTGAGTAAATCAAGTTTATCTTAGACTCGTCAGACCACAGGACATGGTTCCAGTAATTCATGCTCTTGACCAGGTGGTCTTCAGCAAACTGTTTGCAGGCTTTTTTGTGAGCCAGCTTCAGAAGAGACTTCCTTCTGGGACGACGGCCATGCAAACCGACTTGTTGCAGTGTGTGGCATATGGTCTGAGCACTGACAAGCTGACCTTCCACTTCTGCAACCTCTAAAGCAATGCTGGCAGCACATGCCTCTGTTTTTTGTGAGCCAGCTTCTGCACCTGACGCACAGCACAAGGACTCAATATCTTTGATCGACCCTTGCAAGGCCTTTTCCGAGTGAAACCCGTCTTGGAAAACCTCTGTATGACCCTGGCCACTGTACTGTAACTCAGTTCCAGGCTGTTACCGAACTTCTTATAGCCTAGGCCATATTTGTGGAGAGCCACAATTCTAATTCTCAAATCCTCAGAGAGTTCTTTGCCATGAGGTGCCATGTTGAACATCCAGTGGTCAGTATGAGAGAACTGTACTCAAAGAACCACATTTTAACTGCTCTAAAACAAAATACACAAATTTGTATGGTCTTGTCAAGCAGGCAAAAACATGAATGTGATGATTAGGTCATGGTTAAATGATGTATAGCTGTTATCACTTAGGGTGTACTCAGTTTTGTTGCCATCTTTTTTTGACAATAATGGCTGTATGTTGAGTTATTTTCAGAGGACAGTACATCTTTACTGCTATATAAGTTGCACATTGACTACTCTAAAATATATCCAAGTTTCATTTCTATAGTATTTTCCCTTGAAAATATATACTAAATTGACTGCCGAAAGTATCTTTTGTGAGATACTATATATATATATATATATATATACATACACACTGGATTTATATATATTCTATATTTTGTATATATTCTAAAATGCCTTTTTACAGAGGTTAGTCTTTGTGTTTTTCCCATTGGCAGTACAGAATAAGAACCGAACAGATGGATGAATGTCTAAATGTAGAGAGCCAATACTCAAACACACTGTGGATAATTAGCACTCAACCTTCAGGGAAAGTGCATCTAAAAGAATGAAATGATCTGCATTAACCCATGGTCAGTTGAAGTGAATTTCACAAAAGGATTAATTTTGAATTAGATTAAATCAATTTAGGTGTTTTTAACAACCTTTCTTAAAATAACTGAAGTAAACAACTGTATTGCTTTGAATGGCTACAACAACAGCTACAACTATATAATAGATTATTATTATAATTTTTTGTCCAGTGACATTAAATACAATGAATGTATTTAGTTGTAGAGTATACATGATAATGATGATACCTCTTTGTTTCAGGTTGCTGTATTCGGTTCTTCCCCCATCTGTAGCCAATGAGCTTCGGCATAAGCGGCCCGTGCCTGCTAAACGATACGACAACGTGACAATTCTTTTCAGTGGCATTGTTGGGTTCAATGCGTTTTGCAGCAAACATGCATCAGCAGAGGGAGCCATTAAAATTGTCAATTTGCTCAATGACATCTACACCAGATTTGACATTCTCACTGATTCTCGGAAGAATCCTTATGTTTATAAGGTGAGTGACTTTTAAACCGGACTTTGGAATTCAGATTTTTCCGTAGGCTATCTGTGTTTTTAGTTTTAGTTTATTGATATACAGATAAAAATACCTTTATAACCATGTTCACAGACATAAACAGAGATATTTTTGGCCACATCCAGAGATATTCAGCACACAAAGAAAAAAACTCTTTATGATTGTGACTGGACTAAAAATATCTTGACAAAAATGACAACTCTTGAGAAATATTTGTGAATGTGCTTGAGAGAAGACAGGTTAGTCACAATGTAAAGTTAAAGCATTATATGTGCAACATCTGAACATCTAATTTCAACGTCACTTTGAGCAAACTTAAAGTAATAAAGGTGTCACTTTCAACAAAAGTAATAAACCTTCCAGCTACAAATTTTAGCTACAAAGTTCAAAGACAAAAACTAATCTTTATAAGTCTTTTTATGATACATTGTTATATGATACATCTTTTATGATGCACCTAATTAGATCAATACATGGATGACTATATTTAGAGCATGGTGTGAAGCTTATTTTAGGTCAAGTGGCAGATTGAATCATCTTATGTGGGCTGATTGTTTTACTTATTTATTAAATCTTGCTGTAGGAAACACAGAGTGTGTATACGATACTGGTATAAAAGAGAAGCACATGGAATTTACTAAAGAAATTTACCGGAGGCCTTTAGATTATATGTACATGCAGTTGGTAATTAGGGAGTATAAATCAAACAACAATATTGATATATTTCATAACCGTGAAATTCAACTGAACAGATGCATCACCCACAAATCCATTTTCAGCTGAAAGTGCAAATTCATGCATGAGTACCAGATGTTATGTAATTACTACTTCTGTTTTAAAATGTGCTATAATATACACAACTAGTTTAGCTAAAAAATATAATATGAATTTATCATACCCATAAAATATTTGGATGTGCTTTTTTCTCAGAATAATTTAACTTTTTCTTTTTCAAATCATTTCACTAGCTGGATTAGACTCCTCTGGTGGCCATATTTGGCCCACAAGCTGTATGTTTGACACACTTGGTTTACAAATTGCAAGTGTAATGTGAGTCTTTTGAAATTCCAGAGCAACCAGCCATGGTGTTGTATTTTCTGTAGCTTTGATTTAATGAACTTTCTTTTTTGTTTTAACTGTCCCTCATAGTCTGTACTTTTCCAACTATACACCATGCGCGATGCTCTTTAAAAAACAAGGGCATGAGAACATGTCCTTGATTTACATCCTAGGCATACAGACAAGAATGCACTTCATAGAGCTTTGCTAACTAAACAAAACAGGCGGATAAAATTTCAAGGCTGGCTCACCAAAAAAAGCAATATTTACTTAAAGCCATCCGTATCTATGTGGTCCAAAGGTCTCATAAAGGACTGGGCTCTCACTTTAGAGTTTGTTGTGATACAATGTAGATATGTGGTTGAATAATGAAACACAAGGAGTTAAATTGGCAACATTTGTGTACATTGTCAAGAAAACTTGGATGAATCAAAAGTGTTCTAAAATTAGAGGATAGTTTCTCCTGATATTTTCATTTTTTTTTTTTTTGGCTGTATTTATATCAGAAACTAGGACCAGTTATTATCTTAACATCAAGGCCACAAGATATCTTTAACTGTTTTTTAAATTAATTTAATCAATTAATGTTGATTAAAAGTGTTAAGTACACACACACACACACACACACACACACACACACACACACACACACACACACACACACACACACACACACACACACACACACACACACACACACACACACACACACACATATATATATATATATACTGTATGTTGTGCAGATATTATTGCATCAAGTAGGTTAATGTGTTAAATATAAAATTGGGGTAGGAAACTTAAAATATCCTTTGAGGTTCCTTTGAGTGTCCTTTGAGGTTCATCATACCACAGGCACATTAGCTATTTCTAGCGTCAGTTTCTCAAACGTCTCTCTATTCTCTAAAAGGTGGAGACAGTTGGTGATAAGTACATGACTGTGAGTGGTCTTCCGGAGCCCTGCACCCACCATGCAAAATCCATCTGTCATCTGGCCCTGGACATGATGGAGATGGCTGGACAGGTGAAAGTAGACGAGGATCCTGTGCAGGTGATCACTTTTCTTGACCCAGTTACAAGTTTAAACTAAAACTTTTTTCACATTTTTATACATAGCACATGAGGTTCTGTTAAGGTCTTTTGTTCCAGAACATCTTATCAACTCAAGGATAATGTAGTATCACTTTCAGTCTCTGTCAGAATAGCTGAAATATGTGGAAACAAAATTAGTGTCTGCTCAAATCCTATCATAGTCTGTTAACTGTAAGATTGAATACCAGTTCAAGTATATGTAATGAAGAGCATTACAGCAATATCATTTTAACAAGAATGTGTGATGCAGTTGTTTTCCAACGCTGCTTTATTAATTATCACTACTATTGGAATGCTTGTATAATCAAATTAGATGACTGAAACTATAGAGAATAGTTCCAATGTACAGCGTATATGAAGATTATTACCATAGGTTTACTCTCAGTTTCTGGAGGTGTATTTTACCAAGACTGCAGAGGTTGGCATGCTGAGGGTGCCGATGATGAGATACTGTGTACTGTTTAATATATGAAATTCTACATAATATAGTAAGCAATGTTAGCTCTGGTTCTCTCGCTTTGGCTGATTTACATTCCTAGAGTGCTACTATTTAGTCCAACAACACTGAACTTCAATGTTTGTATCAAAACACTTGTCTGTGTTTGTTGAATTATTCACTCAACTGATTCACTCAAGAATGAACAGCTGATATAGCTTTTGGCTACAATTGGATATTGATATACTGACAACCACCTTAGAACACAGGGGCTAAAGAGAAAGCAACGTGATAAATCAAAGTTTATCACAAATAGCTTTTCCACAAGCTGAGAGGTAAATATTAATGTATAGGAGGTGCACACAGTGTCATACACACAAATACAAAACACCATCATAGTAACATACATGCCACTAAAATAATGCAATAAACATTAATTTAACTGCTAAGACATAACAAAACCCGAAAACTAAGAAGAACGTTTTTTTTTATTAGTTGCTAATTATTTCCACCGGTTTCTGCAGTTAATCATGATGGTGTTTAACAGTAAAATTTTTAATTATATATCTTTTCACAGTGAATCTCCAAAATGTTAAATCTCTAACATTTGAAATATTTGATATTTGAAAGATTTGTTTAATTGCCTCCTTTTTTGAATTCATGGGGATAAAATGAGGATTAATAGCCATTCCGCATTATAATGTAATTGAAATCCAGGACTAAACTGCAAATTATCCGTTTTATTGATCATATGTTAACAATTACAGAACATGCAACATATACACACACATTTAACAATAATATAACAACCTTCAAGTTAACTTAAAACAATATTCACATAAACCCAGGATAATAAATGTCACATGTAGCTTTGCCCTTTATAAAATATTCCTTGGTAATGTTTCAGAAAAGACGTTAGCAAAGGTCCTTAAACATTTTTTTTTTTTTTTTTTTTTACTCACAATATAATATCCTCCTGAGACCCCCCCCCCCCCCCAAAAAAAAAGTTTTGTGAATTTAGTATTTTTTTCATGCCATTACATTGTTTAGACCATAAGAAATAATTTGAAAAATTAATTTTTGAAAAATTCTATTTTATTCATATTTTCTTCTATGTCCTCTGTAGAGGACACTAGGCCTCTACAGAGGAGTATCTATACATATAGTGTATCTATACACTGTATCTAATTTGCATATTAATATGTTGCTGTTGGGACAGAACGTTGAAAAAAGAATTGTCATAATGGGAGTAATTTCATAATAATAAATAATATTTCATAAGCAAATTGATACATAATTTATTTCCCTATTCAATTGTTATGTCTCCCAAAATGCATAATAAACATGCTTTTAGTCCTGGTGTCCTCTACAGCGGACATTAATTAAATGATGTCCTGTTTCATAACAGGAAGTCATATTTGAATTTGAAAACCCATAACATTTTCCTGAGATGTTGCTTTATGACAAAGAATCTGAAAATTATTCAGATTTAAATGACAATTACAAAATATAATCATATTTCATAAGGATGTGCAATTTTTCACTAAATTAAATGTAGCCATCTTTAAACACCTAGGAGAGGGAGTAGTCATGATGAAACTTCCAAACATTTAGTATCTCTATGAAGCCCTGAATGTGCTCTGTACAGGACATCCAGACTTACAACTGTGACATGTGAGGTCTCAGAGAAATGCATGTCCACTACAGAGGCAAAAACTCTATAGCTGGGTCTCAGGAGGATATTCAAGTAAATATTGGTCATTGTGTATTTCTAATTTAATGCGTAAATAAATTCTAAGTGTTTAGACTTGTAATGCAAGTTTTAATGCACTGCCTCATTGCATAAATTAAACAAAATACCTTGCATATTCTGTGTACCCAGCTGATGGGCTTACACAAGCACCCACCCACCATGCTGTCCTTCATAAATAAATAAAAAACATAATAAAACATGCTCCTGCAGGGATACATTTTAGCCAGTGTATTAAGGATGTTTTATGTTTTCTAAGAATAGCTCAAGAATACATCTCAAAGGTGTTAGATGTGTCTGCAGTAAAGTCTCAGTCGGGGACTTTTGTTTAACCAGACGACACAGGTTTGTTATTATATGTGCGGCTGTTGAAGATGTGCTGCTGGAACACTAAGAGCATCTAAATTAGAGAGAAGACTGTATTAGGCGAATGGCATGGACGCTTTTACACAAAGATACACACAAAAGTAAGCACAGTCTGGCAAAGGGAGACACCGTTAGATCATCCTTCCTTTCAGTGTTTAAAAATACACCCACATTAACTTTTTTTCTGAACCGTTAGCTCAGCTCTGGCACGTACACATGGCAGAGCTTGTCTCGCTTAGAGGAGGAATGTTCTTTAAAATTGCTGGAAAGACAAATGCATGCAATAAATGAAAAAAAGTCCATAATTTCTCCCTTATAAATAGTCTAAATTGTAAAAGACAATGTGAATATTAAGGAGTTATGTGTGAATTTGTTTACGTATTTTCAGGCTTTACACATTTACTACCTAACTGTTATGTTTTGGAGCAGATCACCATTGGAATCCACACAGGAGAGGTGGTCACAGGAGTCATAGGTCAAAGAATGCCCCGTTACTGCCTGTTTGGAAACACGGTCAACCTAACAAGTCGAACAGAGACCACAGGAGAGAAAGGAAAGATAAATGTGTCAGAGTACACATACAGGTGAAAGAAACCTGAATTATATAAATCTGCACTGTAAAAAATAATTTCTCGAAGTTGTAAATTATTGCAGTAGCCTACGTTTTACAAGAAAATGCTATTCCAGTTATCCGATGTGTTAACCGTTTGTGAAATATACTAAGGGACAGATTTTACGCAGTGAAGAATTAGCACTGAAAAGGCATGGACACAGTTATTTTTGCGCCCGAACTTATTGAATATGCTACATTTATGGGAGGAGAGTATTAAAATGATTCACACAATGTGATTTACTAATGTTTGCGAAATTACTGTCAAATTACTGGGATTTGCGCCATTATCTGCCACCCAAAAAAAGCATGTCTTAAAGCAGGCGGTAATTTTCGCTGGACTTGGTAGATTGCACTGGTCATTATGGACATGATCTGGCTGCGTCTGTGTTGTTTAATGTGCATTGTCAGTAAATCACACGCAGAATTTGGTTACACTTTATTTTGATAGTCCACTTTAGACATTCTAGTAACTACTAACTTTGTAACTACATGCCAACTAATTCTCATCAATTTGCAACTACATATCTACTAACTCGACTGTTAGGGTAGATTTAGGGTTTGTAGAATAAGTTGACATATACTTGCAAAGTTTCTCATAGTCAGTATGTTGTATGTTGTGGAACCATCAAAATAAAGTGTTAGAAGATATTAAGCAGACAGTCTACTAATACTCTAATGAATGCTAGTTGACATAGTTGCAAAGTTACTAACTGTTAGCAGAATGTCTAAAGTGGACTATCGAAATTAAGTGTTACCAAGATTTTTCCTCTCCCATTGCGCTTTTATAGAATTGTGCTCTATCGCCGGTTTCACACTGCACACGTAAGCAGGGCGTAAGCAGCGCATATTTTTTCCGGCGCCCATGTTAACAGATTAGAGCGTTCACACCTCACGCAGAGGCGGCGTGGCAGCGCGTAGCAGGAGCAGAGCAGAAGCAGTGCCGCGATCGTTTTGGCGCAGAGTATATTTTTGCTGCGCCGCTCAGCTTGTGTGAAATGGGCGTAACGCTAATTTGCCCTGTTAAGTAAATCAGTGCAAATTGTTTCTTCACCAATTTTGATACCACATAATAATATAATGTAATCATATATATATATATATATATATATATATATAATTGAATTTGTGAGATTCATTATAATATAATACAATTGAATATAGACAAAAGTTTTTTTGCGTGTGAATAAATTGACAAATTGTTTTTTTTCAGGTGTTTGCAGTCAGTGGAAAACGCAGATCCTCAGTTTCATTTGGAGTACAGAGGACCTGTAACCATGAAAGGAAAAAAAGATCCAATGCAAGTGTGGTTTCTCTCACGCAATACCTAACAGACGCACCGTAGAGCCGCAGCGATGCGATTCATATTGTGTTCTCAGCTAATGTGTGTTCTTTCTGAAATCCATGAATAGGAGCGTACTTTGCTTTGTTCATCAAGATCATTTTATTCTTCCCCTCTCAAATTAAGAATGTTCTTTAGTGACCCCTGCATTTCAAGTGCCAATTATCTCTGATTCACAGATAATGACAAAATAGGGGGGAAAGGGTATTACATAGCTAAAGGTAAACAGAGCTCTACACATTTTACGTAGAAATATGGAAATGTCTATACATTTGATATTAATCATATGATTCGAGTGCCAGCTATTGAACAGATTTAATACAGAAATAGAACATTGGAATAAATAAAACTGAAATATGGTATAAATACACTATGCAATGTGCAGACATGCTCATCAAGTGTTTGTTTTCATCTTGGTTTATTTATAGTAATGAATGTGACTGTATTTTGATCACTACCAAGTCCAGAATTAGTTTTATTTCATCACTGAGCAAAACAAGTTGTTTTTGCTTTGTATTAAGTCCTATATGTCTGAGTGTTGATGTCTAATATCAAGAACACTCTCTCTCTTTCTTCGGCTTGCTCCCTTTAGCAGGGGTCACCACAGCGGAGTGATCCGCACAATATCAAGAACACTACAACTTAGAAATATTATTAACATTTTTGTTTTGTTTTAATTGCACACATTAATTAAGTGTTAAATAAACCTGCTGATGTTCAGAAACACAGCACATTTTGTTACTGTACCAATATATTATATTGGATATACTCAGTTTAACCATAATTAAATTTGCTTGTAATTTTTTGATGTTTCAAGAGGATAATGTGCATGCTGTAAATAATAAAAATGCCTGCACATTGGAATCATATTTACAATCTCACATTGCATCACAGAAGTTGCCACACATGTAAATATAAGCTATTGTATGATCACAATATACTATTCATTTACACTAATGTTCTTGTGTTACCATGAGTAGTTATTGCATCAATGAAAAGACTCTAAACAAGTTTCTAAGTGATATTAATTATTTAAAAAGTGGATATATTTCATTGGTGTGAGAGTTTATATGAATGTCTCAGATAAATATTTTTATCATGTCACAATGCTTTTATGTACACCTCTGTTTGCAGCATATATTTAAGTCTTGAATTAAAATATTATTTAAAAGATTTGCATAATCTGATTTGTTTGTTCGTGTTGCAGGAATAAAACAAAATAGCATTGTATTGCTATTGAGAGTTTTCTTTTACAAAATAAAAAATATTCAGTAACCTTCATGAGTAGTTCATTTTAATGCCCCTAAACATATAAGTCTGTCTTGCTGCAGAACAAAAATGTAAACAAAGTCAAATCTAAAATCATACTGCTTTTAATAAAGTCAGACACAGACCCTCAGGCTCAGTCTCTTTATAGACGGTGTGGTATGAAAAGAAATATTAACAAAAAATATAAATGTCAGGAGTGTACAGATAGATTAAATATACTGAAAGTTTATTTTGTAGAAATTGTGAAAATGCTTACCATGGATCATAATTTTGACTGCTTAAACTTAAGCAAAATCTTTACAACAATATGAGCAGACTGATGTATTATCATCACCAGAGACAAATATTGCATTTTTGCAGTCAGACATTAACAAATACTAAAGCAATAAGCCTGCTGCTCACACATGAATGTGAGTCACTCTCCAAATTTATCTCAAGTCAGTGTGATATTAGAGCAACTGTCTCCTTCTTGTGGTATAAATATGTAACTACTTTGTTGCTTAGATCTGAAAACTTTCCTTAACTTTACTGCAATTTATAGTTCACATTGGCCTTCGAAATCAGTAACCCACTTCCCATATTAGATAGATCAACTTTAATTTGTATATTACAGATTATGTAGTTGATCATTACCTTCTGGACATAAACTGTGCTAGCAGTTATACGCCTCTGTGGTAAAATACAACACCATGCCAAGTACACTACTAATCATGTAATAAAAAGATTAAAATCTCATATAAACAGTTTTGAATTGTGTCTAATCTAAGAGTCAATGGGAAGATAGTTGCTTCCCTAGTGATAGAGTTCAAGTTCAAATCACAAGAATATTGTATTACAGCAACCAAGCATGACTTCATTCCGATTTAAACAACCTTTCATGTTTCATACAATTGTGAAGATAGTCATACCTACAGTTTAAAAAATAAAAGGGTCAAACCTATAAACTGTTATCCTTGACATTTGACAGATTAAAAAATGGTTCCCAAGTTGCTTCGGAGCCAGCAGTACTATCAGAAATATTGTGTCTCAGTCTCTCTAAGTACAAAGTTCTAGAGAGTTCAGACAGCCAGGATTTAAAAAGTGGTTTTGATGGCTTTTTCCATAGACAAAGAATTTGTTTTTTTAGTTACCTCCATTCCTTATTGAACGGCTTTTTGAATTTGATGGCAATTGCTGGATCAGGGGAGAGGTCACAGGAATAAACTTTAGAGTAGAATCTGAAAATGTTGCTCCAAAACTCATAAAGCTTTGGGCAAGACCAAAAGAGTTGTCCCAGGGAGCCCTCGGCGGATTCACATTTGTTACAAATAGAAGAGATGGAGGGGTAGAATTAGTTAAGCTTAACCCTAGAATAATAAAGCCGATGTAATACTTCATATTAAATTAGTGTCTTGAGTTAATGGAACATGTATTTATGACCTTGATAGACTTGCAGTCCTCATAGATTATCTGAATAGGAATTCCCAGGAATCTTTCAGATATAAAGTAGATATGTCGAACTGACTGGTAAAAACATAAAATGAGAAATCAAATTAGAGGAGTCGGGAGAGGAAGAAAGTAATTTATATATTTAATTTTCATCTGATAATAGTTCAAAGTGGGAGACAGATGTGCGTGAGAGAGAGCGATAACACCAAATTGAACACACCTGCTCCCCATTCACACCAAAGACCTTGTAACACTAACGCGTCACATGACACCGGGGAGAGAAAATGGCTAATTGGGCCCAATTTGGACATGTTCACTTAGGGGTGTACTCACTTTTGTGGCCAGTGGTTTAGACATTAATGGCTGTGTGTTGAGTTATTTTGAGGGGACAGCAAATTTACACTGTTATACAAGCTGTACACTCACTACTTTACATTGTAGCAAAGTGTCATTTCTTCAGCGTTGTCACATGAAAATATATAATAAAATATTTACAAAAATGTGAGGGCTGTACTCACTTCTGTGAGATACTGTAATTTCTCAGCTGTAGATATCTAAAAAAAATACGATGGTGTAAAATCAAGTTTCTGTTTCAGCTGAGGAAATGTAGCAAATTTACCCCCCATGTACAAGTCTCTTACGGTGAACATTCCTTTACTGGACCAGACCGAAAATGTGGAGCTTATTAACAATTTTAATAAAATAAGATAGTTGTCATTTTGTTAAAATAATTCATATTTTGCAGACTCTGCAAGGTAAACGACTACAACTTTGTGAACTCTTTTAAACTGTAAATATCATAAATTAGTTTAGAGTTTTTCTTATCTTCACTTTCAATGGGACGATACCAGAGGTCTTGCAATGGGACGATACCAAAGGTCTTGCAATGGGACGATACCAAAGGTCTTCAAAGGTCTTCTTATATTGGCCTTTTGAGAGATTAAGACTTGAGGTAATGATGAAATAAACCATTATCAGAGATTATCATATCTCTTTTATATATCTTAATCTTGAGATATATCTCTTTATCTTACCAGATGAAACTTCCACACCACATGTTGCTATGATTTCATATTTGGCAAGTCTTGTAGAATTATTAGTTACAATTTTATTATCAGAAAATATGCCACAGCTCTTTTCCCTCATTATAAACAATAACAGTGAATAATTCTCAGTACGCCGGTGAGTCATGTCAAAGAAGAGTTTCGCCTTTCACAGTTATCAACATGTTTAATAGATGTCAAACTACGCTTGCTAAAATTCATTGCCTAAGTAGTTCTTGCTACATAAACCATAACTACTGAACAGACACACCCTACACAGTTTAAACAGCAAACAATTCAAACAAAAGCAGGACTTTGTGTGCGAACAACAAAGCCGCTACTGCCATGTGAATATTTGACCACACAATACAAGTGAGCGCTTGTTCTCATGGAATGACTTGAAGCCTCCACTCTTTTGCACAATTAATGAAGACACATGGCATGCTGGGATGTGTAATGTAGGAGGGAGGGTGAGATTTATACTCGGTTGAGCTTTACTCAGCCACATCAGCATGAAGATAATACTTAGATAAGACAGCGTACTGTCACTCGCACAGGTATAAAAGACAGCCACAGGGTAAAGTTAGGCCACTGTCAGAATCACAGCAGTCTGTCATCATGACCTTCAACGGAACCTGGAAAGTCGACCGCAATGAGAACTATGAGAAGTTCATGGAAGAAATGGGTGAGTGGACACAAACAAAATTAAGCATAGTCTGTGAATTGTTGGATCAAATGCTGCAAGATTATTTGAATTTCAATCAGTCAGTGCTTCAGTCAGTAATTATTAATAAGGTGCATGTGCACTGCATATATTCAACAGGCGTCAACATGGTTAAAAGGAAACTAGCTTCTCATGACAACCTGAAGATCACCCTGGAGCAGACTGGAGACAAGTTCCACGTGAAGGAAGTCAGCACTTTCCGCACAGTGGAAATTAACTTTACTCTGGGCGTCACCTTTGACTATTCTCTTGCAGACGGCACTGAGCTCACAGTAAGCACTTTGACCTTAAGTGTTTTCAGTCTTATATACTCTAACGGTTCCTTATTTGCAGGTTCCTTATGATTCCATAAAGACCCCTTAACATCCATGGAAACTCTTACTGCACAAAAAGGTTTTTTATAGAGGAAACATGTTACTTAAGATTATATAAACTGTTCTTCACACTAAATAAAACATGTTCCTTTAAGAGCTTAAAGTTTTTTGGGTGACCGAAAGTGTTTTTTCTATGGCATTGCTGCAAAAAGCTCTTCTGGAAAAAAAGGTACAAAAATAAATCACTGAGGCAGTACTATTTTGTACACTTTGGATACTAATATGCGAGGTATACTGAAATAATAAGGTACAAACATCTTTTGAAAAGGTACCGCCCCGAGTGACAGCGTTTGTACCTTTTTCCTGAAAGTGTAATGATCAAGGGCAAAGTTTGAGATGCATGTTTAGCAGTTCTGAATGGTGATGCAAACAATAACATGGAATTGTGATGTTATACATTAACTCTTTTTGCATTAAATCTGTGTCACATGTCACATTTGCTGAATTTTGCAAGCTGGGTATTTGCTTAATCGATGTGATTTTCTAATGTAACTGGAAACTACAAAGTTCACACTTCGAATATTTGCGTGACAGACAAGAATATGTAACTTTCATAACACCCTACAAGCCTCCTGAAGAAACAATCAGTTACCGGTGAACAGACCTATAACTGCTCAGTTCAAAACGAGTCTGACCATAGTCCTTCTGATTGCAGGGATCCTGGGTCATGGAGGGTGACACGCTTAAGGGGACATTTGCACGCAAGGACAACGGAAAGGTGCTAATAACAACCAGGAAGATTATCGGTGATGAACTTGTACAGGTGAGTTGTTAATTACGAATGAAGACAGAGCCTCAGATCAAAACTTGTGATGTCTAACATTTTGAGTTCTTTTTTTATTTGCTTACAGAGCTATACCTATGAAGGAGTCGAGGCCAAGAGGATTTTCAAGAGGGGTTAAAATGACATCAGCATTCCCAACATTTCAAAATTACAATTCTAGGGAACTTTTAAATGGATGTTCAACCTGGAAATAAGGGTTTTAACAATCGGCAGCCCTAAAGTTTACAAAGCATGTATGTAAATCATGTGTCATTTGCACTGTGAGTTTCGATATTTGTAGTAATAAAGCCATTTTTACATCCTTTTGTGAGCAGTTTTATTTATATGCAGTATGTGTCATGATTCGTGTTGAATTAACTTATTTCAAATTGAATTACAATGAGTCAGCACAGGTAGAGCATGATCGTGGATTTTCAAGAAGGAAAGTACATTAGATTGAAAAAAATTGCATACAGAACAAAGAAACAGATCACACCAGTGATTGAACATGTGAAGTTTATTAAACAAAGAATAAAAATAACTGCATAGACATCTCCAAAAATATATAGTGGATATCATTTTACATTATTAATTTATATTGAATCGTGTCAGTGTTTTGCATGAAAAAAATAGCAGGAAGGCACTCCACAAACAACCTCTAGGGAGTATACAAAGGTCCATTTGCAATCAAATTTAGGTCAATAACACAATCGCTATTTTTCTCTTTAAGACTCTGACAATTCTTTGTTTTATATATATATATATATATATATATATATATATACTCTGTTACCTGTCACAATTCAGTAAAAGATAATCAATTTGATATTCAGCATAAAATGGTCATTCCTGTTCACAAGCAAATACTGATTCAAGCCAAAGTGCATACTGCCCTCCTGTGGATGGCTCTCATAAGATACTCGAACATCACAATTTACAGGAAGAGGGTACAAAAGGACAAGTCTCTCCTATGCTGCCCCTCAAATACAAATACGTTGTAATTACAAGTACAAACACAATCCATATTTTTTCCACTTCTTTGGCAATTCTCTTGCATTACTTCTCACTGGGTCACCAGGACCTGATAAGAAAGAAGGCTGATTATATTGCATTGTTTTTAAAAACATGTGACCCAACAAACAATAAGCAGCTTGGAGAATGGATGGATGAATGGATGTTTACAAATACATAAAGAACTATTCATTTTGATATTTTATTTTATTTTAGCTTAGTTTAATAAATGAAATGATTTTAAATAGGTTTAATTAACAATAACAACCCTGCAGCATACTACTCTCACTATTTTACTATATGTTTATATGGCAGAAATAGTAAGTCTAGTATGCTAATATGCTGTTCCCAATTCAGTTCTAAATGAAATCACTCAAGGAATTGTACAAAATATTAGTGCCATTTCTGTTTGTTTATTATTCATAATTGGCCTTTTCCTTAACAAAGGTATGTTTAGGACAAACAGATTCTACCATCAATCCAGCTAACAATGGTAACAAAATTCACCTGCCAGTATTGCTATTATCTTCTCACCACTAGCCTGTCTCCTTTCACGTTCTTTATCAAAATAACAGAGCACTGCATGTACCACTGCCTTGTAACAATCTTAGTTTGCTTGGCTCAGCTAAACGTTTGGCCGCCCAAAGCTTGAAAACAGTTTCACTGCTTTATGTTCTTTTATGGTCTTTCTCAGCACAATTCTCCTCTTTGTGTTATTTAGATGAAAAATGGCTGATATCTGCACTGATGTTTGCTGTGTTAGCTCAGCTATATTCTAATGAAATGTTAAACTGTATATGGGAAAGCAATAAATACAAAGTAACTAGAAAGCTGTAAGTGTAGAAATCTCACTTCTCACTTATCAGTGTAGCTTGCGTGTATAACATATTTAATCAATGAGCATGGTTGTCAGGCTCAGACAAAAATAAACTAGACCAGATAAAATGATCTAAAGAAACTTTTTGAAAATTTCTGACCAACAGCATAGATATAGGTTTTAAAAATTGTACTGCAGTAAAGTAGAGGATCATTATTTATCACAGCCATTTATATAAATAATTAACTTGACAATAGGTATTTGTTAACATAGGATAGTGGGTATCATGAACTAACTATGAACAATTGCATTTAATAATTCACATTCTCTGAATGTACAGTTCATTCTTAGTTTGTCTTATCTAATGCAATATCTAATAAAGTCAATAAAGTGTTTAAAGTCAGTACATTGCTAAAAGAGAATTGGATTTGAACCAACAGATAAAACTGCATCTGAAGGTTTAGCGAGAACTTACCATAACTTTCACAAATATCCATGTTCATCTAGCCCTTTTGAAGTGACAGGGTGCCATTTAGCAGTGGGCTTATTGTTGCTATTGCCTGGAAAGGATAATTTAACTCAGTTAAGCTACTAAATACAGTCAGTGAGTTATTAAATACATGCAATACTGTTCAAAAGTTTGAGATCAGAAAGATGTAAAGAACTGAACTTTTATTCAGCAAGAAAACAAAAGTGACGTCTTACAAACGTAACATTAAAATGTACACATTTTAAATAAATGCTGTTGTTTTGTATTTTTTAATCAAAGGACACTGAAAAAATATATTATAGTTTTCACAAAAATATTATGCAGCACAAACATTTTAATAAACGTTTCCTGAGCACCGAATCAGCATATTAGAATGATTTCTGAAGAATCGCGTGACACTGAAGACTGGAGTAATAGCTGCTTAAAATTTAGCTTTAAAATGTATTACAATAAAAAAGGATTTATTCTAATATTCATTCCTGTATTTTGGTCAAATGAATTTGTCTTGGTGAGAATAAGAGACTTTTCAAAAACATCTTATTGACCCAAACTTTTGAATGGTAATAGCAATATAATAATATATCAATGACTGATTAAACAGATCAGCTGAGCTTTAACATACCAGGGTCAGGCTTATTTTTGGCACGCTCAGATTGGCTCTCTATACGGCTTGAGTGTCCTGTGTCTCTCCAGTCCTTGACAGATCCTCTCGGCTCAGGCATGGAGAGGACCAACGGCCTCTGGTGGTGATACTTTAGTCTGTAGGTGTCTGTCATACAATTATCCACTGAGAAATAAGTAGTCAGCGCCACTCCAGATGCTGGAGACACTGAAGCAGATGGCTTATCCCAACCACAAGATCTTTCTTCAGGCTCGCTGGACACCTGCTCCCCTCTCTCCTGGTCAGAGCCCGATTTTGAGCTCACATCTGATGAGCTTGGGCATGTGCCGTTGACTTCCATCCACCTATGTACCGCAGTGGTGTGCGATGATGGAATGCCACGACCGGAGGTTCTGGAAGCTGTCTGTGATGGCTCCTGTAAAATTCTGGGACGGAAGGGTGAAGTCTTTATCTCGATGGGTCGCTGTGCATGTTTGGAGTAAGTTGGCATCGATGGAGCTATGGCTGATTCTTCCCTTGGCTGCAACGGGTAACTGTGATTAGGACCTGGTGATTCGTGTGGAGTGACTTCACTGGTGCTGGAACGATAAGCGCTGTCTTCCTGCTCTGAAAGAGGGTTAGTGAGTTCATCAGAACTGTTATACTCTGAACTGCTGATCTTGCCCAGGCGGTGCAGTAGGGGGCTTTCTGGGCTGTGGTGCCATCGCATGGAAACTTCCTGTTGTTCTGCTTGAAGTTCACCAGTCGATGGGTCTTTCTCTGCATTGCCACCTTTCCTGGTACCACAGGATGAGTATCTCAGCTTCCTTCTGTGAAGCATGAACATGTACATAGATGTCACCTTTAGATGACACCATTTCACAACATATAACATCTTCATCCCCACTCATCAAGTTTCTCCACCTTTACCTTAGATTGTAAAGACAAACTAATAAAACAAAATCCAGTTCACCAAAATGGACTGTTGTAAACTTGACCTATATACTTCTGCTGTAAAGCAGTCAATGGCATATAGTTGGCCGTGATAAATAAAAGGACAAATTATTTGCAAATCTAGTTTAAAACCAATGCATTCTTGCATTAATGGTGGTTTTTCATTGTTATGGGGCGGTCACACTAGTTTTAGAGCACGAAAAATATAGTTTTGAGCACTTTAGTGGTAATGATATGATGTCATGCTCTGCTGTGTCCTTTTTTTAATTCAAAATATAACAAATGATGATAAATAGTATTCTACTGGTCACACTTCTTTACATAATACAAATTCACAAATCAGAGTTCACCAAAATTAAACTTTGGAACAAAATGCAAAACATCTTTACAAGAGGTTATGTTTCCAGTCTCCAGCATTTTCATGCGTATGAACAGAGGTCAATGAAACAAAAAGTACACTATGACTGCCCCTTCAGTCAAGACGCAAAACTTTGATTTGGTGGCAAATATTCAAAATATTTTTAAAACATACTTAATGGAACAGTTTTGTTAAGATATTTATATAATTTTTTCTTCAATATGATAGGCCATACCATATCACCTTCACTTTTTTAATTTTGTGCCCCTAAACATTTTATACATTTTAATTAATTAATTAAAAACATTACAGTGTATTCAAATAACTGCATGAATTGCATTTATAATATATGCATTATATGCATTAATATAATATATGAATTATATGGATGAATAAATGAGATATAACACAAATTGATCATCACATAATTGACCTATAGCTGTCAAGTACATTATTGTTTGCTTGGTAATCAATCAAATGTTTTACTTGTATTTAACTTTGTTTTTAGATTTTGTTTATGCATGCATTGTTTTCTTTGATATTCCCTAAGGCAAATGTGAATGACATATCATTGTGAAATGCTGTTATAAATGTGAATTGTAACATATTTTTAGTGTAAAGACAGTAAATACCTTGAACTTGGGCTGCCTTTCATGAGATGTTCTGAGTTCTTTCCCTGAATTTTATCCAAATGTTTACCTGAGGGAACAAATGTGCAATAATTTATTTAATGAGACATAAAACAACAGACAATAAAGCCTAAAATGTGAACTTTTGCATCTCTGCCATGGGTGTGTAGCGACAGAGGAAAATAACTGCCAAAATCCTCCTAGCTGGATCGCAGTGGGCACAGACACACTCCCTAGGACACATCCTACTCACTTATTTATAAATAGACAGACTATTCATCTCTTTCCTGCTAACCTGCTGAGCTCCATGCAAGGATAAAGCCACAGGATACAACACATGCTCTAACTAAGTCAAAGATTTGGGCTTAAGTATGCTTACAGAATACATTTTACAATGATGCATTTTTTACTTTTACAGTGCTCTTGTATTTCAGTCTTTGTGTGCTGTCCTGCTGGCTTCTGGTGCTTTTCTCTTTACTAAGAAGGGGCTTTAAAATTCCATGACTTCTGGGAAACCAAGATGGTTCTTAAATAGTACATGTGGATTTGAAGGACTAGGCTACCTGCCACACAAGACTACCACACAAGCCTGAACGACCACAGTGCAATTTAAAATGATAAATAATTCGTTTTTTATCTGTTTTCTGCCTTCATCTTTGTGCTCCAATGCAATATATATCAGTCTTTAATGGGGCAAAGTGTTTTAAATTTTAAGCTGCTTCTGTCTCTTGCAAAGTAGAAGAAGGGGGGAGAGGGGATTTTCTCTGGTTTTGGCATGCTACCATGTGCTACCATGGAATTAGTGAGAATTACAGCTGCGTAAAATCACATAGTATACAAAAACATGACAAAACTGTAGATGAGTCAGTCTTTTGGAACAACTCCAAATGCCTGTCTATCTTTTGGTGTTTGATGGAGCTTGATTTCATATGAAGCTTAAACTAAAATGAAGCTCCTTGTCCTTTCTGCCTCTTTTCTTTCTGTCAAAAAAAGTGGTAAAATGCTGGGTCCAGTAAGAGCCACAATTGCAACACATGACCTGAAATGCTCTTTTCTTTCTGTCATTCTGTGAAAAAGTGAGATAAAATGCCCCCAAAACAGCCACAATATTTTGTGCAAAAAAAATATGTACAGAATGAGCATGATATGTTCATGAAATAGAATTTACAAGTGCATTTTTGTGACGTAACTCTTTCTACACTAATTTAGAAATGCTGATTACTAAATTACAAAGCAAAGAAAATAAACATGGCAGTTTTTGGGGCATTTTACCACTTTTTATGACAGAAAGAAAAGAGGCAGAAAGGACAGGACCCAGAAATCATAGACTAGATTCAAACCAACTAGTCCTATGTGAGCACCAAAGCTCAACATCGCTAAATAATATTTTGGGGCATTTTACTGGCTGGGCCACTTTTTATGACAAATCTTAAAAAAGCAAATAGACTAACTACAAAAAAAAATATTTAAAATATATATACACAAATTACAAAATGCTCAACGTTTTCTCATCGCTAATGTATTAGTATTCTCACATTGTATGTATGGTTTGGTTCCAACACAATTTTTTTATTTAATATTAACTTCTGTTTTAAAATCTTAAAAAAGCAAATTAACTACAAAAAAAATATTATACTTTTGACAAAAACATTCATACAAAGTAAAAAGATTATTTATTATAAAGACCATATACTTGATTAATGGGTGTCCTCTGAATGAAAAGGTTAAAACAGATCTAGTCACTCAATTAATGTGTTGTGAAGCAAAAGCTATGTTTGTAATAAAATGTGCTTGCTTCAGGCTAAAATACAAGTCCTCTATCCATAATATTGCTTTCTCCAGTGAAAAAGTAATATTGTCTGAATATTAAGAGAAATGTGCACAGATCAAATAATATGTTGGTAGCTAGGACAAAAGGGGATGGCATTTTTTTCACTGGATGATGCATTATTATGCATTTCGGACTGTTATTTTAGCCAGTATAAGTTAAAAAACTTGAATGATGTATGTGTTTCTCACAAATATGCAGTTTATCGCTGTGGATTACTTGTGGATTATTGTGATGTGTTTATCAGCTGTTTAAACTCTCATTATGATAGAATGATTTGCTTTAAGGCAAATTGAACAAAACAGGTTTAAACTAGAAAGTTTAGAAACCATGTGGCATGGCGTATGATTAATACTCACTGTGGGACAGTGGAGAACGCACTGCCTCCATTTTTGAGTCACCTTGGTTATTATGGCCTTGATCCCTGAGGAAATACACCACTGAATCAAGAACAAGGAATCCAAAGGACAAATCACACACCTATCATTACTTAATTTCTCCTACCTGAGGTGCTGTGCATCTTGACTGAGTCTGAGCTCTTTGCCTGTGAAGTTCTCAACACCTGGAGAGTCAGGATTGGTGGAACCACTGCTCAACCTATCACTGCTCTCATATCCTGATTCTGTCCTCTGAATCATCCAGTTATCACTCCGCTGTGCTACATTTGCTCCACCTTTAGGCCTCGTCGCCATCATCTGTCGCTGAGACTCCTGGGAGCTTTGACTTTCAGTCTCCAAACGTGAGTCATCTTCATAAATAGTCATCAGACCTTTTTGTTTTTCCTTCATCAGTCCTCTCTCGTGGCCAATGCGACGGACACATCGAGGGCTCCCACACTGATGCTGGCGCAGCTCTAGTTCGCTCAGCACGCTGTCTACATTCAGAACCTCTCGTACTGGTCTCCATGATGGCTTGGACTTGCTACGCTCCGGGAGACTTGTAGACCCACGATGGCAGAGGGATGATGAATCAACGTGACGAATGGAGCCAGTGGCCATTCCCTGGTTTGAGCGGGTGGACTCCTGGGGTAATACACGAGGATGTACTGAAGAATGCTCAGGTCGAGAGACTCGTGAGGGAAGAGTTCTCTGTCTCTGGTCAGAATGAAACCTCGGCCCATTCTCAGGGAGAGAAGATGATTGAGGATATGTCATATCTAAAAAAATAATAATATTATTGAATTAGTAAGTAATTAAAATTATATACACAAACATACAATGGCCCAAAATGTATTTGGAATACTAAGCCAAAATGTAGAAATGTCTTAAATAACTAAATTTAATGAAAATTATTCAATTTTGCCAAAAAAATTATATACGTACAGTGTCAAAATTTAAAGCAATTGATGCATTGTTCAAAATTAAGACACTATATTTTCCGGTTGTCATATTTTGTGACACTTGAGGAGATTACTTTATATGTATGTCTGTGTGTGTGTGTACTGTATATATATATATATATATAGAAAAAAATCACCTTGGCACCAGTTAATTTTCTAAGTAACATATTAAAATGACTCAGAAAAGTTATTTCTGGGGAAAAAAATCTATCTTTGCATATGTCACTGGGTTTGATATTTTGTCATCTACTGTAAATCTTGACATTGTTAAATGTTTAAAGGGTTTTTGGGAACACAGTATATAATATATATATATATAATATGCAATATAGTAATATTTACAAATTGTGTCAACATTAGTTAAAGCATTAACTGAAATTAATAGCAATGAGAACACATTTGTGAAAGTAGTTATTCATTTTTGTTAATTTTGTTTATTAATTTTTATTAATTAACATGAACTACAATTCATTTAATTAATCATTCATTGTTTAGTTGATGTTGACTAATGTACTTATCAAATTGAATCTTACTGTACAGTGTTGCCAATATATATATATATATATATATATATGAAATCTAGACTCAGTCTTTCATAAGTGTCAGAGTTGTATTCTGTTTTTAGTTTGTTTTCAGTCATTGCTGTCTTTCTGACTGAGTTCATTAATTAGTTTCTAATCGTTTAATCGTTTGATCAGTATTTTCGTTCAGCTGTTGCTTAATTATTTCTTTGTTTGTTTTAGTATTTATATGCCTGTGTTTCTTCTCTTAGATGTGGTTTCTCATTAACGCTTACGTTCAGTTTGGTGTGCAATCCTTCTGTTAATAAAATCTGCTTGCTTTAATCGTCATCTTCATGCTCATGCATACACCACATTTTGCCAAAGTGTGATAATAAGTTTATGCTGATTTTAACATGAATTGTATGCCTCTTTGAACAGTATATGCTTCCGGCAGGCTGTTTAATAGGACAGATGGTTTGCTGTTATTTTGGAGGTTAGCCAGTACTCAAACTTTTTTCCTGTGTGTAATTTGCCATTAGAAGCTCCATCTGTCAGAGCAAGCACACCCAACTGAAAATAGAAAAGTTGAATCATGATCAGCACAGCTGATTCTATGTTTTCAGACTCCCAGAACTATATCTGTAAGCTGCAATCTCATCTAAATAAACAGTGGCTGTATATGCTGGCTCATGAGCCAAAGTAAAATCTTATGACGAAAGAGATTCACCGACAAAATTCTTCATTGCAATAATTCATCATTCATTCTTTGTAATTACAATTGAGGGGCAGTCGTGGCCTAATGGATAGAGAGTTGGACCTGTAACCTAAAGAAGGTTGCGGGTTCGAGTCTCAGGTCCAGCAGGAATTGTCGGTGGGGAGAGTGAATAACCAGCAACCTCTCCACCTTCAATACCACGACTGAGGTAAGACCCTTGAGCAAGATACCGAAACCCCAGCTCCTCCTCGGCATGCGCAGCATTGGCTGCCCACTGCCCCGAGTGTGTGTTCACGGTGTGTGCGTGCGTGTTTGTTCACTACTTACTTACTTACTAAATAGATATTTCAGAAATATTACAAATAGTTTTATACTGTCTCGAATATGAAACCTCATTTCAGAGACACGAAGTGGCAAAAAACACAGGAATATAGTACCACACTAAAAGTCTAAAATCGGCATATGCTAAAAGGGCTCTAGTGCTCATGAAAAGGTTAAGCAGTTCTGTTTTGGCCTGTGGATGATGTCTCATGGCTGAATGCATATTACCAGTGGAAACCGTATTAACATGTGTGACACACAAATCTCCATGAATTACAAAATGCAAAAACTGCAAGATAAATGAATGAGTGATGCATGGCCTATCTATACTAAAAGGATTAAAGTCTAAATATCTTATAAGCACATTAGTAAAAAGGTATGATTATTGTATGACACATATTCTGTATAAATCATCATTGGAACTGTTATTTTGTTGTATTTATTTCATAGAAAAATGCACACTCCCTCTTTGAACCGTCGACGCTACAGAGCTCTGAGCACCAGAACGACCAGACACAGAAACAGTTTCTTCCCTCAAGCAATCCATCGCATGAACACCTGACATTAAACGTGGAACACACAACACTATTATGTCTTGGTGTAATCTTTGATGACCAGCTGACCTTCAAAGAGCACATTGCAAAGACTGCTCGATCTTGCAGGTTTGCACTACACAACATCAGAAAGATCAGGCCCTTTCTGACAGAGCATGCTGCACAACTTCTTGTCCAGGCCCTTGTCATTTCTAGACTGGACTACTGCAATGCTCTTCTAGCTGGACTTCCATCAAACACAATCAAACCTCTACAAATGATTCAGAATGCAGCGGCACGACTGGTCTTCAACGAGCCCAAAAGAGCCCATGTTACACCTCTCTTTGTCTCCTTGCACTGGCTACCAGTTGCAGCTCGCATCCAGTTCAAGACACTGATGCTTGCATATAGAACAACCACAGGCTCAGCACCCTCCTACTTCCACTCACTATTACGAATCTACATCCCCTCCAGAAGTCTGAGATCTGCTAGTGAGCGACGCCTCGTGGTACCATCACAGAGAGGCTCAAAATCACTCTCCAGAACCTTCTCTTTCACCATTCCTGGCTGGTGGAATGATCTTCCTACCCCCATCCGGAATGCTGGATCCCTGTCAATTTTCAAGCAACAACTGAAAACTCATCTCTTTCAACTCTACTTGACTTCATCATAAAAAAAAATAAAAAATAAAAAGTAAATAAATTCTTTCACTTTTTCAAAATCTTCATCTTTCTCTTTATCTTTCTCTCCTTCCCTTGCTAGCTTGTACTTATTTGAACAATGGATGAGACTTGGTGTTATTGGCACTTCCTCTGTATGTTTGCCTCTTCAAGATTAATCGCTTTATGTACTCCCCAATTGTAAGTCGCTTTGGATAAAAGCGTCTGCTAAATGACTAAATGTAAATGTATTATACATTACTTATTCATCGCATATACTTATTTTTAATTTCAAATTAGCACATATCAGACCTGTACACAAATAATTGTCTATATTATATTTTGTGTTTTTGCTTTTTTGTACATTGCCTATTTGTATATTTGTATATTATTCGTTATTATCTGTGTCCTGTCCTGTTGTTGCACTGTAGAGCTTTTGTCACTATAACAAATTCCTCGTATGTGTAAACATACCTGGCCAATAAAGCTCATTCCCATTCTCATTCTCTCTCAAAGGCTACTGTGCACAGGATAATTATTTTCAGAATTAATAATTCAAATATTTCATTATAAATATGTATATTTTATTAACATACCTTTGTGTTGGACAGAGTCTGATCTTCGGTAGCTTCTTTCACTCTCTCTTCTCTGTCCTCCTCGGTGAGAAAAATCTCTTGAAGACTCTCTGAACTTGCTGGGACTTTCTGGAAGCACTTTAACTAGGACATTGAAAAGGGAGAATTTGTTAGTGACTTTCGTCATATCAGTATGTTTCTAATGCAATTTCTCCAAACATTGTTTGTTTCTTTTAACCATTTCATGGAAGCATAAAATAGTGTGTGGACATGAACAACTAATCATGATGACTTACACCGATTGGCTGAAGACTGCATTGTTTTGTGGGATCCCTGATTTGTTCGTTGGGAACCAGCACTCATATCTCTCACACTGTCCAGTTTCTTAGAGCCTGGCAGCTGAGTATCTGCCAAAGAGAATGAGAGACAGAGAAACACAGAGGTAAACCTACATCAAATTAGACTTTATATATTCTAACTTTGCATTATTGTCTCTACTCACAGTTGCATCACCTCTCCACTACTGTCTCTACTGTGTCTATATGCCAATACTTTGCAATATTCTGAATAAAAAAATAATTATTGACTCATTGCTCATTCCTCATGTCAATCCAAACCTTTTCTTATATGGAATGCAAAAGAAAGAAAGAAAGAAAGAAAGAAAGAAAGAAAGAAAGAAAGAAAGAAAGAAAGAAAGAAAGAAAGAAAGAAAGAAAGAAAGAAAGAAAGAAAGAAAGAAAGAAAGAAAGAAAGAAAGAAAGAAAAAATTACGAGTTTGACATGACACAATGATGTCTGGACTTTTGACTGGTGTAATCTTGCAAGTATCAACAACCTTCATCCATAGCATATGATCCAAGGGATATAAAACGTGATAATTACCATGTTGCACTATATTTTAATGCTATCTATCATACTGCAGTAGACCGACTTCTTTTAATATGTTTTCAAAGAAAGACTTTTATGAATTGATTCTGTGTCTCGTCCAGTGCACACTGAGTTTAGTAATCAAATAAGGCAGTGCAATCTGTAACTTAACAAACATCTTTGAGTAGAAGCCTCCTAAACTACATGACATCTCTGCTGTGTCTGCAAACTTCTGCTGGGAGAGAGAGAGAGGACAAACGTGCTTATTATGTGCTTATATAGGGCACGCAGTGAGCCACCCCAGATGTTTGAAGAGGGAAAAAACAAGCACATGGATTACCGCATTCCCCATAGATGAAGAGCAAAGTGGATCTGCCACTGTACACACATACAAATTGTATAATAAATCAAACAAATAGGGAATATTAATCCAGTTAAACTAAAACCATCAAAACAATAGAAAATTATTTGGATTTAAAACGACATCAGTCATAATATAATCTTGAAGAGAAACTTAAAAAAAAAGAAAATGACCATGAAATACTATACTTATGTAATCTTGACCTGACTGCAAAACAATGAAAAATGATTGCAGACTAAAAAAAGGCTGTTTATTTGTAACAATAGATGTATTTTTTTCTTAAATCACAAAACTAACATTGACTAATCATAAAACATGCCCTTGAGAACACAACACACCAATAATAATACAATGATTCCTATAATAATACAATGATAATAAAATGAATACTTTATTTAACTTTTTTGAATTCTTGCTTACTTTTTGTTATGTAATGCTTGGCTTTTTGCCAGTTTTATTCCTAGGGTCGTGAGGTCAGGAAATGATGGAGAGAAAACGTGGAATAGGATCAGGAGCACAAGCTCTACACATAGGAACATGTGCGTGTGACACTTCTTTACAATTTACAAGAACATTTTGATGTCAAATTAAAAATAGTGTTGTTGCTCTTAAATAGTACTGTCTAAACGTCTTTGTTAAATATATTAAGCATAAAAAAATTAAAAAAGACTACAACAACAATTTTAATGACCAATTTCATTGATGTTCTCTTTTTCTCTTTATCACTACAGACAAACACATTATTTGCAAAGCCAAACTTTCTTAGGTAATGTTGTTGTCAAGCCCATCATTTAATGTCAGCGAAAACTTAGCAACTTTGATGAAATAATGGCAGCGTGAGCAGTCTATCACTACCGAGAAAGCATCTGTGTTCTGCTCAGCGGAAGTGTTGCCAGCTCAGTCTAAAGTACAGAGCTCAGCAGAGACTGCAGGAACAAGCTGGCGCAGATCCCACATTAAACATCCTTCCAAAAGCACCAGAGGAACAAATCCAGGAAACACATTAAGACATTTCACAGTCTACAAACGACTGAGCAACTACTAAGAAAACACACAAAGGTCCAGCAGAGGAGAGAAGTTATCGAGTGGACAAATTGCTGCACAACTGCAATAGTTACCCATATACAACACTGCTCCGTGTTGCATCGCACTGTTGTCAGTTATTGTCACAAATAGTATCAAAACAATGAATCTTACAGGACAAAAGAGAAGAAATACAAGCACTACTTACACATATTCATGGAAAAATAAGAATGCTTTCCCATTCCAATAGGACTAGGTGAATATGACAGCCTGGGGAGAATATCCATTTAGTACACGGGTCAGAGTAAAGCAAGAAAGAAAGAGAGAATGGAGGAAATTCAGTAGAAGGGACAAGAGAATAACAGTGCAATTCAGAGGCCAGAGGGAAAGGATTAGGAAAGACAGAAAGAGAGAGATAAAGTGAAAGGCAGCGAGAGAAAGCGCGCGTGGGTGATAATCCCTGTCCTCGGTACAGTTCAGAAACCAGCACAGAAATCCACTCATCCACCCGGCAAATGCTTGCTACAAAACTGGGATTTATGCTCAAGGTCACAAATAGAATATAGTAATGAATAAAAGCGCATTTTGCATAACTCTCAGGGCCCATTGAAAGTTGGTCTGTACCTAATTTCCATACAAAATAATTCATAGTAATAATAATAATAAAAATATTATGTAGTTTCATATCATCTTATGTACTGTTCTTGGATACAACAGCTTAATGATTTGAGAGAAAAATCACTTTATTGATTCATTTATTTTTCTATTATTCATTTTGGAATAAAAACCCTCATGCTGACGTGATGCTGCGTTTAACAGATTCAAATTTTAAGTAGATTAAATATTTTAAAAGGTTACACCCAAGCCACACAGCTAAAACCATGTACTATATGGACATTTTGGTTGATCTAATACACTGTTAAGCAAGGCAGTTTTACCTGTCCCCTTCCCATTGAGGGGGGAGCTATAACGGGACCACATGGTGGTCTGTCTGGGGGCATCCTCGTTGGACACTGCAGTACCATCTGGGTTGGCGTAGAACAAGAGGAGTGGCTGGAAGTGACCCCGGATACATTTAGATGCCACATCTTTCCACTTGGAGCCAATCTAGATACAACATATTAGACACAAAAAGATGTCAGTGAACACCAAGAGTTCAAATATCTCAGTGCATATGATGACTTACTTTCAGCAAAGTTTTTTAGACGGTGCATCTGCAACTATAGTCCAATGCAAAATGGAAACCAGAGACTCTTAAATCGGAGTCATATTTAAATATAGGTTTAATTATTATTCACACTAGCACTAATAACATCCTGTTTTACTAGTCAGGAAATCCAAAAAGTAATTTTAATGAGGTGAGTGAGCTAACAAATATTATGCCAGACACTGTAATTTGCTCGGCCCTATTCCAAAGGATGGTGAATAGAGATATGTCATCTATGACTTCCAAGTGGTGTCCAGAGAGACTACAGTAAAATAGCATTCAAAGATTCTGTAATTGGAATAATTTGTGATGTATACTTGGTCTGTTGAAGAGAGAATAACTCCATCCTCCATGGGAAGGTGCCGCTTTTAAATGAGCTAAATAATCTTAATAGTACTGCATGAGTGCCTGACTCACTGGGGCTCAGGCCAGAAGGCAGACTGGCTTAAGTCTGCTAGCTCCATTGACAGAGCACATAAATCATATCACATAGAGACTGTGTTTTCTCTAACTATTAACTAAGCTCTGCACTTAGCTTCATTTATTCAATCTGCACCTCATTGTTTGCACCTCAGTTTGTCTAATTACTTCACCTAAAAATAGATTTATTAACACATCTGACTCCACTTTTATACAGAGTAAAAGCTACCTAACTTAGTACAGCATTATAAAAATGTATGGTCACACTATACTGAGTACTAACTACTAAAAGAGTGCTTTTTTAGTTCCCATTTCCCATTGTCTCTATTAAACCACTCAACAGTCGTTAAGTCCTGCATCAATAAATCATAACTGTATACTTGTGAATGTATTATTTTCATTCCCATTTGGTTGCACTTTGATTTACAGTATGTGCAATTGCAGTGTCGTTAACCATGAAAGTACTAAGTTATATAAGGTAACTACAATGAAGTTAACATGGTTTAACATACCTAAATACCAGCATGTTTCTGTGGGGGATGGATTATTCAGTATAGCTTGTGCTAACTAAAATCTGGGACTCATTTCCCAGGTCCCTCTAGTATTATTAAATTGTTGTTCATTTCCTGCGCTATATCAATTGTAAAGGGTCCTTGTGCTATGGAAAGCTACTATATTATGTAAACATTTGCTTTTACTTTCTGCACTTTGGCTTCTCCTTTAGAAAAAAGTCATCCAACTCCAGAAAAGTCCATTAAATTATCACTATAACTGTGACAATAAATGTATATCATTAAAAGTCATAGTTGTTTTTGTTGTAACAGTTCAAATGGCCCTCTATAGAGAAGACCACCTGTCATGGTTGATTCCAGGAGCCCAAGTGCTGGAAGATTGTGTAGGATCTTTATTGTACTCTTACGGTATGTGCAGATGTGTGTGTGTGTGTGTGTGTGTGTGTGTGTGTGTGTGTGTGTGTGTGTGTGTGTGTGTGTGTGTGTGTGTGTGTGTGTGTGTGTGTGTGTGATGTGTGTGTGTGACATGTGTAGTGTGATGTGTGTGTGTGTGTGTGTGTGTGTGTTTGTGTAGGGTAGTGTAGTAGTGTGTGTGTGTGTGTGTGTGTGTGTGTGTGTGTGTGTGTGTGTGTGTGTGTGTGTGTGTGTGTGTGTGTGTGTGTGTGTGTGTGTGTGTGTGTGTGTGCTTGTTAAATACCTCTTTCACGGTTGCATCATCAAAAAATATCCATTTGGAAGACTTGCTGTGAAAAGCGAATGCTAGGTAATGTCGACTAGAGTAACAGATCATTCCCACCAGGTGGAGATCTCTCTTCTTGGCATTTTCATCAGTGACTCTATAGAACAGCTAAAGAATAAATAGAGAGAACAGTCAAACTCATGGTGAGGATAATGAAATACTGGAGATATTTTGAAGCAATTGTGATTCAAAATGTGACACATATAGTCTACTGCAATATATCAGTCCCATCTGTAGACTGTAATCTCTCAAAATCAAAATAAAAGGGTAAACTGCCTCTAGCTCAGGGAGTTCAAGCCGATGTACAGGATGGTTTTGCCAAGGTTCATGATGTCTCCTCTGGTGTAGTGACCTAGACATTATGTGATATTGGCCTGCAGCACTCATATGACTGCTGAAGAGGAAACTGAGGTCTAAAAGAGGGGAGTCTGGCTGACTTTAGCAACACATACTTGCAAGCAGCCATGTGGCATTTGAATTCCACATTTTATATTTATACATGTACAGTGAGGACACAAAGCTGAATTGAATTTCCATTCCAAGTTAAATTTAACAATTTATTAAGGTTTTGAAAAATGTAAACAAAAGTAACACATTTTGTGCAAAAATATGCCAAGGAAAAAAACAACATGCCATGGCCACAAATTAAGAATGAATTCCCACAACTTATTAATTCAGTCCAACTGTTCCAGAACTTTAGTTAAATGGCCACGGTGTGGCCACTATCTAGTGAAGTTCCAAACGTAGGTTTGGGAGGTGCCTAATCATTCCGTCCTGTCAATCATCTCTGCAAGCGTATATATGCAGCAGTCATTGCACCGTCACAGTGATGAGTCTTCCGGCATCCCTCCGCCTTCCCTTCACCGCCTCTATTTAATTAATTTCTCCTTCACCGTACAATCATGGGGGGGTTCTAGCTCAGAGCTCGAGTCGAGCCCGAGAAGACATCAAGCCAAGTTTGTTTAACATTATCTGGAGGACTGAATGAGCAGGCGAACTCATGAAACTAAATTAAAACGAGGGAACCAATTAGTACAAAATGGCCACAACTGAACTAAAACGAAGGAATAAATTAGTGCAAAATAATAAAATATGACCACTAATAAAAAGTAGTGGGAACAAATTCTCAATTTGCAACCGCAATATCTTTTTTCTTCTTTTTTATGTGGACTCTTTTTAAACATTCTCAAAACATGCTGCATCACAAACTTGTGGAGCAAGTTATTTTAGTATCACTGATATACTATTGTGCTTGTAATTTAGTTTTAGTAATTTTGTAGTGTGTGTTTGTAAATGTATTGTTATTTTTCTAATATGTCTATAGTTTTATTTTAAGTTTTAGTTTTTTTTGTTTGAGTTATTGGTAACACTTTACAATAAGGTGTCATTTGTTAACATTAGTTTATGTATTAACTGACTGGAAGCTTGATTGGCTTCAAATATAATCTATTTAATTTCACAATCATCAGGGAATCCAACAGAGGAACACAGGAAGACATATAACATGATGTTTAACAGCCGACAGAAAACATGGGGCAGAACACACTATAAATGGACAGAACGAGACAGGGGGGGTGGGACTCTCGGGGGCGCACTGGGAAGGGAGAGCGGACACTCGGGGCGTCGCGCTGTGAATGGGGGGGGCTCGGGTGGGCGGACACTCTGGGAGCGGGGGCGGGGAGCTCTTGCGGACTCTGTGAGGAGCGGCACTTGAGTGCGCTCGTGAGGAGCGGGCACTTGAGGGCGCTCGTGAGGAGCGGTCACTTGAGTGCGCTCGTGAGGAGCGGTCACTTGAGGGCGCTCGTGAGGAGCGGTCACTTGAGTGAGCTCGTGAGGAGCGGAGCGGTCACTTGAGGGCGGGGAGAGGCTAGGAGGGCGCTCTGGGGGCGCAGCACGGCATAGCTCTGTTGAGGAGCTGGGCTCTGGAGCTGGGCACCAACTCATATTTCATATGCCACCAGCAAGCCCAGGGGCACATGAGCGTCTGTGGGCGGGCTTGCGGGGGCCGGCGGACTTGCGTTGGCCACGGACGGCGGCATCGATCCCCCAAGCCGCGGACGGCGCGGGGAAACAAAAAACGGGAAGGAGGGACGCCGTTTACTGTTGTTTGGTCGGCTGTTCTGTCACGTTTAACTTGGAGCAAGGAATGAGGACGCACGGAGATTCTTCAAATATAATCTCTTTAATTTCACAATCACCAGGGAATCCAACAGAAGAACACAGGAAGACATATAACATGACGTTTAACAGCCGACAGGAAACATGGGGCAGAACACACTATAAATAGACAGAACTAACGAGACACACCTGGAACATAATCAAAACACGGCTATAAATTAACTTAATGGACTTTGTTAACGTTAGTTAATAAAAATACAGTTGTTCAGTGTTAGTTGTTAGTGTTAGTTCATAGTGCATTAACTCATGTTAAAAACACAACTTTTAGTAATGCATTAGTAAATGCTGAAATTAACATTAACTGAGATTAATAAATGCTGTAGAAGTATTGTTCATTCTTAGTTCATGTTTACTAATGTTGTTAACTAATGTTAACTAATGAACCTTATTGTAAAGTGTTACAGAGTTATTTTAGTTCAGTACTTCATCTTAAAATAAATGAAACTGAGAAATGTAGCCTTGGAACCTAGCTGAAATAAAATAAGTTTTATGTGTTTTTGTTTTATTTTATTTCAGTTGGTGTTAATTTTATTTCAAACATTATTTTTTTTAATGGTTTAATTTTTTTAGTTAATTCAATCACAAAAATTTAAAGTTCTGAAGTAATTAGCATTTTAACATTTTTAAACAAATTAGAAAAATTCAAAACAGAATTTTACCAAACTTTTGAGACTTTTGTACTCCACTCTGCAGTTATTGCTCCAGACACTATAAGGTTAACTCAGGTAAAAATAGTAATAGATGTTAAGTTTTGGACTGGTATATATGCCAGTCTTCCTACATGTTGTTATATCAATGTTTTGATTTAATAAGCAACACAGAATATGACACACAGTCATTGAATATATACTGAACAATAAAAACTGATCCTGAATAAAAATGAATGGAGAAAGCTAGAGTTGTGCAGAGAGATTTGACGCTCACCCCCGAGAGATTGAGGTTTGGGCCCAGAGAGCGGATGACATCTTCAGTGAGGTCGGACTGTTCAGCGTCCCACACAAAGCCAATGGTGACGATCTCTGGGCAGTTCATCAGCACACGGCGGATTTTGATACTCTGCCCACAGTTACTCTGCAATGCACAGATCAAATTACACTGAGCAAAATGTCAAACAAAGGCATACTGATGCAGCATATAATAATAATAATACTGCTTTAGTTGTATAGCGCCTATCAAGGATGGAAAAATTACATATAGGTAAAAAGCATGAATAGAGGATATTTACAGTAATTAAGTCAAATCAAAACACTATGTGAGGAAAATAATGGATAGAGCACTAGGGGTACAGTTACGATTTACATAAACACTATATATATATACAGGTACATCTAAAAATATTAGAATATCATGAAAAAGGTCAATATTTTTTGTCATTCATTTCAGAAAGTGAAACCTGTATATTATATAGATTAATTACACATAGAGTGAAATATTTCAAGCCTTTATTTCTTGAAATTTGAACTTGAAAACCCAAAATTCAGTGTCTTAGAAAATGTTTATATTACATAAGATCAATCAAAAAGGATATGTTAAACAGAAATGTCAGGCTTCTGAAAAGTATGAATATTCAAGTATTGAAACTCAAATGTAAATATTCTAATATTTTGAGATACTGATTTTTGACTTTCATTAGCTGTAGGCTCTAATCATCAAAATTAAAACAAAAACACTTTTGAAGTGTTTTACTTTGCATGTAATGAATCTAAAATATATGAAAGTTGCACTTTTTTACCATATAATAATTTTTTGAGATGTATCTGTATATATATATATATATAATTATCTTCTGAAGACCTTTGAGAAATATATCCAGGTTAACACTTTTACTACAGTTGCCTGAACAGACAAGAGGTTAACAGTGGCTTGACATGATATTTATAAGCACTACAGTGACGCAACTAAAGCTTCAGGTCATTTCTGATACACTGATGGAATGGACAGCTCTTTCAGGGATATAAGATTATCTGTGTAATCTGTGCACAACTGAAATAAACAATATAAGATGCCCCTGCTGAATAATATTTTAAAATTGACAGCTGTCAGCCTGAGAAGAAGCAAGAGCTACTGTACATATAGAACTCATCATAGAAATTATTTAGGACTAATACAAAAAAAAGTATTAATACAAAAGAGAATGTATGTAAAAACATACATTTAAGGAATGGACTTTGGTTTGGACTCTATTTGGATTTGGGGTTATAAGCTATGATTTTAAGACAAGTAGCCAACAGGTCAAATGGTAGTGAGCAACATTATTACTATTTTCAATTTTAGAAAAATAAGACAGTAAACTCAAATATGTCATAATCTGATGTACATGCAACAAGTTAAAATGGAAGAAAAGCTTATATACAGGGCAGTTGCGGAGATCTCCAATGGTGTTGGCTGCCTGCAGCAGTTCACCAAACATGTCTGAACGCAGTCTGTCTGTCTTCTCCAAGATTCGCTCCACTTGTTGACTGACAAAAGAGCAAAGAGCACAAAGAAGATAATTTGTTTCACTGAACCACTCTAGGTAGTAGACATACTGTACTGCCGACCTCTATTCCACTTTGTTAAAATTAAACTGTAATCCTTCAATGTAAACAGTTCTGTTTTCTGAGAAGCTTCCAGACACAATCTCTGTCTGTTCAAAAGAATGCATGTACGTAGGGTGGTTAAAATGGGTCAGTTGGATTCTCACACTGACACTTTTCATAAAAGCATGTACAATATTACTTACAGTAGATTATTTCACTCACCATAGGGCCGTGGATGACACATAGTGCACAAGCTCAGTGAAGGGAAGCGGGTCTGATGATGCTCCACAACTACGACAAACAAACTACAGAGGAAAATAAACTTCTGTGAGGGGGAAGCGAGGTCTAACCATACCAACAAATAATACAGAAATCTGCCATTGTAATGGATTGCCTTGGAATGACTTCATGTCTCAAAGACTAACACAGAAAACACTGAGAATAAACTGTTATTTCAAGCAGTCGCTGAGTAAAGTTTTAGTGAAAATGGAAAAAGAAGGGAAAACAACATCATAGTACCTGCTCATAGAGAGTCATGGCAAACTTCTGGTGGGTGATGCACGATTTGGAAGTACACATTTCTGTGGCTGAATCAGAAACCAGGTGCATGTGTATTCTTTCTAAAATGTTCTCCTGTCTCCCATAGTTTACAAAACAGATGGAAAAGAAAGCAAAAAGGAAACAAAGATCAATGGTATATCTCTATTAACACAGTTATTCTTAGTGCTAGCCTCAAACTTCTTCATGTTATTTTTGAAAATCATTGTTATTATTAGAGACATCAACCTATCACAAAGTAGGTCAAACAACACAAAACAGCTGCTTAAAATAAAGCACATTAATGGCACCAAATGGATTAAAATTATTCAAAGCAAAGAAAGAAATAGTGAACAATTATATTTGTTTGCTCCAAAAATCAAGCAAATTGACCGTGTTTTAATAAACCTATTTTACAACACTGTTACCATAAGGAATAGGTAATTAGGACAAGATATATACATTCTAATTAGGCTTTTCATTTCTTTTAAATGGATAGTTCACCAAAAATGTGAATTCTGTCATGATTTACTTACCCCCATGTCATTCTAAACCTGTATAAAAAAATATTCAAAACAATTTTAGGACTTTTTTTCCCCATAGGGGACTTACTTCACTGACTTTCCAAATATCTTATTTTGTGTCCCACGGAAACAAAAAGAATGTCAAAACAGGTTTGGAACAATATAATAGTGAGTAAATAATGACATAATTTGCATTTTTTGGTGAACTATATTTAATTATGTTGTGCAGCTTTTACTATAAAAAGCAAACATTTAGGCAGTGCCCAGACACTGCAGAGCCCATGAAATCTGGCTTACACCCCTGCACGGTGCACACATAACTGTTTGTGATGGTCACAAGTGAACGTCATTTGGACCCTGATCAAATTAGATCAGCTGACACAGTGATGATGTATAAACAACTTTAACCTTTCCACTTTAACTTCCCAGAGGTGCATACATTTAAGCGCACTGCCATAAACTCCAGTTTTAATAAAAGCTTACTGGCCTTAAGAAACCAGACATGAGGCATTAGCCTTAAATAAGGTCTAAACCAACGCTATCTCACGGCAATTCGTACATATTTTACGAGGGGGCTAATTCGTACGAATTCATACGGCCTCACTCGTACGATTTAGTACGATTTGTCTAAACCCCAGTGACGGGTAGGTTTAGGGGCAGGGTTAGGTGTAGGTCATTCATACAAACTCATACGAATTGGCAACTCGTAAAATACGTACGATTTAGCAAAAATTTTATGAATTTGTACGAGTCATACGAATTCATATGAATTGGCCACCTCATAAAATATGTACGAATTGCCGTGAGATCGGGCTGGTCTAAACTTCAGTAGTCTCTTTTGCACCACAGCTAAACAAAAAGTATACGAAATTTTATCTCAAGTACATTGAAAATCTACATTTACATATACAATATGCATATACATGTTTTCTCTGAGGTCAAACATACAAAACACTCTGCTGCATCATCCATAAGGCCCAGCTGGAAGCGCTGCTCATCTTTAAAGGTCTCAGCCAGAGCATGACGCAGGGTATCTGACGGCAGAGCACGCTCTCGACTCTGCTGGAACTGACAGAAGATGCTCTATGAAAAGAAACAATGCAATAATCCTCACATAAAAACTCAGTAATGCAGTATACACAATTCAGAAATGCAACATGCTTCCTTGAGAAACAGTTTTGAAATGTCTCAGAACCCAGTAAGCCCAGACTCACAGTTTGTTTACTGTCTACAAGAACAGCTTTATACACAGACAACATCCTAAGTGCATAACTGATTTCAAATGTTTTTCATTGGAAGAGTCTTCATTAACAGTCACTGACACACAGCACATTGTCTTAGTAACTAAGATAACATATGCCTAACAATCATAAGTAAAAACTTTTTTTTAAATAAATAATAAATATGTAAAGCACCAATATTGGGTGGCATAATAAATTACTTTCTATGCCTTTTAGTTCTGGATGAATTATATTGTTTCTTATATCCACCATTTTGAATAAAAAAAATGTAAAGAGCTTGTCACAAAGCAGTATGGGATATTTGGTCCCACTTTATATACTTATATTTAAATTAATAATTTGGTACAATGCACGTATTGTGTCCATACATGCTTTTACATTGTACTTATATTTAAAAATACCTATATGTATTTACATCTGTAATTAATTTCTGTAATTACATCTATAATTACACTGTTGACCCATCCCTTACACCTTAACCCACCCTTAAATCTACCCATACCACCAAACATGTCCCTAACCTTCCCGTATCCCACCTCAATAGTAGCAATAGTGTTTTGCAAAACAGTATGAACACAATAAGTACATTGTACTTATTTTTTTAAGTAAGTACATAGTAGTTAAGGCCACCTAATATAAAGTGTGACCGGATATTTTTATCCATAAAGGTTACATGCTAGGTTACATGTTTTGGTTGAAATAAGATCTTTAAGTTGCCAAGAATTCAAAACAGACAAGTTATTTTGACTTATTTTTATGGAATATCGCAGTGTTTATTATAAACGATTTATCTATGTCCATAATTGTATTTATTTATTCCAATTCATGTGTACTCATAATCTGATGTGCATGCCGGTACAAGGGCTAGTCAATACTCTAGCAATATGTCACTCACATGAGATCACAGCAATTAGCAAATGACAACACTCCAGTTATCTAATCAATTCCAGATGGACAAAATCTAGTTCAGCATACATTTTTTGTCAAATTTGAAAAGCTATTTCACTTGGATATATACTATACATCAGATTGTCTATTGCATGCAAACTTAGTTACTATAAATTTGCCATTCACAATTTGAAATAATTTTCATATCATAAGCACAGAAATTCAAACAATGAAGCCTACTAGGTTTTGAGATATTTGAGCCTTCATGTGTGTACCTTTAAAGCACAGAAAATACAGGCATCGCCCAAGCAGAAATGGCCAGAGAGCTGTCGTAGGCTCCTCCTGAAGATGTCCAGCTGCCAAAGAACCTGTAAGAAACAGGTCTTTAGTTTGCATAAAATCAGCCTTCCATTGTGTGCCATGTTGAATCATTTTGCACCCTTAATGAAAAACTATATATAAACTTTAACAAATAAAGTCTCCAAAAGTGGTTTTTTTTTCACAGCGATTCCATGGAAGAACCTTTTGTGGTTCACCAAAGAATCTTTCAGTGAACAGTTCTTAAAATAATCATTTGTCATAGTGTGAAGAACATTTAAAAAATCTAAATAACTTTTACTATATGTGCAGTAGGTTTCAAAGATGCTAAAAGTTCTTCAGGGAACCACAGAAGTAAAAAGAGAACCATATTTTTTTTAGCAAGTTCCCACCATTTCCTAGAACATCTGTGAGTATTTACAACTTTGACTTGCATTAGCATTACACAGAATATTTCACATTCACTATTTGCGAAATCCCACACCTGCACATGTTATCAGTATTTACCAGAACATCACTCACCTGCACAGCACTGTTGAGGAAGCAGCTGTTCTGGCCTGGCTCATTAAGAAGACCTTTGGTCAAAGCGAGAGAGATCATACTGCCCGGCTGGTAGGACTTGCCCAGCCCTGTCCCACTACAGGCACCTGTACCAGCCATGTTGCCTCCAGGCTTTTTAAATAGTTTGACCCATGCCATGAGGTTGGAGCCTGGCCCTCTCCAGCAAACAACCAGAGTCAATTACTGAAGTAACTTGAGGTTGATGCATCTGTTTTAGGCAACATCAGTTCTCAGCAGTCCCTATACCTGGAAGAGAAGATCAACTTCACACTGCCCCTCAAAAAGAGCCAAATACACGGCACAGGATTTTTTTATCGATGTGCAGGATTTTACAGCGCACCATTTGGATATAAGTAACCATTCAAAACAGTAGCTCTTTATTAAGTGTGAACATGTGACTTTTAGCCACAAGTTGGGACACGTTGCTTTATCAGTCCAGCAGTTACTATGACAATGATCACACTCTGTCTCCTCAGTATGTGTGGATTCATCTGCATCCAGACACACTGGCAATAAGAGGATGGATGCAGATAGAAGAACAAATCCATTACTCTTCTCAGCATTTCCAGCAAAGTCAATAGAGGTCACTGAAGGGGGTCATTCATAAAGGCTCCTCGGGACAGGCACTGAAGCGGAACACTGGCTAACAAAGGAAGACCTACAGAGAGGGAGAGACACACAGAGAAGGGTTGGGGGTGCAGTAGGTGAACAATATGAAGAGACAAAATCAATGTTGTTAAATAGAAAGCTATCAGGGTTCTACAGCCATTTTGTACACAGGAGTATTACATAAACTCTGATGTTATTTGCAATTAGGATCTACATATTCTTCATGACAGGGTGTTTTGTTTTTTAAAACTCTTTGCCACAACACATTTACATGAATTCTTGAGAGTATAGCATACATAATTGAGTATAAAATCAAATGTATATAAAATTTGGGCATTCGGTTGTGAATTCTAAATAATTGTAAAATCCCATTTGTATATTTTAATAAAATCAGCATTAAAACCCATCCGGAAAATGGATATATGGTCACTCTGTCTGTAGATCAATAGTTCATAAAATAAATTCTGACTGCCTGGACTTTTTACTGGTTGAGCTCAAAAAGAAAATCCAGGCAAGTCCAAACATTTAATTAGACGTTATCTCTGGCATTCACCTCAGTGTTGAGAGGCACAATGACAACGGCAAGATAAAATATCAAAACAGCTCCTCTAATGGTCTTTGGTCAGCAATGTTTAAGACAGTACTATCTAAAAAACATGACAAAAAAAATGAAATAAAGCTGAAAAATGTAAGCTGCTACTTTAATGAAGTACATGAAATTAACTTAGTGACTGTTTATAGTCTATTTATAATTGAGCTCGTTTTGTGTGGTTGACTTTTATCCATTGCCCAAAAGAAAAGGTTAGCTTATTTGATAAACCATTACACATTTACCATATTTTTTAAATACATTTTACTGCATCCATGAATCAAAAAATTTAAATGTTTCTGAAAACTGCCCAAGTGTTTATTGAATAAAGAGAGAATAGCAATTTTTTTCCCAAAACTTAAAATCCAGTTCCTTTACTGCCTGTTTAAATTATAGTACCTAAATAAATAGTTAACAATATTTTAATTATGTTTTTTACATGTACTAATCAAATTTATGATAACATCAACATGGCAACAAACAACAATAAAGTGTGGAGAAAATGTATGAGCTTGCATTGAGATACTTTATTTCTATGCAACAAAAAAATCTAGTTATTACTTCTAAACTTGTGTTTTTAGTAATCATCTCTCATTTTCAGTGCCACATTTTTAAACAGGAATGCACTGCTTGTACATTGACACCTCTGAAACTCATTAAACATGAATTAAAAATGCTTGACATTTCAGTCTCGACACAAATCAATCAATGGGTCTATTCAGAATGAAAAAATATTGTAATAACATGTCTGTACACATGTGGTATTTGTGTCTTTATTTCTTAGTATTACAGTGTAGTATTGCAGCTTTTTGAGAAGTTTAGTTTTGTCATGGTGTCTGAGACTAATGATTGTGTAAGGATATCTGTGTTCAATGCTAAGGGGCAATCCTCCCCCCGGAGTCTCTGTGGCCAGGCTCAGGTTGAATGTAGAACTTGTTGCCGCAGTGTCGCAGTATATTACTGTAAATGCTGGACCATTGCCATGGCTACCGCATGAAGATGATGGGCTGTAGGCAGTTTCAGCACTGATGCTGAATTTCTGCTTCTTCATACTAAAAATGCAGAATTTCTAACAATATTAAATTAACTTTACAACAAACCATTGAAGGAGTTTCTGAAGAATTTGCGTGGTTCTCACAAGCACTTGAATATTTACACTAAAGAATATGATGCTCTGGAGTTTACCAGTGAAAATACTATAGCAAGTATACATTATTAAAGTGCTATGCAGCTGTTCATCATGGAAAACCGTGCTTAGAATCACTATTTGTGGTACTGTTATTTTTATGCCTTTTTAAAATGAATACTTAAAATACAGAGACAGAACTATCAGAAAATAGTAACACAAAGATTTGGGTGTCTAGCTATATTAACTCATTTGTCATTAAAAAGCGCAGTGAGACTGCTGAATGTCACTTACTTTGCGTATAGCCTTTGAAAAACATTGTTTACGTATTTTAAGTAGTTATGAAACAGAATCCATTATTATGTTGTCTTGTAACAGTATCTGCATAACAAGACATGATAAACAAAAGCAAAAATGCATGCCGTTACACCTGTTTCTGCGCATGCGCATCAGGTGACCTGCTCTATGCCGCATTTTGGGCATTAGAACGCGCCTATGATGCCCCAAAATGCTATCCATATAGGGAGTTAGCTAGGTTTTGAGACATGGTCATTAATAAACAAGGACAGCTCACCTACACGTGTCCAGTATATTGGTAGGCCTACTCAAATCCTGCATTTAGAAGCGTGTTTATCCACGTCTGTACATCAGGAGCTGAGTTCATTATGCACGTCCAGCTCAAGTTACTTGCTGTCGGAATCCTTCATTGCTCAGCGTGACATAAAGTGCAGTAAATCCATATGGTCAAAGATCCTCTTACAGGCCTAAACAGAATAACACCGCAACGCTGTGTCCATGTTAATGCATTCCTGCTCCTCCACACTCATCGGCATGAGGGTTTATCCGTTCTGGTCCTTAGCTGGAGATTATTCTGATGGATGTGGAGCTAGACGCGCTGGCTCCGCCCCTCGTATACCGCTACACTATTTACTGCCATTCCGCAGGAATAACCCGCGTGTGCGGAGGGCGTGGATTCTCACGAGACCCAGCAAAACAACCGATGTGACTTTTACATCGTTGTACAGTGCTGGCCATTGCAGTGCTTGACGTGCCACGCACTGTGAAAAAAAGTAAATTACAAAAATATATAAATAATAACATCAAATCATGTTTTAGCATGATTATGTCATAACATTGTTATTATATTACAATTACTGTCAACTTTTATGAAATTTGCCTACTCCAGGACTTACCTTTGATGTAAACAGTATGACCTTTGGTATATAAAAAAAACTGAACAAAAACTTATTGACTTATTGCTTATTGACAAAAACTGAAAATAAACCAATTCTACAGGAAACTGGGGCAAAATAGCCTACTTGCAAAACCATGTGACTCAAAGGTGTTGATATATGTTGTTTTGTTTGAGCAAACTGCTCAAATATGATTTTTTTTATATAGGCCTATATATACACATATGTTTTGCATTTGTGACCCTGGACCACAAAACCAGTCATAAGTTCTTTGTATTATTATGATTGAGATTTATACATAATCTGAAAGCTGAACAAATAAGAGTTCCATTGATGTATGCTTTGTTATGATAGGACGATATTTGGAAAAGCTACAACTATTTGAAAATCTGGAATCTGAGGGTGAAAAAAAATCTAAATATTGAGAAAATCATCTTTAAAGTTGACCAAATGAAGTCCTTAGCATTGCATATTACTAATCCAAAATTACGTTTATATATATACTGCAAAATGAAATTTACAAAATAACTTCATGGAACACGATCTTTACTTAATCCTAATGATTTTTGGTATGAAAGAAAACATTATAATTTTGACCCATACAATGTGTTGTTGGCTATTGCTACAAATATACCTGTGCTACTTAAGAAATGTTTTGTGGTCCAGGGTTATATTTATATATATTTATATTTTGCATCATGATGGCCATGTGAACATTTACAGATCTGAGTGAAAGCAATTAAAATCAAATCCTTTATGAACATATGCTTTTTTGAAGGACAGTACAGTATGCTTAATATGCCTCACTTTATATGAATCTATATGATGTATATTTCTGACTATAATAAGTATTTGCTGCTCATTGTTTTGTGAATAATAAGGTGTAACCAGGCTGCAGGCACGAAATGCTTGAACAGACCAGAACATTTCATCAGCTTTAAAATAGTGTATCAGTGTTTGTGCACTAATGATATCAGCCAAGAGCAAATACCAGAACTGAAGTTTAGAGATGGAGCTATTATTTAAAAGTTAATTTGTTTTCAAATCAACAAAATAATTCATAAATTAAGGTTTAAACACTTGGGGTAGTAAATTAGGGACATTATTATAGAGCAATTATGAAAATAAGTATTGAGTAATATTAATTAATTATAGTAACTATAAAATTGTGCATAATTTAGTGTTTTTACTATTGTAAGTACTTGTATAACATTGTTATAGTGTAATTATGAAAATAAGTATTGAGTAATAGGCTACTGTATTTACTATAAGGCTAAGGATGGGGTTAGGGTTTGGTTTATAGTTACATTTAACTGTGTATACTTTACTGTGTTACTATTGTAAGTACTTCTAACAAGTGTAATGACTTCACCTTAAAATAATAAATATTAGTTTGGATTATTGTTTAGGGTTGCTATAGGGCAGTGCTTCCCAAACCTGTCCTGGTGGACCCCCTGTCCTGCACATTTTGTATGTCTCCCTAAACAGACAACACCCAATTTAGTTTTTGCAGTCTCTACTAACGAGCTGATGAGTGGAATCAGATGTGTTAGATAAGAGAGACATACAAAAGGTGCAGGGCAGGGGGGCCTCCAGGATAGGTTTGGGAAGCACTGCTATAGGGTATGTACAGTTTGTAAGTAGTTAATGCTGTGTATTATTTAATGGCCTTTAAGTAGTCTACTGTAAAATAGCGAATGTTTTTCCATGCACATTTTATTGCAGCGCTCGAAGCAAGCATTTGCTGACTGTCTGGCAGTCTTTTTGTTTACTGTAACTGTAGCACAGAGAGTGTCAAATTCAAGGCTTCTTATGACTCCTGTAAATATAGACAGTGTCAGTGGATATGTCTGTGTGCTATGCCACATGGTAACTGAGATAGATTATTTCAGAGACTGTTCTGGATGATGATTATTTACTATGTAGATATATGTGGTGAAAACACCATTCAGAATATTAGCATGTTTGGCCATATATCAAAATGATACAAATGTAATAAATCACTAATGACAGAAATTTGAAATAAATATGAATTTATTTGGACAATTTGTGTACACTATATTTTGAAGCTACAAGCAAAAGTACTAACACTGTGAATATAATGATAAACATCAGCCAAAAGACAGAAATATATTTCACAAGACACATTTTCAGAAATATATATTAATGGGATTTTTTTACAGTACAAACAAGATTTTAGGCAATCAGCACATTATATTTACATGGCTGTTTCCACCATTGATCTATCCTTGATCAATTTGTGATTTCAGATTTAAAATGATTGATTTTACTATTATTCTACAAAGCTTTGTGAGTTCTCATAGAATCTAGAGTGCAAAATATTTCACCGCAAAAAAGTAACCTAAAAAATTATTTGATTCTGTACTAAATATATTACAGATAAATGTGAACGCATTCTTATAAAACTGGTAATGTTTCACAGTACAATCATGCGTAATGTTAGTTAAAGTCACTTTGACGCCCTGGATGTATCAATAAATGCACTCATTGTACAATGTACATTCTCATACTTTCATATACTTTTTGTTTTTTGTTTTTGCAAAAAGGCAAACATTCATTGAGCCTTCATCCATAAATAAAACAACATTTTGTGTTTGATGGTAATCCACGCAGTAATATTCGGCTTGTGAGTTTGTGGTTACTTGTAATTTTTGGTGATATAACTAAACACATTATAACACATGTAGTATAATGCACTATGTGGATTTGAACCCAACAGATACGGATAATTATGTTGACGAGTATTAATGCTTCCTTACATGTTTTGTTAAATAATCAGCAGTTCTGAGGCATTAATGATATGTGGTAATTGCTGTCCCAAGAACAGCAGTTCAAAATTCACTTCAAAGAATACAAAGAATATTAAAACAAACTAGACATCTACACACACCCTATACCAATCAGACTCGTTGGGATTGGGTAACAAGTAGGGCTTGAATCTGTGTTACAGATCGTCAGACTCAGGGATCTCGAAAGGCTCCAGAGAGACAGTGGGTAAAATGAGGGGCATGCCATCGGAGATCCACCCCTGGGCGGTCCTGTTGAAAGTGGGTCGCTTGGCTGCAGGATCCTGGAGCTCAGGGTATCGAGGCGCATTCAAGTCCACCTCTGGAAGCTTAAAAGTGATCCCTCGTGGGGCTTTTTCGAAACCCCCAAATGGCGTAGCCACCCTAAGAAACAGAGATTTAATTACTGACACATCTGTATTGATTTCTTCTGCTGGAACTTTGGACAGTTCCTTTAAGTTTCTTGCATATATGTTATACACACACACGCACACACGCACGTTTGTTTTTGTGAATTGTGGGGACATTCCATAGGCATAATGTTTTTTATACTGTACAAACCGTATTTTCTATCGCCCTACACCAACCCTAACCCTACCCCTTACAGGAAACTTTGTGCATTTTTACTTTCTCAGAAAAACTCAGTCTGTATGATTTATAAGCCTTTTGAAATATGGGGACATGGGGCAATGTCCTCATAAGCCACCTTATCCATGTCATACCCATTTAATTATACAAATATGTAATATGTCACAAAAACATGCGCGCACGCGCACACACACACACACACACACACACACACACACGCGCGCGCTCGCGATATCGTCGACTTGATTGCAAAGATATTATTTAAACTGAACTGAGCTGAAGATGCCATCACTAAATTCAACAATGAAATGCCTTCAACTGAAAATTGAGTGTTTAATCTTGTCATTTTACATTATTGACACACTATTTTCCTATTTTGATATTGTGACGTTGCTTTGACACAATTTGTATTATTAAAAGCGCTATATAAATAAAGTTGACTTGACACTCACACACACACACACACACACACAGTGTGTGTGTGTGTGTGTGTGTGTGTGTATGTGTGTTAACTATTTTTAATGATAAACTTAAACTTTAAAAACACTGTATTATCATTTTGTTATTTTGTTGTTGTCATTCTTTTTTAATTCTGTGATGAAATATAGCATAAAATAAAATCAGTCATTTTATATCAATCCCATTTTAAATCAATGACATTTTCTGGGATCAAAGTTCATATGAATAACTTTTAGGGCATTAACACATTATTGGTTATATGGATATTGAGACTGCACTTCCCGTTTATCTCCTCATGATGGTGCTGTGTTGTGCAGATACATTATTGCAGGACTGAATAGATACACTTTGTGCAATAGATCAACGGTGCACTATAAAAATGGTAACTATGCTAACTATCATTAATCTTTATTTGATGATAAATATGTTAACTTAAAAAGAAACCATCATAACCTAATACATTGTATTTGATTGTTCTAAAATTACAATGAAACTAAATATAATGTTTTTGTTGGAATCAGTATTCACATGCATGTTCCATGATTTGTCGTTAAGAAAAAATGCAATACCTATTAAAACTTTTGTAGTCAGGCAGCTCTGTTTTAGGATCAGGCACTGGCATGTGAACTTTAAATGTGTCGGCCAGCGTGGGGTCATTGATGATGGCCTCTTCCCAGGGGGAGTGGTAGGATTTTGGCATAGCAGTGGCATTGAACCTCTCTGGAGGGATGTTTGTCAGTGGACCTCCATATCCTGCAAAAAACAAAAGTGTGTTGCATATCATATCCTGGAGTTCAATTGATGTGTGTAGCTTGTGTAGAAGTCGTTAGATGAACACTGGGACAGCAGACAGGCATGTTCCATGATTAAGAATGCAATAGTAGAGTAGAAGGCACTGGCAAACCGGCCAATTGATGAAGGCATATGGCATTGAAAGGGACAGTGGAATATCCTGTTTGTTGCAATGTTTCATGTTTTAGTTTGATGATCTGGAGTTCTTGATATAGTGTAGCCTCTGTAAAGAATATCGTATGTAGAACACACCAAATAAATGGACAGGCACTGACCTAAATTAAGATGAAAGGAGTAGAACTCAACCGAATCAGGCATATTAAAACTGAACTGTAACTAAATTAACTGCACCACAATAAAACCTAAAAACCCTAATTAAAAATCCCGTTTTGTCATGGATTTATTAGTGCAGTATGATCTTAAGATTTATTTTACAAAGCGAAAGCAGCAATCATTTATTGAACATTCACATAGTGAAACCGACACACATACAGTACCCTTTTAACCAGTTTAAAGTCACTCAGAGTGATTCACTCAGCTAGAAATAGAAGGTGAGTTGGGGGGGGGGGGCTTGCTGTCACTATCATATTCTCTCTTTAATCTCTCTGATTCCATTGCACTTATTCTTTCACAGATGATACAAGGCTTTGTAAGCACATTACAAGCTAATCAGGTTGGATAACAAGAGCAAAGTAGTGCAATTCTCCTGACTCATCCGCCATAATGACATCCATTAAGAATTAATATTAACCATGTTATTCAAACTGTTAAAATTAAACAGTTGTGAAATAAAATTAGTTCTAATACACAATTTTTGTTTGTTTGTTTTTTATTCAGTGTGTTACCTTACGGTTCTTTGTAATTATTTATGAAATTTAAAAGCAATTTCGTAGTGAAAATAGTTTCAAAACCATTTCTGTGCATTATAAACATTGTTGATTTTGACATACCTGGTGCAATGTCCTGAGGGTTTGCTGGATTTCTGGGATCTGGTGTGTTTGGGGGTGTTTTTGATGCATTGGCTTGATTTTCATTCTAAAATGAAATGTCAGTTTCAACTTGGACATATAGTACCTCATTGTGCATGTGCAGCAAGATGTAAAAAAAACTTTACAAACAATTTTATAAATCATTTCAGATTGTGAACAAAGTGACCAGACAGTGACTTTGTTCCACTTTTAAAATGGTGCTGTGAAAGCACAATGTATTATTGACAGCAGCTTCTCCAATAAGGCAAAGGGGAGTTGGGTAAATTGAGCCACATTTGACACAGATTAATCTCAGTGCACATAATGCTTGATTCCCCCAAAGCGCACTTTTGTGTTGAAAGTAGTCTGTTCTATTACTCATGTTAAAAATATTAAACAAAAAAGGTCAATGGAGGATTTTCAAACTTCATGTCAACACCACTATTTACAGACAAAATGGTTAGGATGTCAGTCCAGATGTCAGAGCCTGGACTTCAACAAAATCATTATATCAAGAGCACTTTCCCTACCATTGTTTTCTTTCCCAAGTTATGAATGAAAGACAAATTACAATTTATTACAACTATTTACTTTAAAATAATTATCTTGACAATATCATTGATCTTGGACAGTTGCTTTAGTAGTATCAGATCACTAATTCTGCTCTATTTATACTTACAGTGTACATTATAAATCCTTTGATTGAAACAGATTAACACGCGCTATCACCTATGTTTAAATGCATTTTGGAACACAGTAGTGAGAACGAGCACACACACACACACACGCACACGCACACGCACACACACACACGCACACGCACACGCACACACACACACACACACACACACACACACACACACACACACACACACACACACACACACACACACACACACACACACACACACACACACACACACACACACACACACACACACACACACACACACACACACACACACACACACACACACACACACACTTGAACAGTGATAAATGAAGTAGGTTGTCAGGAACGCATTTCAGTGCTGACCCTAAAGAAGGAACATTGGGAAGGACAGGGCACGTGGCATTTGCTATCTTCCATGTGTGGCTGCCATTCATTCAGCTGAGCACATGCTTGCTTGCAAAGTAACCACACATATAGTAGTTCAACAACAAATCACAATTATATAACAGAACAGTTTAGTCTTTCTAGTCTCAGTGTCAGTGATTACCTGACAAGATCAACATCAAATTAGATATCTAAGCTCACATCAGAACTAGGTTAGATATGATTGGTATTATTATTGCCACAATATGTATTACATTGATTTGCATCTTTTGATCTGCAGTATAATGATTGTTATGCACAATATAAGCAAACAGATTTGTGTTATGCATGTTCAAGCCTATGTAGATGCTACTTACATTAAACATGGCATTGGTTTCATTCTGAATGCTTTCAAACGTGTATTTATCTGATCTCCGCTGTCTCATCTTAAAAAGACGTGACCCTCGGTTTGACAAGAGAGACAGTTCCTCCAGCATGATGTCCTTTGGAGTGGAGAGTTTCTTTCCCAGGTCCATAGTAAAACCTGCATTAATATCACACAATTTTTGTTATTACAAAATAATTCAACAGAGCCATTTAAACATTTGACTTAACAGTGAATGATATAAAAGTTATTATGAAGTGAACTTTTAGATGGTTTATATGATCCATATTTGAATTCATACATGTATGCATTGTATATGGGTTGTATATTGTATATGGCCATATGTATTGTATGTAGGAGTCATTTACTCAAACAACATATCATGAAAAAGAAACCAGAAAAATACAAAAGGTTACCTGTGTGGATACCTGTGTTAGATACACATTCTATGAAAGGTCACATGAAAAATCATTCAACCTTATTAGAAACTGGTGAATTCATTATTAAAAGGTTAGATATGATGGTTATGAAACTTTTATTAAAGGGTAATTATATAAGGTGCATGTCGTATGCTATTGCTGCAGGAGCTTTTCAGCCATGCTGATGATTCCATGTTTCAATATAAAATGTTTAATGTTAATTAAAATTGTACTTAATCTAAAAATATCTAACAAAAGGACTGTGAAAGGTTCAGAGGATTTTTTTTTCAACAGGAGAAGCTCTCTTGTTCTCCATGATCTTTATTCTGTTCTCATTTCAGCTCCAACACAGCTGTCATACCCCATCCTCCCAACTTTAGCCTCTGCAGAAATAGCCTGTGACAATGACAGCGTGAATCCACTGCTACAGGCAGCAGAACATCCACACAAGATTATTTATGGCTGAGGCTATGGCCCTGAACCACATTCTAAATGTTGACGTTTCTGTCTGCGATTGGCAGCTACGTTCAGTGCTGTGCTCTGTAATCATTCAGTGCTGATCTGAGAGCAGGTTTTGATAGAAGGTATACCGTTGGCACCACCATGGACCTCATGGCAAAGGGCAGCTGCCTGCTTCTTCCTCTCACGCACTGAAAGAGTGCTGAACTGTGACATGTTGGTTTAAAAGAGAATCCCAGTAGTGCTGCAATACATAAAGGACACAGATACTTGTAGAAGAACTATCTAAAATCAGTTTATAGGGTAATGTGATGAAAAGTCCCAAGAGAACCTGTCTGGAAAAAAAAGTTTATACAATAAGGATATTGCTTTTTAAATTAGATTGATGTGTCTGTTATTACTAACTACAATATTCTATGTTTTTATTACATATATTGAAAAAAGGGGTTGTCTTTGGGAATTTAACTGAAATAAAATCTATAAATCTGCAGAATATATTTTCTTCTATAAATTAGGATGTCTGTGTAAAACTATTGAGGATTGCTATGGAGTTTTTGACCCTGGAAATTTGAACACATACGACTGGTATAGTTACCGAATAAAATAGAATAATACATTTAGTTGTATTACATGCCATATTTAGGCTTTCTAAACCCCAGGACATACCCTTCCATAACTGTCATTAAAGTGTAAAGGTGAAACTTACCTGACCACAAGCCAACTCTTTATACAGAGCAAGATGTCATATGTCATGAAGTGATATAAATCATGGATATGCATGAGCTGGTGATGGAACATTGTGTCCAGGGTGTAGACTGGTTTACTGAGACTGATCAAAGCCATAATAAACTTTCTTGGCATGGTTTGCAAGGCCTTGCCATTAAATCCTTTACTTACTGCTTTCATTGAAAAGTTCAAAAAGATCTATTCTGAATTCTCTCTTTGTTGGTAACATTGCCAGTAATGCTTATATTGATTTGTGTAAGTAAACTATTCGTCGTGAAAGTTTTTTTAATGGTTGCATAATATTACCAGTATCTATTTAATTGATCATATTGCTGTGACGCTAAATACATTTTTTTAATCATATGGTTGCAAAATTCAGAAAGAAATTCCTAAACAATCATTTTCATTTTTAAGCTCATTTGTTAGGGCTTCAGTTTTAGTTCATTCCATTATCATGTGCACATTTATCCAATATCAGTCTTCTAAGAGACTTCTATATTTTGTTACCACAGTTTAACTGTCAGAACTGTCCACAGAACACAACCCACAACTCCCAACACTGTTATAACACATGTCTGTTATCATTATGTCCCCACTGCACACAGTCTCTCGAGGAAGGCCATCTTCTTACCTGTTCGATCTGCGTGTGTCTTGAGTTCTACCTGTACAAAAGAAGAGGTTACTTTAGGTAGATCGATCCGGCCTGATTTGTCTTTGTCTCACACTCTGTTCTTGACTTGCACTGGGGTGAGGGTGTGTGTGCGGGTGTTCGTGGAACGCCAGCTTACATCAATAGGCTAATTTTAGCTGTGTTCAGCACTCAAACCTCTCACAATGGTATAAGTTGGTATGGAGGGGGAGGGAGGTGAACTGTATGTATGAGAATCAAGTGTACAAAGTCTGTGAGTGAGTACTTTTTGTGTATGTGTGTAAAAGGTGGTGGATGTTATAGGCTGTGTAAGTGTTAGCTTCAGAGCCTGGGATTTGCTTGATTGTCATTTATGGCTATCCTTCCAGAAGTATGAAGATCCTGCTCCTGCATTGTTACATAACACATCGTCTTACAGGACTCGGCACTGAGATAGTTGTCAGCTCCAAGAGAAAATCAAATAGGCCTAATCTATTTTGCAATTTTATTGCCTGTAAAAAGATCTGACAGAATCAAATGGTAGTAAACATTGGTGAATAGAAGAGTAAAATCATTTTTAGTCAACGTGCTTTAAAACGCTCTTTATTGTACAACTTGATACATGTTATGAAATGTAAGAATTCAAATTATTTGTGGTGAGTTCAGATTTCAAAAGTATTGTCAGGCTTAATAAACAATATTGTTTAAACAATGTGCATATTTAAATAAATGAAGTTGCAGATGTTCATTTAGACTCTTAAAAATAAAGGCTTCACAATGCCATAGAAGAACCTTTTTGTCTAAATGGTTCCATAAAGAACCTTTAACATTTGAAGAACCTTTCAGTTTCACAAAAGGTTCTATGTGGTGAAAGAAGGTTCTTCCGATATTAAAAAGGTAAGAAAGAGATGGTTCTCTAAAGAACCTTTGACTGAATGATTCTTTGTGGAACCAAAATGGTTCTTCTATGGCAGGGATCCTCAAATCTGGCCCACTCCTGCAGAGTTTAGCTCTAACCCTAATCAAACACACCGAGCATGCTAATCAGAGTCTTCAAGATCATTAGAAAAGCACAGGTAGGTGAGTTTGATCAGGGTTGGAGCTAAACTCTGCAGTAGATTGGACCTCCAGGGAAAGATTTGAAGAACCCTGTTCTATGGCATCTCTTCAAGAACTGTTTGAATCACCTTTATTTTTAAGAATGTAGATAGAAATAATATTCTGTGCTGTTTCTAGAGTTAGTTTTAGAAAAGCCAAGGCAAGTTTATTTGTATAGCACATTTCATACACAGTGGTAATTCAAAGTGTTTTACATAAAAGGAAGTGAAATAGATATTAATAATAATAATAAAACAAGGAATTAAAAAACAACAATAAAAACAAAATGATTTAAAAAATGTATTTTAAATGATTTTAAAACAGTTAAGAATAGAAAATTATTATACATAGTGCAATCAGTTCGAACGTAGCACAGTGCTCATTCAACAAATGCACAGCTAAACAGATGAGTTTTGAGTCTGGATTTAAATGTGGCTAATGTTTTAGCACATCTGATCTCTTCTGGAAGCTGATTCCAACTGCAGGCGGCAAAATAGCTGTTGGGTCTGTTGGGTTTATATTCAGTGAGCATATCTGCAATGTATTTAGGTCCTAGGCCATTGAGTGATTTATAAACGAGTAAAACGAGAAAAATGTTATTTATTCACACATTGAATTACTCAGTAGAGGAACAGAAAATGTAACATGTATAATTGTTTTTTTTTTTGGCATTACAAAGTGCACACTGAAAATTATTTCCACAAGCAGTAATTCAATTTTGAACTATGAACTATGAAGTGTGAGCCAAACCATGATGAAGATCTGTACTATCAAACACCTTCAATATGCCTCAATATAACCCAGAAACATAATTATGACCATTCAAGTTGAACACAAATAGCCTACTATCAGAGATATAATTTCTGGAGGCTTGACCTTAATTGCCATATTTTTAATGGGTGAACCAAATCGCATCAGTTCAGATTAATAATTTTTGCATACTGACTGCAAAAATACTGAAATACTGATTTTGTCACAACTAAATTATTAATTGTACAAGGTTATACAAATAAAGCACCCCTGAAAAAATAAAATAAAACTTGGCTTCCCTTGATTTTTTTGCTCATACATAGTGTAAAAGATATAATGTGTATGAATATAATAACGCTATATATAAAACACTATAATGAGCGCTCAAGCAGTTCCAGCAGTTCTCATCAAGGGGGCCTCAGCAAAGAGGGCTGCAAGATTTAAATTTATTATCACATTTTTATTAAATTTAAATTTAAATTTATTTAGGTTATTTAATAATATTAAGTTATATAAAAATAATACCGTTCAAAAGTTTGGGATCAGTAAGATCTGTTATGTTTTTTGTTAAAGAAGTCTCTTCTGCTCATCAAAGCTGCATTTATTTGATCCAAAATACAGAAAAAACAGTAATATTGTGAAACATTATTCCAATTTAAGATAATGGTTTCTGTTTTAATATACATTAAAATATAATTGATTTCTGTGATGCAAAGCTGAATTTTCAGCATCATTACTCCAGTCTTCGGTGTCACATGATTCTTCAGAAATCATTCTAATATGCTGATTTATTATCAGTGTTGGAAACCGTTGTGCAGCTTAATATTCTTTTGGAACCTTTTATATATATTTTTTTGATGAATAAAAAATAAAAAGAACAGCATTTATTTAAAATAGAAATGCAATATGTAATATACACTATACTGTTCAAAAGTTTGGGGTCAGTACGTTTTTCTTTTTCTTTTTTAAAAGAAAAGAATACTTAAATTCAGCAAGGATGAGTAAAATTGATCAAAATGATAGTAAATATTATATTCCTTTAAAACTTAAATTCTCTTTTTTTTAATCATACTGATCCCAAACTTTTGAATAGCACTGTATTTTAAATGCTAGAATATTAGGCCTATAACATGCTGTAAACTAATTACATAATGTATGCACCACTAAGCTTTAACCTGGACTTTTTTCCCCACCAAAAGGTCTGTACAAACGTTTCTTTTTTATTTTCACTACTGTGAGTTTCATTTCACACCATCCAGTCCAAATTTTACTGAGTATGTACACAGAGTTCAGCATTAAAATGTCTATACCAGTAATGCTCAGTTCCCCTAAAGTGCTTTTTTTCAAATTAAATCTTTTTTTCAAATTAGTGTCTTTTGTCATTCATTGTTTAAAAAGTATGGGTTGTTTTGGTCTCTTGGATCTTGACAGCAACAGGAGTGGAAAATGAAAGATTATTGTTTAAATTAATTTGATCATTTTTTGATAAATCAGCATGGACACACAAACAAATTGGAAAATGTATTGCTGTAACTGCTGGTTTATGTTCAAAGATATGGAAATAAAAAAACTATAAAAATTATATGTAATGTAATATATATTACATTTAACATGAGATATATAGCTACCATGATTTAATTTGATCACTACAAATATTTAATTACAGTTTCCAACTGACTCTGTGCAATTTTGGACAGTTTGTGTGAAGTGTGAAGTCTCTGGGCAGAGAACTACCCCTGCTGTACCTGTTACTGGTTACCAGAGGCTGTGCAGGACGGAAAGGCGGCCCATATATTGGTTCTTTTGGCACTGAAGAAAATCTGTTTGTAGGGGATGTAACAGCTATTACAGGCTTCATCTCCAGTGGGCCACCAACAGACTCGTAGAAAACACGTTGCTTCCATTCTGCTGGTGTTTCTGGTAATGATTTTCTATGAGTAGCAGAATTTTTGAACTCATCAGGACCAAATGGGATTTGAGAAATTGCCTCCACAGAGGAGAGTGTTTTTTTGGGCTGTTCCACCCATGAATATTGCCTGTTCAGTGATTGACGTGTTGAATGGACACCTGGAGTGGACACAGGGGAAGCAAGAGACACAGAGGACAGTCTCTGAGGGAAAGACAAGGAACGACTCCTGCTGAATCCCTACAAAGAGATAGAAAGATAGACGTTCACAACATTTTCAGTAATAAATCAATTATACACAAATATCACTTTTTAACATCAAACAAATAAAAGAAAACATGCATTTTTATTGCCCTCTCCTGGACTATGGCTGTAAATGCTATTTAGAGACATTGCTCATTTTGGGGGAGGTCAGGGTTGGTTAGCGCCTGATTAATTCTGGGTTATAATTAGATACTGGCAAGAGTGGTTGCACTCTTCAAGCTTACTGATTCTATAAAGACATGAAAGTTAGAGACTATATATAAACTATATATATAGTGCACAGAATAAATGAGTACACCCCCTCTAAAACTTAACAAATTCGGCAATTACACTTTACTTAGAAGACATGTTAGGGTGCTTTGGAGATTTGATGTTCCAACAAGTCTTCTTGATCAATTACCAAAGAAAAATGTCAAAATTATTCAGGAAAATAAGATTTTTTATCAAAGTGGTAAAATTTGAAGTTTTATGAAAGTAAAAAATAATTCAAATAAAAAAAGACAATTAAAAGTGTTGTATACCCTACTGAATCATATTCTGACTTAATGCTGACAACTCTGGAATCAATTGGGAGAGAACTGCCAGGAGACTAATTTTGTTGCACAAAAGAGGACAATGATACTAGAGGAATACCAAATCATTGTTTTGCTATACCATGCAAAGTGACCATGCAAATACCATGCAAGTGTCTCGGTGCCAGCAAATTTTATGAAAAGAGTGACTTTATCTCACGCAGAGTAAGATGCAGCCTGCAGAAGTGACATGCATGGTTGTTGTCACCACAGGAACTGTCTACTGCAGCCAAAGCACATTAACTCATTTAACCTTTACCAAGGCCCATATTTACAAAATATAGATTTCTGAGAATTCATAATCTGGTCTCAAGAGACCAAGTCAATCATTTGGGGTCCAATAGCATCCAAAATGTTCTGGTGTTGCTCGTACAGTGAGAAGTGTTTGGTTCCCACAGTGAAATTTAGTGGTAGTAAAGCTCTTCTATAAGGATGAATGAGTGCTGATGGAGTTGTGCTTTATCAATGCTGTCATGAATTCACACACCACTGTGTGATGAAACAGAAGATGCTACCCTCTGGCCAGTTCTTGGCCATTTTTTCAACATGACAATGATGATATGCATTCTTCCGAAGTAAAAATGTATTTCACCCAATCTTAACATTCTTTAGCACCTGTGAGGGATTCTGTAGAGACGAATTGATTAACACTCCCCGTTAAAGACCAGAGCATTTAAGGAGGTAATCCCCCAGGAGTTAAACAGGACAGATGTGGCAATTTGTCATGAACTTGTATGCTCAGTGCCAAGAAGGGTTGAGTTTACATAATTTTGTGCTAATAGTTAAAAAAATGTTACACTAAAAAAGTTTATACTCTCTCAGTTTTGGAAAGTGGGGGAAATTCACAAAAAAATGTTTTTAGTCTGTTTGGTGTTGAGTAGGGTGTGAGGTTATTTCAGCACTTTCCTCTGGTTAGACACACTTGACTAGTTAAGAAGTGTAAGACCAGTAAGATCAGATGGCTAAGCAGAAGTGGTGTCTTAAAAGGGTTTGTGTGTTTCAAACATGGTGGAGCAAGAGCTATTTTTAAAATGAGCTATGTGCAGAGTTAAAAAAACAATTACATGTGCAGAGTTATTTGTTGACCCAGTATAGAACTTTGTGACTCAATATGTATTTTATTACACTAAAGGAAAATATTGTGCTTTTTTCATTTATGGACTGGTCTTTGCAGAACATTACCAGATAGAAAGCAGAGTATCGTGAGGGGAATACCAGAAAGAGAACTGTGGTATAATTGGCAAGCAATTAGAGAGCACAGAAAGCACTGGAAAGCAAATAGAGAGCACAGAAAGCATTAAGTGAAACAGAGCTGATGGATATATTTATTAAACAGAAGAAACAGGAAGTGCAAAAGTTTTGAAATGACAAGAGAAAATAACAGAAGTAACAGTTCATAGTAATATTTGTATTAGTACAAATAAATATGCTGAGTATTCTGTACACCCATCCTTTGTTCACTGTTCACTAACTATTTAATTTAAAAAATATATAACACAAATAAACCATTCTGAATTATATTATTAGATTGACTTCAAATGTCCAAAAAAAAGTCTTAAAACCTGTGAAAGGGTTTCCACACTATACCAACAACTGATTTGGAGGTCTGACGAAATTGCAAAAGAGGCTAAATCCAAGAGAGATCTGCAGTAGTATATTGACCTGAAACCTGCATTTAATGCTTTTAACACAGATTATTTCCTTGGTGCTTTGCCTGGCCAGACAACAAGGCTGACAAATAAGTTAACGTTCCTTTTTACCATCCAGGAACACTTGGCATAATGTGGTAAATGTGTTGTATTGCTATACACAAGATAAAGAGAAAATTTTTAACAGTTTTTCTCTAAAAAAAATTAATAAAATAAACTTAGTTTAACTGTCATTAATGTGGAAACATATCACAATAAAACTGAAACTAATAAAAAATCCATCCAATCTATAAATGCTATAAATAGTACAACTGTTATTTAATGTATGACATTCTTATATTGTGCATTGATCTAGAAAGAGTCGTTTAAAGGGTTATGACTTCGGGAAACACATTTTCTTGGATCTTTTGAATTGATAGTACTATCTAAAAAAACTTGAGCTAATGAAACTGCAAAAACAGCACTTTTTGAATCTGCCAAAACATATTGTTTTGAATATATGCTAAACAAAACTCTCTTAATGTTGCAAAATTACTGGTTTCCATTTCTTGCCTCCAGTGTTTGACATTTTGGCTGAAAACTTTGGTCTTGGAGCCACTGGTAATGCACACCTTGAAGCATATTCATTATTCACGGGTAAAGAAGACCCTACACAGACATTGCCGCCATAGATACCAGGAAGCAGGAAGGAGTTTGAGAAGCCTTTGTTTCTAGGGCCATCATGCATGGCAATAGTTCTTTCCCATGTAACTGTTGTGGAATAATGGTGGCTTCATTTGATGTAGACTGACGAACAAAGGGGTATGGAACACTTACCTCTCCAGTGGCTTTAGAAGGATTTTTCTTAACTGACTGCAAACTATTTGGGGAGGGGGAGAATGCTGTAGAGGGTTCATAAGCAAGGGACTGGGTCTGGAAACTGGTAGGGGTTTGAGCAGAAGTTTGCTTAGACTTTGTAGGGGGAACTGCTTGCTTGGCCTCTGGAGTGGAGTTGTAGGTGAAAAGCGAGGAACTCAACTGGTAAGGCTGATGTTTCATAACATCCAGAACATTGAGATGTTTGGGTGGTGGATTCTTTTTCTCCTTGTTTGCTTTAGTTTTTATCTTTGGACTAGTTACAGGAGGGGGTTGTTTAACCGCTGCAAGGGGATAAAAAGGGGACAAAATAGGATTGTAGGAGACTGGAGGTGGGGCACGGACATTAGAAGAGTATTTACAGGTGCTTGGCATTGAAAGTGTTGGCGATGAGGATCTGGGTTTGTTGGCTTTCACAGTCTCATCGTCCACCACAAATTTTTCCATACGGGACTGTCTTCGAGCAAACAGTTCAGCTCCTTTTCCTTTAAGGTTCAGTCCCTCAGAAGCACCTGCATCTGATGAGTACCCTTTAGGAGAAGATGATGGAGCCTTAGATCCCTGAAAGTATGTGCTCAGGTGTTTGGGTGGGCAGGAAGCAACAGAGTTACCATCACTTGACCTAATCCATGATGTTTTAGGCTGGGAAGGACCAGCACGGAGTGAATCTGGTGTATGTTTTGCCTGATGTGGTTCTGGAGTCCAGGCTGGTTGATGCAGATCTGGTGTGTGGGATGGAACCCAAGCAGGTGATGCCTCCTGTGGTGTCGGTTGAGATGACAATGGGGGCCAGGCTTTTCCAGCAGGCTGCTTTGGTGGGTTTTGTTGGGTTACTGCCTGATCCTGGGTGTGCCCCATAGCTGGAATTGAGCTTGGCACGGCACGACCCTGTGCAGACCAAGGAGGGTGAGCTGGGTTGATGGCAGGTTTGGGTAGGACAGGTGGAGGGTTTTTCTGTTTGATCGTTGGAGCTTGCATGAAATTGCATGCTTCTGCACCCAGACTGAGAAAGTCTTCTTCTGTACCTGACTCTATTAAAGACTTCTGATCACCTTTTTTCTGAAGCAGAAGCATCTCTTTTGAGTCTATCTTGTTTGCTCCTCTCCTTTTAGTTTCTGGCAGGTTCCTTGTTTTAATTGCAGGTATATAAATACGTTCATCACGTGAAGGAATGATGTCTGATGTGGGGGACCAAACCTGTGGGGTTGTTTTTACTGGAACAGGAACTTTGAATATGTTTTCAGGTTTCCTAGATGTTGGGCTTGAGACTCCGCTGACTGGTGAAAAAGTTTTTTGTCCTTGATTATGACCACCCAGAAAGGGCTTAGCAGTTCTGTTGGAGACAAGGGATCTGGAAACAGCCGAACCTTGATATGGATCCAGACCATTCATACAGTTTGCTGATTGTGGTAACATCTGTTGCTGAAATGGCTGATCTTGATACTGTTGTTGTTGCCTTACATAGATATCTTGTGGGGCTTGTGTACTTTCTTCCTGCGGAGGAGGTTTAACAGTTTCGCCTTCTGGTTCAACAAATGCATCCACTGGTATGCCTTTTCGTTTCATTTCCTCTTGTTCTGCGGAAAGCTCATCCATCCTTTGTTGCCTCTTGGCAAACATAAAGACTCCCTTTCTTTTTGTCTGTGGAAGAAGCTCCATTGTTTTCAAGTTTGATTTGGTCTGTACTTTGAAATATTGTTGTAGCTCAAATCAGTCCTGTGGTTCTAAGCATTAAAGGAGCAGGATTCTTCTCAGAATCAGTGGCAATCTGTCCTGACTTACTTTGTAGCGTACAATCTCACTCTCGTCCTGAAATCTGTCTTTGAGAAGCTGTACTGGCAGCTAACCAGCTTGAACCTTCTGACCCTTCTTTGATGCCCTTCTTTTTGGCAGCAGTAAAATGCTAAGTCTTATGTTTACATTTTGAGTTGGCTTTTCGCAGCTGTCTCACTGACTGTGCCTCACTCCATCTTAGTCCTGTGAAAGAAAAATTAGAACAAGAAAATAGTGAAAATGGCATGAGAGTTATTAAGAATGGAATTACACAACTCAATACAGGAATTATTAAAAAAAATGGACCAGATTCATACATTAACAACATTATGCAATATGAATTTTGCATAGGTAATCTCATAATAACAATGGTTAATACATTAAGCATTAATAGTATTATTAAGCAATTTTGATATTATATAATTTTATTATTATTATATTATTATTATTATATTATTAAAGTGGCATTTAGATAGCAAGATTTAAATTGAGGGAGCCCTTTTTCCTTGTTAGTTTACAATGATAAATTAATCTTCATATTTTAATAAAATAATCTAAACGTCATCACACAAGCTCCAGTAGAATATTGTTAGCTTGGTTAGTTGAAACACATTAAAGCTTTAACCATTTTTAATTGACTAATTTAATTCTATTAATCTGGTCTCTTATCAGATACATTAACATCAAAACATTTCCAACTGCATGAATTATATCCAAATCCAATTTTCTCAAACAACTGATCTATTGCTATTTATCTATTTTAGAATACAGTTGTTTATTTCCGAAATGTTAGTGTATTCAAATACAGATTTAAATAAGAAACAAGCATGAGGGAATCCCTCATATTATTCTGAAGAAAATAAGCACACACTTACACTAAATCCAGGAAATCTATCTTCACAACAAACAAACTAAATGATAATCATAATTTTCTAAGGCTTACACTCGGCTTTCTAACAGACAGCCTAGTCCAAAGCACCCTGACATTACTGAAAAACCCCTTGCGAGAGGTATAAAACCCCTTGGCTAAAGTGGGTATCTGTGCAAACTGTGTCAGTGCTCTGTGGTGGGGTGGCAGGACTACAAAAGACAGAGCAGAGAGAGAGAGAGAGAGAGAGAGAGAGAGAGAGAGAGAGAGAGAGAGAGAGAGAGAGAGAGAGAGAGAGAGAGAGAGAGAGAGAGAGAGAGAGAGAGAGAGAGAGAGAGAGAGAGAGAGAGAGAGAGAGAGACTATTTGACGGAATCAGGTCTCATCACCAAGGGATCGTGTGACAAATCTCTACTGACACATGCTGCTGCCTGTCAAACCAGTGGCCTGAGGAATACTGCAGGGACACACTTTAATTTAGGTATCTCTCAAATGTTGGTTTAGCATATCCCTTGCCTCATCCATTCCAAACCATTACTAATATTGACACAATTTTAATTGCTATTTTACATGTTTATGCCATTACTTCTAATGGCATATTAAACCAGCTATTCGGACCTACAGTAATAGCAAAACTTAACAATCCTTGATGTTTCAATCTGTAAGGACATTTGTGCAAGTTAATATTATATCATTATAGAGGATGCATTGCCTAGTACAGCAACAGAAAACCCTATTTCAGAATTGGTTGGTTATTTCTGTCCGGCACTCTAACTGTCAAGACATGCTCATGCAAGCAACTAGACAAATTATGAAATATTAAAATAAAATGTATATATATTTTTATATTATATTTTTTATTGTTATAATTCGCCCTTTTAGGTATATAAGATTAAGTATATAAGTTTTTAAGTATTTAATGTATTCCAATTTACATATATTTTATTAGATAGCATTGGATAATCGGATCCATCACTGAAGAGGTAAAGAAAAAAGAAAGAAAAACAGAGACAGATATAGACAAAGACAGCCACGGAAGGACAGATTTGGAGAATGTTTTTGTCTTACGTGCCTGTCTTGCTTGGTGTCTGCTGAGTCTGATCAGTTCCGTCAAGGAGGCAGTGCCCCACCACTCTGCCTGCTCAGTACCCTGGACTTGAATTCCACTTGACACACATAAGGTCCCACACCTCTCTCTCCTCCTCCTCCTCCGTCTCCTCCTCTTCTTCTGTCTTTTTTCACTTCTTCAGTTTCCAGGAAATTAAAACGTTCCTGCTTCAAGTTCTTGCTGGGTTCTAGTGAGAACCTGTACTAGAAGAGCCGTAGTCCACTGGACTCTGTTGTGTTGTTCAGATATAGGGAGACAGGTACTTTAAGGAGGGTCCATATCAGTCTTTTTCTGAGTGGGAATGGGGAGTTGCCCTCTCATCCTGTAGAGGGTTTTAGAACTGGTATCAAAGCACGCTGATAGAACCATCCTTTAAGTGACCAGAGGTGCTTGGTGGGGCTCTTGATGCTTGATAACACTTTCTGTTTCTCCACAATGGAAATAGAAAGATGCAGTGGGGCTGTCTGACCTTGTCAATGTGTTTGAGTTGCCCAGGAGAACTGAGTCCTTAAGGCCATTCAAAACAAAATCCATGAACACAAATAACTTTGGTAATACTTTTAACACTATTAAGAGATCTCCCTCAATAAACTAGTAAGATATTTGGTTGTAGTAGTTATGTTTAGGTATTGGGTAGGTTTAAAGGGATATAGAATATGGTCATGCAGAATAAGGCATTAAAGGGATAGTTCACCCAAAAATGAAAATTCTGTCATCATTTACTCACCCTCCTCAAGTAGTTCCAAACCTTTATGAATTTCTTTGTTCTGCAGAACACAAAAGACGATATTTTGAAGAAAGTGTTGGGGCACCATTGACTTCCATAGTAGGAAAAAAATACTATGGAAGTCAATGGTGCCCCAGAACTGCTCTGTATCCATCATTTTTCAAAATATCTGCCTTTGTGTTCAACAGAACAAAGAACATTCATACAGGTTTGGAACTACTTAAGGGTGAGTAAATGATGACAGAATTCTCATTGTTGGGTGAACTACACCTTTAATATGTGCTTTATAAGTACTAATAAACAGCCAATATGCTAGTAATGTACATTCTAATAAACAACTAGTTAATAGTGAATAGTGTTCCCTAATCTAAAGTGTTTCCATAACTTCCATTGTAGTACAGAGAGCACACACATGGACATACAGGGGGGAAAAAACATGGAATATACAATATAAATGACCAATGATGTCCATTTAATTAAAAAATTTGATCATCTGCATTGAGCCTGTGAATGGATATTTACAGAGAACAATAACTATGATATAAAAAGCATTTAAATAATTTCTTGGCACAAAATGCTGTTCCAGACGCTTAACCGCAAAGTAATTCTGTGCTGCAAATAAGCACAACCTGCTGTAACACAGCCCTAATATAGGCAAGTGAATCAAACGGCTTCTGGGATATTACAAACTGATTGTGAGCCGTGAAACTCAGAAACTTAACTTGCACAGAAATGTATTCTCTGACTCTCAGACTCTTTTTGTTATTTTATAGAAATGACTGAACAACAATTTGAACTGAACTCTGAATCGTGTAGCCGAGTCGAATTGTGCACGTGAGCAGAAGGCAGCGCGTTCTGAGGCATCCTCACAGAACTCCCTGGGTCCCAGAGGGGACTGACTAGAGGTGCGTGGGGAGGCACTGCATCCCCGAACCTTCGCTCTCTTGGCCGCTGGCAAGATGGATCGTGGGCGAGAGTGAGGAGACAACACGTCGCACACTGTCGGCCCGCGGACCTGAAAACCCGGAGGAAAAGGAAATTGCTCTTTCTTTGAGAAAGTAGGTTCCACTGGCCCTTGGGCCAATAGCGGAACAGAAATAAAATGAAGCATAGGATTCTCCACCCGGCCCTCCTCCGGGGGAAGGAGCGACGCTGTCCTCATCGTATCCTGAGAAAGAGCCAACTCCAACATCTCCGGGTTGCCCGCGTCCCAGCCAGGACCCCGACAAAAAACCCGACGCCGCCGCCTCGACGCGCCGGCCTAGGTGTTGATTCAGTGCGGGGCAGAGCAGCTCTGGAGGATGCAGGAGGGCGCCCACGGCGATGAGCAGATAGATGCCTGGTCCCGGGGTCAGCGGTGGCTGACGGTGCATCATGCCAGCAGGATGTACACCATGATGTGCTGAATCGCCTCTGTCTGCTTCTGCACAGAACTAGCCCTCGAAACAGCCCTGGGGAGGGGTACACACGGTACAAAAACATTTGTTTACAATTACAGAGGTCAGACGTTTCATATAGATCTTGACCAGGTTTGCACACACTGCAGCAGGGATTTTGGCACACTCCTCCATGCAGGTCTTCTCCAGATCGTTCAGGTTTTGAGGCTGTCGCTGGGTAACAAAGAGTTTCAGCTCCCTCCATAGATTTTCTATTGGGTTCAGGTCTGGAGACTGGCTAGGCCACTCCAGGACCTTGAAATGCTTCTTACTGAGCCACACCTTAGCTGCCCTTTCTGTGTGTTTGGGGTCATTGTCATGCTGGAAGACCCAGCCACAACCCATCTTCAATACTCTTACTGAGGGAAGGAGGTTGTTGGCCAAAATCTTGCGACACATGGCCCCATCCATCCTCCCCTCAATACGGTGCAGTCGTCCTGTCCCCTTTGCAGAAAAACACCCCCAAAGCATGATGTGTCCACCCCCATGCTTCACTGTTGGGATGGTGTTCTTGGGATTGTACACATCCTTCTTCCTCCAAACACGGCGAGTGGAGTTTATACCAAAAAGTTATAATTTGGTCTCATCTGACCACATGACCTTTTCCCATGCCTCCTCTGGATCATCCAGATGGTCTTTAGCAAACTTCAGACGGGCCTGGACATGTGCTGGCTTGAGTAGGGGGACCTTGTGCTCACTGCAGGATTTTAATCCATAACGGTGTAGTGTGTTACTAATGGTAACCGTTGAGACTGTGGTCCCATCTCTCTTCAGGTCATTGACCAGGTCCTCCCATGTAGTTCTAGGCTGATCCCTCACCTTTCTCAGGATCATTGATACTCCACGAGGCGAGATCTTGCATGGAGCCCCAGTCCGAGGGAGATTGACAGTCATCTTGAATTTCTTCCATTTTCTAATAATTGTGCCAACAGTTGTTGCCTTCTCACCAAGCTGTTTGCCTATTGTCCTTGTGCACCTTGTGCAGGTCTACAATTTTGTCCCTAGTGTCCTTAGACAGCTCTTTGGTCTTGCCCATAGTGGAGAGGTTGGAGTCTGATTGATTGAGTGTGTGATCAGGTGTCGTTTATACAGGTAACGAGTTCAAACAGATGCAATTAATACAGGTAATGAGTGGAGGATAGGAGGGCTTCTTAAAGACAAACTAACAGGTCTGTGAGAGCCAGAATTATTGCTGGTTGTTAGGTGATCAAATACTTATTTCATGCAATAAAATGGAAGTTAATTATTTAAAAATCATACGATGTGATTTTCTGGATTTTTTTTTATTCTGTCTCTCATAGTTGAGGTGTACCTACGAGGAAAATTACAGATCTCTCCATTCTTTGTAAGTGGGAAAACTTGAAAAATTGGCAGTGTATCAAATACTTATTTACCCACTGTATTTGGTGATTTGGTGAAGGGACAGTAAGTCTATTGGAGTGAATTCATTCCACTTCCTCAATAGGGAGTCTGCAGTACTGTCTGGAAAGCCATCAGCTCTCCTGCTCTCTCTAAAAGGAATGGTATTCACTGTTTGTGTCAAAATGTTAAACTAGTATTTGTGTCCTGAAGCCAAACACAGCAGTGTGGTGGCTGTTTTCCATATTGTGTGCCCTGTAGGCCATATTTTGTCCTCGTGATGGTCCTCACAAAGTCTCATTGCCATTTATGTCTCAATACACATATACAACATGGACAGAGATAAAAGGATAAGAATGGGGGGGAATAATTATATAGTTTATTAGCACCCAAGAGTTTGCACCATGTGATGACATTTTACTTCATATGACCAGTGTACAGTTTACTGTACAGTCCATAAAATAAATGTGCTTATTGTCTTTTATATTGCAACATTGATCATAGAATGCTGCTTGTATATAGCCTCTAAATTCAGATAATAAGTACAGCCTGCAGGAACCAGGGATGGCAAATCATAAATAGTTATCATACAGTACATGTCATGTGACAAAAAAACATGATGTCATTCTTATCTTTGACAGACAGCTGTTTCAGCATCAGTTTTATTAGGCTGACCTTTAACCTTTGGCTGACAGCACACATGCTGATCAAGTAAATATTTCAGCTGGACAAAATGGCTTTGATATATGATAGTCTGATATGAGTCAACACATGCATGCACATCATCTCTTACCAGGGTCCAGGGCCACTGCTAATGGTATACTGTTAATTATTTAAACATATAAAATCAAGATATTTAATTGTAGGTCTACTGTATACAACAACAACAAACAAACAAAAAAGCAGAAAACATTGTAGAGCACCAGCTCAGTTTTCCCACTTTTGCATCTGAAAGAGAAAGCGTTTGTAACATTTACACTATGGTTCAAAAGTTGGGGTCAGTGAGATTTATTTATTTTGTATTATTTTATTTTGTATATTTTATTTAATTTTTTTGGGGGGGGGTAAATTAATAATTTTATTGAACAGTAAAGTGAACAGTAAAGACATTTATAATGTTATGAAAGCTTTCTATTTCAGGTAAATGCTGTTCTTTTGGACTTTCTATTCATCTGGAAAAAAAATAGTTTTCAACAATAATAATTATTTCTGAAGGATCATGTGATTCTTAAGGCTGGAGTAATGATGCTGAAAATTCAGCTTTTCCAATAAAGGAATAAATTGCATTTTACAATATATTCTCTACAAAACAAATTGTAAAAGAGTAATATATAATAATAATATAATCACAATATTATTGTTTTTGCTTTATTTTGGATTTATAAAATGCAGCTTTATTGTAAGTAGAAGAGACTTCTTTTATAAACTTTTCAAAAATCTTACCAATCTAAAACATTTGAATAATAGTGTAGAAATCAGGGAATTTTTACATGGTTCTCTCATGCAATGCAAGAGTGGCCCTAGATAGTTCATGTTAGTTCAAACTCCTGAGGGCAACTGGATAGTCCATCCAAAAATACATTCACAGGGTCAGTAAGTGATTCTGTCACACCAGTCAAGTATAGTGTCCATGTGTTATAGTTATACTTCTGAAACTGTGATAGTAAAAAAATGGCAGGGACTGAGTCCATGGAATTAAAGTGGTTACATTTTTTAGGGGAGTGAAGAGAATTTCTGCATCTTTTGTTGCGGAATTTACATTTTTGTGCAAACAGCCAGTGGGAATGTGTCTTTTTCAGTGTGCAATCTCAGAAAGAAAGAAAGCTGCTAAGAAAGTCAACGTACTCTTAGGGACACACAGACATTTCCAACAAAAATCCGGACAAACCATTTCTTGAACAGATCTGTTAAGAGAAACTTTGGGTAACTCTTTAGAATACTGTTCCTTCATTAATGAATAACTACATAGAAGCAAATGAGTAAAACAATGTTATCATTCTAATAGTTACTATTACCCAGCAACAAACCCAAATTAACAAATTAGTAAGTAATAGCACTCAGCTGAACATGTTTGTTCACTATTAGCTAATCAGTAACTACTATTTTTTTCCCATAACTCTCAGAAAAGTGCTAAGAAACTACACACAGTTTTACAAAGTAACACTTTAGTATGAGGACCAGTTCTCACTATTGACTAGTTGCATATTAGCATGACTATTATTAACATATTGGCTCTATATTAGTACTTATAAAGCACATATTCTGCATGACCATATAATATATAATACTTGAACTTAATTTACTTACTTTTAATTAGGAGTATATTGAGGCAAAAATCATAGTTAATGGTCTGATAACAGAGAGAAATGGACCTTAAAATAAAGTGTGACTATTTGAATAATGCATAATTCATTCAAAAGTGAAGATCATAGTAACCCACTAGTAATTACTCAAGTTTTACTAAATATTTCAGAAGGGATTACTAATTAATTGGAACAGTATTCCAAAGAGAAAAGCCTGATAACCTTTTTTCTTTTGAGATTTTGTAAGGTTTTGGATAGTAATTCCTTCTGATAGATTTGTGGAGCTCAAGGGCCAGAGATGAGACCCCCTTCTGTAAAATATAAATTAAAATGTGATTCGAGAAGCACAATGGTTTTTGTCATTGTTGTCATGTTAGGTTATAGTTTGGATAGGTAGTAATTTTAGTGAACTGACTGTAAATACTCATGGGAAAAAATTATCATAGTAGAATAAATGTGTAATGGCAGAATTTTACAGGGATGCCTATGGGTGAAGTTATGGAATACTCAGAAACCAGAGGAACTTTCAAATGTGTTTTAATGCAGAATTAAAGAATCACTAGAATGATGAGAGCAGTGGTGCTCAGTGTGTGTGTGTGTGTGTGTGTGTGTGTGTGTGTGTGTGTGTGTGTGTGTGTGTGTGTGTGTGTGTGTGTGTGTGTGTGTGTGTGTGTGTGTGTGTGTGTGTGTGTGTGTGTGTGTGTGTGTGTGTGTGTGTGTGTGTGTGTGTGTGGTGTGTGTGCGGGGGGGGGGGCTCAGGGGCGGCGGCCCATTTGGTCCAATCTTGGTGACCCTGGACCACGATTTCTGTGTGCTCATAATGTTATTTCGCCCCTGCAATTTATCTCTGCATACTGCATTATTTCATGTAACAACTTTAACATTGATGTCTGAGATTATTGTAGTCTGAATTTCCCCGCTGAATTACTGAATTACTAATGCTGAGCTGAAGAAAGAAATTGTCTCTAACAGATTAAAAATTTGCTTAAATCGAGGCAGCTGGTATTTATTATTTTATTACAAGAGAATAAAACACTTACAATAAACAATAATAACTTGTATTAAGTGTTACATTTTGCAAATGACCACTAAAATCTTATTATTCCTCTGAAACAAGAGTTACATTTTTAAGATATCTAAAAATTCACACATAAAATTACTTTAAACTGCACTTTCATTTAAGTAATCCATTGGAATGCACCATGATGCCACCATTTACTGGTACCACCTCTCATCATTTGCCAAGAACTACATGTTTTTGTACCTAAATCTTTTCAATTTCAGATCTTCCAACAATGTCATTTCTACTGAAAAAAGCTGAATGAACAAAATAACTATTATGTCCAAAGCCAATGACACTAACTACAAACCTCCCTACCTGAGAGAGAGAGAGAGAGAGAGAGAGAGAGAGAGAGAGAGAGAGAGAGAGAGAGAGAGAGAGAGAGAGAGAGAGAGAGAGAGAGAGAGAGAGAGAGAGAGAGACAGAGAGAGAGACAGAGAGAGAGAGAAAGAGAAAGAGAAAGAGAAAGAGAAAGAGAAAGAGAAAGAGAGAGAGAATCTGGCTTAGAGGCTCTACTCTTTTTGGTGATAAATATTATTTTTGATGTACTGATTGATATTACAATTTATCAAGGCCTAATTCCTTACCACTGGTATATTTTATATTCTTGACATTAAAAATATACAACAGAAAAATACATTTTAAACTGTCAATTAGTTAAATATATATGAAAAGTCACATATCATTACTAGTTAGCATTAATTCATGTTAATTATTGACTTATTATTGGAGATATAGGCTATTATCAATAGTATTACCTTGCCCATACTGTACATCATAATCTACAGTAATACAGTTTCTCTAACTACTGAAATTTCACGTATGGCATCTGATCTTCAGATAACTGCTACAGTAGCTGAATGCTATAAACAATAAGGAAAAACACTGACTGGGATTTAATGAATCAAAGGATCGATGCATTTAGAGAACAGAAAATAGCACCAAAACTATATTTGGGGGGTTGTCACGCACAATCATCCTACGTGTCACATCATTAAACTAAGTTTCAGTGTATTTGTGATTCTAGTTCCCGTTAGTTTTATAGTGTCACTTTTGTTTGTTCAATAAACTTTTATTCAGTTTTCTCCACAAAAGAGACTAACTAAAAAGAAAAAAGACCTGTTGCTGATTATTGAATGTTGTTATAAAAACATTATGAATTAAAATGTCACTTAAAGATGACTTTTTCAGAATATACAAGTAAAAGAAAAATAAAGTTAAAGACATCACTTCATCACAAGTTTACTTCCTAAACCATGTGCGCATTTGACGTAAGGAAAAGCAGGTGCCCATCATTCTAGCTTGACCTTGAGAAGTAATCCTAGTCTACCATAAATAATTTATTTATTGGATTAAATATTAAAAAGGTTTTAGTTAAAGGTGCTTTCAGTTGTGAAAGGGTTCAGTATGAGTATGAGTATGAACAGTGAGTATGAAACAGCTAGGCTTGGCCAAACATGAGCCGTGTCAGTAACCACTGAAACACATTATAATAAAATAACACTAATGTTGTGTTTTACAAATAATTGCTGTTTTACCACAATCATTGCACTTACATTTTCATCACACGAGAGTCCCAAATTTCTACCAAGGTACGTATACATTCAGCAGTCAGTTCACAAAAGACAATCTAGAGCAGTCCAGAGTATTCCAGAGCAGTCCTGAGCTGTCAAGAGCAGTCCAGAACAGCAGCACAGAAAAGCTGGTATTATAACAATGAGTGTTACTTATCTAGAAATGTCCAAGTGCTTAGGGTGGATTTCCTGACTAAAATCTAGACTGCATTGTCAAAAATCTTAAGAGACTGCATTATATTTTCATCCTGCAAAACAAAAGCAGCAACAGTTGTATTATTATGCATATCTGCTTTAGCAAATAAAGGTTTAGATAAAGATAAAATGAGCCATACTTTTTGGCAGCAGCCAATGAATTCATCAATAGTTACCACACCATCCTGGTTTATGTCCATTTTCTTAGGGGATGAAAAAAAAAGAAAAACATAATTGTGATTACAATGTATTTTTGCTTTCAAATGCATCAGCGAGGTGTAATCTAGTTTTGATAGAGATTTTAATAAATATTTCTTCTGCATAACCAGCGTGACCTTGTTAAAAATGTGACTAATTTATAATAACAGATTTAATGGTTGCTATTTTTGTTTCCAGGTGAAATGCCTGCTGCCAAAATATTTATTTTATATTAATTTTTTTCTAAACTTTAAACTTAATTTTAAATAACAAATCCTATATATATATATATATATATATATATATATATGCATCCAAAATTACAATATTTAAGGAACTAACAGTACACTGACGGTACTGTCTTTCAGTGTTTCCTGGCATTTGAAGCCATGTCTTTGATTGAAAGCAGGGCTAAATGGCACTTTGCATTACATAATTTACAAAACTATAGAACTGACACTAAAGTAAAACAATTTTTTTTTTTTTTTTACAATGCTCAGGTTACTGTTCTCAAGACAACCTGTGCACAATTTAAGTGTTATGAAACCAAACAAAAGGTTTGTATGAAAAACATTGTGATATTTATGGTGCTATTAAAAAAAATAGTTCACCTAAAAATCAAAATTCTGTCATAATTTGCTCACCCTCATATCGTTCCAAATCTGTGTGACTTTCTTTCCTCTGCAGAACACAGAGGATTTTTTTGAAGACTGTTGGATAACTAAATAGTTTTGGTTACCAGTGGTGTTCATTGTTAGAACATTTCTCAAAACATCTTGTTTCATGTTCCACAGAAGACAGACAGTCATACATGTTCGGAAGACATGAGGGTGAGTGACTGAACAAATGTGAATTTTAGATGCCATATTCAAATAGGATTACAATTCATAGTGCTTCTAGCGCCACCCTGTGGACAATTTTCGCCTGAAAACTTCTGTAATATAAAGCAAAATGGTAGGTTATACAGATTTCCTAAAAATGTACGCATAGTCACATTTTCTGCAAAAGATTGTGCATAAAGGCCTTACTTGGAAGAACATTCTGACGTGTTTCCTGACTGCCTCCTCTTTAAGTCGTGGATGGATAGATTTCCCCATCAAATCATAAATAGACTCCAATATATCTAACATTTCCTGAAAAAAAGATCATATGCAGTCTTTGCATTCAATACTTCACAGAACAAACACATTTTTTTGACAGGAATCAAAATTCAAGATGTAGTTCAGACATAATCTTGAGAGCTACATATTCAGATTGAAATGTTTTCAGACCTCTTTAGTAATCTGTCCATCTTTGTTGATGTCATATAGATTGAAGGCCCAGTTCAGCTTCTCTTCAGTAGTGCCTCTCAACAAAACTGAGAGATCACAGACTAACTCCTGATAAAAAAATTAAAGCACATTTCAAATTATTGAATAGATCAAAAAATTTGACATCATAAAGTGCCTTAACATTCCTGCTATTTTTATATAGAGTTACAGGATTTAACATTTTAAAACATTATTTGTTGCAAAATATTGGATGACATTCATGTCATAAAAAGCATAATTAATAATGATATTGTATTCAAACTAATTAAGTTAAAAATACTTACCTCAAAACTAAGAGAGCCATTCTTATCTTTATCAAATGCATTGAAAAGAAACTGAGCATAGTGCAATGAATCTAAGAAAATAAAAACAATTAATATAATTATATTTCTGCAAGTAAAATAACTTTCTGTGACATACGTAAATATCTAAACATTTTCAAACAAATATGATGGCAGTCAGTTTTATTATACATTTAAATTTAGCTGAATTGTTAGGTAACAAAAGCAGGATTTCGATTTGAACTTCATCTGGTCATTACATGGCACACTCTATTTTCCAAAGGGATGAAAAGTTACACTGGATTCATTATATCATAAGTTATTATATTTTGTGAAAATATCACATCATACCACAAGGAGGAGACACTGACTGCAGTGTGCAGTAAATGTAATCTGTTCTTCAAACTCTCACAAAACAAGTTTATGAGATTTGCATAGTTTCCTAATATGAACTTTACCAAAGGTGGCATCGTATTGTTTCGTTAAACATATTTAATAATCTATCAAACAAATTTAAGTGGACCAACCTCCCAGTGGGAAGAACAGAGCATAGATGTTTTTAAATGTGTCCTCATTCACAACTCCACTTGGACAATCCTAGCAAAAACAGGACCAGACAAGAAAGCAATATTTAAAAGACTGCAATATCTCCAAAGAGAGCAGAAGCCCTAAAATGACAACATCATTTTTTATTTCTACACCCAGCAGGTGGGGTTTAACTGAACTCTCACATTCTTGAATCCTCTATAGAGTAACTGCAGCTCTTGTCTGGAGAAATGGGTCTGCGACTGCAGTTGCTCCAGATTTTCCGGGTGATACTGCTCCGTTGTGCTCTCTTGTTCTTCGTCCTCATTATCTACAACACAGCACACACAGCTGCCATCAAAAACAGCTTACCTTAAAAAAATAAAAAGCTTCAGTCTTTTTTATTTACTCTGATACATGCAGGAGTTCAGACGCACCCTCACTTGCTTGCAAACTGCCAATGACACCTAGAGCTTTACCTTTAATTAAGAATCCTGGCACTAGCAGGTCCAGTGACACCAATTACACAAACACTTGCCTTTTTGATGAATAATGAAAACAGAGTGACATGTCTTGATGGCTTTGTCAAGGCCATGTTTCCCTTAACATGCCATTATCTGTGATTTGAGAAACTACATTAGGGTCAAAACAGATTTGGTGTCGGAGATCTGAGACAAGTGTTTAACTGTTGGTAAGAGGGGTCAATATTTGCAGCAACATACAAGTGTTTATACATGCTGTATTTTGTATTGCTTTTACACTTTCAATTTTTGTATAACTCCTCTGGCTGTTTTGTTATTTAAAGCTGTTCATAAAATACTATTTAGCAGCTATTATGTATGTGTGTGGAGGTCAGTATTCATAGCATAAACAGCTTAAAGGGTCTGTTGGCCTGTTTCTGTGAATTTTATTAAATATTCACTACTGTGCCTTAGCAGGTCAGGTAACTAAAGACACTGAGCGCTGTCTCCTTTAGGACATGCATGATACCTCTGTCCCAGATTCTCACCAAGAACGTCCTTGTGCATAGGTTGATGCTTGCAGAGAAGCACTGGTTTTCACAAGATACAGTCTCTGTGCTTAAAAACGTTCTACTTCTAGCCTAATTTTTTAATTGCATTGTCCACGTATGAGAAATGTACCATATCTGAGGAAATGTAGAAGACAATGAAAGAAAAAACATTGAAGATAACACAATTATAATGACATATTGTGATCTCCTTTAAAACATTCATTCCTGATTGAACTATTTACTATTTGTAGGTCAAAATGTTCTTGTTATCCATTTTTTTTTGCATGATTAGCTTAATCCATGCTAAAATTGGAGTACCAGAATGACCCATTAAAGATTGGTCAAAATGTTACAATCTGCTCCTAGAACATAATCTATCAGTTACAGCACCCACCACTATTCACTGCTCACATTTCACTGCACAGGTGCTGCTACAAATAACTAGAGCAGATTTTAGAGTTGCATTTAGATCAGCAATCAGTTTAAAGGGAAACGTTTTATGCAGGAAACATCAATTAACTAAATAAAATACTTAAATATTTAAGTATAAATATTTATAATATTTAAATAAATATGTGTTATAGGAACTGTTAAAAAAGTGGCAACCTTCAGTTGTTACCTTAAAGAGCAATTTTTACCTGATGTGCCTTAAAAATTATGATTGCCTTATAACAACATTTGTTTTGTTGGTATGTTTTTTTAAGCTGAAAGGTATACATCTCTGTTCACTATTTACCTCTAAATGGTACATGCTAGTACTTTAAAGATACATATTAATACTTCAAAAGTATTTATTGGTACCTTTTAAAAAGGTACCGCCCGAGTGTACATATTGGTGAATTATGCACTGCATTTTTAATAGAGCATCTCATCATTAATGGAACACCAGTTCCCTATCAGTCAGTCACGTTCAGACAGTCATCGACTGTGACTGTAGTGGGATAACGGAGACGAAGAGCCCGAATCACCCCTGTTTCCAGTGTTAACAAAACACCCAATGACAGCATTGTTGCGCTTGCGTGTTTTCGCACCGCGCACCAGATGCAGGCCCGTCAGATGCAGGGCTGCTAAAAGTGAGTACGCAGGTTGCATCAAGCGGCACTTCAGCTTTACCAGCTTCGGAGCCAAGAATTTTCTCTCAGTGAATCATCTACAAGACAACAAACGGCATTGGTGTTACAGCGCGTCAGCAAGGGTTGAGTTGGTGTTCAAGTGGCAACCTTCAGTTGACGGCTGAGCAATTTTTACTGATGTGCGATTGCCCAAAAGAGTGTTTTCTGAAAGAGCACTATTCCTCTAAAAGAGTGCTTACTTTAAAGATGGCATATCTAAAAGTATTTACTGGTACCACGGCGACGGAATTATCTGATTTTTTATAGAGCATCGGATGTTCGTTTGGGCTATCTGAGAAATCCTCCCTCGTTTTAATAGAGTGCAGCGCTCGTGGATGAGTCATGTTCTCATTGTGGGAACATGACTATCGTGATGCTGCGTTCAATATACCTCCTCGCCAAACGAGGGGGTATCCCCACATGCCATTCCCCGTTCTTAGCTCCTCTGGTTTTCGGAGGGGGCAACTTCGGCTCATGGTCAGGGTGACTTGAATAAAACTGTAAAAAGGAGCTATTTTTAATCACAAATCAAATCCTTCCCCGTCGAGTGCGTCTCCGCGGGCCTGTCTCCGCGGGCCTCTCACTCCTCCAGCTAGGTTCTGGAGATGATGATTCGGCTGTGCTGCCTCCATCAGGAAGATTGGCGTTGCCCGAGTCAGATCCCAAGCTGCTTTCCCGGGCCGCTGAGTGCGTCAGGCTACACTGGAGGCCTCCAGCCTTCTCCTGAATGCTCAAGGCTGGACAATTGGTTCCTGGGGCCGCAGGCCGACAACCGCCTCCGGTTCCATTCTTCCAATAGGTGCATGAGGAGGTGCATTAGGACCTCGCCCTAAGGGCGATGAAAGTCACAGTGCGGGCCCTGGGTCAGACGATGTCCACATTAGTGGTCCAGGAGAGCCACCTTTAGCTGACCTTGGCAGATATGAGGGAGGCCGACAAGAATCGCTTTCTGGACTCTCCAATTTCCCAGGACGGCCTATTCGGCGAAGCGGTGGAGGGCTTTTCCCAACAGTTATCCACCAAACAGAAGCAGACGGAGGCGTTTCGTCATTACCTGCTCCGGCGGTCCTGCAGCCCCTCCATCTGCTCATCGCCGAGGGCGCCCTCCTGCTGCCTCCACCTCCACTCCAGCTCGGCCACAGCAGCAGCCTTCACAACGGCCGCAGCGTGGATACCGCCTCCGCCCCTGCCAAGCCCGTGAAGCGCCAGGGCAGGCAGGCGGCGTGGCGGGCGACCCGGAGCCTGTCCCTGAGACGGGCGACCCGGAGCCTCTGTCCTGCTCTTCAGTGGAGTGACTGCACCACTCCTTCCCCCGGAGGAGGGCTGGGTGGAGAATCTTTTGTTTCATTTTTGCTCTGTTCCACCACTGGCCCCCGAGCCAATGGTACCCAAAACCTAAAAAAAAGAGGGCGAGGGTGGCAGTGCATGAGACACAGTCTCCACATTCCCGTCCCCCTCTCCTTTCGCCAGTGGGCAGCAGGGTCCGGTCCGAGGACGCAATACCTTCTCCCACACCCTCTGCCCAGCCATGGAGCCAGGTAAGTGTCACACCTACTTCCATGTCTCGATCCTCCCTCGACACAGGCCATTTCTCCGCTTTGCGTTCAAAGGGCGAGCATATCAGTACAAGGCCCTCCCCTTTGGGCTATCCTTGTCGCCTCGTGTCTTCACCAAGGTCGTGGAGGCAGCCCTTGTTCTATTAAGGGAAGCAGGCATTCGCGTTCTCAACTACCTCGACGACTGGCTCATACTGGCCCAGTCTCGAGCGCTGTTGTGCGAACACAGGGACACGGTGCTCAGTCACCTAAGCAGGTTGGGACTTCAGGTCAACAAGGAAAAGAGCAAACTCTCCCCTATGCAGAGGATCTCTTTAGTTGGACTCGGTCAACCTCACAGCACGTCTCTCAGTAGAGCGTGCTCAGTCGATGCTGAACTCCCTGGAGTCTTTCCAGCGCACGAGGGCGGTTCCACTGAAACACTTTCAGAGGCTCCTGGGGCATATGGCATCCCCAGCCGCTGTTGAACGCCGCTCGGACTGCTTCATATGAGATCGCTTCAGCGTTGGCTTCACGACCGGGTCCCAAGATGGGCATGGCGACACGGCACGTACCGGGTCTCAGGCACCCCCTCCTGCTACCACACCTTCAGCTCCTTGCTTTTCTTCAGTCTAGCGCAAGTGTCGATGTTGAGTGAGTTCCCCTAGGCAAGTGGTTCTTCAACGGGCATGGCACCACAGGGCCCCAGCTGCAGTTATCAATTTCCTCAAGTTGCAGGGTACTCACCTCCTCTACACAAGAGGCATGTAGGCCGTCGGACAACACTCATCGTTGTCATCAACCACCAAGGTGATGCAGGCCTATCAGGGCCGTTGTGTCATCTCAAATTTGATTGAAGACCTCAAGATGCTTCTCGCGGCGTTGGCCAGTATGGCTGTGTGTTCAAAACGCTGTACAGAGGCATCTGACAATGTGTACTGGGACCGTACATCAACCACCAAGGTGGTCTGCCCGCCGGGAGGAAGCCCTTCAGCCCTGCGGAGTGCTTACCAGTGTTGAGGACCAGCCCTTCAGGGAGAAGAGGTGAGGTGCAGGCATTTTCGTTGCCCAGAATTCTGACCACCTGACTTCTGCCTGTCCCAGGCCTTGCAAGTCCACCACGCCCTTCAGATCAGGTGGTGAACTTGTAGCAAGCTGCTGCTTTGGCAGGAGGCAGACCCAGATTGCTGTTCAGTCCCAGACTTGACTGGAGCTTCGCAACCAGTGTTCAGGCTCAGGCACTATCATGGTGCTTACCGTGCCGAACTAGGTAAGGGGAAGGCTCCACGAACAGCACTTCTCACATAGTGGAGGCTTAGTCTTGGCCTATTGCCGGTTTACCAGGTGCCCCCTAGGGGCGCCTTGAGAGAGCACACTCTATGTTTCTTCCTCTTGAGCTGCCGGGGCGCCTGAAGGCATTTGTATAGCATCGTCTGTGGAACCTAATACGGTTTGCGGTATAATCTCCGTATAGAGCCGGTGTCCACCCGTGTACTTGCCTAGGCAGCCAGTAACACTGGAACCTGCTCGGTGTCAATCACACTTGCTGCGCCATTCCCCTCTACGGACCGGAGATGTGCACTTTGTTGCTTCTCAGTTCAGTTCCCCCGTGGCGAACCCTGAAGTTCTGAAGATTCCTCGGCACCCTCGGCAGTCAGAGCGGAGCGCCAGTACGCCAGGTTGCCTCCGCGTGTTGCCCAAGGTCAGCCCTTGTGCTGGGCTAGGTGCCCATGTGTAGTGATTCCCCTTCGGGTGATCCCACATGTGTATTCTTCCATGGTACGGCTCCCCTCACGGTGAGCCCATTTATTTCCCTGAAGCATCTCTGCTGTTGAACCACTCTGCTGTGTAGGCTGGCTGAGTCTCACCCCCAGAGACTCCCATATGAGGCCCTTGACTCCCAGTCCATTGCCCTTGCCAAAATGTGTAATCTCCACATAATACCTCCTTACGCAGGATGTGGCTCCGTAGCGTTCCCCTACTTGGAGTACGCTTTCCCAGTGTTATCCATACCCACTGTACGGAACAACAGTGACTGTATGCCATCCGGACCCACAGCTTGTACTTCCATCCCAACTGGTGTTGGGGGACTTGCCGGCTTCCGCAGGGCACCGGAGGGGGTCAGCAATAGTGATGTTTTCCAAGGGATCCCATTAGTCAGTCACACTGACGTTACGTTGAACGTGACTGACTGATAGGGAATGTCTTGGTTACTTGTGTAACCCTCGTTCCCAGACATCCCGTCGCCATAGTTGCTGTACCACCGCTGTACGGCAGGGGCACACAGTCTCGGCTCCTTAGTGAAAAATTGATGTGCGTGTGCACGCACTCTCCTTTTATACGTAATAATATATATATAAAAGTTTAGATTGGTTTATTTTTATAAAGAATATGTATAGTATTTACAAAAAGAAAATCGTCTAAACTTCTAAAGGTGTTCTATTAAACTCTCTGTGCAGGATGTGGAAATGATGTATGTGAAATCACTGGCTTTAAATTTAATTTACTTGCGAGAATATTGTATTTCACTCTATTTTAGGACTGAGAATACAGTTGTGAAAAAACCTTCATCATTGCACACACACACACACACACACAAACACAAACAGTCAAAACAACATTATCAACCACCCAAAAAAACAGCTTCAGCTGAGATGAAAGAGTAATTCTAAAGGAATGGTGGCTGATAGAAGAAAACTGTACAAAGGAGCTATTTTAGTAATCTTTATATTAAAAATGACCCATTTTGCTACGTCTTCATCAGCAAACCATGTCTTTCAGTAGGGCTTAGTTTAGTGTAATTTCTTACATTTTTCCACTTATTACCATAGTGTGCCATGAGGAATGTGCTAATTATTATTTTCCAGCCGAGTAGCAATATGACAGTATCACTTTCATAAATGCCTTCTTTGGTCTGTTTTGGAGTAGAAAGGGGAAAAAGATTGAATGACTTGTAGTTATTTTTACCTTGTGATGCTTTTAAGACAAAAGCAGTTACTGGGCAGTAAATCATGTACTAAATGTAATCTGCATGCATGACTTTCAAATAGGATGGTGTGTTCAAGTAGCAGATAAAACAGCAGCACAAAACCTTCTCAAATGCAGAAAAAAATGAAGCCAAAATCCAGTAGAAATGTGGCAGACAAAATTACCTGAAAAAGATAATATGTGTCTGCAATACTTAATTTATGGCATTATTAAGGGATCATCAGTGTCTTATGGTCGGCTATGGTATGATGGAGTGTGTAATTATATTTAGTCCCACAAGGATATGAAGCCCAGCCAAGGGAAAGATGAAATTAATTAGAACTCTCATCCACAAAGTTAAGACCATTAATGATTAGCACCGTAATTTCAATAATAACCCATGTAGGGAGTGGTAAGAGATTATTTATATTATTATTTTTATTACATATAAATTATAGACAGTGATGACTGAATATAAACAGAATACACCACACAGTCTAATTTACTAACTACATTGTGTCGATTAATTTTTATTTTTTTTTGAAAGAACAGTGTACATTAAAACTTTAGCTTATGCAACTTTGGCAGATTTACATAGTGTTGTACATGCCAGCGTTATTTTCAGACTAAAAGATGTTAGGTATAACAGTAAAACATGGCTTTGTATTAACTTGGCAAGATATTCGATCTACAACTCTATCATTAAATATTACGAATTTCAGTACAATATGTAATTACACACTTGAAGTGTCATAGAAAAAGGGGACATGTAGCATGAATTTATCACAAGACTGTCTGGAAGGAGTCACAACACCTGTTGATTAGCTTAGTAGTAATATTATATTAATTTATTGTGACTTTTGCAAAAAATATTTTTTAAAGAGATAGCCTGCTTGTACTGACAGTCAAACATTGAAAAAAGTAATTCTCTGCTATTGTGATGCATTTTTTGGTCTTTCTATCTAAAATAATTCATTATCAGCTTCTTTTTTCTAATCTAGCAATAATGGTCTGTGCCATTCTGAATACCTTTTAGTTGATCTATTGTAACTATATGATATGATAATTGCATTTTTATTTAGTTTAGTGTGATTAATTCTTACCTGATGTCATGATTTTTTAAATAAATAAAGGATTTATTGTTGTATGGGATAATTACATTATATATGCATGGGAAACCAAGGAAGAGCAAAAAAACTAAACAAAAAAATACCTTATATTCACAGTCGGACACTGATTTGAGAGAAATATATTGTAATATAAAATCATATATTTAAAAAAAAGAAAAAAAAGGGAAAACCATGCATATCTCTATTTTGAAAGCATTACACTGAGAAAAATAAATTCACTGAACTTACTACATTTGTTTAAGGTAAATGGTTGCAATCAATTTATTATAGCTACATTTAAATACATTTAGTTGACTAATTTTCAGCATTTTTTTATGTAGCTCAAATAAATTGTTTGCAACCACTTACCTTAAAATTTAGTATCGTTCTTGTTCAGTGTACATGCTATGTTTTTTTTGTTTGTTTTTTAGAAAAATGTAAACAGTAAATCAACTTATTTAACCAATTGTAATTTTTACATTGATCTACACCTATTTATTTATTTATTCACTCATTCATTCATTGTCAAACATTAGTGCATGTAGCATTGCCAAGGTCATGCATTTGCTTCCAGGGAAGGCAAAAGCTTATTTGTAATATATACCTTCAGTGCAGTGTCGGGTTTGAATAAAATTATCTAATAAAGGCATAAATGTAAATTTAGTTATAGCTTTGTTGCAACTTCTAAATGTTAACTAAATGTTAAACATAAACATTTTTGGTTGCTACTTAAACAATTAAATTAAGAGTAGCCTACAATATATCCGAAATATTGCAAGTAGTGATTGTATTGAAACCCTAGGACAACAAGGAGCCAATTCTGAATGTGAGTATTTATCTTTGTATTTTTATTTATTTAGTTTATTTTTGTACACAATAAATGGAATTGGTATTGTTAATTGCAGATCATTAGTTCAGGATTAGCCAACTGAGTGTGAAATATATATGTTTAACTTTAATGATTTTTCAACTAATGTAGCCTACATTAACAAACATATGACATTAATAGTAACCGTTTATGAACAAAAGCTGAGCATGATAAAATATGTAATGAACTTCAGGACAACAAAGCGAGTCAAACGATGAAATGTGCCAATTAAGTTATTTTTTAGTATCATAGGCTACAGAGCGGTAAATAATATTAGGAAAGAGACAGTTACACACTGGTTGACTTTACCTGAGTTCAGAGTTCCTGTGATTAATCGAGCAATATGCTGAGTAAATTTGATCAACTGACGCTTGCAACGCCGCCGTCGACTGCTCATTTTCAATTACAAATGAAGGAATGGATTCAAAAGCAGGTCCTCTGCTTTATTCCAATGTTCTGTCAGCTTGAATTCAGCTGGTTTCAGTTTCCTGTAAGGTATATGGATGAAAGGTGTAAATCCGCGTCATCGTTACAAACACCTAGCGAATCAGTCTCTCTCCTCTCTCCTCTCTCTCTCTCTCTCTCTCTCTCTCTCTCATACACACACACCTCGATACATCATGGAGTTCTCTGACTTCCTATAATGTTTAGATTGTGAAATGTGATATAGGTTCACCATAGAAACCAGAACGTATTCTCAAGCTGAATAAATGAGTCGTAAACTGGAGGGTTTAATATTCTTCCACCCTGTTCCTAACATAACAAAATAATCATTACAACAGTTCTGTAACAGTGCCCAATGACAACTTTTTTTTCTGAGAGTGTAATTGTAAAATTGAAGGCATTGACAACAGACCAAGTAAAGAAACATTTAACTGAAATTTCCTCTAATTTGAGTGGGATTGTATCCCATTAACCAAATATAAAAATGTGACCCTGTACCACAAAACCAGTCTTGGTGTCAATTTTTCCAAACTGAGATTTATACATCATCTGAAAGATAAATAAATAAGCTTGCCATTGATGCATGGTTGAAAAAAATTATCTAATAAAGGCATAAATGTAACTTTAGTTATACTTTGTTGCAACATTCTAAATGTAACAAATGTTAACATAAAACATTTTGGTTGCTACTTAAACAATTAAATTAAGCGTAGCCTACAATATATACGAATTATTGCAATAGTGATTGTATTGAAACCCTAGGACAACAAGGAGCCAATTCTGAATGTGTTACCACTCGCAAACCCCGCATCACACACCTAGACAACGCAATCCTAACAACCTACGTACTTTGCCTATGTCTACTAATACAATACTTTCTTTTTCTATTGGTCTCTGGAATTGTCAGTCTGCTGTCAACAAAGCTGATTTCATTACTTCCATTACTAGTCATTCAAGGCTAAACCTCATGGCCCTGACAGAGACCTGGATCAAACCAGAGGACAATGCTACACCTGCAGCACTCTCCAATAATTTCTCCTTTTCCCACACCCCCCGTTTGACTGGAAGAGGTGGAGGTAATGGTCTGCTCATCTCTAATAATTGGAAATTCACTCCTTTATCATCTCTGTGTATAAACAGCTCCTTTAATCACATTCGGTTACTATTACCTACCCCTAAAAATCAATTTGTAGTTGTTTATCGTCCTCCAGGACCACTAGTTAACTTTGTGGAAGAATTAGATTTGTTGCTCTCAACCTTTCCTGAGGATGGTACACCCTTAGTTATACTTGGAGACTTTAATATCCACCTAGATAAACTCAAGCTGCAGACTTCCACACTCTACTTGCCTCTTTTTGATCTCAAGAGAGTGTTAAGGCTACTCACAAATCAGGCAACCAACTGGACCTTATTTATACACGACACTGCTCCACTGATCATGTGCTGGTTACTCCACTGCACACCTCGGACCACTTCTTCTCACTCTTAACCTCAACATGATTCCTGACACATCAAATACCCCTCCACATGTCACTTTTCGACGTAATTTACGCTCGCTCTCACCCTCCCGACTATCTGCTATGGTTTCATCTTTGCTTCCTCCCCTTAAACAGTTATCATATCTTGATGCTAATAGTGCTACTGACATTTTCTGTTCCACTCTGATGTCTTGTTTTGATACTTTCTGCCCTTTAACTTCCAGGCCAGCACGTACCACTCCTTCTGCCCCTTGGCTATCTGTCGTTCTCCCCGCGAACATCGTTCTAAACTCAGGACTGCAGAAATGGTATGCGCAAATCACAAAATCCTACTGACCTTAATTTTTATCGAATCACTCCTCTCTGACTTCTAATGTCTCCACTGCTAAAAGGACATACTATCATGACAAAATTAACAATTCACCTAATTCTCGCATGCTCTTTAAAACATTTTCCTCCCTCCTTTGTCCTCCTCCTCCCCCTCCTTCATCAACTCTAACAGCTGACGACTTTGGCACATTCTTCATTAATAAAATTACAAACCTCTCTGCACAATTTCAACACCACAATCTGTCAAACACATCTTACCAGCAAACATAAACTCGTTCACATACTTCTCTCCACTCTCTGAGGCAGAAGTCTCTAAAACTCATCCTTTCCAGTCATCCTACTACTTGTCCGCTTGATCCTATTCCATCTCATCTCCTTCAAGCTATTTCTCCTGCAGTTGTTCCTGCACTCACTCACATCGTTAACACATCCCTTCACACTGGAATTTTTCCCTCAGCATTTAAACAGGCTCGTATAACTCCACTTCTTAAGAAACCCACTCTTAACCCAACTCTTTTAGGGAACTATAGACCGGTTTCTCTTCTACCTTTCATTGCACAAACACTTGAACGAGTTGTGTTCAACCAAGTCACTGCCTTTCTCACACAGAACAACCTCCTGGACAGTAACCAATCTGGCTTCAGAAGTGGACATTCCACCGAAACTGCCTTGCTCTCAGTTGTTGAAGATCTAAGACTTGCAAGAACGGCTTCCAAGTCTTCTTTACTTATATTGCTGGATCTGTCTGCTGCTTTTGATACGGTCAACCACCAGATCCTCCTGTCAACCCTATTGAGAAAGGGCATCTCAGGAACCGCACTCCAGTGGTTTGACTCTTACCTCTCAGATAGGTCCTTCAATATCTTGGAGAGGTGAGGTATCCAAGTCGCAACATCTAGCTACAGGGGTGCCACAGGCTCAGTTTTTGACCACTTCTCTTTTCTGTCTACATGGCTTCACTAGGTTCTGTCATTCATAAACATGGCTTTTCATATCACTGCTATGCTGATGACACTCAACTCTACCTCTCATTCCATCCTGATGATCTGACGATATCTGCTTGCATCTCAGCATGTCTAGCGGACATTTCTAGCTGGATGAAGGACCATCACCTTCAACTAAACCTAGCTAAGACAGAACTGCTTGTTGTTTCAGCAAACCCATCGTTTCATCACAATTTCACCTTCCAATTAGGCTCATCAACCAAAACTCCTTCAAAAACAGCCAGAAACCTTGGAGTTGTGATTGATGATAAGCTGAATTTCACAGACCACATTACTAAAACTGCCCGGTCCTGTAGATTTGCATTATATAATATTAAGAAGATCAGGCCCTTTCTCTCGGAACATGCAACACAACTCCTTGTTCATGCTCTTGTTCTGTCCAGACTTGACTATTGCAATGCTCTCTTGGCAGTCTTCCCAGCCAGTTCCATCAAACCTCTACAATTAATCCAAAACGCTGCTGCAAGATTAATCTTTAATGAGCCGAAAAGAACGCACGTCACACTCTGTTCATCAATTTGCACTGGCTACCAATAGCTGCTTGCATTAAAATCAAGGCATTAATGTTTGCCTACAGAACCACCTCTGGCTCTGCACCCCTTTACCTAAATTCATTACTTCAGACTTATGTGCCCTCTAGAAGCTTGCATTCTGCAAGTGAACGACGCATTACTGTACCATCCCAAAGAGGCACAAAACTGTTCCCATCTTTTGGAATGACCTCTCCCCAAATCCCAAAACTCAATCCGAGCAGCTGAATCCTTACCCATCTTCAAGAAACGGCTAAAAACACATCTTTTCCATCTTTATTTGACCCTCTAACTCTAGCACTCTCTATTCTAAATGTATTTTATCTAATCTGTTCTCTTTTTATTTTAAAAAACCGAACATTTGACCCTCTATCAATTGCATATTTATTTCTCTAACTGCTAGCTTTTCTTGTAAAACTAACACTAAGTTTAATGTTTCTATATTTTACATACTAGTTTAAAAAAAAAAAAAATCCTTCCTACGTGTACTGCGTTAGGCTAACCAAGACTTGTAATGGCACTTGCATGTTATTGCTCTTTTGTTGGTTTTGATTGCTTCTATAATGTCCTCATTTGTAAGTCGCTTTGGATAAAAGCGTCTGCTAAATGACTAAATAAATAAATAAATAAATAAAAATATAAATATCTTTAAAGAAGCCTTGCATTTGCAGAAGCATTGGTTCAAAATACTAATTTGTTATGAAATATCATAGGAACATTACTTTAGATCACCCACACACAAGATACTCTTAGTTTCACTATTTAGTTGTTAGTACAATCATTAAATATAGGTGTTCAAAACATATGATGCAGCTTTCATTATGGTTCTACACATTAATGCATTATTGTAATGGAATAGAGAAAAAAGTACAGACACTGGAATCATTAATCAAAATGTGAAAATCATTGATGAATGAATCAACTCGCAACAGGTTTTAAAAAAACTTTATATAAGAAAAATAAAATATAAAACTACAGTAGGCCTACAGTAAAATGTCAACTAGAGTGTCCCTCACTGCACTTCTATGTTTTTTATCAACCCTGTGGATAATGGATTTCATTAGCTAAAGATCTTGGAATATTTTTTCTGGTATGGAAAATACAGGCTTGACATTGGACATTGCTGGTATCATCTATGGCCTGGAGAAGAGGGACTTGTTTGTGAGGAGCCTATTGAAAACCTTCCTCCTCCATGTGGAGAAAAACTCTTCAGTCGGGTTACAGTAAGGAAAGAGGAGTATTGAGGTAAATACAAGGTGATAAACTGTGGATGGGCCTGAAACCGTGATTGCTCTAAGTGCTGTCGCTAGGAATTCTAGGCCCATTGCACTGATTTTGCTATGGGGCCCCTCAAAATCACATTCAGTGGGGGATGGTCGGGCCCCCCAGAGAACATTGTTCTGGGTCCCTCATAAGCGCTGGGCTCTCAAACTCTCCTCCATCTCTTGGCCTGCCTCATCCAAAAATTTAAATGGTTTTCCTTATCTTCCAGCTCTATCACCCTCTAAAAAGACATTTACTGTAGGAAAAGCAAATACCGATAACAATGATATAGAATTTTGGGGATTTTTTTTTCTCTCCTAACAACAGGCATCTTGAAACTGATCATACCTGAACATACTCAGTCCTCAGTTGCTTCACTTTCGTAATGTTGTTCAAATTTTTCCATAAAACTATGCTTCAAGAGTAATGCAACCATTACATAGCATTTTGAGCAGTTGCATCAATTGATAGTTAGATCATTATAATGAAATGAATAGACACTCAATTCAGATGTAATGTGTGAGCTGCATTTTGAAATAGTAATACTTTGATGTTGTGTTATTTTGAACCAGTGATTTTAGTTCAATGAATAAAAGATATTTGGCTCCTGTGTATTGTATCCAAGCATTTGGAAAAAGTGTTAAGTGTTTTTTTTATCTTCAGTTGTGAATTATGTGTCTAGAGTTTTGAAAAATGACATGAAGGTTCTGTTATTAGTGCAAAAATTATTGTAAAAAACTGTAAAATGAGAACAAAGAAAATGCATGAAAACAAAGTAATTTATTATAGTGAAATAATTCAAGAACACTGCATGTCAATGTTATAACATTCATATAACATTCAAGTGACTTTTACTAGCGTTTTTGTGAACATACAGAGTGTACTACAGAGTCAGTGTGTAGTAGTACAGCATGCAAAAGCAAGCCATCAGATTCAGTAAACTGGAACTCAGGAAACTTGAAGATGATTCTTTAGATTCTTCAGGCAAGCTTTCAACAGAAAGAGAAATATCAGATCAGTATGTTTATTTTAGATGTGCAATCACATTTTATGCAATCAAACACATCTTTACTGCTCTCTAGCTCTCTCTCTCTCTTACCTGACAAGGCCGCTGCAGTTAGAATAACTGATAAAATGAGAATGTGTTAAGGCGATCTCTTTAAAATCATCATTACTATTGCTGACCGTCTTGATGCCCGTAACTGTAAAAACTTCAGTGGGTGATATTAGCAGATCAATTTCCTCTGAAAAACATCCATAATCTTCAAGGCGGATCACAGAACAAGAAGTGATGTTGAAAACAGTCCCAATGTTATCACTGGAACTTGTATCTTCAGTTGCATCAGTATAGAGCAATTTTGCTGGAAAAAAACGTATACGTACTTTCTCCCCGATTTTAGTGATATATTCCTCCTCTGTGCCAGAGTACACTGTGCAACACTTTTTTCGCGTATGAGTTGCATGGCGTCTGCCAGCAGGAAGAAAAGAGATTTGAAAGGAAACTCATCTCGGCCCCTGCTTGTCTGAACCAACTTCGTGAATCTTCCATGAAATTCAGATCCAGCTTCTGCATAGTTCTTCAGTGCAGCCATGTGCTCCGGTGTACCCCCTGGAATGGTCTTGCTGCATTTTGCATTACCTTTCCACATAGTTTTAAATTCTGGATTGTTGTTAAGCTCTGTCTGCAGCAGACCTCCACTTTTTGTGACCATTTGCAGCATTTCTTTCCGACAGTTCTGGAACGAGTAATCAGCAGCTTCAGGAAACATGCCCATCTGTATCGCTTCTTCAGTTATCTGCACAACCATCTGAAAGCACAATTAAGAATCACAGCAGAAATTTTGCAGAGAAAAAAAAGTATTCGAAGCTTCACACAATTTGATTAATTTTCTAAGCTAAACACTACAAAGTAGTGATGATACATGTGAGAGCTTACAGTGTATAAGAGCACCAGGAGTACCACAGGAAACCTCAAACTTCCCATTGTATTAGTTGGCGTATGTTCACAAGTCTGGACAAAGACAATAACATGGACAACAGGCTTAAAACAAAGTTGATTAATACATGCTTACCAAACACATAATATATATATGCTGTTGTGCATGGTGCACTTAGATTTGTCAGAAACATTTGCCTAAAACCAGTGGTAAAAAAAGTAACAAAATAACAAAACACAGCTGAAACAGAAAAAGGCAGCACTCACCGTCTTGAGATGCCTGGTATTTTTATATTTTTAAGATCAGTTAAACACGAAGAAAGCAAATAGTCAGAACCGCAGGGTGTTCACAACTTGAAAAAGATAAACCCTCCAGGAAACCCTTTCAGGGAGGTACTCTGCATTTTCCTTCCTGCATTTTAGTCGTTACTGTGATCAGCAAAAAGCAAAGCCTAACAGCATAATAATGTGAGAAGAATCCCAGTAGAACATTATTCAAAAGTAGAAAAATTAAACATGAAGGTAAACATTTGTATAAATAAGGTGGTGGACTAGTAATTGTTAGCAATGTGCAGAGATCTAGTTAAAAAAAGTAAATGTTCTCATATTGGAGTCAAAACCAGTCATGTTGAAACATGATACAGAACAACAATCAGTCTAAATTGCCATCCAATACAAAAAACAAAGCAAAAAAAAAACAAACAAAGACAGATGGAACCATAATCTATTGTAGGCAGTGGTTCACACATGGTCTTTTTGTCCCATTGTTGTGCTGTTTGACCCTAATTTTTCAATGTTACCAACTTACCATAACCCTAAATCCAATTTAAGTTTGTGAAAAATAAGGTCTCTGATTAGCTTTAGTTCTACCAGAATCATGGATAAAACCTAATATTTATCTAAAACTAATAATAGACATTTCCACTTAAAATTAACATAACATAACAACTTCTTTAGAGTTCCCATTCTGGTGCAACTCTCTGTCCTGTGTAAAATGTATCAAAAAAACTGTCCCAAAATGCCATACAGAATAACATTGTTTTGAAACAATATTCATTATTTATTGCTTAAAAAAAGAGAGGAGGCAGACACAAGTCAGAACCATGAAACATGCTAATTAGGGAAGATATGACCAGAGAACAATCCAAGAATGGAGGAAGAGAGCCAGACTAGAATCGGAACTGGAGAATGAGAAGAGCTTTACTTGCGTGGATCTAAATAGCAAGAAGCAAATGCAGAGTGTGTGTGTGTGTTCTTGTTTATGCTAGGATTACGCACAAGGATAGTAAAACCTGACATTTTTCACATTGTGGTATACTAGAGATATGTGTTAAACAGAAATTACAAAATATGCAGAGTGCCAGTACCAGGAATTGAGAACCACTGTTTTATGGTGAAAATGACTCCATGACACAAGGTATATCCAAACTATGACCTCTTTGGCATTCTCGAGGAAAATAAATGCCTCTCAACATGTAGGGGTGCAGGGAACGAGGAAGCAGACGCTTTTGCCAAGAGGACCTTAAAAAATTAAGAAATATAAATAAATATTCCCCTAAACAAACCTGAAATTAAAGGAGTAATAAAAAGAGCAGTAAATGGAAGGTGGCAAGAAAAGTTGGATGAGGAAGTACAGGGAACATGACATTTGTACAATATTCAAAGGGAAGTAGGGACAGTAAATAGCCTACTACTTTCATTTCACTGCTGGACTTACATTTCACTGCTAGTTATATTCGGTATAATTGTGTGTGAGACGAATACAAAAAATATTGATCTTGACAGTGGTGAGTGGTCTGTGGTTTCTCGTCTCCATATTGGTCATACTAGGATTAATAATTCTTTGTATAGGCGTATCATTGTAAAACGTGATACACAATACTGTAGCATGTGACAACCAGAGACAGTGGAGCATGTTTTAATATGCTGTGTCAGATAAAGAAATGAAAGGCTAATGTTAGGAAATAAAATAAAGTCATTAGGTAAATGGTTTGTCACTTCGTTTTTTACAAAGAAAGTTCTTACAAGTTTTCAAGTTATTACTAGATTTTCAAGGGCAACTTCTGTTTAAAAAGTTTTAGTCCAAATTTGTTGTTTTTTTATCTACCCCCTGCTCTCTTCTTTTAATTTTCTCCACAATGATGCTCCACACTCCATCTCAGTAGATGGCAGAAACAAATAAAAAGATTGACAGGATGGGATAGCCCCACTGCACAAAAGAACACAAGCAACATGCAGTTAGAGAAAGTATAAGAAATGCACAATGTAGGGTAGACTGAGAACAGTAGACACATTCTGCTTTTTTCATCACAAAAACTAGATGCTGAAATTAAGTGATTTTTCACATGATATTTATTTTGCTTGTGTACCAAAACATCATGATGTATAATAGCCATAAGTAGTTTATATTTTCCACAATTAGCTCATAAACATCATTTTTGTCTAAACCGTACCCATGGTGTACAGTTGAAACAGTAGCATGGTACAGTTGAGACACCCATTCTTAATACTCTAAAGCTGGCTAACCATTAATTGTAAATGTAATAAATTACAAAATTACAGTTTTAAATAATTACAGTTTAAAAATACATTTATTTATTTGCATTATTTAATTAATGCAACAAAATAGGAACACATTTTTAACACTAGAAAATATATGGCAAACAGTACAAATGTAAACATAACAGCAAAAATAACAATATACATACCTGTATATTCTATAACCCTACACCTACGCATCAATCAATTTTTTCAGCATTTTTACATTTTCAATCATTCTGTAGGATTTATAAGCTTGTTTCATCATGGGGACATAAAAAATATTCCCATAAGGTTAGAATATACTGGTATTACTATACTTGTGGGGACATTTGGTCCCCATAGGTAATACCAGTACACAAACACACACAGCCTCTGAATGCATTTTATTTTCTATGATAGAACTGTTACTGTATACGGTACACAAACCTATAAAGGGTGTCTCAACTGTACCCACTTTACCACCTTGTATATTTCTTAAAATGCGATGTAATCTTTTTAACATTCATGTTAGAAAATATGTCCATTAATAATAGACAGTTGAAATATCACCAAATATCTTTTTTTTTTTTTTTGAGAATTTGCGTAGCATATGTGTAATGAGTTGTATCCTATTATCATAACACTGTACAACTAAACAGCATGTGAAGCAATAGGACACCAATCCAGGTACCGTTGATACACTGTCTAAACCGTACCTCACTGACATGCTTGCACATTTCTCTAGACTATGAAAAGACCTTGCATGGCACAATGTCATAAAATATGTCTATTTTTAGAGCACAGAGTTACATGTGCAATGATATGTGTTAAGTTTAACAATCATAAAAGAATAATGAGCTATTCGCTACCTGGTCTCATGGCATTTACGACCCTGGTGCACTTTTTAGAGAGACACGTACCAATAACTACATATTACTGCAGTTACAAAAGAAACAAACACTAGAGGCATTAAAATCTGACACTTTTTACTCCCTTTCACACAAATTTACAGAGTTTTGATTAATAAAGCATAATTTTCGCACAATTACTTGAAAAATATCATGTTACTACTTTGGAGATTTGAAAACTGATGCTTTTGAACGTTAGCATTGCACATATCCAGCCTCGTATCTAACGTTATAGGTTTTCATAGACAGTGTGGTTGATGTGGTGGTTGACCATATCAAAAGCAGCAGACAGATCCAACAATATAAGTAATGAAGACTTGGAAGCCGTTCTTGCAAGTCTTAGGTCTTCAACAACTGAGAGCAAGGCAGTTTCGGCGGAATGTCCACTTCTGAAACCAGATTGGTTACTGTCCAGGAGGTTGTTTTGTGTGAGAAAGGCAGTGACTTGGTTGAACACAACTCGTTCAAGTGTTTTTGCAATGAAGGGTAGAAGGGAAACCGGTCTATAGTTCCCTAAAAGAGTTGGGTTAAGAGTGGGTTTCTTAAGAAGGGGGGTTATACGAGCCTGTTTAAATGCTGAGGGAAAAATTCCAGTGTAAAGGGATGTGTTAACGATGTGAGTGAGTGCAGGAACAACTGCAGGAGAAATGGCTTGAAGGAGATGAGATGGAATAGGATCAAGCGGACAAGTAGTAGGATGACTGGAAAGGATGAGTTTAGAGACTTCTGCCTCAGAGAGTGGAGAGAAGTATGTGAAAGAGTTTATGTTTGCTGGTAAGATGTGTTTGACAGATTGTGGTGTGGAAAATTGTGCAGTGAGGTTTTTAATTTTATTAATGAAAAATGTGGCAAAGTCGTCAGCTGTTAGAGTTGATTAAGGAAGGGGAGGAGGAGGACAAAGGAGGGAGGAAAATGTTTTAAAGAGCATGCGAGAATTAGGCGAATTGTTAATTTTGTCATGATAGTATGTCATGACACTCCTCTTATCATCAGTGGGACCCCTGTGGAGAGGGTGAGCAGCTTCAAGTACCTCGGTGTAAACATCTCAGAGGACCTGACATGGACTGCACACATTCAAATACAGGTTAATAAAGCCAGGCAAAGACTGTACCATCTGCGACAGCTGAGGAAATTCAGGGTCTCACCAGCAATCCTGAAAACTTTCTATTCAGGGGCCATAGAAAGTGTACTGACTCAGTGTATCTCAGTGTGGCATGGTAATTTCTCAAACCAGGACTGCAAAGCTCTACAGAGAGTTGTGCGCTTAGCTGAGCGCATCTCAGGGTCTGCTCTCCCCTCTCTGCAGGACATCTACCTCAAACGCTGCAAAAGCAGAGCTGCTAAAATCCTCAAAGACTCAAATCACCCCGGTAACCATTTTTTTAATTTCACTGCCATCTGGCAAGCGCTTCAGGAGCATGATGGCAAAAACTGAGAGACTGAGGAGGAGCTTCTTCCCCCAGGCCATCAGGCTCCTTAACACAAACTCAGTCTCATAAACACTACATATGATCATAACATCTACTGGACTCAATTATAAACTGTAAAAAACAAATCCATTATTCTTCATCATCCGCATTCTGCTATATGTACATACACGGTAACAACCTTTTTGCACATTCCTCTTGCAACATTTCCCTGTTTATATTAATAATTATTTATTTATTTATTTATTATATATTTTTTTTATAATTTCATTAAATAATAAAAAAAATATTTATATAAAACCACAGTAAACAGTATTGCACATTTTATCTCATTGCACATTGTACTCCTTATTTATTATTTGTTCCTATTATTATTTATTCTACCTATATTTATATATATTCTCTTGTGTTATGTTTCTTTGTTTTATTTTTTTATTATTTTGCACTGTTCCATTGAGCGGACCTTGCCTGACTTACATTTCACTACTGATTATACCCTGTATGATTGGTATGTGACGAATAATAAAGACCTTGAATCTTGAACCGATAGTTTGTCCTTTTAGAAATGGACACATTAGTAGAGAATTCAGAGAGAAGTGATCGATAAAATTAAGGTCAGTAGGATTTGTGATTTGCGCCATACTCTTTCTGCAGCCCTGAGTTTAGAACGATGTTCGCGGAGACGACAGATAGCCAGGGGCTGAAGGAGTGTAACGGGGCTGGCCTGGAAGATAAGGGCAGAAAGTATCAAAACAAGACGTCAGAGTGGAACAGAAAGTGTCAGTAGCACAGTTTAGCATCAAGATATATAACTGTTTAAGGGAGGAAGCGAAGCAGATATCGGGAGGGTGAGAGCGAGCGTAAGTTTACGTTGAAAAGTGACATGTGGAGGGGTATGTGATGTGTTAGGAATCATGTGAGGTTAAGATGAGGAGGAAGTGGTCCGAGGTGTGCAGTGGA